>OX451738.1:1635320279-1635979409 GCA_948472305.1 Vicia faba | reverse complement strand
CTAACTTTTTATCTCAATTCAGTATGAATTTGAGGAATAAAATCAAACACACACCTCACATACGCTCGTGTT
Organism: Vicia faba; assembly: GCA_948472305.1. Lineage (NCBI taxonomy): Eukaryota > Viridiplantae > Streptophyta > Magnoliopsida > Fabales > Fabaceae > Vicia > Vicia faba. The sequence goes on along the minus strand of OX451738.1, from coordinate 1,635,979,337 downwards.
TCCCTATGAATGATCGGAGCTTTGGGTGTCAATTATTGGAGTTAACCGCATAAGGACTCCTTTAATGCATAATAATTGGTAGAAGATGAAAATGAAATACTTGCACAAAGAGAGAGAGAGAGAGAGAGAGAGACTAACTTTTTTAATCTCTAATCTCTAATTATGAATTCTGTTACAAATGAAACTCACTTTGAGTTTATATACTAACACCCAAATGAAATGTAACTCAAATGCAAAACCAAATTAAATTGGATTAAAAAATACTTGAATCTAAATTATATTTCAACATGGTGAATTATTAACACTTAAACTTGTTTACATTTCTTCATTTTCTTCCCTTTTTTTCATTTTTCATATTCATTAACATTTTCGTAAACCTTCATTTAAAATTCATTAATTTTATTCCTTTTGATATCTTAAAAGTCATCATCAACTAAAAAAATTAAAATCCAAAAAATTATAAATTAAATAAAACCAATACAATTGTATGAGGGAATGGGTCTAAGATCCCTCTTTTTATTATGCAAGTTGTTACCATCAATAAATTTCCCTAAATTTGAGAAGCAAACAGAATAAAATACAAAAATAGTTAAAACTCATAGATCCCACCTGATTCTTATTCTTCTAATTGTTAGAAGTTGTAGATCATGTCATAGATGCTCAACCATATCTCCCTCTCTTTTACTTTCTGATTTTTTTCAATGATAAGCTAAGAATCTTCTAAAAATAATTGATTATAGGTTTTTGTTTAAAATTTTTTACCCACTTTGATAGTAGGTTTCAGCTATTGAAACATCAATTCATTTTATTTCAATTTATCTTATTTCACCCATTATTCAGTTTATATTTTTTTTAAATTGAATATTAGAAGTTTTTCCTAAATACCTGTATGTGAATTAGTTATTCAAATTGTAAGTTTTGAGAGTGCCTAAGAGGGGTGAATTATGTGTAATAATAATTTTATGGTTTTTAGAGATGTGTTTCTTTCTTTTCTAGTTATGTTATGTGATGAAAGCGGTAAATACGAAAAGTAAAAAACACAAGAAATTTATCCTAGATCCCCCATAATTCGTGAGTACATCTAATCTCCTTACCACATATAAGAGATTTTATTATTGTTAGATCTTATGGACAAGACTCTTCTAGTCTTCTTATCTAACAAAATCACCAAGAAGAATCCTCTTATGATCAACCAAGTTGAAATGAGAACAATCATCTCCAATTCAACTCTTTTGCTTCCAACAATCCTGGACATCAAGGTATACAAGCCAAACAAGTAGAAAAAGAAAATAATAATTTATTTTTCACTCTCTTCTTTCAAACAATCCTGGATGACAAGGAAACACGCGTAATATTAAAAAATCCTTGATACTTAGGAATTTGTAACACAATAATAATTCGTATAAGAAGAAATTTTATATAATGGACAGGACTTAATCAAATGACCAAAGTCTTCTTCTCTTTCAAATATGAAATATCAATATCATAAACTCTCTAAGTGCTCAATGATTCTTTTACAATTATATGAAAATTTTCTCAAAAAACATTTTAGTATGGAAATTTTTAATGAAAATTATGTAGAGAGTTTTGTAGAATTTTGATCGAAAGAGGTGATATGAAAACAAATGTGTATTTCCTTAAATACATCCTGAGAAACCTTTATGAATTAATGCAAAATTTTGAGACATTTTCATGAAGGTTTGAAATAGTTTAGAATGACAATGATTCATGAAAAATACATAATTTTGAATTCTGTACAGGACTTGTTAAGTCGGTTAAATGGATTCTTGACTTATCAAGTGCATAACGTTTTTCAAATTTCAAAATTAAAATACTGCTTCAGACTGGTGCAAATTGTGGCGGTTGAAATTCTGGTATAGCAGAACCAGATTTCCTATAAGATGTCAAGACATCTGGTCTGTTGCAAGCAGCATGACAAGGGATAAACAGTTAAAAACAGATGCTGAAAAGTAAAGTGTTTTGTAACCGGTTTGAAATTGAGAGTCGCCCCCCTTAATTTTTATCTTTAGGAAGGGAATATAAAAGATAATCCTAATTTGGTCAGAGATTCTAAGTTGTTTGACTCGTTCTTAGAAGAAGGGAAGGTGTTAGGCACCCCTTATCTACCTTGTTCATAAGGATACTAGGTTTTAGAATTACGGTTTAGGAAATAGGGTTTTAGTTTTTATTAGGGGAACTCGCCATGATTTTAATCGTATGCCTACATATCCTCTTATGAGGAATCAGAGTCTTAATTTGTAGTTTACAGTTGGTTGGTGTTTTTTATGGATTACGAAGATATTTTAAATTTCCCTTGAACCAAGTTTAGATGTGTGAATAGTGGAATTGTTAGACGATGTTCGCAGTCGATTAAAAGTATCTCCATAATCCTTTTTGAAAAATTTCTTGGATTTAATTAAGTTATTAAGAAAAATTGATTTGATGTTGGTTAAGTATTTTTTAAAAATATATTAATATATAAAAAATCTTTTTAATGCATGACAAAAAAATAATTTTAATGCAATTTTTAAAAGTAATTAAAATATGAGTTAGTAGGAAAAATAAATATTTGAGTAAAATAATTTCAGAATTTATAAATATATTAAATATAAAATTATAATAATAATATAAAAAATAAAATAAAATAATTTTAATAAAAACACAGGGGGTGTATTTTGTTTAGGCTGAGTAAAACAGGGGGTGTGGAAAGTAGAACCCTGAATTCAGATATTGAATTCAGGCCCAGATCATAACGGGGTGTGGTTTTGAACTGGGTAGCAAAAATGGGGGTTTTGTTCAGAAAAGGGCCCAAGTTCAGATATTGAACCGTGCCCGTTTTCATAGGGGTAAAATTTGAAGGGAGGAAGTAATATGGGGTGTATGTTTAGTACTGGGCTTGGCCCAAATAGCGTTTCTGGTCTGTTGGTAACTTATGGGAAGGCTCAGAGGCTTACGTTGTGTTGGACGTTTATGGATCATTTGCTATAGATTACGTGGCTATACATGAATGCATCTTGAACCTTTGATCAAAATAAAGTCATCGTGGGGTTGAGAATCAAGGTTGATTGGGGAGTATGCTAAACGGGGTCGTACAGAGGAACATAAGGGTTATATATTCAATTTCAACACAAATTTCCCATTTTTTGTTTTTTCTCTCTCTCTCTCTCTCTATCCCATCCTCTCACTCAAAAATAAACTTAGAGAGAGAAGCTCTGGCTTCTCTCTAGACTCGTTTCCTTTCAGAAATCACCTTCTTCGTGCCGGCCGCCGCGAATCAACCCAAAGCCGCCGTAAACCTAGGTTTATGGTTGAAGCTTGGCCAGAACCTTCAAACCTTCAACCAAACCCTAAGAACACTAGGGTTCTTATATGAACCCTAACGCTTGTATCAACCCAAAAACATAAACTTTTTAGAACCCTAACCTTCCACCAGAGAACCCTAACCCTAGATGAAGAACCCTAACCCTAGTTTGATGAACCCTAATCCTAGTCTGATGAACCCTAACCTCAAATTTCCAGAATTTCAAACCAAACACAAATCATCGATTCAAACAAAACCCTAATCTAAGTATTAGGCTTACCTCTCTGCGGTGAATCTTTTTGTATCAACTCATATTTTGTCTTTTCAGTTCACCTTCCTAATCTTCCTCTTTTCTCTATGTTTTGCAGGTACGACGGATGATGACAGCGAGATGCGGCCACGAGAATGAAGGTGCGGCGGCGGCGGAAGACTGATCTTAGGGTTTCAGAAATTGAAACCCTAGATATATGTGAAAGGGAAGCTTCAAGGAGACAAGTGCTTCATTTCTTCTTCTTTCTGTTTTCGTCCTCGATTCCTCTTCTCCTTAATTTATCCTCCCTCTTATCTTAGAATTTAGCCTAATTTATAGGTTTCTAGGTTAGATGAATTAGGAAAATACAATGATTTGCCGTTACAATTTAGATTTTGTTACAAATTAGCTTAGGATTTGATTGAATCTCGATAGTAATTGATTTTGTATCTGTATAAGATTAGGGTTTGTAATATTTGTAATGTATCTGGACAATTGTATTTGTAAATTCAGTTAAGTCCTTTCGCAAGATTTGATTCAAATCTGTTTTTTTAGAAAGATTTGATTTTGATTTTCTTTTATCTATACATTAACTGTCTATTGGGCTTGGTTTACTTAGTGTAGAGGGATGAAGGAATCCAACTTGAGCGCAACTCTGTATTAGGGTTTCATTCTCAATTTTGACTTAGTCAACCAGAAAAATAATGATAATAATAATTAAAAATATTAATAGTAAATATATAATAACGATTTACCAAAAAATAATAACAATAAGTAATAATTATACAATATTGGTAAAATGAAACAATAATATTAATAAATACAAATGTTTACTTAGTCAATATTTTTAAAACGAGCTACAAAACAAACTCTAAACTGGGCTGCCCCAATTAATTTGAATGCAAGCCCAAATACACATTCCTTCTTGTCATTTCACATGGATCTATAGCAAAATCTATGCCTCTAAAAAAAAGCAAATGGGCCTGGTCAATTAGAGAATGAGGCCATTTGCGCACACCCCCTCCCCCCTTGTAGAAATGCACCTCCATTTTTGAATGGACTAAGAAGTTTTAAATGGGCCTTTCTGATTTAGAAATCCCACAAAACCCCTTTATAAAAATCCACCCCATCTTAAAGGTTTAAACCCCCCAATGAATTTATCAATAGTAATCAAAACCTAATAAAGAAAATGGTAATAATAATAAAAAATAATTTAGTTAGAAATCAATAGGCCAAATTTGGAGTATGACAAAGTGCACACAGAATTTTTAACCCAGTTCGAAACAACCTTCCTACTCTGTGGGCCTACCAAGCCAGGGACAAATCAACTAATAGTAGTATCAATTCATAGACCCTACAACAAACATATCAGTTTACAGTCTAATCACTTAATCACTACCCTTGCTAGATTTTTATCTAAGATTCACCTAGATATGAGGCCATCCTCAATCACTCGTCAATCACAGACAGCGATTGGACAATTCTAAGACACTTAGAAAAAAAAGAAGACAAACTTCCATGATGAGAAGGCTCACTTCTATGATGAGCAGGAAGACACAATTCTCTCTAAACTCAGCCAAGACTCTTGACTAAGAAAACAAACTTGGAATTGCTTAAAAGCTTACTCCAAGAACAATACTCACTCTTGCTTCATAGCTTCGAGGAGAATAAAGTGACCATCTCACAACCTGTGTGGTTCACCTGCACCAACTCTCCTAGAGAGTGGCTACAAACTCATCCATAATGACTACATCTTGATAATTCACGACCGGTCCTTAATCCTAGGTTATATTGCTTCTATTTATAACCTAGAACCCAACTGGATTTGGGCTTCTAATCATGACAAATATGTTGTTACAAATCTGCATAAGATTCTGCTACAAGATAGGTCTTCAACTAAATCTTCCTAATTAATCTCCATAATTAGAAAGTTAATATTCTTCCTGATTCTGACTTGGATCTTCTAGACCTAATAAGACAACTCCCCATATGATTTCATAATATTCCAAGAATATTTTGCATATGTTAAATCATAACAGAAACATTTAATCCAGTTGTACCAGTCACGATGTCGTATCAACCTGCATAGGACATATTTTTCAACATGTTGCTTCAGATGATGAGACATCTCATCTCAACATGTTTCTTTATCAAATAGAACTTCAACCTACTTTCTCCTACAAGTTACAAATCATATTTAACCTATTGATGTTATATTAGTTTTACCAAACATAATGCCAATCCAAATAATAGAGAATTAACAATCCCCCCTTTGGCGTATTTTAGCTAAAAGTAATTTATATAACCTTTGTATACATAAGCATAAACAGTACATGGGTTTAAACAACACAACTCAGCAGCAAAAAATTACAAAAGCATATCAGATCAGTCACACTCTTTGGTCTTTAATCTTTATGTGTGACATTCTTAAGTATTCAATCATGAAGTCGCAACATCATACTAGGACTTCTTGGTAGTCCACCACTAATGTCCTCTCTCTCTCCCTCTCTTTTAAGGGATTCAACAGAGAACAGATAACCCATATTTTTCTCACCCTTAAAAAGTTGATCACTAAGAGATAACATAAACTCTTCTCCCCCTTTTTAGCCAGAATATGACAAAGGAATAAATAAGAGGTAAGAATCATACTCAAATTGATGTCGGGACATTTTATTGCACTCTTGCCCGAACCAATCCACTACAGCACAGCAGACTCAACACTAGAGACAACAACCTCGACATAAATAGAGAAAGTCATGAAGTCATGATGTACATGAGGAATAAGATATCAAATACTCCCCCTCAACCTAAGAACTAAGCTTTGACACAGACAGACACAACATCCTCTTTTGGAGCATAAGAGGAAACTAAAGGAAAAAATCAACACCCACTTGAACTACCCTTATACAAAGACAGAGGACCAAACCTCAAACTTGGGTAACTCAGAACACGAGACGCAATTGTGTTCTTAACTCAGATCACAAGACACAACGAACACCCAAAAACGAACATACTCCGAATAGGAAATTCTATTCGACATCTTTTCAAAAAAACTGCAAAAACTAACCTCAGACTTAACAACACCTAAACACTACCCATTTTCCCAATGGTTGCCACAAATTGACAAACATAACCTTCACAGAACCATACCCAAACATAACTTACCCATACTCGAACAAAGGACATGATAACTACACGATCGACAAGAACACACAAAGTGAAGGGAAGGAAACAAACAAAAGGCTCTATAAATACCTGAGCAAAAATAACGAACCTAGACTGTGACAATTGTCTTGGTCAAGATATGCTATTTGAGGAAGAAAAAAACTACATCAGGTAATAATTTGCACCGGTCAAAAAGATTTGAATGCTTTTAATAAATCAAAACCAATTTTTTCTGGAAATGATAGTTTCCAAAATGGTCTCGAAATTCACTCCTTTCCACCTTTAAGAGTGACACACCCAATGCTAATTCATTAGGTTCCTTCAGGTTCTGCAGAGAGAAAAAATTATCCCAGACACCAATATAATCTCTCAGAGTCCATCTTGAAAAACCTGAGACCACACGATTAAACCAATCATCTTCATATGATTTAATCACATATTCCCTGTCAAGCACATAAGTAACTACCTCTAGTATCTACATGTCAAGACATATTGTCTGACATCACAACCTCATGAGAGGCCTATAACTGCACCATTACAGCCATAGTCCATGGACAGGTACTTTACTCCCCCTATCATGGATAGACAATGCTCCAGCTGAAGATGAATACTTGAGTACCAGATGAAGATACATGAGGGACTTCATCTTATCATAGTGGAGGATAACCACTACATACTCCTGGTTGGACACACCAGCTGAGCACTTCACATATTGTAAAGTTAATCTTGACTTTCACATATTCTGATATATCAGCTACTTGAGAATGATTTCAAGTACCCTGAGTTGTCCATATAAACAAGGATACATTTGACTTGGAAATTATTACATATTCCAGAACAAATGCTCTTATCTTCTTTGTTGTACACGATCCAGATTGCCACTCTCTGTCACTTGTAGTGTAAGAAACTACTTCCTTAAAATACATTTTGATCAGATCCCACATCTGATATATTTCTCCTAACAATTGTCGGATCAATTGTTGTCTTCAGGAGTCATGCCTTCACCATATACCCTTGAGGATAGATCCATAAGCTTCAAATTTTGCTTCTGTCATACTCAGAAATGCCACTTCCAAATATTGTGATAAACTTGTTTGACAACCACCAATAAGCATGATGTTACAACATCATCTAGGACATCCACTTCAGAAGCTGAATCAGGTTGTCACCCACAGAACACCACTGATGGAAATAAACTCTCAGTAGTTAATAGCTATCTGACCTAAGCTACTTCAAACGGCCACATAGATAAAAATTACTTCTCTACACATTTTATGAACAAAATTTTTCAGACTGTAGAGTTGTATAACTCCTCAGATAAATACCCATTCTTCCTTCAAGGTGTTCACATTGGTCTTATGCACAATCTCCTAAGAGGATAGACAAATACCCAGCTCCCGTCAGAATATTCATCACCAGTCAGATGCACCACCTCCTCACACGAGGTATCACATTTTATCTGACGTTCTTCTTTTGCATACATGTGGCACATGTTGACTCTTCACAATGACATCAATCATGACAACCATCTTCATCACAAACAACTCCAGAATGGGTCAGTGGCTTGACCTAGTGCTTCATTCTGGAAAAAATAGGCTTCCTTGGCAGAAGACCAAATAACTGAGATGATGTTCCAACATCAATCTCACAGACATGGATTTGACAACTAATATCGTTTTGGAGGTAACATATATATAAATCCATTCATAAATATTGTAGGGGATACAAGATCACTCTTCAGCAGCTGATCATCCTTCATGACTAAACATCAAACACATGCAATGACATGCATGATACACACCTCTGAAACATAAGTACATGCCTCCTGTCTTACTTTGAGGTGGTAGGAGTCAATCTTATTCACCTAAAGAGGATATTCCATCTAACATGTATCTAGAGCAGAAAGTAACAAGCAGGTGATACGGCCAGCACTATACCCTAAGCACCACTGGTTCTTCAAGGCTCACTAATTCACTTCCAGCCCCAGTGCATAAACAAATGTTCTAATATGTGAGGACACCATATAGTTGAACTTTGAACTTTAGAGGTACCTCCATTGAGTATACATACCTTTATCCAATGAGGCATGATCAAATCCCCTTACTCAAGTAAACAACTGATGACTCATTCCAACAGATTGGATGATACTTCAAAAGTGCAAACGCCAATCAACCACTGAGCTTTGGTTGATAAACCTCCATTTGTTATCCTTCCTAGGATAATATTTCTTCTATTAACAGAACAATAATTCCATGCTCTCATAGACTTGAAAATTATTTCAAGTTTGAGTAAACAATCTCTATCCTGTTTGTAAGAATAACCATCAACCTAGAAACTTGGATAATTGCTGCCTTGAGTCCCTTTCTCTGAATTTTGGTTCCTTTGATCAGAAGAACCTAAATATGTCAGAGATAATGTCCTCGACATTAGGAATGAACTTCATGAAGAATCTTATTGAGATGTCTTTTAACAAGTCTTCGAATAGAATAACATGCTCAGCTTCTGCACTCCTACTTTCTTGGATCAGAAATAAACTAACCCAAGAAGTAAACAATATGTTGCTCGTGTCCTGATCAACATATTTATATAAGGCAAGTTTCTAGCATCAAAACTTATTAGACACAGATGCCTCCTCTTCCAGATCAGGAGTAAGTTCCAAATATATGTGATCAACACACATTTGTTCAGCCCCTAAAGCATCTGCAACACCATTCCTTTCATCAGCGAAATTCCGCATAGTCTGCTGACGAGATGTTCCAACATCATGTAGAACATCATCCAAGGAATGCACCAAGAGACCCGTCATCAAAGACTTGTGGTTGGCCTTCCAGAGAAGAGCGCAAAAATAAATTGCTTCCTTTAGATCTTCTATCAACGAACTTATTCAGAAGTGCCTTTATGAGTGAACTTGAGACAATTGTCATACCCCAAATTTTTCCGCCTATTTTTCTCTTTATCTATAGTCGAATATCCAGTCATTTAAGAGTCATTAAGTGTAGAAATTTAAAATGTCTCTTTGATATAATAAAAAAATTATTATTTAAAAACAATAATTTATTTATTTATCATCTTTGTTCACTTTGTATATATGCTTAGTTTTTTCCAACGTTGATTTATTTAGTTTTGCTTATTTAAAAGGTATATAATATTTTATTTTGAATTATTTATATATTTCTTTTAAAATAGTAAATATTATACCATCCTTTTAAATTTTAAATGTTACTTTTATTTCAAATAATTGAGATAGCACAATTAGTAAGGGAGCATCAGTAAGAATGTTGAGCATAAGGTTGTGGGTTTGATTCTTATTGCACTATCTTTTATATTTTATTGTTCTTTTGTGTTTTTTTATTTAAAAATGGATAAAAAAAAGGTCATTTTCAGATTATTTTATTAATATTTTTGTTTTTTATTTTAAGGCCATTTAAAATTTATTTTTTATTTTTCAAATTTTTGATTTTTATGCACTTAATAGTTAAATTTGGAATAAATAAATAATTTTTTTTCAAATCAATCTCAATATTTAGAATAGTCATAAACAAGGCTAGATTCATAATCTTGTTCACCAAGTTATGGACCAAATTTCAATCGATTTCCAATTTTCAAAATCATGCCAAAAAAAGATCAATCTCACTTGGTGCACTTTGGATATTTTTTGTTACTAACTATTTCTATTTTCTAATTATTTTCAAAATCACAAAAATCATATTTTTTTTATTATTTAAATATTATTTTTGAATTTTTAACTAATACATTTTTAAAAATAATTATTTATTTGATTTGATTCACTTTTTATCAAAATTGAGTGCAAAAATTATAATATTTACTAAAAATATTATTAATTGTTTCTTATTGGTCAAGGTATGCCAATTTGAGTCATAACTCACTTCTGATTGGTCAGCTTGCTGACCAAGATAAAATCACAAACTTTGGGCTTTACTTGGTGTAGACTATTTCTTTTTCGGGGTGCCTTTAACCCAATTTCAAATCTATAGATAAGGCTCTCTTCACCCTTAATTTTTCATCAGCAACCATTTGGAGAATCAATAATTATTTGCAGATCAATAACTCACTAAAGTTCTCCTAAAAGTTGTTGCTCTTCACAGCGAAGAACAACAACAACAAAACTCCAAGGTCTCCATTCCATCATCAATCTGAAAAAAGATGGAACTTGTACAAAAGGAAAAAGGAGAATCTTGCACCAAATGAGAAAGGAGAGAATTACAAAGAAAAGGAAAAGAATGATGGAGGGAGCAACTTAATTTGGTCACGGCATTCCAGGTTGATTGTTTTTATATCTTTAAACATGTGTATGAATATTATATTTGATGTAGATTAGAATTTATTCTTGTTTGAGTTATTGTTTAATTGTTTGATTTCTATTTGTTTTGTTTATGCTTTATAATATTCGTGTTTTCTTATTATTATTATTATTATTATTATTATTATTATTATTATTATTATTATTATTATTATTATTATTATTATTATTATTATTATTATTATTATTATTATTATTATTATTATTATTATTATTATTATTATTATTATTATTATTATTATTATTATTATTATTATTATTATTATTATTATTATTATTATTATTATTATTATTATTATTATTATTATTATTATTATTATTATTATTATTATTTTCACCTCTTTTTTTGTATAAAAAAAACTTTTTCTCTAATCTTAAAAAGACAATTTTTTAACCTTAAACTTTTTTATTATAATTATAGAAAAACCATTTTTTTTTAAACCTAAAAATTCTTTTTTCTAACTTTAACTTTTCTTATTATTATTAATATTAAATAAAAGAACTTTTTTTATCTTAACTTTTATTCATAACTAAAAATACAAAAAATAATAGAAAAATACAAAAATCTAAAAAATGACTTTAGTTTCTTTTGAATAACAAAACACACTCTAGATTTAACTTTTACACCACTCCTTTAATTAATTAATTTATTAATTTAATTCTTTAATTAACTTATTCTATTTTCTTCATTTAATTAGCATAAATAATATTTTTAGCAATTTGCATTAAATTATGATTTTGCATATTAATAAATAATTATTGGACATTTTATCAAAAATACTTAATATATTTTTAATAATTAGGAAAAAATATTTATTTATTAATTAAATATTTTCTAAAATACTAACCCTATTTCTTAATTGTATTAAATCTTTTTCTCATTTAAATTTATTTTTTTACATATTGCATAACATACTCTAAAATAGCTAACCAACCAAATACTAACTATTTTTCTACTAACATATAAAAATCTAGATATTTTCAAAAAAGATTATAAATCTATTTTATATTAACTTCGAACTGCGTCTACGATTCCACTATTTTCAACCCATACTTGGTTCAAGGATTAATTTAAAATATTTCAACAATCCATAAAAAAAAAACTAACCAAACAATTCGAACTACGAATTAGGACTTTGATTTCTCATAAGAGGATACATAGGCATATGACTTAAAAACCGTGGCGAGTTTCCCTAATTAAAAATTAAAACCTTGTCTTACCCTTTTAACCTAAATCATAGGACTTCCTTGAGAACAAGGTAGATGAAGGGTGTCTAACACCTTCCCTTCGTCTAAAGTGAATCAGGAACTTATAATCTCTATATAAATTTAGTGTTATTCCATTATTCATATATCGTTAGGATAAAAAGTAGTGGTGGCGACTCGTTATTTTTTGCCGGTTATGATAGCTGGCGACTCTGTTGGGGAAACACAATCCTAGGGTTTAGAGTTTTTTCCCTCTTTGTAGGTTTATGGTTTTTCTAGGTTTTTATTTTCTATTTTTGGTTTTTTTCTATATATGTTTATCTTTTAGTTTATTTATTTGTCATATTATCTGTTTATATTATTTTTATTATATTATGTATGCTGTGGTGGAATTTTAAATTCAAAATAATATTTTTTTTCAAACCTTAGAAATAAGGACTGTCAATTGGACAAGGGTATATATCATCCCTATGAGTGTTTGCAACAACTTCGCCTAAAGTTGGTGAAATTCCTAAAAAGGAATATGTCTCAAGATCTAGCCTTTTGGGGGATAGGACTTTGGAATGAAGCTTATGACTCTTTGTATAAACCAAAAACAAAATCTCATGGTGAGACCTTGTACGACCTAAGAGACGAAAATTTCGGTCTACAACGAAGCTCCGCCTAAGGGAGACCCTTGTGCCTTTGCCCTTTGGTGTTATTCATGATACCCTTAAGGAAGTCGCCTTATGGAGAGGGTAAAATATCTGTAGGACGAAACTTAGAACCAACTGTAGCAATGAAAATCAGAGATCAAGCTATTAATTAACATGACTCGCAAATAAGCAAGAGTCGCCACCCGCGCTTTATTATTTCCAAGGGAAAAGGGAAAAATGCGAAATAAAACCCATAAATATGCAAAGTAAGTGCAATACTAAAAGTAAAGAAAAATACAATGCATTTGAAAGAGATCAAAGGTTCGGGGGTTGGTTATACAAAGGGAAGGTACTAGCACCCTATGTATCTATAGTATCCTATATGAACCTTTTGAAATATATTTTTGTTTTTGTTAAAATTGGTTTTCTTGCTAAATGAGTGTGGGGATGTGTCGTACCCCAAATTTGTCCTACCTCGATAATTTTGTTTTTCGAGATTGAAATAGAAGAAATATTTAATTAAGGATGGTACAACAATATCTGACGGTCCATTCTTAAAATTTAAGTCAACCGGGGGTGTATTTTAATTCGCGAAAATGGGGGCTTTCTAAATCAGAAAGACCCATAAACTTATTCAAAAAGCATGTTGGCCTATGGCCCATGTGATTTAAAAATTGAATATTATTTCAGGAAAACTGTTAAGTTCTTCAATTATTCAATAGTTCATTGGTAAAAGAGAGGTGTAAATTAAATATGTTGGCCCCTTTCCTTTAAATAGTAAACAACAAAAGGAGGTGTGAGATTTCAATTAAGCTCATCTAAATTGTTGTTGTTAACAAGCGAATAAGGGGTGAAATTGCAATAGGAGGCCCATTAAGTTGACCCATCTGACGGTTTTTGGAAAAGTTTTATTATTCTAAAAAAAAGGAAATCTGTTTACTATTGTTTGTTTAAAAAAATAATAATAATAAATAAATAAATATTTTTTTTTAAAGAAAAGCATAACACTTTTATTGAAATTTGTTGTTGTTAAATGTTTTAAAGCTTGGTGCCACTTGGGCCTGGCTGTATTGAAAAAAATATAACATTAAGTTTTTGTTGCTAAATCAGATTAATGGGCTAAATAAGAGTAATGATGCTGGCCCAAAATCAGAGAACAACAACTGTGCAGATTTCCCAAAATTAACGCACATTTGTACAATAAACTACTACTTACTGTAGTAATCAAAGCCTGCCAACGCATGTTTTTATAGATAACGATTATTGCAGAAATTTACGGAAATCAAATCTCCAGATTACCAAAATCAGATTATTACAACAAGAACCAATCTTCATCAAATCCAATCTCTAATACACAAATATATATTACAACAATCGAATATTACAAGAATATCAAAATCAAATATATTCAATCAATAATCAGAATCAATTACAGTATTGAATCGAATCCCTAAATCTATGTTGTAAAACCCTAAAAATCTAATTATATAAATACAGATACAGAAGGACAAAATATGGAGATCTTTATATAAATAGAGCTTGAGACGGAGACAGAAACAGACAGAAGAACAAGAACAGAAGATATTACAGTGAAAGAGGGCAATTGGGGTTCCACTACCGGAAACCACAATCGCCGTTGTAATCGCTATCATTGCCGTCTCCCTTGCCTAACCGCCATGGACGATTTCCTCGCTCCGTTGTCAATATGAAGCTTTACCTCCCTTGCTCCGTCGCGCCTTCACCATCTTCGAGAATCACCGAACCTGCGAATCAAAGAGATCAAGCGAGATTAGCTCAAAGTAGAAAATCGAGATTCAGAATACAGAGACGAAAGGGGTAAACTTGGCTTTCTGGTTTTCTGATTATGGATTTGGGGAATTGTTGGGTGGGTTTATGGTTGGAGGGGCAGTTACGGTAGCGCCACCAGAGGTTCTAGGGAGCTAGGGTTAAGAGAAAAGGAAAAGGGGTTTCTCCGTGAGAGAGAGAGAGAGAGAGATGAATAGGGCGTGGGGAAAATGAAAATTGTAAAAAATGGAAAGAAACAAAACAATGTATATTCGGTTGCAATCACCTAAGCGCACGTGCATCACAATATCATACTCCCTCGCTTATCATCCACATGATCATCGGTGGACGACCATGAGGCCAAGTCCACCATAACCCTATACTCCCTCGCAACACACAATCAGCTGGACTCCCTTCAAACGGTAATGGGCCCAAGCCCATTAATTTCCACACCCCCTTTTTTAGTATTACTAAGTTTCAAAGTAATTTGCACCCCCCTGCCTGAATTATTCTGGGCCTAGCCCAGCCTCCTTTTAGCACCCTCATTGTTTACTTAGTAACAAGAAAATACACCCCCTGGTTTTAAATTTAAATTAAATTCATTTTTACTTTTAATTCCATTTTTCTCTTATTATGTATTTATATATAATTTTTTTATTATTATTACTATTATTTATTTCTTTTCATAATTAATTATTATTATTAATTATCATTATTAATTATTATTAATATATTTTATTTACTATTTAAATATTACTATGTTATAATAAATTATTTCTTCAAAAGCTCATGAATTCATTATTTTCTATATATTGCATTAAATAATTTTTATCATGCATTATTTAATATTTTTTTGAAATTTATACGATTAAAAAACACAAACAAATCCTAAAACTATTTTCGTAATAAACTAAACAAATCAACAATCTTTTTGCAAATGGGTTTCAAACTGGTTTTGGCTTACTGCGCTCTCAGTCAAAATCTCTGCAGTCACTACTCCCGACCGAGTGCGAAGTGATTCAAAATATGTTTGCGAACCCCTAAAAAACACCAACCCCATACGAACTACGAATTGAGACTCTGATTCCTCATAAGAGGATACGTAGGCATACGATCAAAAATCATAGCGAGTTCTACTATAAAAAATATTAAGCCCTTTCTTTCTAATTAAAACTTAAAATCCAGTTTACACCAAACCTAAACCTAGACCATAAGTATCCTTGTGAACAAGGTAGATGAAATGTTCCTAACACCTTCCTTTCGTATAATTGAGTCCGAAACCTAGAATCTTTATCCGCGAATTAGGGTTTTCTGTTAGGTTCCATTCCCTAGGATAAAAACTAATAGTGGTGACTCTTGATTAAAAAACCAGTTGCTACAGCTGGCGACTCTGCTGGGGACTCTCTTTAACCCTAGGTTTTAGGTTTCTTTTGGGTTTTTATTTTTATTTATTTATTTGCATTAATTCTATTTATTGTGTTTATTTTTTTATTGTCAATATTTTCTTATCATCATATACTTACTGCGTGGCGGGAACTTTTATCTCAAAAATATTCTCATATAACCCTTAGAAAGAAGGTTCGTCTATTAGCTTAGGGGGTACATCCTCCCTGTGAGTTTATGTGACGACTTCGCCTAGAGTCGGTGAACTTCCGAAAAAGGAATACTTATCGAGATATATCCTTTGACAAGTAGGACTTTGGAAGGTCACCCATGACTCTTTGTAACGGCCTTAACCTAAAATCTCATGACGAGACCTTTCACGACTTTGAGATGAAAGTTTCGGTCCGTAAAGAGGCTCCACCTAAGGGAGGCCCTTGTGCCTTTTCCCTCTGGTGTTATACATGATACCCTTAAGGAAGCCAACTTTTGGGAGGGTAGACTCACCGTAGGTTAAAATTAAGGAGCCTACCTTCTAAGGGTACTTATCACAAAAACCCTGTAACTGAACCATACATCCATACCTTATAGGGGTACTTATTATAAAAATCCCGTCACTCAACCTTACACCCATGCATTCATACATTTCATGTATTCATCATGCATTTCATATATTCGTCACCCTACATTTTTCTTATTCATAGGGGGTATAAAAGGTGATAATAAACTCAAGATCTCGGTGACTGTCTCTTAAAATGGATACCGAAGGAAACAACTTGCCCGTGTCAACACGCCAAACATGTCTGAAATCAAGACCACAAAAGGGAAATAATGTGATGGAAACTTTCTCAAGCTTTGTCAAGCAAAGGTGGATGATTTCAAGAGCAGATATCCACAGGCGCACCTAGAAGACTTATTTCCTTTTTGCTTGATTTCACGCAAATAAAGTTTTGGTTTAAGATTGTAATATTTTTCAATATCTGAATTATGTTACCTTCAATAAAGGCATTTTGTTTCCACATCTCGTTCGGGTATTTATTTTAAAGATAGTCGCTAAGTAAAATAATAAGCAAAAGACGGATACATACCCAAGTGAATAAGACAGTTAACCCCTTTCGTATTCATACACATTCATTCGCATGCATGCATTCACAAACACCTGCATATCATATCAAAACTCATTTTTTCAAAAAAAATCTCTCCAGTTGAACCATTGGTAGAAGGAGATCGCCACTTCCTTGGCCTCCATATCAAACCAGGGCCTATCAACAGAAAAAATGGAGAAAATCGAGGAAACTCAGGCTGCATTCAAAGAGGATCTCGACCAAGTAAAGGGCGACGTAAGTTCAATGAAAGGAGATTTGACTCAAGTTCTTCTGGCTTTGAAGAACATTATTGACAGGCAAGACCAAATTCCCAGGGTAGCTTTCGAGGAAGTAGCCCAGAATATTGGTGCATCAAGCGGTCATCAACTAAGGAAAGAGTCAGAGGCCGGACTCCAGAATTCCGTCATGGCCCAACAAGAAGTTCAAACTGAAGGGTTTGTCCCATCGCCGCTAAAAGCAGGGGCATCTCGTACCCCACAGATTCCGACAAATGATGCAGACCATTACTTAGACCTGCAATACGGAGACCACGACTCAAAGGATGCCAACCAAGCTCCCTCAAAGACAACTGGTACTCATGTTGTTGATAATCCATTAGTGATAAATCAGTACAAAGCCCTGGAGGAAAGATTAAAAGTTGTGGAGGGTTTTGATGCTTTCGAAGTAGACGCTCTCGAAATGGGCCTAGTTCCAGATGTGGTGATTCCACCAAAGTTCAAAGTACCTGACTTTGAAAAATACGAGGGGCTTACTTGCCGAAGAAATCATCTTTGCATGTATTGCAGGAAGATGCATGCCCATTCCCACGATCAGAAGCTAATGATTCACTATTTTCAAGATAGCCTGAGTGGGGCATCTTTAGACTGGTATATGCAATTGGAACAAATGCATATTCGAACCTGGGAAGATCTTACTAATTCTTTCCTAAAGCATTACAAATATAACCTGGACATGGCGCCTACCCGCATGCAACTCCAGAATTTGTCCCAGAAGAAAGAAGAGTCCTTCAAAGAGTATGCTCAGAGATGGAGGGAATTGTCATCCCGTGTGCAACCACCACTGTTAGAGAAATAGTTAGTAGACAGGTTCATGGGAACGTTGCATGGGCTGTATTATAAGATGATGGTTGGAAGTATCTCTTCGGGGTTCTCAGACCTAGTAACCATCGGAGAAATAATCGAGACTGGGATAAAAAGTGGGAAGATATCAGGGGGACCATCAAATGCTCCCTACAATTCAGAGAGGCCTGCTTCAAACTTCCCCAAAGGAAAAGAGGGAGAAATTAATGATGTAGCATCACAACCCAGGGTACAATAACCATTAGTGATCCCACTAGGGCAGTAGCAAGGCATAAGGCCACCCAGGAAATTTGATCCACTCCCGATTCCACCCAGTCAGCTATTAGAATAGCTAGTTAAGGCATCCTTAGTGGAACTCAAGCCTCTAGCTCCCCTAGTCGGGCCACTCTCACGAAGATACGATGCCAATGCCAGATGCGAGTATCATGCTAATTCTCCTGGACATACCATAGAACAATGTTGGACCTTCAAACACAAGGTGCAGGATTTGTTGGATTCTCAAGACATCACTTTCGAGAAGCTCAACATCACATCATACCCCACGCCGTCGCACGATGGGCTAACAATAAATGCAATCGAAGTAGTCACTAACTCTAGGGAAAGCATACAAGCAAGAACCCCGATAAACTCGTTGAAAGAATATCTGTTGGGATGCGGACTCCAGCTAGGATATAATAAAGATTTCGAAAAAGCTCTACAAGGGCTAGGGGACCAGAGGATAGTCCAGTTCGGTCAATACCCTGAAGAAGAATATAAAGCTGCTCTGAAGGATGAAGCACATTTTCCTCCAATACAAGAGACCTCTGTCAATAATGGAGTAGTGCATGGCAGACATGTGGCGAAGATATCCAACAAGGCCAACACCAAAGGGGCAACCAAATTCATCCGAGAATCTGCCCCAGGAGGAAAACTCAAAAGATGGACGACCATGGAGATTCCTGAGATCTTTTTCTTTCCTAATTAATTTTTCTTGTTTTCAAAAGAACCTATGTCAAGCCCGAGGCACAGGGGTTACTTGTAAGGGTTTCCCTGTTTTGTTTCAGGAAATATTTACGATTAATAAAAGTTGTGTTTTGTTTTCGATAAAGATCCCTGTCTTTCTCTTGCATTTATGTCTTAAATTTAAAAAAAAATGGCAATACTTTCTCTGCACATGCATTTTAAAATATTCATATACTAAATCTGCACCAAAATATGATAAAGGTGCAAATTCATGCCCAAAACCACCGATAATTCTATTGATGCAATCCGATATAATTTTGATACTCCTATCAACCAAGCTAAAGAGGAAGATGATAAAGATCTTAAACTCTCTGAGAAAATGGCGAGGGAAATAAAAAAGAAAAGCTAATAATACGCAACCATATCAAGAGGCCGTTAAGGCCATCGATCTGAGCACAGGGGAAGATCCAGAAGAAACCAAGCTAGGGGGAACTGTTAGAGTGGAGCCACAAAGAATTTGATCAAGTTATTGCGCATATCTATGGAAACAAGCCAAGGTCAAATACAGATAGTGCTCTTAAAAATAGGCAACTACGAAATACCAAGACCTGACGAAAAACCCGATCCTGGGGCACGTTGGACACTCACGTCCGACGGGACTTCAAATGCACTGGGGCACGATATAGGGGCAGTATTGACTTCTCCAAATAATGCTCATAAGCCATATGCCAAATCAATGGTGAACGGGATACTAAACATCCAAAACTGGTTCCACATCGGGATCATGTTTTGAAAACTAACTGCGGAAT
Source organism: Vicia faba (assembly GCA_948472305.1). NCBI lineage: Eukaryota > Viridiplantae > Streptophyta > Magnoliopsida > Fabales > Fabaceae > Vicia > Vicia faba. The sequence continues at coordinate 1,635,959,358 of OX451738.1, read as the reverse complement.
TCACAAAGATCATTTTCAGTCACATCCCACGAAAAGGAAATCAAATGGTGGACGCCTTGGCAACTATATCGTCTATGTTCAAAGTAACTTGGTCAAACCACGAATCGCGCATCACAAATAGATGCTCCGAAGAGCCCGCACATCGCTTTGCTATTAAAAAAAATGACAATATAACAAGCCTTGGTTTTACGACATCAAGAAGTGCCTCGAAAAATAAGGACATCCAGAAAATGCCTCCAGTATCGACAAGCAACTCTACAAAAAATTAGCCTCTAAATTATTTCTGAGAAACAGTATACTGTACGAGATGGACCACGACATGGTCTAGTACTCAAGAAGATTCTTCTACTTCTCCTCGACCCACATGGTAAATGGATCCCCCCAATTACGAAAGTCTGTACGTAGTCAAAATAACATTCTCTAGTGGTGGTCTTATCTCCACAACAATGGATGGGGAAGAACTACCGCAGCCGGAAAATTCAGACGCAGTCAAAAACACTATGTATAAGAAGCTCGCTAAGCTCGAACCTTAAACAGGAGACTTAGGAAAAAAGGAGCGTCTCGGTGGATAGAAAACCCTAAAGGGAGATCTAGACAAAAATTAGGGGCATATAAACAGGAAAATTATCCCGGTGGATTGAAAACCCTAAAGGGCAATCCAGGCAAAAGTTAGGGATTTAATACAAAGAAATAAAGAATAAAAAGACTGCGATCTGAGAACTGCGAATACGAACCACGAAGGGAGAGATAGAGTTGAATCATACAACTCAGAAGAAAACGATATAAGGGTTATCAAAAGGATATTTGGGAATAGCAGCAACAATTATCATTTTTCATTTCCATTTACAGTTTTAAAACTTTCTGTAATTACCTCTTTCTAGGAATTGCATCTTGTATTCTCGCCTATTCAGAGGCATATTAATAGTACATTTTCTTTCTTTGCATCTTTCAAATTGCGTTTTTTCTTTTCTCGGACTTGTTTACAAAATAATACAATCATTACTTGTGAATATTATCTTGAAATCATTTTGGGGAATTAACAAAATAAAAGCATTTGACAAAACATCGAAAAAACGTCTTGGTTAGAAAGATATCGAAAGAAAATCCACGACTACGTCCACGCACATGGCAATGCCTACTCCTACGTCTACAATACAAAAATCTATGCACATGTCTACGCCTGTATCTATGCATATCTATGTCTATGTCCATACACATGTTTGCGCCTATGCTGGCACTCAACAATACAAAGTCTATACATATATCTACGCGTCCCTACGCAAAGTCTACGTCCATGATAGTGCATATGCCTACCCTTGCAACGCAAAAACCATGTCCGCTCATGCGTCCACGCACATGTGTACTCCTGCCAATTCTATATACGTCTACGCTTACGCATGTGCCTACGAATCCACATACGTCTACGCTTACACCTGCGCTTACAACCTAAAAGGCTACACATAGGCCAAAACATACATCTACCCCGGCGCTTACACCATACAAATCTATGCACATGCCCATACCTATGCCTACGTCTACGTATGCACCCGCGCTCACCATACCGAATCAAAATTCAAATTTTGCTAACATTGTCCACTATGTTTAAGTTCAATAATGCTACGACGACACAACATACAATGCTAGGGAATAGGTAACTCTAAGCCAATGGTTTAAAGGAGAGAATGCCAGAAATAGTTTTCAAAACATTTCAAGTAATATATGCATCTTACACACATTTCATTCACGCATTTTGCATATCTCAAGCATAGATTTCGATATTCAATACACTCAGGGTTCCATATCAATGTCAAGTATCATACATTTCTCATACATACAACATTCAATACGCATGCATACACATGAATCACCTAGCAAGTAGACAAATAATTTCACCCTAGATTCAACTAGATAAGGGTCGACCAATACAATACTTCTCCTACGATTCAACCCGTCACCTCAGTCTTCATGCCGTGACGCATTCAGCCCATCACCTAGGTCTTCCCGCAGTGATGAGTTCCTTACAAGTCCCATTACATTGCCTCTAAGCCGTAATGTATCCTTAAAACGCAGTATGTTTCCTCTAAGCCATAACATATCCTTACAAACCCAGTACATTGCCTCCAAGCCACAATGTATCCGTAAAACTCATTACATTTCCTATGAGCCGCAATGTATTTGTAAAATTCATAACATTGCCTCTAAGCCGCAATGAATTCTCAAAACTCGGTGCATTGCCTCTAAGCCGCAATGTATCCTCAAACTCCATGCATTGCCTCTAAGCCGAAATGTATTACCTAAGCCCAATATGTTGCCTCTAAGACGCAACGTATTCTCAAAACCCATCACATTTCCTCTAAGCCGTAATGTATCCTCAAAACTCAACACGTTGCCTCTAAGCCGCAATGTTTTATTCGAACTCATTACATTGCCTCTAAGCCGCAATGTTTTCAAAAAAATCTAGATCATCACCTCAGAATTCACGCAGCGATGCTCGAAAACAAAACCTAGCTTATCGCCTCAGACTTCACGCAGCGATTTGTGAACCTAATCCATTTCCTCAGACTTCATGCAGCAATGTGTTTCGTTATGTCGAGTTCCAGATCATCGTCTCAGACTTCATGCAGCAATGTTCGAAACAACAAGTTTAGCTTATCACATCAGGCTTCACACAGTGATTTGCAAACCTAACCCATTGCCTCAAACTTCATGCAGCAATGTGTTTCTTATTCTGCGACACAGATCATCGCCATAGGCTACACGCAGCAATGTCCGAAAACCAAATTTAGCTTATCATATCAGACTTCACGCAGTGGTTTGCGAACCTGACCCATTGCCTTAGTCCTCATGCAACAATGTGTTTCTTTATTCCAAAAAAAAACAGCCTATCGCATCAGACTTCACGCAGCGATTTGCGAACCAAGCTCATTGCCTCAGACTTTATGCAGCAATGTATATCTCTCTATTCTGTAACACAAATCATCTCCTAAGACTTGATGCAACGATGTCCGAAAACCAAGCCTAGCTGATCTCCTCAGACTTCACGCAATGATGCTTCGAAATACAAGGATTAGCCTATCGCATCAGACGTCATGCAGCGATTCGCGAATATAAACCATGGCCTCAGTCTTCAAGTAGCCATGCGTCATCAATCATTGCTATACTCATCCTCCAAATGGGCGAATAAACCAAGACGTACGAAATTGCGCTCTTAAAACCACCTGTCTCATTATCAAACCCGGGTAAGCGATATATCATCCGCTTTGCCTACTTCCTTGAGACATGTAAGGGTATGCTACATTAGTATAACCTTATGTTTGTCGGGAAAGTTTTGGGATACTTCAAGTATTCAATAAACTTCCAATCAAAAAGTGCAAGACTCGAGTTTTCTCACATTATTCGATTGAAAGATAATTGAATAAGGGCAGTTGTCGTACCCCAAATTTATCCTACCTCGATGATTTTGTTTTTCGAGATTGAAATAGAAGAAATATTTAATTAAGGATGGTACAACAATATCTGACGAGCCATTCTTAAAATTTAAGTCAACCGGGGGTGTATTTTAATTTGGGAAAATGGGGGCTTTTTAAATCAAAAAGACCCATAAACTTATTCGCAAAGCATGTTGGCCTATGGCCCATGCGATTCAAAAATGGAATAATATTTCAGGAAAACTGTTAAGTTCTTCAATTATTAAATAGTTCAATGGTAAAAGAGAGGTGTAAATTAAATATGTTGGCCCCTGTCCTTAAAATAGCAAACAACGAAAGGAGGCGTGGGATTTCAATTAAGGCCATCTAAATTTTTGTTGTTAACAAGAGAATAAGGGGTGGAATTGCAATAGGATGCCTATTAAGTTGGCCCATCTGACGTTTTTGGAAAAAGTTTTATTATTATAAAAAAAGGAAAATTGTTTACTATTGTTTGTTTAAAAAAAAAATAATAATAAATAAATAAATAATATTTTTTTTAAGAAAAGCGTTACACTTTTATTGATATTTGTTGTTGTTAAATGTTTTAAAGTTTGGTGCCACTTGGACCTGACTGTATTGAAAAAAATATAACATTAAGTTTTTGCTGCTAAATCAGATTAATGGGCTAAATAAAAGTAATGATGCTGGCCCAAAATCAGAGAAGAACAACTGTACAGATTTCCCAAAATTAACGCACATTTATCCAACAAACTACTACTGTACCAATTCACCAGGATCTGTGCCAATGTTTGCGAACAAACGCTTACTATAGTAATCAAAGCCTGCCAACGCATGTTTTTGCAATTAAAGATTATTGCAGAAATTTACGGAAATCAAATCTCCAGATTACCAAAATCAGATTATTACAACAAGAACCAATCTTCATCAAATCCAATCTCTAATACAAAAATATATATTACAGCAATCGAATGTTACAAGAATCTCAAAATAAAATATATTCAATCATTAATTAGAATCAATTACAGTATTGAATCGGATCCCTAAATCTATGTTGTAAAACCCTAAAAAACTAATTGTATAAATACCGATAGAGAAGGACAGAATAGGGGGATCTTTACAGAAACATAGCTTGAGACGAAGATAGAAACAGACAGAAGAACAAGAATAGAAGATATTACAGTGAAAGGGGCAATTGGGGTTCCACTACCGGAAACCGCAATCGTCGTTGTAATCGCCATCACCGTCATCTCTCTTTCCTAACCGCCATGGACGATTTCCTTGCTCCGCCGTTAATCTGAAGCTTCACCTCCCTTGCTCCATCGCGCCTTCACCATCGTCGAGCATCACCGAATCTACGAATCAGAGAGATCGAGGGAGATTAGCTCAAAGCAGAAAATCGAGATTCAGAATACGGAGACGAAAGGGGTAAACTTAGCTTTCTGGTTTTCTGATTATGGATTTGGGGAATTGTTGGGTGGGTTTATGTTGGGAGGGGAAGTTACGGTAGCTCCGCACGAGGTTCTAGGGAGCTAGGGTTAAGAGAAAAGGAAAAGGGGTTTCTGCGTGAGAGAGAGAGAGAGAGAGAGAGAGATGAACGGGGCGTGAGGAAAATGAAAATTGTAAAAAATGGAAAGAAACAAAACAATGTATATTCTGTTGCAATCTCCTACGCGCGCGTGCATCACAATATCATACTCCCTCGCTTATCATCTACATGATCATCGGTGGACGATCGTGAGGCCAAGTCCACCATAACCCTATACTCCCTCGCAACACACAATCAGCTGGACTCCCTTCAAACGGTAATGGGCCCAAGCCCATTAATTTCCACACCCCCTTTTTTAGTATTACTAAGTTCCAAAGTAATTTGCACCCCCTTCCTGAATTATTCTGGGCCTAGCCCAGCCTCCTTTTAGCACCCCCATTGTTTACTTAGTAACAAGAAAATACATCCCCTGGTTTTAAATTTAAATTAAATTCCTTTTTACTTTTAATTCCATTTTTCTCTTATTATGTATTTATATATTATTTCTTTTCATTATTATTACTATTATTTATTTCTTTTCATAATTAATTATTATTAATTATTATTAATTATCATTATTAATATTCTTTATTTACTATTTAAATATTACTATGTTATAATCAATTATTTCTTCAAAAGCTCATTAATACATTATTTTCTATATATTGCATTAAATATTTTTTATCATGCATTAATTAATATTTTTTTTGCAATTTATACGATTAAAAAACACAAACAAATCCTAAAACTATTTTCGCAATAAACTAAACTAATCAACAGTCTTTTTGCAAATGGGGTTCAAACTGGTTTTGGCTTACTGCACTCTCAGTCAAAATCTCTGCAGTTACTACTCCCGACCGAGTGCGAAGTGATTCAAAATATGTTTGCGAACCCCTAAAAAACACCAACCCCATACGAACTACGAATTAGGACTCTGATTCCTTATAAGAGGATACGTAGGCATACGATCAAAAATCGTAGCGAGTTCTACTATAAAAAATATTAAGCCCTTTCTTTCTAATTAAAACTTAAAATCCAGTTTACCCCAAACCTAAACCTAGAGCTTAAGTATCCTTGTGAACTAGGTAGACGAAAGGTTCCTAACACCTTCCTTTCGTCTAATTGAGTCCGAAACCTAGAACCTATGTCCGCGAATTAGTGTTTTCTGTTAGGTTCCCTTCCCTAGGATAAAATCTAATAGTGGCGACTCTTGATTAAAAAACGAGTTGCTACAGGATCAAATTTTGAAAATGCGACGACCTAATGTCAAAGTTTTTGGCTTAAAAGAGGCATGAGTTTCTAAAATTAGGGTTTAAAAGAGATTTATCTTTAGATTAATAAAACTTTAAAAAAATGTACAAAGAGATTTTCGCACAATCATATTAAATATATTCGATGACATGAAGTCAATGATTTTCAAACATTCATCTTTTGTGAACTTGATTTTGAAACATTTGTCACAAGTTGACTTATACTTAGAAGATTATGCTTTAATCCTTCAACATAAAGTACATCTTCAATTTGAAAGGTGGTGCTCCATCTTTGCCAATGCCAAGAATTTTTCCTTTATGATTGTCCCCACATGTGACATAATCCTTGAACTTTAGAACTAGAGATGAAAATTAGTTTATATCTCCCATAAAATGCTGAGAATAATCATTATTAAGATACCATAGAATTGTAGTGACATTCAAGAAAACCTACAAAACAAATTAAGTTTTGTTTGGTACTCAATGTGCCTTGGGTCCTTCATAATTAGTTCATTTCTTGACCCGCATATAATACCCACTTGCCACACTAAAATATCTTACACACTAAACATTAGGTGTGTGACCAATTATACCATAATAAAAACATGTAGGAACAACATTACTTCTATATCTATGAATATAAGATTTTTTTCTTAACAAATCTCTTCTTAGGATGATGATGAACTTTTTGTGTTTTATTCACTTTCTCTTTGGTGGATTGGTCACTTGCCTTAACAAATATTGTTTTACTAGTACTTGGTTTGTTAAATTTAGAATAACCAAGTCCACTTTTATCATTGGAATATCTTTTTTTGACTAAGGAAATTGTCCAATCCAACTTGTCATTTTTCATACCTTTCAAGAACTCTTTTCAATTGGACAATTTTAAAAGAAAGTGAATCACACTTTTTGCATTTAAAATTGTCTTTTGTTTTTTAAGAAAACTTTGTTTTTAAATTTTAAAATCTTTTTCCATAGTGACAATCCTTTCTTCAAGAGATAAAATTTATATCTTTTGTATTAACACAGTTTTATATAAAATTTTACATTCATTAAGTAATTCATCAATAATGTTGGGAAAATAACAAAAAGACAAATTTCTATACTGGCGGAAGCATATCCACAAAAGAAGAAAAACATAAAAATTCAAAAATAAAACTCACAAAATCATAATTTAACTTGTAATTTTTATCAGAACAAAATTACAAACCCTCCCAAACAATTGCAAATTTTAATGAGAAAATTGCAAACCCTCCAAACTGCAATTTTTTAAGGAGAAAATTGCAAACCCTCTAAACTGCAATTTTTAAGGAGAAAATTGCAAACCCTTCTCAATTGCATTTTTTGGACGGAAAAATTGCAAACCCTCTTAACAAACTATTTTTGAACGAAATAATAGAAAACTCTCTCAATAAACTATTTTTAAACAAAAAAAATAGAAAACTCTCTCTAGACACACAAATACCCAAAACTCCAATACACCAAAAAGACTATATTTTGTTGTTGTGTTAAAACTCAAACTAACTATCTCTATTTATATTAATACTTAAATTCTATTTTCTTCCTACTACCCGATGTGAGACTTGGATGAATATATTATTTAACCCAACAAATCCTCCATTCATCCAAAGTCTCACACATCTTCACTTTATCTTCAAAGCGATCATTATAATTATAATGATTAGCCACATTTATAAAATTATTACTCTTCAATATTTTTGTCTTCTTCCTCCCTTGATCAGAATTTTTGTTACTCTTCCTTTTTCGCTTGATCAAAATTTTTGTGACTCTTCCTTCCTCCCTCAATCAGAACCTTAGCTCTGATACCACTTATTGGAAAAATAACAAAAAAACAAATTTCTACACTAGCGGAAACATATCCACAAAAGAAGAAAAACATATAAATTCAAAAATAAAACTCACAAAATCATAGTTCAACTTGTAATTTTTATCAGGACAAAATTACAAACCCTCCCAAACAATTGCAAATTTTAAGAAAAAAATTGCAAATCCTCCAAACTGCAATTTTTAAGGTGAAAATTACAAACCCTCCAAACTGCAATTTTAAGGAGAAAATTACAAACCGTCCAAACTACAATTTTTAAGGAGAAAATTGAAAACCCTTCTCAATTGCAATTTTTGGACGGAAAAATTGCAAACTCTCTCAACAAACTATTTTTGAACCGAAAAATAGAAAACCCTCTCAACAAACTATTTTTAAACAGAAAAATAGAAAATCCTCTCTAGACACACAAATACCCAAAACCCCAATACACCAAAAAGACTACATTTTATTGTTGTATTAAAACTCAAACTAACTATCTTTACTTAATTAATACTTAAATTCCATTTTCTTCCTACTACCCGATGTGGGGCTTGGATGAATATATTATTTAACCCTACAAATAGCACCTAGTGCATCATTATCATAAAACGATATTTCATTACCAACCTCTCATTCTTCATCATCGGAATGATGTGTTGCTATCAATGCAAGATTTACATGTTCTTCATCTGAAGATGAGCTTATTTCATTGTCATCCCATGCTACATATGTTTCTTTGCCCGTTTGTCATTCTTTCTTTTGAAGTATTTATTCTTCTTTTCAAGTGTAGGGTATTCACTTTTAATATGTTCTCTTTCTCCATATTCAAAGCATGTAACTTTCCTTATTGGTGCTTCCGTTTTAATGATCTCCTCTTTTCTTTATTTTCTTAGAAATTATTCAAACTTCTTAATAAGATTATTATCTTCATCACTATGGGAATCATCCTCTTGATTGATATCATAATTTTTGACTCTCGTCTTTAAGGCAATGTCTTTTGAATATTTTACTTGAATTTCATGCTTTTCAAGTCTTGCAGGTTCCGTCTCATATTCTTGAAGTTTTTCGAACAATGTTGCGGAAGTTATTTTGGATAGATTTTTCTTCTCAGATATTACTGTCACTTTTGGTTTCCATTCCCTAGTTAAAGATCTAAACACTTTAAGATTAAGTTCATCGATAGTAAGAGTCTTAACAAGTGTTTTCAAGTGATTTGTTAAATGTACAAATCTTTTCTGCAAGTCGATGATTCATTCTCGGGGTTGCATTCTGAATAACTCGTACTCTTGACTCAAAGTGTTTAATATTGATCTTTTAACTTCAACAGTTTCTTCATGAGTTTCCACCAATGTATCCTATATTTCCTTTGCCGTTGTGCATGCCAAAATATGAAAGAATACATCCCTTCTAAGTGCGCATTGAAGAAGATTTATTGCTTTCTTGTTGTAGAGAACTTTTTTCTCATTGTCTTTGTTCCATTAACTTTTGGGCTTGAGGGTGCTAACAACATTAACAACATTGGTAGGAACGAAAGGACCATCTACAACTGCTTTCCAAACTTATTTTCCTTGGGATTTGTTGTGAAATTAGATTCCTTTGAAACAAATTATAAACTGTTTCTTTATGATCAAGAAACAAACAGGGTAGAAAGGATGACAGAACACGAAAAACAACAAGGATTGGTTATAACTTCTATTCTTTACTTTATCTTTAGACAAGATTACAAGTACACAACAATAATAAATAACCCTCTCACCCTAAATTAGGATTTGTTATATACAATGTGTAAGAACAAGAAGTGTTCTACATCTGACCTTAAGATTTTGATGATAACTTTACATGTTATCTTTAAGAACAATTGTAAACTCTAATGGTTTGTTTTAGTGTGTAGCTACTTCTATAATGTTTTGACTCTGGTATCAAGGCATGTGACTTCATTAGGTTCTGAACATACACTACTAGAAGAAAACATGTGGTTACGTGTTACAGTTGAAGTCAAGATTCTGAATACGTCTTCTGCAACGCATCTTAGGAACGTTAGTACAAGAGGTTCTGATCGTGACTTTATGGTTAAGCTTTGGAGGCCTTCTAAAGCTTTACTTCGGTATGTTACAATTTCTAAAGAATATGAAGACGAGGTTCTGCTGAACAAGTTCTTATGATCTAAAGACAAACAAGTTATTACAACCAAATGCTGAAGACTATGAAGATAAGGTTCTAATAGGACAAGTTCAAAAGACTCAAAGACTTAGGTTCTAAGACTTAAGATTGAATCTTTTACAACAAGCTTCAACGTTCAACATTCAAATATCTAAAGCCTCTGATGATAAGAAGAATTTCAAAATGGTTAACGTGTGATGTTGTACAAAAGGTACATAAAGTGTCTGTGACCTCTACCCTCTAGGGTGGTGTAAGTACAATCCTTTATATTGTATTGTCAACCACTCTCATTATGATCGTTGAGAACAAATAGTTGGATTTCCAACTATCTTTCTTTGCTCAACGGATCTCTATTTACAAGCTTATTATAAAAACGTTATTTAGAGAAAAGGTAGAAACCTATCATTGAACAGTGACAGGATAAATAAACTATTGTTTTATATTGTCTATCTCTTACACCTTATTCTATTTATTGGAACTAACCGTTGGTGCAGGAAAATACTTCTTTATCCCCACAACATCTCTCTCTGAAGGCTATAAAATAATATCAAATATTCAAAGCCAAGTGTTGTTAGCCATCAAGCTTAAACGATGTGGATGCTGAAGATGTCAAAGCTGAAATACTACACATTCTGAAGATCTCTCTTCATGTAAATTGTTTTAACACTAGAGTTGTTGCTCGAAAATGTGTTAAACAATATATGTTTAAAACACTTGTGTAATCTGCTTAGAAGAAGCAATCATGTAAACATAAGAACCTTATCAATTTTTGTTAAGTAGTTCCTTGAGAGACTGAGTGAAAATATGATCTCAAGAAAATAATGGTTGTAGTAATTATAGGAAATCCTAATAGAAGATCTTTAGGGATTGGATTCTATTGGGTCAATTATTTTTATATTCGTTAAATCAGATCACTGAACATATCATTGAAGGTTCCTTGAGAGACTGAGTGAAGGTCTAATTTCAAGAAGGCAATGGCTGCTGGTTATTGTAGGAAATCCTAGTAGATGATCTTGAGGGATCTGATTCTATTGGGTCAATGATTATTATATTCGTTAAATCGGATCATCGAACATATCATTGAAGGTTCCTTGAGAGACTGGGTGAAGGTATGATCTCAAGAAGACAATGGCTGTTGGTCATTATAGGAAATCCTAATAGATGATCTTGAGGGATCTGATTCTATTGGGTCAATGATTTTTATATTCGTTAAATCGAATCACTGAACATATCATTGAAGGTTCCTTGGGAGACTGAGTGAAGGTCTAATCTCAAGAACACAATGGTTGTTGGTCATTGTAGGAAATCCTAATAGATGATCTTGAGGGATCTAATTCTATTGGGTCAATGATTGTTATATTCGTTAAATTGGATCACTGAACATATCATTGAAGGTTCCTTGAGAGACTGAGTGAAGGTATGATCTCAAGAAGGCAGTGGTTGTCGGTCATTGTAGGAAATCCTAATAGATGATCTCGAGGGATCTAATTCTATTAGGTCAATGAACGTTACATCCTACAGGATCCCTGAATGTGTCATTGTATGTTAGTCATTAGCCATTGCTCATGCATTTTTAATTAGTTTGGTTATAGTGGATTAAGTCCTTGGATAAAGCAAAATCATCCTTGAGGGGGTGGACAAGAGTAGCCTAGTTGACGACAAACCTGTATAAATTACTTGTGTCATTTACTCTTCATTCTCTTTTATCGCTATTATCATTTGAGTGCTTAGAATTTCTAAAGGGGAATGTTTTATATGAACACAATTCAAACCCCTCTTTCTTGTATTTTCTATACCTTCAATTGGTATCAGAGCTCGGCTCTGTTATTGATTTAAGAATCAAACACTTAACTGTGTAGAGAGCTCCAATAAGAGAAAATTCTATAATTGTCTGCTACTCAAATGATAGAAAGATTTTCTGATTCAAAACCCGTTGTGTAGAGGATTCAAAACTCTGGGTAAGAATCATAAATATGAAGATAGAATATGTGGAATCAAGTTCTCAGGATTCTGAAGGCTCAAGTACCCGATGGAAAGGGAACTTATCTTCTCACATCAGAAGCTCTTCATCAGAAGCAAAGGTCAACTATCAGCTTCCCAAATCTTCAACCAAAGCATATCATACAAATGATAACCTTTGCAAGTTGTAAAGAATCAAACAAAAACTTCTCAATATATACTCTTCAAAAGACATAAGGATTAAGAGTAAAAAAGGAGAAAAATTCCATCCACCAAGGAGCAGGACAAATCATAATAACTCAGAAATTTGTGGAGACTACTTTCAGTTTTTGAAAAGTAATAAAGCCACTACTAAAGAACAAGAAGTGGAGAAATCAGAAGAGGCTCAACCATAAGTTTTTTCCATTCATGCTCTTATGAAAAAGGTCAGGAAGAAACCATCTCATCCAAAAGGTATCTCTTGATAATTCATCTAAAGCTAAATCTCCAGCAAAGTCACCCGGTTTTCATTTAAGTTTCTTTAAAATTTCAACCAGTCTTATCTCTTATTTTAATTTTCAACTAATTTATTTTCAAAAGAGTTGCATGTCTAGGAATCATTTTTATTTTAACCTTATATTAGCCCATTTTTGAATTTACATCATATATTGTTTAATATTTCACTTAGTTGTTCAAGTATTTCTTTTGTCTTCTTTTAATATCTTCTTTATATCCTAATAAACTATTATTTGTTTTAATCTGACATATTAGGATTTTTTTTTGAAACAAGGAATGCCATCTTGTTATACCCTTTCTTATTCCTAGTGTTTCTTCGTGTCTAGAAACCCGTTCTTTATGCCCATCACTCTAAGTCTCCTTTATTGGAATGACTGTTTAAATATCCTTTGCAGTTTTCTCATATCTTTTAGCCATTCAATTACGCTTCCTTCTCATATACTTAAATCACCACCTAGCTGATTCCTTTTTAATGTCTCTCTCTCTCTCTCTCTATCTATCTATCTATCTATCTCTCCTTCATACAAAATCTTTATCTCTCTTCCAATGGGCGTAAGAAATTTTCAAGGTTTCGAAGAACTTTTGGAAGTCATCTGTGAAATTTGTCCTTGACTCAGCATATCTGATTTTGATCTCACTAAAAGCTTCACCCTCGAAGGATGGTCTCGCTACATCACTATATTGCATGGACCCATCTACCCTCATCTGATCCATGAGTTTTGGTTGTATGCTTATGTTGATGATGTATCCATGTCCTCAACTATCTTCAACAACCTATCATCATCACTCCAATATCAATTGCCACTGTAATAGGGTGTACTCAAGCAGGTACCACTGTTGAAGTAATTCAAAACACTCCGTCTCTCCAAGAAAGTCTCAGATCCATTCATGATCCCTCTGAGATGTATGAACTAAACAATCCTAAAATTCTCTCTCGAAGAACCATTCAATGCATCCTTAGTATTGCTGACAACTGGATACAAAGATAAACTTCCCTTTGTTCTTGAAGTTCGTGCCATAATCCATCAAAAATGTGCAGATCTTAATCAAAAGTTTGATGATTTATCCAGTGAAGAATATTTGTGTTCTACTTCATCAGAACCTCTCATAACCTTTCATGATAAACCCAATCCTCTTCAAACCATTATTCCTACAATATATGTGTAATACAGTGGGAGAACTGACTTGGGTGTTTTGCGTTTGATCGCAATTGTTGTGGATAGTAAGAGTCGCCACCGACTTTTCTTTTATCTAATAAAGGAAAGGGTGAAAAGAACCGGAAAGACCTTTTGAGATTTTTCTTGAGTTCTGGGGATAGGTTATGAAAATGGAAGGTGTTAGCACCCTTTTCATCCGTAGTTATCTATGTGCTCTTAGTTGCTAGCTCACTTTGAAATACTTTTGTAAATGTTTTTGTGTTTCGTGTAAGTTTGAAAATAATTTGAAAACTCCTTTGTGTCGGAAAACTTTGTAATGATTCTCGTCTCTACAAGAATGTATACATAGTGTTGGTCTTGAAAATAGGTCAAAGAGATGTTTATTTTTGCAAAGATGTTTTAAAAGTGTAAGTGTGAAGATGGTTTTATTTGTGAGCAAGCAACTACGAGCGTTCTACCTACTCAAAAAGTCTTAGTTCTTTTCCTCCTCCTTTAGATCGTGTTAACTTACCATTAGTTAGTAAGTAACCATATCATTGGATGTGAAGGGACAGGTGTGGGTCGTCGTACAGTCATAGAAGGCAACATTGTAGAATACCTTAGCAATTTGTCATAAGGGTCATAAGATCGTTTACCGAAGGCAACATCAAAGGGTCATCAAGGGACTATGATCTTTTATTCAAGGGTCTTTGCTTAAGTATCCCACATTCGAGGGACGTGACTGTTTAATCCAAGGCAACAAGTGTGGGTTACCCTAGAGGTGCAGATGTGCAAAGTGTTTTTGTTTTCATGCATTTGTCTTGAATTTATGGTTGTCTATTTGTTGATTTTAAGTCTTGCCATACAAACTCTAATTACTAGCAAGAATATGGAAAGCGATAAATTGCGGAAATTAAAAGTTCTACGCTATTATATCATTTTAGGAGATGGGGGATACAAACTTACAAATGGGGATGACAAGTAAAAATAAACCATAATTATTATTACAAGGCTTTGACAATTACATGAGTTATAATGCAAAATGATAAAATGCGCGAAAATGTAAAGATAAAGAAAAATATTGCCTTTTTAGGTTTTTTCCATAGAAAAAGGTTTTGAAGTTCATTTAATTGAAGAAAAACCTAAGTCTAAGTTAACTTAGAAAAGAACATTAATTGTTTAGAAAAATGTTATTTATGTTTCATTTAGAAAAACAGTTTTATGTTGTTAGGTCATCTCCAAACAATGCAATATGTCAAAACTAATCTAAAAACTCAAAAAATTAGGAAATTGGATGTCTGAGCTGACACGGGCCGTATCAGTGGACACAGGCACCCGTGTCAGGACATGTTCCTAGCTTTCTGTGCATTTTTGTTCCAACTAAAATGACACGAGTTGTGTCGTGTGACATGGGCACCTGTGTCAGCCCTTGCATTGCATGCTTCTGAACCTGTTGAGTTGACACGGGCCGTATCGTGTGACACGGACACCCGTGTCAAGACCTGTCCTGCATGTTTGTTAACTTTTCAACCAGTTGAACTTACACGGTCCGTTTCATGTGACACGAGCACCGGTGTCAACCCCTGGCCTAGTTTTTTGCTAGGTTTTGTTTTTAATTTGTCCTGTTATTTATTTTTAAAAATGAAAGCAAATGATGTATGGATGAAGATATTATAGTTTGAGAAAACTTACCTCTTGAAGTGAAAACTTTGGAACACGTATGGATGTTTCCTTGTGCAAAGTGGTGATTAATTGAGACCCTTCGAACCTTCTTGAAATTTCTCCAACCCTTACTTTGTACTGAAAGTTATTGAATAACTCCAATCAAGTCAAGTTGCAAGGTACTGTTTTTGAGTTTTGAAGATGGTGATAGTGATGTTACAGAAGTTGTTCTTGTGTTTGAATAACTTCTATATGATGTATGTGAAGTATTTGGATGGTTTTTTTGGGAAAAACTTACAAGGTGTGAGAGGTTCAAAGATTAGGAATCCAAAGCTCACAAATGGAGGTTTTGTGAAAAATTCTGGTTTTTTTAGAGTGAACGGGTTTTGAGTGCTTGTTTCTATTTCTTTTTTTATTGGGACCTTTTTCTTTTGCAAATTTTCCCTCTATTTATAGGCAAGAGGTTTGGGAGGTTGAAGTGATCAAATTTGCAAAATAGCATGTTGTAGTTTGGTTGGATGATACATGACTTTACATAGTTCTAATGGGGCATGGCCTATTTTTTAGGAGTGCTTTGCAGGTTGTAAATGGTTACTTCTTTCTTTGGTATTGTGTATGTGCAGAAGAAACCATTAAGAGGCTCAAGGAGTTGAATTGTGGTTAATTCCATGCTTTTCAAGAATGGCAATGGTGCCTTGATGCCATAAACGAAAAGATCTTTTGGACAATGGCTCAAACACTTGGGTAATAGCTCAAAAGTAGGTGTAAGTATTAAATTATGGTGATATTTGCAAGTTAGAAGGCCTGCAACACAATATTATGCAGTATGGCATATGGATTGGATCTCATGTTCATCCCAAAATGACTTGTGTTTCAAGACTGGATGCCTAACTTCATGCCTTTAAATCTCCTAGCTCAAGTATGATAAATTCATGCCCTTGGATGTTTTGGAAAGCTTGAAACATCCTCTACAACCTTAATGTTTTCCACTTTTGTTAAATCAGTTTGTAACTAAGTGAGAATTGGCCAAGAAGTTGAGATAAAAACTGACCAAACCAGTTGCAAATTTCTCTAAGTGTTGGATGAAAATGTCATGACTTCATGAGCTTGTATCTTCAAATCTAAGAATTCTTTGGACATCAACCCTCTAAAACAAAGTCGTAGAATTTGTAAAGATCTACAACTTTCATGTTTAAATTTTCCTTTGAATCCTCTTGCATCTTGGTGAAAACTTGTCATGAAGTAGTGAAATTATCAAGGTTAAAGACACTTAGAAATTTTCCAAGTATTGAAAATCTTTACTTTTCGTGGACTTTCTTGACTTTCTTTATTTTCTTGATTCTTGATGATCAAGTTTGATATTTTTGAATGTCTTGATGAATTTTGATCTTTGGAATATAATGTTGACCAAAAATTCAAAGTTTGACTTTTTGTGTATCGGTTGAATTTTCGTTAATTGATCCAAATTTCAACTATCAAACCGTTGATCCTTAGGAATGATTTGAGCCATGAAATTTTGTCAACATGTCATGTTTGAGTCCTTAAAATTATGTTCCAAACCAATAGATTGTGTGTTAGGTCAAAAGTCAGTGATCAGTTAACTTTAGTCAAAACCCTAATTTGCGGTCTCAGTGTTTCTGAGGGGATTTTGTCTGATCAATTCTTTGAGAATCCTTGAGCATTGGAGATCCTTTGTAAGGAATGTCCTGAGAAAAGAGAGGGAAACTTTTGGGGTACAACAACTTCCCCTGTTCAATCTTCTTAAAGCTAAAGAGGTAGATTGGTGAGTCCGTCATTCGTGACTTGAAGGTGGATGATGATTGAGCACTAGAGTGCCCAAAAATTTGCTCTCGCTGATGCACGAAGTAATGTGTTATTTAATTGCGTCAGAAATAGGCTTAAAGATTCCATTTGGAGAGGTGATGAAGAGTTGTTGGAGATGGGCTTATAGATGCCATCCAAGGTGATTGTTGATAGGGATTGGAAGAAGTATTAGAATAAATCTTTGGTCGATTTATACTGAATTGAGCAGAGGTCTTGAATAGTCTTCAACGTGAGAATGTATTAGTATAAATCATCAGAGCGAATTAACTGAACCAGAGAAAGCGTCTACCAGAAAGAAATTAGGATAAATCATTGATTGATTTAAACTGAACCAACAGAGGTCTTAAATAATCTGTAACTGGATAATGAATCATTATAAATCTTCAGAGAAATTTAACTGAACCAGAGAAAGTGTCTGCCGAAAGGGAATCAGGATAAATCATTGATTGATTCCAACTGAAACAAGCAGAGGTCTTGAATAATCTTTAACTGGCTAAAGAATCAGTATAAATCTTACGAGTGATTCAACTGAACCAGAGAAAGTGTCTACCAGAATGGAATCAGAATAAATCATTGATTGATTTAAATTGAACCAGCAGATGAAATGTTTGTTGCTGATGGTGTTCATTTGGTGACTTGTTCTTTTCTGAAAAGGTAAGGAATTAGTTGTAATGCAATTCCATGATGCATGTGTTGCGTAACGATGTCCTCAAAATAAATGAGATTGCTATATGTGCTTAGTATGCATATATCATGATGTATGAATGTAAAAATGTTATTGATGTGTATCTTTGTCTGGGAAAATAAATCCTTGACAACTACTGGGGAGATTTAGGAAGCTAAATCTCGGACTATTGTTGCAGATGAAGAGTATGTGTATCTTCAATTTTGCTTATAGTGCTTCTGTTGGGAATCCCTTTTTTCTATTTGAGGAAACTCTGTGGAGAATATTGATTTCTTCTTGGGGAATAGAGTTCATGAACCTTGGTTTCCCATTGTTCTACTCTCATATATCCTGACTGGAGATAAAAGAGATGATTAGACTTCTGATTGTCTGGGGAAAATGAAGTTAACTGGTATCTAGTTGGGTTACAAACTTCACAGCAACTTTTAGTGATAGTATCAACTCTGCTGGGACAAGGGGTACTGCTCGTTGAGAAGTAAACTTAAGACAAGGAAATTGTAGTCCACTAGGGAAATAAACACTATTGAGGAAGGAATTCTGATGATCTTACTGGGGAAATGAATTCATCAGGGGAAGAGCTTTTGCAAAGTTTCTTTTTTAGTTCTGGAGGACTTGACTGGGGAGGAGAATTCCCATGGAATATATCAATTGGAACTCTGGATGGAAAACGTATGAATTCACTCTATGGGGATAAGTTTATTGAAGTAACTATGTGGGGACATCCCAAATCCTTAAGTAAATGCTTATTACTGTTCTTGTTTATTCATTTATCAATAGTTAATCATGTTCATATGCATATATGTTGATTCAATTTTAGCCATTGGATGTTTTCGCACTCAAAACAGAAAAAACAAAGATTTTTCACTTCAAAGTATATTTGTATTGATAATCTTCCTATAAACAGGCGTTTTTGTACAGGGAGACAGAAATCCTAGTAAGAGGAAATCGTTGAAAAAAATGAAAAGAATACAAAGCGAAAACAAAAATCGTATAGCCATATGGAAGTGATCTCATTGGGTTCCAACCTCGCTATTTCCCATATGTCTTCGAACACAATCCATTGCCGTTGAAAGAAGTTGATTGGATTAATCTCATACCATTTGGACTTTTGACCTTGTTAATAAAGCTGGTTGTAGTGATTCAATGTGACATAGTCATTCGCTTTAATTCATAACTTTTTCCTAGACTGCCCTTTCGGGTTTTCAGTCCACTATGATACCCTTTTTTCCCAAGCCGCCCTTTCAGGTTTTCGACTTTCCGGGTGTATAATCTTTTGTATATATCCCTAATTTTTTCCCGAACCTTTTTGGTTCTCTGGGATGCCCTTATTTTTGCCTAGGTATGTCAACCTAGCGGGTCATTCTTTATGCGTAGTATTTTTTTGACTATGTCCGTGTTCACAGGGTGCGGGAAACGTTCGCCGTCCATAGTGGCTAGCATCATAGCTCCACCAGAGAATACTTTCTTGACAACAAATGGCCCTTCGTAAGGGGGGGTCCATTTGCCCTTGGGATCTCCTTGTGGTAAAATGATGCGCTTTATTACCATGTCACCAGCCTAGTATACTCGAGGTTTGATCTTTTTGTTGAATTCCTTGATCCTACACTTTTGATACATTTGACCATGAAAAACAGTAGCCAATATCTTTTCATCAATCAAGTTCAACTGATCCAACCTAGTATGAATCCATTTGTCTTCACCTAATCCCACTTCTTTCATAATCCTCAGAGATGGAATCTGAACTTTAACAGGCAGGACAACTTCCATGCCATAGACTAAAGAGAAAGGGGTTACCCCAGTTGATGTTCATGCCGAAGTACGATAGCCATGAAGAGCAAATGGTAGCATCTCATGCCAATCTATTTAGGTCACCACCATCTTTTGCATAATATTCTTTATGTTTTTATTGGCAGCTTCCACTGCGCCATTCATCTTAGGTCTGTATAGAGAAGAATTGTGATGCTTGATTTTAAACTGCATACAGAGTTCTGTAATCATAACATTGTCGAGATTGGTTCTGTTATCAGTGATGATCCATTCAGAGATGTCGTACCGATAGATGAGGTTATGCTTGATAAATCTGGCTACAACATTCTTGGTAACTAAGGCAAATGAAGCCGCTTCCACCCATTTGCTGAAGTAGTCAATGTCAACCAGGATGAAATGATGTCCATTGGAGGCAATTGGATTGATCTCTCCAATCATGTCAATGCCCCATATTATAAATAGCCACGGAGCGGTCATGAAATTCAAAGGAATTGGAGGCACATGAACCTTGTTGGCATATATTTGACACTTATAGAAAGTCCTCGAGTGATGGTGACAATCAGTTTCCATAGTCGACCAATAGTAATCAGCCCTCAGAATCTTCTTGGCCATAGTATGCCCGCTAGAGTGTGTTCCAAAGATACCCTCATGCATGTCTTCCATGATCTTTTCTACTTCTTTCTTGTCCACACAACATATCAAGGTAGAATCATGGTTGCACTTGTATAGGATCCCATTGCTTAGAAAGAATTTGGCTGAGAACCTTAGCAGGAATTTCTTATCATTGATTGAAGCTCCTTCAGGATACTCTTGTGCTTCAAAATATCTCTTTACTTCATAGTACCAGGGCTTCTCCTCATCAGTGTGAATCTCATAACAGTGCGCAGGTTCGTCAAATCTTTCGATAGTGTTGTACCCCAAAATTTCCCTCTCTTTTCTCAATACATTTCTCACAAAGATCTTCAAAAGCTCAAGCTTGCACAAGTATTGACTAGGCCAAGCCATCTCCTCAACATTGATACATCAAATTAGGGTTTGAGTTTGCACAAGGACAATTGGACTTCTAATGCTTTAAATGACTTTAATGGATTATTATGGAACCTCAATATTACTCATGTTAAGTTTCAAGTCTTGGATCACAAAATTGCTCAGTCAAATGATCGGATGACCTAAAATCATTTGCATTAGGTAAAAAGTCAATTGTGGTCAACCTACAGTCAAACTTCAAGATTTTGGACCAATATCAACATTTTGAAGTCATATGTATCAATTGATTAGGTTTGGATCACAATTCCCCAAGAAAATTGTTCAAATCACCAAAAGGGCAAAATGGTCAAAATTAAGGTTTTGACTATATTTGACTGATCAAGGGTTTTTGACATAATACATGATTTAATGGCTTGAAGCACAATCTTAAGGATTCAAATGCAACATGTTGACCTAATTTGATGGCTCAAAACGTTTCTCAAGATTAATTGATTGGTAGTTGAAATTAAATCAACTAATGAAAAGTCAACTGATACACCAAAAGTCAAACTTTGACTTTTTGATCAAATTTTAGTTTCAAAGATCACATTTTATCAAGACGTTCAAAAATATGAAACTTGATCATTAATAAATCAAGAAAGTCAAAAGTCAAATTGAAAAGTCAAACTTTTCAAGACTTAGAATTTTTCTAAGTGTTTTTATACATGATTATTTCTTAACTTCATGCTAATTTTTCATTAAGATGTAAGATGATTCAAAGAAAACTTCAAACATGAAAGTTGTATATCTCAATGAGATATAAAACATTGTATGACATGAAAATTTCTAGAAATTCTTGGATTTTAAGTTATGAATCCATGAAGTCATGCACTTTTTCTTAAATACTTGGTGAAACTTTGACCTAGTTTAGGCAGATTTTTGACCTAACTTCTTGGTTAATTTTCACCAAGCTCCAAGATGATTTTGTCAAAATGGCCAACATGAAAGTTGTATGTGATGCTACAGCTTTCCAAAATATCCAATAACTCATTGAGATCATTCTTGAGCTAAGAGATTCGAAGAGATGAAGTTAGGGTTTCAAACTTGAATTACAAGTCAATTTTGTGATGAACACATAATCAAATATCAAACCATGTTGTATAATATTTGCTTTTCAGGCCTCAAACTTGTGTTTCACTCCATAATTAATGGTTTACAAAACTGATTGAGCCATTATCCAATTGCTTCAACCATTATCCAAGCCAAATTGCCATTAATGGAAGGAAGTTCACACTTCCATTTTGGAAAAGTAGCTTTAATCACAAAGTCCACTCTCCTTGAGCTTTGCACTTGTTCTTTCTGATCATACACAATCTCAAAGCTATAAGAAACTTGTCTAGATCCTCTAACTACTCAGACCATGCTTCTATTGTGCATTGAAACTATATTTTTCAAGTTGCTTTAAAAATAAGGCAAATCCACAAAACATGTGATTCTTGATTTTTGACTTCTCAAAGCATCCAAACTTCTTGCTTATAAATATAGACACTATTTGTGAGCTAAGACACGAATACACAAGCCTTCAAACTCCATGAAACACTCCCAAACTCAAAACTATGTAAAAATTACCATTGTTATCATTTCTGGCCAAGAAACTTGAAACACAAAATCCACTCGTGCGTTTCTTTGCCAAACCCTTCACAAAGCTTCTAATACACATATAGAGTTTATCCTAATCTCTATTTTCCAACTGTAACACCATCTTCTTCATCTTCCATAGCCAAAAATAGAGGTCTGCATCTTGACTTCTCCATGCCATTTCAGCCACTCTCAACTCAAGCTAGGCATTGCATTAGCTTCCTAGGGACTCAAGGAAGCTAACCTGATCATTGCAGCATCTTGAATCAAGCTCATTTGCAAAACAAGAATTCCATTTTTGAGGTAAGTTTTCTGACTTTTGAAATCTTTATATAGCCATTGTTAGCTTTCCATTTTCAAAAATAAAATGTAGACATCATTACCCTGAAGCTGGCTATGTCCTTAGAATTCATTTATATTACTTGAGTAGTGAGAATTTTAGATTTGAAATTATGAAAAAATTAGGTCAGAATTTGGTACCATTAGAAATTCTCATTCATCTTTACTTTATAGCTTAAGTTATTTACACTTCTGGAATCGTGATAAAATTTAGAACAAGTATGATGTTTACATTTTTGCAAATGATTGAGAGATGAAGAAGTTACAGGAGTTAAATTTGTGGCATGGTTATGGCGCGAGGTTGAAGATGAAGATATAACGGGGAATTTTATTTTAAGTTTATTGTAACATAGTTTACTAACGAATGAAACAGGCCACCCTAGTGGCAGCAAGCGCGCGTGTAAAGGCTCTGGTATGGAAGGTCCTGGGTTCGAGCCCTAGCGAGACCTTTTATGATTTTTCATATTTTTTCTATCTCATTTTTTGTTTGAAACATGAAATGTACTTGGGCTTCCTCACCCTGGGCCTAGTTATTTCTCTCTCTCTCTCTCTCTCTCACCCCCAGAATTGCTAACAATATACGCAGGCCCATGTTCTTTTTTATTTACTCGTTTTTCTGATTCCAAACAAAAACTCTTTTGGGCTTAACCAAAACCAAATCTATTTTACTTGTTTACCACCCAATTCAATTTTACACCCTCCTGGCTTTTATTTTATTTTTTTATTTTATTTTATTTTATTTTATTTATTTTATTTATTTTTATTATTTTTAATATTACTATCATTATTATTTTTATTAATAACAAAACCAAAAAATATATATCTTTATTTATTATTTATAATTAATATACTTTTATTTTATTTATTTTAAGACAAAAGACCAAAAATATTTTCCTAACAAATTTAATTTCTTTTCTTAAATTTAAATAAATATTAGACTTAGATTTAGTTTATTTTCTTTTAATTAAAATTAATTAGAACTTAGGAATTTAATTAATTTTTCTATTCACTTTAGTTAGTTTAATTAAGATAAACACCATTTCATAAAAACCCTAAAAATTGCTTTCTTGATTAATTCAATTTTTTTTCTCAAAATAACTTAGGTTTAGTTTTCTTAAATTAACTTAGACTAATTAGTTATTTTTCCCTTTAATTTAATTAAGTTAAATCCTCTTATATAAAAAACTCAAACAAAAACAATTTCATTTTTCTTTCATATTGCCTTTACATTCTTGTACATATATTTGACATCATTCAATATGGTTGTAATAGTAATTAGATGTAATTTCTCTTATCTCCCCATTTGTAACTATCCCCAAATGATGTAATAGCGTAGAATTTCAAATTTTCGCAATTTATCGTTTCAATATAAATGCTAGTAATTAGGGTTTGTATGGAAAGACATAAAATCAACAAGTAGAAAATCTTAATTCAAAGACAAAGAGCATGAAAATAAACACTTTACGCACTTGCACCTCTAGGGTTAACCTCACTTGTTTCCTAAAGATGAAATAGTCATGTTACGCAAACGTGGGATACTTTAGCAAAACCAATCAAATACAAGATCATAGTCCCTCGATGACCCTTCAAATGTTGTCTTCATAAATGATCTTAGACCCTTACAAAAATTGCTAAAGTATCCTATAATATTGCTTTCTATGACTATACGATGACCCACATCTGTCCCTTCACATCCAAAGATAGGGCTTCTTATCAATCAATGGTAAGATAGCAATATATAAAGGAGGAGGAAAAGAGCTAATACTTTTTGAGTAGGTAAACCGCTCGTAGTTGCTTGCTCACAACCATTTTCAAAACATCTTTCAAAAAACACCAACACTTTCAAATGAAATATTTTTAAAAAGTCAACACTTTGTATGCATTCTTATAGAGACGAGAATCATTACAAAGTTCGCCTAAACAAAGGCACTTTTCAAAAATACTTTCAAAAACAATCACAAACACATTTCAAACAAAGCATTTCAAAGTGAGCTAGCAACTAAGAGCTCGTAGATAACTACAGATGAAAAGGGTGCTAACACCTTCCCTTTTCATAACCAACCCCAGGAACTCAAGAAAATTCTCAAAAGGTATTTCCTGTTCTTTTCACCCTTTCCTTTATTGGATAAAATAAAAGTCGGTGGCGACTCTTACTATCCGCAACAATTGCGATAAAGAGAAAAACACCCAAGTCAGTTCTTCCACAGTATTACAGAATTGGCGACTCTGCTAGGGAGATACATAAAAATTGGGTTACCTTAGAGACTAGATCAACTTTAAATTATTTTATTGTTTGACTTTTTGCTTTACATTTTGGGTCCATGTTTGGGTTTTGTATTGATCCTCTACCCAGATTTGGGAACATTATTAGGTAAGTAGCAAAGATTGTGGAGACTGTACGACATATACCGATATGGTTCAAGCAATAGCTACGTTAGTGTGATACATTTGTGGGTACTGATATCCTTTGTGTTGAATCAAGGAGAATATGGGGCCACTGTGTGGTGTCATGAAACACTAACTGACCTTAGAACCTTTAATTGAACAACTTGGCCATTAGGAAGTAGTGAGATAGTCAATTTCGGTAGAAAGCTGAAAATTGGTTGATACTCGATACTACGCTCATTGAGATCGGACTTTTGGGATATCTCGGCCGCAAGAAAAGATTGATTATGCTGAGACTATTCCCAATGAAGAAAGATCAATAATATTGAGATTCCCTAGAACCCGATTACTTTGTAGGACAGGTTGAACCAACTAAACTTCAAGAGGATACTTACCTATGAACCTCATGCAAGCCTTAACCTAAGGACTTGTTTGCTTTGTTTGTATATGTTTATTTGTACATAACATCATGACATCATACCATGGCATTTACACAAACCATTTCAAGGACCTTGGGATTTATCTTTGTCTGTTTTGTAGGAAATGGATTCCACTCGTAGAAAGACTATCTGAATTGACTTTATGAAAGTGCCTCCTCAACTCAAGGAGTTAGTATCAAGGGTTCCCCAAGATTCTCCAATCACCAATAAGTATGGTGGTCTCATCAACTTTGCTATCTCAAATTTTGAAGAAAAAATGATGGAGGTACTCTTTCAATTCTTTGACCCTAAACACCATTGATTTACATTTCCTGATTACCAATTGGTGCCTACCATGAAGAAGCTTCCTCAACTCTTGGGAGTGCCTATTCTTGATCAATTATCCTTCACCGGTATTGAGAAAGATCCAAGACCTAAGGAGATTGCTTTAGCTTTACATTTGCAACGGTATGACGTTGTGGCAAATTGGGAAACAAGAAGTGGTGTTAAGGGTTTTTTAGACAAGTTTCTGTTTGAGAAGGCTCAACTCTTTTGGGATGCTCTAGATTTGTAAGCTTTTGATGAAATTTTGGCTCTTCTAATCTATGGGATGGTACTTCTTCCTAACCCAGACCAACTCATAGATATGAATGCGGTCAAAGTTTTTCTATCTCGTAACCCAGTGCCTACCTTACTTGGAGATATTTTGCATTCTTTTCATACTCGCAACATGAAGAGAAGGGGGGTTCTTATATGTCGTACTCCTTTGTTGGCTAGGTGGTTTATTTCTCACCTTCCTCGATCAGTTTTGAAGAACAAACAAGGTATGAGTTGGTCTCACTCTCGCACTCGGATATCCATTGGTGTTCTCGATCTTTGGAGGATGTCACCATCATTGATCATTGTGGGTAATTCCCTAATGTCCCTCTCCTTGGCATTAGGGGAGACATCACCTATAATCCTTGATTGGCCCTCATGACGCACTTGTCCAAGGAATTGTATTTCACTATGAGGATGATGTCTAAGGTTACCGTCAAAGATTTATACGAGCTTGGGGCATGGCGAACAAAGTTGATAGCAAGACATTGGGGCATAAGAACTCTATTCCATTAGAACCTTATCTCAAGTGGGTGCGAGCTCGCGCTCAAAACCTCATGATGCCATATACTTCCATCTTACCTATCATTGTGGAGCCTATTGTCGAAGGAGATGTTCCCTACACCATTCTTTATCCTGACATGCCTACTATTTTCGAGGAGTTGCAAAGATCGTGGATTCAACTCAAAGGGGAGTGAGATACCTTTGAAGCCCAGTTCTACACAAGCGAGAAGAAGGTTTTGGAGCTCACGAGACAACTTCATGAAGAGCGGAGTTTGAATGCCTACATTGCACCAAAGAGGATGCGCTCATGGGAAGCTTGAGTCCTTTTTATTTTAGGAGTTTATTTTGTATTATTTTTTATTTTTCCAGCCCAAGAGGCATTTTTGTAAACCATTTGAACTTATTAATACAATTAATGTTTTTTCCTTTTTTGTTTAAACAAATTTAAATCTTAAAGGTCCTTGGAAACATTTTCATTTGCATTGCATGCATCATAACATAAGCGGGTTTTAAGACACAGATTTCCTCATCTTTCTACTGTTTATTTCAGCAAGATGGATCTCGAGCAGACCGTGAAAGACTTGCAAACAAAAAATTATCAATTTCAAGAAACCTTGCCCAATTTGGCCAAAGGGCATCAAGAACTGATGTCACTTCTGGTTGCAAAAAATAAAACCAAGAAGAAGGCTTTGATCAACATGGGGAAGAAGTTCAAGGCCTCGTTCGACAAGTTCAAGTAGTAGAGGACTCCTCCGAGGAGGATGAGAATCGGGATGAAGATGCAAGGAGTACCCGTGCTAGGGGTGGTAACAATCCAAAATCTAAGGATGAGGATTATTTTGACAAACAATATCCACCGGCTGAAGACAAGTATAAGAAATTGAAAGATAGATTGAAGGTTGTGGAAATTCAAGCTGTGCCTGGCTTGGATTTTGGTGACATGGGTTTGGTGCATGGGGAAGCTATCCCCCACAAATTTAAGATTCCAATCATTGCCAAGTACGACGGCGTCTCGTGCCCAAAGCTTTACTTGAGATCTTACATTCATAAAATTCAACCGCATACCATTGATAAGAAGTTGTGGGCACACTTCTTTCAAGAAAGTCTATCTAGGACTCAATTGGAGTGGTTTTACCAGTTAGAAGGTTCCAACATCCATGTCTGGGAGGAATTGGCCACCGCCTTCTACCATCAATATCAGTACAATGTCGATCTGGCGCCAACAAGGGTGTAGTTACAAGGGATGACTATGGGTTCCAACGAAGGCTTCAAAGAATGTGCGCAAAAATTGAGAGACCTGGAAGGTAGGGTGCAACCACCATTGATTGATAGGGAGTTGGTAGATATGTTCATGGGAACATTGTCTGGACCATTTTTTAACTTGTTAATTGGGAGCTCATCATCTGGTTTCACTGAGTTAATCTTGACTGGTGAAAGGGTTGAGAGCGGTATTAAAAGTGGAAAGATTCCCATGGCCTCTGCCTCTACATCAAATACTGTGAAGAAACCTTTTACCGATAAAAAAGAAACTAATGTTATGTATGGCTCAAGGGGCCATATCAAGAAGGACCATCATCAATCTGTTAATGTAGTTATGATCTCCAATCCAACCTCTACTCAAAGACCACAACAACAAGCCAACTACCAAAGACCTGATATTCCAAGAAGATAATTTACAAGGATCAACATGTCATTATCTCAAGCCCTACAACACTTGTTGAAGGCTAATTTAGTAACATTGTGTGATCCCCCTTCAAATCCCAATGTTTCATCTCCAAAGTATAACCTGAATGCCAAATGTGCTTACCACTCCAATAGTCCCAGACATGACACTGATCATTGTTGGGCATTAAAATGCAAGATCCAAGACCTCATTGACGATAAAACCATTGAATTTGATCCTCCTCCAACTCCGAATGTTATCACTGCGCCTATGCTAAATCATGGCAAAGGTATCAATGCTATTGAAGATATTGCATTTGTTTCCTCTGTTAAAGACTTGACTACTCCTTTAACCCTTGTTAAAGAAAATTTGTTGAAAGATGGGGTATTCCGTAGTTGTCTCAAAGACTTTTGTTGTTGTGCTGAACAAAATAATAATTGTGAATGGCTAAAAAAAGGTATCCAACACCTAATAGATAGCCATGATATTTTATTTGAAAGAACTTCGACCGTAAAAAGTTTGACTGAAGTTGCGCCTCAAGAAGTTAAAGACATACCCATCACCACAATCTCTAACAAACCTATTAGGATCTCTTCAAAAGGTCCTATTAGGATTTCTAATGAACCAAAGGTAGCTCCATTGATAATTACCACACCAAGGCCGGTCCCTTATTCTTCCGATAAGTTTGTACCTTGGAATTATGGTGCTGAAGTATACTGCCATGGTATTAAGCAAGACTCCGGGATTGATGAAGATAAAGCTGCTAACATTACCAACATTGCTGGCTCTAGCAAGGTGACAAGGACGGGGAGAATCTTCTCTCCTAACATTTCACCTCCAACCACCATAACTACACTTGTTCGCATTATTGTTGATAAACCTAGTACTGATGCTAGGGGCAAAGAAAAAATGATTGAGCCTTCCAGAGTGGAGGAGCCCGCCAAAGACATTACAACTGAGGAACCCTCCACCCAAGAGATGAAGGAGATTTTGAAGATCATAAGGAAAAGTGATTATAAGATGGTAGAGCAGTTGGGGCAAACCCCCTCAAAGATTTCTATGCTATCTTTATTACTTTGTTCTAGAGCGCATGCTCAAGCCTTGATAAATTTTTTGAAGAAAGCTCATGTTCCTCAAGAGATTACAACCGATCAGTTTGTAAATTGTGTAGCGAGTTTGACTGCCGATAATGGCTTGGGATTCTCGGATACTGATTTAACTCCAGCCGGAAGAAATCAGAACAAGGCTTTGCATGTCTCTATTGAATGCAAAGGAACCATTATAGCCCATGTATTGGTGGATATTGGGTCCTCTCTAAATTTCTTACCCAAGGGTGCCCTAGATCGTTTGGATTGCGAAGGTTTGATGATGAAGCCAAGTGACATAGTGGTAAGGGCTTTCGATGGATCAAAGAGGATGGTACATGGAGAGGTTGACCTCCCCATCAAAGTCGGTTCTCAAACTTTCAACTCGACTTTCTATGTGATGGACATCCGTCCTGCCTACTCTTGCCTACTTGGACGCCCTTGGATACATGGGGCAGGAGCGGTGACATCCACTCTTCATCAAAAATTGAAATATCCATTCAAAAGAAAGATCGTTATTGTCTATGGTGAAGAAGAGTTTATGGTTAGCCACCTGAATTTGTTTAAGTATATTGAGATGGATGGTGAGTTCATAGAAACTCCTTGCCAAGCCTTCGAAGTGGTCTCTCCCATGGTCGTTGCCGCCAAGGTCTCTTCTAACATTCCAAAAGCTGCTCAAGATGTGCCAAGGATGGTTTCCCTCAAAGACGCTCGTGTTGTGATTAAAGATGGAGGTTGTACCATTTGGGGGCAACTCCTTGACATTCCGTTCAAATCAGATAAGTCTGGCTTGGGTTTCACTGCCAAAGCTCAAAAGGAGGTCAGACGTGCTCGCATAGGAAAATCACCTCTTCGCATCAGTAGTCATGAAGTGAATGCTCTTGAAGACTTCGACAATGATTGTGATTTTGATGACTGGATCTACCCGACTTCCGGTGAAGGACTCAACAACTGGAGTGCCAAGGATTTCATTCCCATCTCCTTCAACAAGGAGTAATTACCATATTCTATTTTTGTCAATTCAAGAACTTTGTCTGTAATTTTTATTGAAACAATGACTTTAAGCCACGTGTCTTGCCCAGGGCACCGTAGTCCATTTGTTAAGGGTTTGTTCATTTTTATATGCCATATGATTATTTAATGAAAAACATTGGACTATTTTGCATTCAAATTTTGTGCCCATTGTCTTTCTTTCACTTTATTGCATTTTCAAAATAGCCATGTATCTTACATGCACACACACACACATTTGCATATCCATATCCACTCCAGATCTCATTGACAACGACTCTGCTATTGCCAACTATGACTTTGAACATCTAATATACCAAGCCGAAGACGAGGAAGATTGTGAAATACCTAGGGAACTAGCCAGACTTCTGATGCAAGAAGAGAAAGCCATTCAACCGTACAAGGAGCCAGTCGAAGTGATCAACCTAGGTACTAAGGAAGACAAGAGGGAGGTCAAGATTAGCGCCAACTTGGAAGATGGTGTCAAAAGCAGATCGGTCTAGATGTTGCACAACTATGTTGAGGTGTTTGCTTGGTCATATGAAGATATGTCGGGACTTGATACTGACATTGTGGTTTATCGTCAGCCAACAAAGGAATATTGTCCTCCAGTCAAGCAAAAGGTTCGTCGCATGCGGCCAGGCATGTCTGAGAAAATAAAAGCTGATGTAATGAAACAGTTCAATGCAGGTTTTCTAGCAGTGACGCCATATCCCCAATGGGTGGAAAATGTGGTCCATGTGCCAAAGAAGGATGGAAAGGTCTGTATGTGTATAGACTATAGATATTTGAATAGGAAAATCCCCAAATATGATTTCCTACTACCGCATATTTACGTCTTGGTCGAGAACACGACTCAACATAAAGTCTTTTCCTTCATGGATGGTTTCTCTGGCTACAACCAAATGAAAATGACTCTCGAGGACATGGAGAATACCACTTTTGTTACACAGTGGGGCACTTTTTGTTACAAGGTCATGCCTTTCGGTTTGAAGAATGCGGGGGAAACCTATCAATGAGCCATGGTAGCCCTATTTCATGACATGATCCATCATGAAATAGAAGTTTATGTGGATGATATAATTGCAAGTTTGCAAACTGAGGAAGAACACCTTGATCACTTACACAAGTTATTTGAAAGATTGAAGAAATATAAGCTAAGACTAAATCCCAACAAATACACCTTCGGGGTAAGATCTGGAAAACTCTTAGGGTTTGTCGTCAGTGGAAAAGGTATTGAGGTAGACCCTGCAAAATTCAAATTCATACAAGAAATTCCAGCTCCCTATACTGAGAAGGAGGTCAGGGGTTTCTTAAGTCGACTCAACTATATTGACCAGTTCATATCTCACTTAACTGCTACTTGTGAGCCAATCTTCAAACCATTGAAGAAAGATTAAGTAGTCAGATGGAACGACAACTGCCAAGCAGATTTTGACAAGATCAAGGAATATTTACAAGAACCTCTCATCCTAATTCCTCAATTTGAAGGAAGACCTCTGATCATGTACTTGATTGTATTAGAGAATTCAATGGGGGTGTGTGTTGGGCCAACATGACGAGTCTGGTCGAAAAGAGCATGCAATATACTACCTGAGCAAAAAGTTTACCGACTGTGAAACCAGATATTTACTGCTCGAGAAAAGTTGTTACGCTCTGGCATTGGATGCTCACTGGCTAAGACAATATATGTTGAGTCACACCACTTTGTTAATTTCTAAGATGGACCCTATCAAGTATATCTTCGAGAAGCCAGCTCTCTCCGGACGAATAGTTAGATGGAAAATGATCTTAATTGAATATGATATCCAATATACAACATAAAAAGCCATCAAAGGAAGTGTGTTGGAAGATCATTTGGCTCATCAAGTTATTGATGATTACCAATCCATGAACTTTGAATTCCCGGACTAGAACATCATGCTGATAACTCATTATGAAAATCTTGGACTGTATGGCGGACCTAAACAAGGATCCCTATGGACTATGGTTTTTGATGAGACTTCTAATGCTTTAGGTAATGGAGTTGGTGTTGTGATTATTTCTCCTAAAGGTTGCCATACACCTTTCACTGCTAGACTATGTTTTGACTGTACGAACAACATGGCTGAGTATGAGCATACATCTTGGGTCTAAAGGCTGCTATCGACCTAAGAATCAAGTTCTTTGACGTATACGAAGACTCGACACTAGTGATTAGTCAAGTTAAAGGAGAATGGGATACCAAACATCCTAATATGATCCCCTACAAAGAGCTTTTGTTAACCCTGATCCCATACTTTAAGGAGGTTACCTTTGAACACTTTCCAAGAGAAGAAAATCAGTTGGCATATGCCTTAGCAACAATGTCATCCATGTTCAAGGTCAAGTGGGACAACAAGGCTCCTAGAATTACAATTGAAAGATTCGACGAACTGGCACACTGTTGTGAGATAGACACTGACGAGGAGAAACCATGGTACCATGAAGTGAGGAGATATCTGGAAGCACAAGAGTATCCTGAAGGAGCTTCCATCAATGATAAGAAATTCTTGCGAAGGTTTTTATCCAAATTATTCCTAGGCAATGGGATCCTGTACAAGTGCAACCATGATTCAACTCTACTCCGATGTGTGGACAAGAAGGAGGCTGAGAAGATCATGGCGGACATGCATGATGGCCTCTTTGGAACTCACTCTAGTGGGCACACTATGGCCAAGAAGATTCTGAGGGCTGGTTATTATTAGTTAACAATGGAAAATGATTGTCACCATCACTCAAGGACTTACCATAAGTGTCAGATCTATGTCGACAAAGTTCATGTGCCTTCAATACCTCTAAATGTCATGACTGCTCAGTGGCTGTTTGAAATGTGGGGCATTGACATGATTTGAGAGATCAAGACTACTGCCTCCAATGGACATCATTTCATCCTCGTTTCCATTCATTACTTCACCAAATGGGTCGAAGCTGCCTCATTTGCCTCAGTTAAAAAGAATTTTGTAGCCCGTTTTATCAAGCACGACCTCATATGCCAGCACGGTATCCCCGAAAGGATCATCACTGAAAACGGAACCAATCTCAATAATGCTATGATTACAAAGCTCAGCACTAAGTTGAAAATCAAGCGTCATATTCTTCTCCATATAAACCTAAGATGAATGGCGCAGTGGAAGCTACCAATAAAAACATAAAGAAGATTGTGCAAAAGATTGTAGTAACCTATAAAGACTGGCACGCGATGCTACCGTTCACTCTTCATGGATACTGTACTTCGGCTCGAACATCAAACTGGGGAAACTCCTTTCTCTTTAGTCTATGGCATGGAAGTTGTCCTGTATGTGGAAGTTCAGATTCCTTCCTTAAGGATTATGAAAGAAGCATATTTAGGTGAAGATGAATGGATTTAAACTAGATTGGATCAGTTGAACTTGATTGATGAGAAGAGACTGGTTGTTGTTTGTCATGGTCAAATTTATCAAAAGCATATGATCAAGGCATTCAACAAAAAGATCAAACCTCGAGTGTATCAGACTGGCGATTTGGTGATAAAGCACATCATTCTTCCTCAAGGCGATCCCAGGGGAAAATGGACTCCCACTTACGAAGGGCCATTCGTTGTTAAGAAAGTATTCTCTGGCGGCGCCTTGATGCTAATTACTATGGATGGTGAAGAGTTCCTGCATCCTGTGAATGCAGACATAGTTAAAAAATACTACGCGTAAAATGACACGTTAGATTGACATACCTAGGCAAAAAAATAAGGGCATCCCGGCGGACCAAAGAGGTTCGGGAAAAAATTAGGGATATATACAAAAGATTATACACCCGGCAAGACGAAAATCTGAAAGGGCATCTTGGGCAAAAAAGGGTATCTTGGTGGGCTGAAAAACCTGAAAGGGCAGTCTAGGCAAAAGTTAAGGATTAAAGCGTATGACTATGTCCCATGAAATCACTATAACCAGCTTTGTTACCAAGGTCCAAGTTCTTGCATGTAAGATCGATTCAATCAACTTCTTTCAACGACAAAGGATGTTGTTCGAAGACATAGGGGAAATAGCGGAGTTGGAACACAATGAGATCACTTCCACAGGGCTATTATTCCTGTTTTCACTTTATATTCTTTCAACGATTTCCTCTTAGTAGGATCTCTGTCTCCTTGTACAAAAACACCTATTTATTGACAAAACGTCAATACAAATATACTTTGAAGTGCAAACTTTTTATTTTTTCTGTTTTGAGTGCAAAAAAATGTCCAATGATTAAAATTGAATGAACATATGCATATGAATATGATTAACTATTAACAAATGTATGTAATAAGCATGTACTTAAAGATTTTGGATATCCCCACAAAATTGCTTCAAAAAGATTATCCCCACAAAGTATAATCTCCTGAAAACCCTTTCCCCAGATATGTTGGCCTTAACTATAAAAAAAAAGAAACTTCGCGGAGCTTTTCCCCAAAAGAAGTCATCTCTCCAATAAGGTCACCAAAATATTCTTCTCAACAGGGTTTATTTCCCTAACAGACTCCAAATTCCCCAACTCGAGTTCTTTTCTCATACCATTACAAATCAATGGACAAAACCCCTTGGTCCCCAACGGAGTTGATACTATCCCCAGTAAGTTGCTGCAAAGATTGGAATTTGACCAGATACCAGTTAACTTTCCTTCTCCCCAGTCAAGTTATAATTCCCCAGTAGAGTAATGGAAAACCAAGGTTCCTGAACTCTATTCCCCAAACAGAAATCAACATTCCCTGTGGAGTTTCCTCAAGCAAAGAGTAAAAATCAATGTTCCCCAGAGGAGTATCCCCAAACAAGATAGCCGGAATCCCCAGCGGAAACACTCTAAAAGAAGTTGAAGATACACATGCTCTTCATCCCAGCAGCAGTCCGGGATTTCACTTCTCTAAGCTCCCCAGCATTTGTCGATGATTTATTTTCTTAGAAAAAGATGCACTTCAATAACATTTCACATTCATACCTTATGACATATGCATACAAAAAGCATATAGCGCAATCTCATTTATTTTGAGAACATCATTACACCATGCATACATCTGCATGCAACTAACCCTATTCCTTACAGGAAGAATCAATCAACAAGATGAAGACCTCTTCTGGTTAGGTTTATGTCTTCAAGATTAAAGACAGGAAAATGAAGACCTCTTCTGGTTAGATTTACTTCTTCCAGATTAAAAACAGGCGAACTAAGACCTCTTCTGGTTAGATTTACTTCTTTCAGATTAAAGACAGGAAGATGAAGACCTTGATGACACGAAAAGATATAGCATTTTCTGTCCAAATTACATAGATTAAATTCCCGATTCTTCGATTATTATGTCACATTTTATCCCTTTTTGGAGTTTTTTAATTATATTTCAAGTACTTAGCACTTGCAAGGCATAAATAAGAAAAGGCAGAAAAATAATGGAAAATGAAGAAGAAATGGTTTTAAAAATAGCAAAAATGCAATTCGGTACAAAGAGATGTGTGTCGTCCGGCACAAGGCTACGACCGACACGAGTTGAATTAGTGTTCCCCTCGGCATGCTCACATTACGATCGACACACTTGTGATTACGTTCCATAATTCAAGCAGTTACGAAGTCTTTTCCAGTATAATCATATTTAGCGCACGTCACCTACATTTTCTCCACATAAACAACGTGAATCATGGAAGTTACCTATTTTTACTCAACAAAAATGGACTCTATATTTAAGCAAGCTGTTGTACCCCAAAATTTTCCCTCTCATTTATCAAGACTTCTCTCACAAGATGGCTTTAACTCAAGACTGGATTATGGTTTGGTCAGCTCAAGACATCTCATCTTGCACTGATAACCCAAAATTAGGGTTTGAGTTGGCACCGGGATTTTTGGACTATCATTGCTTCATATGAATTTCAAACATCATTATGGACCCCTAAGATCACTCATGACAAGTTTCAAGCCTTGAACCACATTTTTGATCAGTCAATTGGACAGTTGACCTAAAAAATCAGCTGTATTGGGGAAAATGTCAACCATAGCCAATTTACAGTCAAACTTCATAATTTGTTATCCACATCAACATTTTAAACTTATATGTATCATTTGGTCAAGTTTGGATCACAACTCCTTAAGAAATTTGATCAAATCACAAAAAGGGCAAAATGGTCAAAATTAGGGTTTTGATTGAGGAAGGGAAATTTCTGATTTTTAACCTAGAAAATGACCAATTGAGTTCAAGCATGATTTCAAGGATTAAATGGCATCATCTTGACTTAATTACATGGCTTAAAACATCTCAAATTCATTGGATTGACAGATGAAATTTGCAGTCAACTGATCAAAAGTCAACTATACATTGAAAAGTCAAACTTTGACTTTTTGGTCAAAATTAAGTACCAAGGGTCATAATTCATCAAAACATGCCAAAATGTGAAACTTGTTCATCAAGAAATCCAAATTTGAAAATTAGGGTTTGAATTTGAAAATTTTTCTAACTTAGAAATTTTCTAAGTATAGAAAAGTTTCTTATTTTTTCTCAACTTTACACCACTTTTTCACCATGATGCATAATGATTCAAGGAAAGTTCCCAACATGAAAGTTGTATACCTCCATGAAATCTACAACTTTTCTTCACACACTTTTCCCTAAAGATGCTTGGATCTCAAGATATAAATTTGTGAATACATGGTCATGAACTAAATAACTTAGTGAAATTTTGCCCTAATTTAGGCAGGTTTTAGACCCAACTTCATGGAAACGTTTCCCCTAGTTCCAAGAGGTATCTCAAACTTAATTTCAAAGATGAATTATAGAGCACATCGTAAGATTTCCAAAATGTCCAAGAACTCCTCAAGATCATTGTTGAGTGGGGAGAATCGAAGAGATGAAGTTGGCAATTTCTCACTTTTTGTCCAAGCCATTTCATGAAGAACAAAGTTGCAATCAGTAGCTATGCTGGCTAATCCCGGCTTTACAGGTCCCAAACTTGTTCCATACTCCTTAATTAAATTCTTACTCAGTTGACAAAGCTTCTATCCATGCCTTAGGATCATTATCCAACTTGCAATTCCATTTATGGCAAAAAGGTTCCATTGCCATTTTGAAAAAGATCAACTTTTGAGAACTTTACAATCTTGAGCATTGGACCTGTCCCCTTGGAAAATACAAGTACCACAGACCTAAGGCAACTTGTAGAGAAGATATACCAACCCTAAACCATCCAGTACAAGCATGTGAGGTTTGGTATTATCACTTTACTTCAAATACAAGAAAAGTGGCAAAAAGGTGAAAAGAAGCATAGCTGTTAGAGGGTTGACATCAAACAATTTCAATACTAATATACAAACAATATACAACACAAAGCACGTTTAGCAAAGACCTAAAACACTCCCAACCAGTAAAACACCAAAAATATGTCCAAAACTGCAAATTTTGCATAAGCACATCCATCTTCCATTTGGCTCGTGCGTTTTGAGTTTGGATCATTCAAACACCTTACATACTTGATACCTAGTCAATCCAGGCCTTCATCCCTGTTCTGTAATCACTCCTCCACCATCTGCAATTGTTGACTTCAGAGCTTGCAGTGTGACTTGGCCAAGGAGTTCCAGCTACTTTCAGAGTAAGGCAAGGGTTGGGATACATCCAGGGAAGTTCAAAGAAGCTCAAGCAAGCATCAAGCCTCCATTAAACTCACCCCAGTTTCATTCACGATTCCAACTGAAGGAGGTAAAATTTCAAACTCTATCTCCTTGTACAGGAAACCATAGGCCATAATTTATGAATAAAAAATGTAGTCCTCATTATAATGAAGCTGTACATGCCATTATCTTGCATTGATTTTACTTGTGCTGAGAGAATTTGGAACTTGAAATTTCTGGAAATATTAGGTCAAGATTTAGGACTATTAAAATTCTCTTTGTTCTTTGATTAATAGTTCACGTAATTTATATGGTTGGAATCGTGTGCTCAAGTACTACAACTTTCATGTTATGATTTTTCATTTTTATGGAAGTATGAGAGAGTTACAGGATGACTGGCCAAGCTTGAGGAAGAAGATGAAACAGGGAAAGGACTTGGTTTAGGATATGTTATTTTCGTTTCACTTAAGATAATGGAAGTATAGCCACCCCAGTGGCAAAGTAGCACGCTGGTGAGACCCATGTCCTGGGTTCGAACCTGCGCACTACTTTTGTTTTTTTCACATTTTTTCACTTTTCCATTTTCACATTTTTGCAGGTTAGGCTTGGTCTTTTGGGCCAGGATTTTTTGCTAGCACATTACCACCAGTTCTACTACATTACCCCCCTTTGCTAACTTTTATATTTTTTTATTTTTATTTATTTTATGTTCACATTTAATATTTTAAATATTTTTCTCTAATGCATAAAATCCTAAAAAATATAAATTAATAATATTGCACTTTTATTTTATTTTTATTTTATTTCTCACATAAAAATATATTTTATTTTAATAGGATATCATTTATTTTCTTAATAAACTTGTAAATATAATTAAACATATTTAGTTTAATTTATTTTTCATTTCATATTTACTTATTTTTGCTCATGTAAATTTCATATTTTATTACAATATTATTTATTATTTTTATACAAGAAAACACACAAAATAATACCTATAAAAACTTTATTTTCTCTTAAATAATAATTAGGGTTAAACCCCTTTTAAAAATTATTTTCTTTACCTTATATTTTTAGGTTTAGATTAAATTTTCTTTTACATAAAAACAAGACACAAAAATGTTTTTTTTACATGTACATTGCATTGCATTTTCTTTTTAATATTGTATTGTATTTATTCTAATTCGTACAAATTTGATTTGGGTGTAATAATTTATTTAGGTTTATATTTTTGCAAATCCCCATTCAAATTTGTATTCCCCCCTCCCATAAATTGCTGTAATAGCTTAGAAATATTTACATTACGCAATTTATCGCTTTACATGCCATGATTAGTAATTAGGGTTTGTATGATAAGAACAAAACAAATCAAAATAGAAAACCCAAAATACAAGACAAAATCAAAGCATGAAAATGATACACTTGCACACAAGCATCCTTAGGGTTTCTCCACTTGGTTGCCTAAAACAAAAATGACCATGTTACGCATGCGAAGTATCTTAGCAAAACAAAACAAACATAAAAGATCATAGTCCCTCGATGACGCTATTCAAAAGTTGTCTTACAAAATGATCTTGGTCCCTCAAAAATGCTAATATACTTCGCAAACATTGCTAATCATGGTTATACGATGACCCACGCCCATCCCGTTTACATCCAAAGATAGGGTTTCTTACCAAATCAATGGTAAGACAACAATGTCAAAGGAATAGAAAATACATAAGAAAGACATTTGAGTAGGTAGATAGCTTCTAGTTACTTGCTCTATTTCAAACAATTATCCTTGCTATTTTCAAAACAAACACACACATTTCAAAACATCTTAAAATCATTAAAAACATTTTCAAAAAGACAAACATCTTTGTATACATTCTTACGAACGAGAATCATTACAAAGATTGCCTAAACGAATGGCCTCTTTTATAAAATACTTCCAAAACCACACCAAACACAATTTCAAACAAACAAAAGCAAGTGATCTAAGCAAGTAACTAAGAGCCCATGGAAAACCATGGATGAAAAGGGAGTTAATACCTTCCCTTTTCATAATCTACCCCCCGAACTAAAGAAACAAATCTCAAAGGTCTTTCCTATGATTTTTCACCTTTCCTTTTGGATAAAATAAAAGTCGGTGGTGACTCTTGCTAACTGCAACATTTGCGATAAAACGCAAAACCTCAAGTCAGTTCTCCCACCGTACCACAGAACTGGCGACTCTGCTGGGGAATTTTATAAAAGTTGGGTTACCTTAGGGTTTAGATCACATCTATATGCTTACATTGTTTGACTTGTTTGCTTTAAATTATGGTTCTTTGTTTGGGTTTGAATCCTCTACCCGGATTTGGGAAACATTATAGGTAAATAGCAATACGTTGTGGAAACTGTGCGGGGTATACCGACATGGTCTAAGCAATAGCTATGTTAGTGTGACATATTTGTGGGTACCGGTAGCGTTTGAGTTAATCAAAGAGAATACGAGGCCGCTGAGTGATGTCATGAAGCACTAATGAACTTCTAGAACCCTTTACTTGACCAACTTGGCCTTTAGGATGTAGTGAGATGACCGGCTTTAGTGAAGTTCAAAGTTGGTAGATACTCGATACTACACTCATTGAGGGTTGGTTTATTGGGATATTTAAGTCTCCATTAAAGAGGCTTGAGCTAAAACAATGACCAAGGAAACAATCCAGTGATATTGAGCTCCTTAGAACCCAGTTACTATTATTACACTAGTGCAGAAATGACTTTTTACATCGGGCGAAATTGACCTTTTACATCGGTTTTTGGTCCGATGTATAGTCATGAGAAGTAGTAAATAAGAGACCTTTTACATCGGTTCTGGGTCCGATGTGAAAAGGACACCTTTTACATCGGTTATAATATATACCTGATGTGAAAAATAAATACAATATTTTTTTTTTGAAAATTGACGCAACATATTACATCGGTGGAAGTCTTGACCGATGTAATAGATGAGGTTTTTACATCGGTTGTTACACTGTGCCTGATGTAGAAAACACACGTTGAAGGTTTTTACATCGGTTGACAGAATGACCGATGTAAAAAGTAAAAAAAAAATTTGAATAAAACATTTATTTTCTGGATGATTCCCTGTAAGAAAAAATTGGTACCAATTTTTTCATATTTTTCCAATATCACACAGACAATTTAGGTTGCCATATATATCATAGCTTTCCAACATAAAATAGACCATATCTAGGTCGATATTTTCACAACAAAATTTACAAAATGAACAATTATATTGCAAACTTGAATTGTATCACAACAAAGAAACTCACATCAATTTTACAAATACCACAAAACATACAAAAATATTCAACCTTTTACAAGTCTTTTTACAAACTTAAATTACCAATATAAAATTCATAAGTAGATGAGTTGTAGCTTTTGTAGACAACACCAAAATCCCATTGTCTGACAATAAATAATAACAATTAACATCAGCAAAAATTATCAAGAAACTCAATGCATTTGCAAAAACCATATAAAGGTTAATCTTTCTATAAAACTCACCAGATAAAGGTTAATCTTTATATAACTCAAAGAAACATTTTGACCAACGAAGTCGTAAATCATACAAATCATCTTGTGTTAATTCTGTTGGGTCATCAAATACCTATAATACATAAATATAACAATAGAGTTATTCTTTAAAATTTAATATAAATAAGTTGCAAAACACAAAGTAAATAACAAAGTAAAGTTATTGTTATTACCCACAATCATTAGAGTTATGTTGTTGTCTTGTCTACAATTGAATGACACGATTAGTGAATATTTATCATAAATTTAACTATAAAATTACAATTTACATCACACTTACATTGGGATGAAGCCTTGTAGCCTTTTTTCTATTTCCATTTGCCATTTGATGAACCCCAAAAGAACTAATACAAACATCACATAATTAAATTTATTTTCCAATGAAAAATCACATAACTATTAATTACCAATTCAAGACATACACGATAAACTTACTTTGTAATAATTTTCTTCGTGTTCTGATCAATTTCCTAATGAAGTGAACAAAATACGACCACTAAATTGTCTCTTGGACACATGACTATTAATTTCCAATGATTCCTGTACGTGTGTATGGAAATAGAGAAGTCGCATAAAATATAGATGTTATCAAAATTAAATAATATAAAACACAATTTCATAAAAACTCTTACCCATGAATCAATGGTAGTAAGTGGCACACTCTATTTTCATCACGTAACTTTTGTAGTACGTAATTCTTAACATCCACTTGAGATTTCGGTACATTATCATTATAAATACACCTCGCAGGATCCATAAATCCATATAATTCTGAAAGGGAATTCTCAAGACATACACGATGAATATACCTGAATAATTTTAAAATAAACATTAGAATCAAAGTGATGAGAGATATAACATATTAATAGAGATTGACTTTAATAAAACAATAAAATGTACTTACGTGCACCAAATTTGCAGAACAGACACGTCAAGCCAATGACCTAAATCCACCAATAACTCTCTGATACACTTAGCTGACATAAGAAAATTAGAGACATTCGGACAATGACTTAATTGTACTTCCAAATGGTTGTCATTCATTTTCAAAACCATGAGTAACAATCTCTGAGCATCATCAACTTCCACGTCTTATGCGCTTCCTTTTACAGCTGAATAACTTCCTCTTCTGCTTCCATCGACATATTCCATCTCTTTAATGCATTTAATATTTTCTGTGCTTTTTGATAAACCCATAGACTTAAGTGTCTCCATTAAAGATTGATGATACATCTTACGTTCTTCAACAAACTTTTCTTCAAATTCAGCTCTAAGTTTTGCTTCCATTGTTGCAAGTTGTTCATTTACGTCAATATGATGTTGTTGACGTGACCTTCCAAAATAAGTGCTTTGTTTATGGCGTTCTCCAACACCATGAACACGACTTCCATGCTCAGATGTTCCAATGGCTAATGTTAAGATATCATTACGTCCATCCAGCACAATTGCACGTTTTTCAGCTTCTTGAACTAGAGAATCCTACAAAATGCAAAAACCAATATTAATCAAAATGCAAAAACCAATATTAATCAATATGCAAAAACCAATATTTATCAATATGCAAAAACCAATATTAATCAAAATGCAAAAACCAATATTAAGATATCGTTTACTTACAATTTTTTCAGCAACCTCTTGTGTAGATTTTGATGTGTATTCTCCCCATTTCTTTTGTCGTGCTCTCTTCCATAACTCATGGCGTGATGGTGGAGATGGACAACCATCATCATCTAATGTGGAATTATCTCTCGATGATAACTTTTCTTTCATAAGTTTCTCCTCAAGCAAGCAATATCCTCCACGAGACAATAAGTGTGGGTATACATTCTTAGCCACATTATCCTTACCCTTTTAACTTTTTTCCTATTATAAACTTAAAAAGTTATTAATCACTAAATATAATAAAAATGTTATATATGCACACAATAACATATAACTCCTACTAACCTTAAATTCAGGGGTATCTCGAATCTTGAGAAACTCTTTCCACGCGTCTTCCGTAATAAAGTTATACTTGACATATGGAGGAGGATCTTTTTTCAACCTATCCTTCTTTGGATCTTTACATTCTGGAATAGTGAAATGGGCCTACAAATAAAGTACATGTCATATGTTGTTAATAAGTATATGGTTATAAAATATAATAAAGTGTTGAATTTAAAAATATACCTGAATATCAGTCCAAATAGCATCTTTTACACCTTCATCTACTTCTTTCCAATCATTTTTCACAATACTACAGTATTGCCGAGCAAGACATGCTAGATAACTCTTAAAATGTGTAGCATTTTTACCAACACCGATACATTCATAGGTTCTTGGATTAAACTCGACATTTATTTTTTCACCTGTTTGATGTACTTTGTCAATTTGTGTCATGAATGTGGGACCTCTAACTC
Organism: Vicia faba; assembly: GCA_948472305.1. Classification (NCBI taxonomy): domain Eukaryota; kingdom Viridiplantae; phylum Streptophyta; class Magnoliopsida; order Fabales; family Fabaceae; genus Vicia; species Vicia faba. The sequence goes on along the minus strand of OX451738.1, from coordinate 1,635,915,452 downwards.
TTCTTTTATTGGGGTTACTAGATGAAGAAGGGTTGTCGTTTGAATCACCCATGTATCTGTTTAAGCACAAAATAAAAACAATTAGACATCAAATTAAGCACAAAATAAAAACAACTACACATCAAATTAAGCACAACATAATTAACTTCCCAAATCTCTTCAATCACCCCAAAGTAAGGTGTAGATGCCATAACCGGGTTTTTATCTTTAGCACTAGAGAAGTGCATGGACTCGGCCACAATCATAACCCCACTATTTTGCGTGGTACTATGGTCATCCTTTGACTTTGTACAAAAAGAGTTTTTATTAATATCATATCCACTCCAAGTTATTATGTTGCATTTAGGCCCATAAGACAACCACTTAACTGTATTAGAAGCATTATCTTCATTAGCAATTCTTTCTTTAAACCACTCAGAGAAACTCTTATTATGCTCTTTTAACAACCATCTTTCATTCATCTTGGGGTACTTTTTCTTTATGATGCTTTTGTGAGCAGATAAGTAAGGTTGAACTTCATCTGTGTTATTCAATATATACAAATGCGCTTGAACAACCACATCAATACTTAAGCTCTTAACCTTTAAACCTTGTGTACCCATACCCTCACATCTTCCATCATGGCGAGACTTGGGAACCCCTACAGCATCCACTCCTGACAAATAGTTAGAACAAAACTCAATTGCTTCTTCTGCAATATACCTCTCAATAATCGATGCTTCCGGATGGTGTGGGTTTTTTGTATACCCTTTTAGGATCTTCATGTAACGCTCTATTGGATACATCCACCGTAAAAAAATTGGACCACATAATCTAATCTCCCTTACCAGATGAACAGTCAAGTGAACCATAATGTCAAAAAATGAAGGAGGAAAATACATCTCTAATTGGCACAAGATAACTGCAGCCTCATTTTCCAATTCATCTAACTTTAGTGGATCAATGGCTTTACAACAAATTGCATTGAAAAATAAGCACAACCTAGTTATAGTCTTCCTAACATTGTTAGGTAATATCCGACGAATAGCCAATGGTAGTAGTTGTTGCATTAAGACATGACAGTCATGAGATTTTAAGCCAACTAATTTAAGATCTGTAACTGATACAAGCCTCTTGACATTTGATGAGTAACCATGCGACACTTTGATACTCTGTAAACACTCACAAAAACTTGTTTTCTCTTTTTTAGACAAAGTGTAGCAGGCAGGAGGCAAATATGTCTTGTTACCTATATATTGTGGAGTTAACTCTTCTCGTATACCCATCAAACCCAAATCCAGACGAGCATTAATACCATATTTTGTCTTGCCTTGAATGTTGAGAAGTGTTCCTATTACACTATCGCATACATTTTTCTCCACGTGCATCACATCGATACAATGTCTTACATCGAGACTAGACCAATATGGAAGATCGAAGAAAATCGATCTCTTTTTCCATACATTTTTCACAGTAGATCGTTTTTGGTACTTTCCAAAGACTACATCAAGTCCCTGTTGTCGCTGATAAACTTCCTCTCCAGACAAGGGCTTAGGAGCAACACATGCTCTTGTTCCCCATTGAAAGCTTTCCGCAATCTACGATATGGATGATGACGTTTTAGAAATTTTCGATGCCCGAGATAAACGGTCTTCTTTCCTTTTTCAAGCTGATGGTAACATGTGTATTTTTCACATATAGGACACGCCTTATGCCCTTTAACTTTATACCCAGACAAATTACCATATGCCAGAAAATCGTTGATGGTGCAAAACAACATGGCACGCATATTGAACTGTTCGCCAGAATACGCATCAAAAACATCCACCCCTTCCTCCCACAACACTCTTAAATCATCAATCATTGGACTTAGATAAACGTCTATGTCATTTCCGGGTTGTTTTGGGCCCGATATCATCAACGATAACATAATATATTTACGCTTCATGCACAACATAGGAGATAGGTTGTAAATCATCAGGAGAACCGGCCAAAAACTATGGTTAGTACTTAGGTTACCAAACGGATTCATTCCATCAGTAGCAAGTCCAAGTCTAAGGTTTCTCGAATCTTTGCCAAAATTGAGAAACAAAGAATCTATTTTCTTCCATTGCAAAGAATCAGCTACATGGCGAATTTGTCCATCACATTTTATTTCATCTGCATGCCATCTAAGATTCTTTGCGTCATCTGCATTGGCGAATAATCTCTTGAACCTTGGAATTATTGGTAGGTACCATACCACTTTCGCAGGAGGGCCCTTTTTGACCACCTCATCATCAATTGATTCACCATCTTTCTTCTTGTAGCGTGACGCCTTGCACTTCGGACAATGAATATAGTTTACATACTCTTTTCTGTATAATATGCAATCATTAGGGCATGCATCTATCTTTTCATACTCCAAACCCATCGGACACAATATTTTCTTCGCCTTGTAATAACTACTTGGCATTATGTTACCTTCTGGAAGCATTTCGGTCAACAATTCAAGCAACTCGGTAAAACTTTTGTCAGTCCACCTGTTCTTTGCCTTCAGATTAAATAACTTTAACACTGCTGAAAGACGTGTAAAATTTTTGCATCCTGGGTACAATGGTTTATCCTTGTCACTGCATAGAGTATCATACGCATGTGCCCTCTTAAACGAATCTTGTCCAATATCATGCATCATGTCTTCTAGACGATCATCCATTTCTACACTAACATCATCTCTTTGAGACACATTTGACTTTGCTACTACTTCACCGTGCCTTATCCATTCTGTATAACTTTGACAAATCCCTAGACAAATTAGATGATCCATGATTTCTTTCTTACTATGTTTTGGTTATTTATTTGCACAACCAACACATGGACAGAGAAAAAGCGCAGGAAGACTTTGTTCAGCATTACTTTCAGTAAACTGTAGAAATTCCATCACTCCATGTTCGTATTCGTCACTTAATCGATTAGCTCTCGTCCAACTACGATCCATACCTATGTTTGCACGGAGAAAGGTCTGAGGAAAGGCGTGCCTGCGGCTGCGCTACTTCACGGAGATTCCGAGATCGCAAGTTGCGCTGCTTCGCGGAGAAAGAAAAATAGAATCAATGACATGAAATGTGTATCGGAATATGTCTATTCACTTTGCAAATAGTACACCCCAATAGATAAAACAAAGACACATAATTTTTTTAAGCAGGATTTTATATAAAAAAGAAGTAAAGAACTCCTGGGTGATATATCCATTTGGTCGTTGTCCAAGAAGAAGCAATCTGTAATGGATAGTAAATATAACAGGAAGATTGGAATGATTTTTCCTCACTTTTGATACAAGACATATTCAGTCGATATACCACAGGTACTTTTTAAACAAGATAATATAATAGAGAAACACTTTTGTTTCTTAATTAACAGGTGGAATATGCAAAAACTTAATTACTCTAAATTCTTTGGAATATATTAATCAATGAGTTATTTGGGATAAGTTTTCATTTGAATTTTACTGTAACATTTTCAAAAACTATCAAATTTTCAAGAACAAAGAAAGAAAATACCGGGAAAAAAATGATAAAAGTTGAAAAAGAAGGCGATTTACCGGAAGGAGGAAGACGAACCGGCGGAGGAAGACGAATTGGCGGAAGAAGACGCACTGGCGGAGGAAGATGATCCGACAGAGGTAGACGAACCGACGGAGGAAGACGAACCGACAGAGGTGTGGAGAAGACGACGAAGACGGAAGGTTTTTGGGATGAACAGTGACGCGGGTTTGTGGGCGGCGAAGGGAGGAAGCGGTTTGTGAAGAGACGGCGGAGATGGTGTGGAGAGACGGCGGGTTCGTGGGCGGAGAACAGTGACGGCGAAGGGAGGGAGCCGTTTTATGGTTTAGAGCGTGTATAGGGTTTTTCTGAGAAAAGGGAAATGAACAGTGTCAGGGGTTTTAAAAATTTATATGGTATCTTTTACATCGGGTATGACGTGGACCGATGCAAAGCTATGAACGTGGAGGGGTTTTTACATCGGGTATGACATGGACCGATGCAAAGGTATTGACGTGGCAGGGTTTTTACATCGGGTATGACGTGGCCCGATGTAATAAATTCCATTTATTTTATTAAATTTAATCACTTTATTACATCGGTTGATAGAATATCCGAAGTAATAGGCCAGCGAAAATTCTTTTACATCGGTTATTCTCCAGAACCGATGTAATAGGCCAACGAAAATTTTTTCTCCATAATTACATAAACGCCACTGTGTTTTATTTTCTAATAAAAAAGAATATTTTTTATTTCATTGGAAATTAATACTTGATGTAATAACTTTTAAATTTTATTTTTTACATCAGTTATTTTTATACCTGATGTAAGGACGTTTTCTCAAATATCATTTTTTTAGTAGTGTTAGGACAGGTTGAGCCAACTAAACTTCAAGAGGGTACTTACCTATAAAACCCCATGCAAGCATAAACTAAGAACTTGTTTGATTTTCTTGTATATGTGTTGTACCCAAAAATTTTCCCTCTCATTTTATCAACATTTCTCATCACAAGACTCTTGGAACTCAGGATCAAGCTAGGGTTTGCTCTGCTCAAGACACCTCCTTGCACTGTTGACCTAAATTAGGGTTTGAGTTTGCACAGGGATTTTTGGACCTTCAATGCCCAAATTGACTTTCATACTTCATGTTGGACTCATAAGTTTTCCCATACCAAGTTTCAAGCCTTGAATCAAATTTTTGCCCAGTCAATTGGACAGTTGACCTAAAAATCAACTATATTGGGGAAAAAGTCAACTGTGGCCAATTTACAGTCAAACCTCATGAATTTTGACCCACGTCAAAATTATGAACTCATATGAACCATTTGATCAAGTTTGGACCACAAATCCACAAGAAATTTGATCAGATCACCAAAAGGGCAAAATGGTCATTTTTAGGGTTTTGACTGTACAAAGGCAATTTTTGACTGTTTAACCTAGCCAATGGCAAATTAAGCTCAACCATGGGCTCAAGGACTCAATGACATTATCTTGACCTATTCAACAAGTTCAAAAGATCTCAAATGCATAGGATTGACATATGAATTTTTCAGTCAGCTGATCAAAATTTGACTGTACACTGAAAAGTCAAACTTTGACTTTTTGGTCAAAATCAAGTGCCAAGGGTCATTTTTATCAAGATATGTCAAATTATGAAACTTGTTCATCAAGAAACCCAAAATTGCAAATTAGGGTTTGAAATTGAAAAAATTTCATAACTTAGAATTTTTCTAAGTTATAAAATTTTCTTAATTTTTCCTAACTTTGTCCCACATTTCCACCAAGATGCAAATGGATTAAAACAAAACTTACAACATGAAAGTTGTAGTCCATCACAAAGTATACAACTTTTATTCACAAAGTTTTCTCAAAAGAAGCTTTGATCTCAAGTTATGATTTTTGGAACAAGGGTCCCTAAAACTTTTAACTTAGAGAAATTTTGCCCTAATTTAGGCAGAATTTTGACCCATCTTCTTGGCCATTTTTCACATAGTTCCACTTGGAATATCAAGTTTCATTTCAAAGATGGATTATAATACATGTTGCAAGATATCCAAATTGTCAAGGAAATCCTCAAACACATTTGTGGTTAGGGAGAATCGAATGTTTGAAGTTGGCAAAAATTCACTTTGTAACCATGGCCAATACATGTTCATACAAGTTGCAAAATCTGACCAAACTAGCTTTGTACTTAATTACATGTCTCTAAACCCTTCAACACTCAAAAATTGAATGCAAACACATTGGTTAGAGGAATTGTTCTGATCAAGGAAGTATTATATAAAGGATTAATCCATTTTTGGCATAAAGATGGCACTTCCATTTTCATAAAGGCAACTTTATGTCAAATTGCTTTTCTTGAGCCTTGGACTTCTTTCTTTGCAGCAAACAAGTTCCACAAACTCTATCTCATTTCACTTCACACTTTTCTTTCAAAACAAGTCAACTTGCCAAAAGGACAGAACTTGCATATCTGATATATTCAACTTTGGCTAACTTTTCAAACAAGTTTTGCACATCCTTGTGAGCCAGAAACACAAGCCATTCATCCCTCAAACACCCTTGTACACAAAAATCAAACTTTCTTGCCAAACAGGGTAGGCCCTGCAGAATCACTTCCATTTTCACATCCACTCGTGCGTTTTGCTTGCAACTTGTTCCAATACCTTCTATTCAACTCACTCAAACTATCCCAAACCTCCATTACCAACTGTAACTCCATTTACAGTGTTCACCATTTTCATTTCAAGCTTGTGCAGGTTGACTTCTGGAGGCTGATTCAGGAACATTTGAAGCAAACTAGCCATTGGAAAAGACCAAGTGAAGTTCAGGCAAGCTACCAGGCACCTCAAAACTCATTGAAAACCTCCACATTGCCATACTCGTATCCAACTGAAATAGGTATTTTGCAACTTCCTATCTCTCTATTTAGGAATCATTAGGCTTAGGTTTGTGAATGAAAAATGTAATACTCATTGCCCTTAAGCTGTACATATGCTCAGTTTTCATTTAAGTTAAGTGTGTTGTGAGAATTTGATTGATGAACATCCTGAAAAAACTAGGTCAGATTTTAGGGCCAGCGAAATTCTCTCTGGTCTTTGAGAGTTAGATTAAGTTTTTTATATGGTTAGAATCGCGGTTAGATGCTCTACAAGTTTCATGTTTTGAGTTTTGGCAAAAGATCACAAATGCAGGAGATACGAGTTTGTACACAAAAGGCGCGTGTTTTGTTTGAACGAAGGTTGAAGATGAAGTAGCTGGGATGGGCCTGGTTACTTCTCACTTTTGACACCTCCCTCTTTTCTTTTTGCACCCCCTGGCCCATTTTCTTGTATTTTGATATTTTTGCATTTTTATTTTCTTTTCTGACTTTATTTATTTATTTCCAAATATAAAAAATGCTCCAAAAATATTTTCATAGTTTTTTTACATTTATTTGGTATTTATTTTAATTATTTCTAACATTAAAATACTTAAATACTTTATATTATTTATTAAAACTTGAAAAAAATGTAAATAATACTTTCATTTTTATTTTCTTATTTTTTATTCACACTGAAAATATTTTCTTGAATATATTTTATTTTATTTTATACATACTTAATATATTTAATATATATATATATATATATATATATATATATATATATATATATATATATATATATATATATATATATATATATATATATATATATATATATATATATATATATATATATATATATATATATATATATATATATATATATATATATATATATATATATATATATATATATATATATATATATATATATATATATATATATATACTTTTATTTTATTAAGAAACATAAATAAAAATACAAAAATATTACATTTTTATTTTCATTATTATTTATACTAAAAAACACCTTTTTTAAAAATATATTTCATTTTGTACATATTAATATATTTTTTGTATATAAATAATATAAGATATTATTTTCTTAAAGAATTAGGGTTTACCCCATTTAAAAAATAAAATTAATCTTTTTATTTCTTTGTATGTCTTCACAATAAAAATACTTTACATACATAAAAACTTCTTTTTTTTCACAATACATTTTATTTAATATTTATTTATTTTGCTTATTTAAATATTGTACATTTAAATATTGTTGCAATGTAAATTCAATTTGGTTGTAATAACTTAGGATTTATATTTCTTGCAAAAATAATCCCCTATCCAAAATTGTACCCCCATCCCCATAATCATGTTGTAATAGCTTAGAATTCAAATTCTCGCACTTAACGCTTTCAATTATGCCATGATTAGAGAATTAGGGTTTGTATGCCAAAATCAAATTAACAAATAGTTTGACCTAATCAAAGACAAAAATGCCTGAAAAACAAACACAATGCACACTTTCACCCCTAGGGTTACAATCCACTTGTTGCCTTCAAAAAATGGGCCATGGTATGTGTGATACGGTGGGAGAACTGACTTGAGTTTTGCGTTTGTATTCGCACTTGTTCGGTTGAGCAAGAGTCGCCACCGACTTTTTATTTTATCCTAAAGGAAAGGTTAAAAAGCACAGGAAAAACCTTTTGAGATGTTTCGTGGGTTCGGGGGGTAGATTATGAAAAGGGAAGGTATTAGCACCCTTTTCATCCATGGTTATCCATGGGCTCTTAGTTACTTGGTTTTTAGATCACTTGCCTTGATTTTTGATTGCTTGAAATGGTGTGTGTGTGTATGTGTTTTGAAAATGTTTTGAAATAGACGCCTTTGTTATGGCAACCATTGTAATGACTCGTGTTTGAGTATATACGAAGGTGTGTATCTTTTCGAAAAGATGTTTCAAATGTTTTTGGAAGTTTGTTTTTGAAAGTGTTTGTGGAATGTGGTTTGAAAAGTAGGCAAGTGTTTTTGCAAGTTGATCAAGTAACTAAGAGTTGTCTACCCCTATTGTACTCAAAGGCTTTTCTCATGTTTTAACCCTTTTAACAATTTTGTTCCACCATTGTATTTGGTGGATAATCTTGCGTTTAGGATGTTTAACGGGACAGGCGCGGGTCATCGTATGGACCATGAATGCAATGATGCCAAGTGTCTTTGGCAATTTTGCTTGAAGGGACTATGATCATTTTGATTAGGCAACTTTCGAAAGCGTCATCGAGGGACTATGATCATTTGAATTGTTTTGTTTTGCCAAAGATACTCAACGTGCAAGCATGGCCCATTTTGGAAGGCAACAAGCGGGATTACCCTAGGGGTGCAAGTGTGATTGTGTATTGATTTCATGTATTTGTCTTTGTATTAGGTTATCTAGCGTTTGATTTTATGTACATACAAACCTATATCTATCATGGCATAATTCGAAAGCGATAAATTGCGGGAATTTAAAGTCCTAAACTATTACAAATGAGTATCCGGGGATGGGGGTACAATTATTTACAAATGGGGGATGAGACTTATAGGAGAGTAGTATCCAAATAATTTACAACCAAATCGAATCAATCGCAATCTCAAATGTAAAGTAATAGCAATGTAAAAAAGGGACAAGCAAATGTATCAATGTATGAAAAGATAAAATGCGTATTGTAAATGTATTTGTGTAAGTGTATGATTATTTACAAGTTGAGAAATATGTATTTTAATGTATTATAAAGTATTGTTAACTTAATGAAAAATTAAATATTTGGTTTATTTTAATTTTGTATTCTAGTGTTTTTGTTAATAGGTACAAAGAAAATATTTTAAGAAAAGAAAAGTATTTATCTTAAAGAAAAATTATGTATTGATGTAATTATGCACAAACATTTTAAAAAAGGTTTTAAGATTAAGAAAAAGAAAATTGTTTTAAGTTTTATGTATTATGTATTAATGTTAGTGTATTTGTATTTAGTATTTTTATGTACAAAATTTTCTCCTCTTAATTAAAAAAGTTCTAAAAAGTTTAAACCTAATAATAAAAGAAATCTAATATTTATATATTAAATGTGATAGACAATATTAATAAAGTTTTTTTTTTACAAGAAAAGAAATTAATGTATTATTTTATTCATAAACAAAATAAAGTATATTAGTTTAGATTGTATATATATAAAAAGGATAAAGAAAATAAATAAGAAAAATTAGTTTATGCTGAAAAAGAATAAAAGAAAGAAAGAAAGACTGAATGGGCTTAAGGGGGATTTGGCCCAAATGAAAATGAGTAGAATAAGTAAAAGGGAGGTGAGGCGCCAGGCTTTTGAATGGGATTAAGGTTTATGAGCAGGGCAAGGCCCATACGCTTGGAACAACAATTTGTTTGGGGGTTTCAGGGTTTGCTTCAATTGGGAACTAGGGTTTGGCATAACAACGGCGTCGTTCTTCATCTTTGTTCCTCTTTGTCCTCTCAAACCAAAGCTACTGAGTACAGCTCAACCTTTGCCCATGGCCACCAAGCTTTCTCCTTTGTCCCCTCTTCCCTCATTGGTCCAGCGAAGCAAGATTAAAAGGTGATTGTTTCTGCTTCCTTAACGCATTTAGAGTTTCGAATTTTAATGTTGTTGATTTCTCTTCCTTGCATGTTTAGTTTTGTGTTCTGATTTTGTTTTATGTTGTTATTTGTTTTTCCATTTGAGGTGCGTGAAAAGGGAGAGAAATTATACCTAACGGAGACTTTGGGGAGACGGAGGAGGGGTGAATCGGAGATGCTTCAAGCGGCCAAAGCGGAGGCTTTGGTGATGATGTGCGCTTTGCTTCCTGGTATCTTTATCTTTGCCTCTTCTCGTTTAGTGATGATTGTCTTAAAACGCCTCTTTCCTTCTTATCTTTTACTCGCTTCTGTTGCCTCTGAACATTTGTTGTTGATTTTTGGGTATGCTTGATGATGATTATCTGAAAGCCTTTGGATTATTTGATTCTTTTCCTTCTGTTAACCTCTTGTTGTTGTATGCCCTGAGATACTTCTTCTCTTCTTCTCTTGGTTGGCTTGCTGAGATACCTCTGAGATACTGAGTTGCCTTGATTTGTTGCCTTGAAATGCTTGGATGATTTTGGGTAGCCCAATGATGAATATTTTCTGAGGGCGTGTGTTTTGAAAGGCTTGAAAATAGTTTTGGACACAGGTTTCTGTTTGGTGGCTTAGGCTGGATATCAGTTTGTGCTTGACAGTTCTTCTTGTAAGCTTGCTTCAGAAGTTTGCAGGTTTTTGAAGTGTTTGATACAGTTTGTATGTTTAAAGGGTTGAAACAGGTTTGGGCAGGATGTTTTGATTTTTGGAGAGGCTTGGAGGCTTGATGAAGGCTAAGGCTTCTGTTTGTGTTGTATAGTTTTGATGCAGTCTAAGGCTTATGCAGGTTAGGCTTGGGCAGGGTAGGTGTTTTGAATAGTAAGGCTTTGGCTTGATGAAGGCTAAAGCTTCTGGTTTTTAGGCTTATGTTTGTGTTTTTATGTTTAATGCAGGATGTTTGAAGCTTGGACGTTCATAGGCTTTGTGTGGTTTTTTGTGAGACATATTATGCAGGTTGATGGCCCTTGTATATCTTTTCAGGGTCTTTGCCTTATGGTCCTTGAAAGGCAGGAACTGTTATATCTTTTGTATATTCGTTCTTGGTCAATCCTTGGACAGGTTTGCAAGGCTTGAGGTTTTCACTCTTTGTGATATCCTGCTGCATATGTTCTTCCTCTTTCCTCTATGTATTCTGATACATCCTGTTTATATCTTCTTTTTAGCCTTTAGCCTGCTGTACTGTAAGCTCTTTTCTTCTCTCATTCTCTCTCCAGATTAAAGAAAGCATTTTTATTGCTTAAATTTCGTCTTTTCTGAAAAAACAAATGGCCTAGGAAGATGATGCATTCTGAAAGTTGCTTGCACTTGTCCCTTTTCCACTGCATATTTCCATGTTTCTTGTATACTTTATGTACTTTCTTTTGACAGCTTTTGGAGTTATATATTTTTTGGCATCCTTGGACAATTTTTTGACAACTTTTGGCTTAGTTTGAGATTGCAATTCAGTTTGCCTTTACTTGTATATGCTGTTTGGAAACTTGGTTGACAATTTTTGGATTTACTCAGTAAGCTTGAAAATTTGAATTTGTGCACTTCACATTTTTGCAAGACATTCTATCCCTCTTTGTGAACCGAGAGCAATCTCGCGATTTGCAGAGAGGGCAAACTGATTCCGGCCAGTTGCTTTTAATGATGAATTTTTAAATTAACTGTCTGTTTCTTTTATCTGCTTTTGACTTTTTTTTCTTTTTCTTTGTTTTGCAGATGAACAAAAATTGGGCAACAAGGGAGCATTGGATAGAAGATGAAGACTTAGGAATTTTTTTAAGATAGTTTTATTTCCATTTCAATTTATTTTTAATAGTATTAATGTAAATATCTGTAAATAAATTTACAGTATTTAAATAATATCTGTAACAAATAATTCAAAATAAATAAACATCCTTCTTTTTTAGTTAATTCTTCTTTCAATTCAATGTTCATTTAATTATTTGAATTTCTTAAATTAAAATAACTGGAAGTATCCAATTATTCTGACTTAGAAAAATAATTAATAAACACTGGCGCTCCAATTAAATAATGCACAGTCAATTAAACCAATATCCAGATATTTATCTTTTTACTGATCAAATCAGACACTGTAGATTCTCAATTTAAGTACCTCAGCTTTCATCTCATCTCAAATCAAATGCCTTAGCCTTTACTGATTAAACAAAATACTGCCCGTTCTTGATTCAAATGCCTCAATCCAAATCTCAGAGTAAATTGAAAAGAGCTGTAGGATTAATTCTTTCTGCGCGCACAAAACCCTGATTCTTGTCTTAATTTTCACAGAAGCACCTGCCTGATCAAATCCTGAGTCAAACTCAAACAAACCTTAGCAATCTGCCTGAACTGCTTTAAAATCAAAGAAAACCCTAAATTTGTCTGACTGATAAGAAAAGTCCGTTTGACTGATTCTTACGCCAATCTGAAAAATCCGAAAAAGCCCGAAGCTGTGATTTCTTGTGGAAAAAGAGGAGGGAAAATTTTGGGGTACAACAGTTACCCCTGTTCAATCTTCTTGAACCTGAAGAGTTAGATTGGCAAGTTTGCCTTTCGCGACTCGAGGGTAAAAGGAGATTGGACATTAGAGTGCCCAAAAATTTTGCACTTGGTGATGTGACGGTATAGGGAATGGGCTTAAAGATGCCATTTGGTGATGTGCTTAAAGATGCCATCTGGAATGAGACAGAATCTTGTCGGGAATGGGCTTATAGATGCCATCTGGAAACGTTGAACTGTATGTCATTGGTGAGTGGACGAGTATCAGAAAGGTATCCATGTTTTGGAACGTTTCTTGAACTGGGGTTCTGAACAAGCAATAGATTGACATCCGTGATTGGAGAATCCGTAAACTGTTTTCAGGAGTTGAGATTTTGAATAAGCAATAGATCAGCATCCATGTTGGGAGGCGTCCGTGAACTGTTTTCAAAAGTTGAGAAGAATCTGAACAAGCGATAGGTTAACATCCGTTACTGGAGAACCCGTAAACTGTTTTCAGAAGTCTTGAATCTGAAGCTTACTAATCTTTATCCTGAAAAAGGGTAAGATATTAGCTGAAACACAAAGTCATGTTGCATGAAATGTATGATGCAATGTATGTTATATCAATGTTTATGATATGAATGTAATGAATATGCATGTATGCTGATGAGCTGTCCTGCTGAAGATAGATGAATCCTGGACGGCTGAAGATAAAAGAATCTTGACTGCTGCCGGGGAAAATAATCCCTGACTGCTGCTGGGTAGGGCAAGAATCTTTTGATCGTTGAAGATGAGAAGTCTTGGGACCACTGTTGATGGATAAGGAGTTTGGATTGTATGCCAATCTACTGGGGATTCCTGTCTTGAGGAGATCTTCACTGGAGAATATTCTAATATTCGGTGAGGAACTGAGAATGAGTCTTCATTCTGCTAATGCTTAACTGTTATCTGGTCGATCTCCAGGCTTTCACAAAAGCTTGTATTGTCATCTGGTCGTAATCCAGGCTTCACAATAACTTGCTAAGCTGTTATCCGGTCAAATCCGGGCTTCACGGCTTGTGTTAAAGATATACCACTATCTGGTCGACTCCAGGCTTCGTAGTATTCTTGACTGCTGTCTGGTCGTAATCCAGGCTTCACAGAAATTTGTATTGTCAACTGGTCGTAATCCAGGCTTCACAATAGCTTGCTAAGCTGCTATCCGGTCAAATCCGGGCTTCACAGCTTGTGTTAAAGATATACTACTATCTGGTCGACTCCAGGCTTCGTAGTATTCTTGACTGTTGTCTGGTCGTAGTCCAGGCTTCACAAAAATTTGTATTGTTATCTGGTCGCAATCCAGGCTTCTCAATAGCTTGCTAAGCTGCTATCCGGTCAAATCCGGGCTTCACGGCTTGTGTTAAAGATATACCACTATCTGGTCGACTCCAGGCTTCGTAGTATTCTTGACTGCTGTCTGGTCGTAATCCAGGCTTCACAGAAATTTGTATTGTCAACTGGTCGCAATCCAGGCTTCACAATAGCTTGGTTAGGGATTAAACTATTATCCGGTCGAATCCGGACTTCATAGCTTGTTCTGAGAGGATATCACTATCTGGTCGTAATCCAGGCTTGGTGGTTGTCTGGTATTGTTATCCGGTCGTACTCCGGGTTTCACACTATGCTGTAGGGATTAAGATACTATCCGGTCAAATCCGGGCTTTGTAACTTGAATCTTGTGAGAATTTGATCTTCGACGACTGTAGCTTCCAACAGATGATGAAGGAGTTTTTGAACGACCGATCAATCTGAAATGTAATTTGTTCTGGAGAATAAATCCTGGACAAATGTTGGGGAAATAAACCCATAACCAAAGTTGGGGATAGAAGAACTCTGGGGTTACTAAGGATGAGAAATACTTGTTGTCTGCTAACTGCTTGGGGAACAAGATCTTCACTGGTTGAGGGATCTTAGGACCACTGCTGGGGCTCGGAGCTCCTTGATGACTTGCAGGGTGAGAGAATTCTGATGATCTCTGCTGGGGAGTTCAGAACCTGGTAGACTTATGCTGGAGAGGTATGACTGAGAATCTTCAGTCTGGTGGGAAGTATCTCTTGTAGGGAGAATGTTCACTGGTCTGGTTCCAATGGGGATTGATAGTTGGAAGTTTTAGCTCCACTGGGGATAGGATTTTCAGATTTTTAGGGCTCCACTGGGGGTGCTGAAACTTATCTTTGGGGGGGACTAAGTTCTGGAAGGCTCTCTGGCTGGGGAGATCAGCTTTGAGAAAGCTCTTGTTCTGCTGAGGATCCTGGAGTTTAACTCTATTTGGGGAATCCTTCTGAAAGGGCATCGAGATATCTATCTGTACCTTCAACTCATCAGTAATCCTCTTTTCCTGATTTGTAAGGAAATGATTATGTTCAAATGCATATGCCTCCTTAACAAAACATTGGACGTTTTTCAAGTAAACATAAGTGCAAAAGGGAAAAAGGGAAGACAAAGCAAATTTGTGTATTTGGAAAAGTATTTGTATTAACTTTCTATGAGCATCTTTGTACAAAGGATACAGGCATCCTTGTAAGAGGATGTCGCCGTAAAAATTGAAAGTTTTATACAAAAGAAATATGGCTATGTGAAATAACTCCATGGGATTCCATTCTGCTATAGCCTTCACAACTCTGAATATCTGTCCGTTCAATGCTTCGTCTGCCGGTGACTGAATTGACCAGAAGCTTGGAGCTGGTTGATGAGGAGATTGTCCTTAAAGTGATCCGATGAGACATAGTCATACGCTTTAATTCCTTAACTTTTGCCTGAATCGCCCTTTCGGGTTTTTGATCCACCGGGAAACCCCTTTTTGCCCAAGCCGCCCTTTCGGGTTTTCGACTTGCCGGGTGTACAGGTTTTTTTTGTTTTATCCCTAATTTTTGCCTGAACCGCCCTTTCGGGTTTTCGGTTCACCGGGATGCCCATTTTTGCCCAAGCCGCCCTTTCGGGTTTTCGACTTGTCGGGTTATTTTATGCGTAGTATCTTTTGACTATGTCTGCGTTCGCGGGGTGCGGCAAATCATCGCCGTCCATGGTGGTCAGAATCATCGCACCACCAGAAAATATGCTCTTGATCACAAATGGTCCTTCGTAAGTAGGAGTCTCTTTGCCCCTGGGGTCACTTTGTGGTAAGATAATCCGCTTGATCACGAGATCTCCGACTTGATATACCTGACGTCTGACTTTCTTGTTGAAAGCCTTGATCATCCATTTTTGGTACGTCTGACCATGGAAAACAACAGCGAGTCGCTTCTCGTCGATCAAATTGAGTTGATCAAGTCGTGTCTGAATCCAATCATCTTCATTCAAACCTGCGTCTTTCATAATCCTTAAGGAAGGAATCTGAACTTCCATGGGCAGGACAGCTTCCATGCCGTATACCAAAGAGAATGGGGTTGCCCCGGTTGAAGTACGTGATGTGGTACGGTATCCGTGCAGAGCAAACGGTAACATCTCATGTCAGTCCTTATAAGTGACTGTCATTTTCTGAATGATCTTTTTAATGTTTTTGTTTGCTGCTTCAACAGCACCGTTCATCTTCGGCCGATAGGGAGATGAATTGTGATGATAAATCTTGAACTGTTCGAATAGAGCGATGATCATAGTATTATTCAGATTGGTTCCGTTGTCTGTGATGATCCTGTCGGGAACACCGTACCGGCATATGAGGTTTTGCTTGATGAAGCGGGCAACCACATTTTTTGTAACAGAGGCGAAGGAAGCCGCTTCGACCCATTTGGTGAAATAGTCAATGGAGACCAGGATGAAGCGATGTCCATTGGATGTCGTGGGCTTGATCTCTCCAATCATGTCAATGCCCCACATTGCAAATGGCCAAGGAGCGGTCAGCACGTTGAGAGAAACCGGAGGAATGTGCACCTTATCGGCGTAGATTTGGCATTTATGGCAGGTACGGGAGTGTTGATGGCAATCGGCTTCCATGGTAGACCAGTAATAACCTGCCCTTAGAATATTCTTAGCCATCATGTGTCCGCTCAAGTGGGTGCCGAACGTGCCGCTGTGTATCTCAGTCATGATCAACTCTGCCTCAGCTTTGCCCACACATCGGAGTAAAACACAGTCATGGCTGCGTTTATAGAGGATGCCATTGCTCAGGAAGAACTTGGCAGCAAACTTCCTTAGGAACTTCTTGTCATTTACTGAAGCTCCTTCGGGATATTCTCTAGTCTGGAGATACCTTTTGATTTCATGAAACCAGGGTTGTTCCACTGCTTCTTCGGTATTAATCTCGTGACAATGCGCATGTTCATCCATTCGCTCGATAGTGATTTGGGGAGCCTTGTTATCCCAATTGAGTTTAAACATGGAAGACATTGTAGCCAGAGCATCTGCTAGCCGATTCTCTTCTCGCGGGAAATGCTCGAAGGTGATTTGCTCGAAATGAGGCAACAATGTCAAGACATGTTCTTTGTATGGGATAAGATTAGGATGTTTGGTATCCCACTCTCCTTTGATTTGACTGATAACCAAAGCCGAGTCCCCAAATACGATCAAAGATTTGATCCCCAAGTCTATAGCAGCCTTGAGACCAAAAATGCAAGCTTCATATTCAGCCATGTTGTTGGTACAGCTGAAGCAAAGTCGGGCCGTGAAAGGTGTGTGGCAACCTTCCGGGGAAATGAGTACCGCCCCGATACCGTTTCCAAGTGCATTTGAAGCACCATCAAAGTACAGGGTCCATCGGGATCCCTTTTCAGGTCCGTCATACGGTCTGTTACCTTCAATGTTGTCCAAATTCATGATGTCCTCATCTGGGAAGTCAAATCTCATGGATTGGTAATCTTCGATAGCTTGATGAGCTAGATGGTCAGCTAGTACACTCCCTTTTATAGCTTTTTGGGTGGTGTACTGGATGTCATACTCAGTTAGGATCATTTGCCATCTAGCGATTCTTCCAGATAAAGCGGGCTTTTCGAAGATATACTTGATAGGATCCATTTTGGAAATCAACAGAGTGGTATGAGTCAGCATATAATGTCTTAGTCGACGAGCAGCCCATACCAAAGCGCAGCAAGTTTTCTCGAGCAGTGAGTAGCGAGTCTCACAGTCGGTAAACTTTTTGCTAAGGTAATAAATAGCATGCTCTTTTCGACCAGACTCGTCATGCTGGCCCAAAACACACCCCATTGAGTTATCCAAGACGGTCAGATACATGATCAATGGTCTTCCCTCGACGGGCGGCATCAGAATAGGAGGTTCTAGCAAATACTCCTTGATCTTATCAAAAGCAGTTTGGCAATCGTCGTTCCATTCGACTACCTGATCTTTCTTTAATAGTTTGAAAATTGGCTCACAAGTAGAAGTCAGATGAGAGATGAATCTGGAAATATAGTTTAAACGCCCCAAGAACCCTCTAACCTCCTTTTCAGTACGGGGAGCAGGCATCTCTTGTATTGCTTTCACTTTTGCTGGATCGACTTCAATGCCTTTGTTGCTGACAATGAATCCTAGAAGTTTGCCAGACCTAACTCCAAAAGTACACTTACTTGGATTCAGCCTGAGTTTGTATTCTTTCAACCTGGCAAACAACTTTTCTAGATGTTCAAGGTGTTCTTCCTCCGTTTGTGACCGAGCTATCATATCGTCTACGTAAACTTCGATCTCATGATGTATCATATCATGAAATAAAGCTACCATGGCGCGTTGATAAGTTGCCCCTGCGTTCTTCAACCCGAATGGCATCACCTTGTAGCAGAAGGTACCCCATTGTGTAACAAAGGTTGTTTTCTCCATGTCCTCGGGGGCCATTTTAATTTGGTTGTAGCCCGAGAAGCCATCCATGAAGGAAAACACTTTGTGCTGAGCTGTGTTGTCAATTAAAATGTCGATATGGGGTAGCGGAAAATCATCTTTAGGGCTAGCCCTATTCAAATCCCGGTAGTCCACACACATTATGACCTTGCCGTATTTTTTAGGTACTGGCACGATGTTAGCAACCCATTGTGGATAGGATGTAACAGCCAGAAAGCCAGTGTTGAATTGCTTCATCACTTCTGCTTTGATCTTCTCAGACATGTCAGGCCTCATTCGGCGGACTTTTTGTTTGATCGGTGGACAATCTTCTCTTGTAGGGAGACGGTGAACCACTATATCTTTGTCTAAACCCGGCATGTCTTCATAAGACCAGGCGAAGATTTCAACGTATTCATTTAACAACTGTATCAAGCGTTCCTTAACACTTGGCTCCAGATTGGCACCCACTTGTACTTCCTTCTGGTCTTCCTCTGTTCCTAAGTTGACAGTTTCTAACAACTCTTCGTGAGGCAGGATGGCCCTTTCTTCTTGTTGTAGAAGTCTGGCTAGCTCTCCCGGTACTTCACAATCTTCGTCATCTTCATAGTCAGCCTGATTGACCAGATCTCCAGAGTTATTGAAGGACATAGCAGAATAGTCACCCATAGAATCCAGAGTGGATGGGTACCTGCATTTGTGAGTGTGGGTGTGTGTAAGGGATAGCCATCCTTAAACAAGCAAAATGCAAAAAGGAAAGAAAATGAACACAGCAGTTTATCAATGAAAAACGTCCAATGAATCATTAAACATGGCATATGGATATGAAGATAATCAAAACCGTTACAAATGGACCTACATGCCCCGGGCAAGGCATGAGGTGAAAAAGTAGTGTACAGATTGTTCAAGAGTAAATATTACAAACCAACAGGAAATGTTTGACAGATAATTACTGATTAATAAAAGTAATGGGGACAAAGTTTTTGGCCTCCCAGTTACATAGTCCTCCTTCGACGGTTGGGTAGATCTAATCTTCAATGTTGGCCTCTTTGTCTTCACCCTCCAAAGCGTTGATTTCATAAGGAGAAATCTTGATGGGCGTTCTTTCAACCTTTGAGCGGCGCATAGCTTTCTGTCCCACAGCAGTGAAACCTAATCCAAACTTGTCTGTTTTGTGAGGAGTATCAGGCAACTGACCCCATGTTGAGCTCTTCCCTTCCTTCATTGCAGATTTCGCGTCTTTTGGAGATGCCATCCTGTTCATCTGCTTTGGTACCTCAGCTACCACTTTTGCTTCTGCCACTTCAGGAGAGACTTCCTCGAAGTGCTGAAATGGTGTCTTAATGAATTCACCCTCTACCTCTACATACCGAAAGGAGTTCAGGTGGCTGATCATATATTCCTCTTCACCGTGCACGGTTATGATCTTTCCTTTGATAGGGTACTTCAACATTTGATGTAAGGAGGAGGTAACTGCCCCAGCGTTATGTATCCATGGCCTCCCCAGTAAGCAAGAGTATGACGGACGGATGTCCATCACATAGAAAGTTGAGGGGAACACTTCTGTACCTACTTTAATGGGAATGTCTACCTCTCCATGTACCATTCTCTTCGACCTGTCAAATGCTCTTACGATGATATTACTTGGCCTCAACTCCAAGCCTTCACAATCTAAACGGTCGAGAGCCTTCTTGGGCAGCACGTTCAGAGAAGAACCAGTGTCGACCAGAACATGGGCCAGAGTAGTTCCTTGGCATTCTACTGACACATGCAATGCGTCGTTGTGTTTTCTTCCTTTTGAGGTCAGGTCAGCATCAGAGAAACCTAAACCGTTGTCTGCTGTAAGACTGGCTACACAGTCTTGGAACTGGTCGGTAGAGGTTTCCTGGGGTACATGGGCTGTCTTCAGGAATTTGATCAATGCTTTGGCGTGCGCCTCAGAATAAAGCAGTAATGCTAACATGGAGATCTTCGAGGGGGTTTGCCCCAGTTGCTCTACCACGTCATAATCACTCTTTTTAATTATTTTCAAGATCTCCTCCATCTCTTTCTTAGAGGTCTCCTGGATGACCAAAGGTTGAGCCCTCGTCCGGACGAGCTCATCTTGGGTCCCTTTACCTTTATCAGCAGAAGTAGGAGGGACAACAACGGGAATAACAGTTTCTTCAATCAACGGAGTTTCGGCGGAAAGTTTTATTGGTGCAGGATTAACTTTGGCAGCAGCTGAGGGTCCAAAGATTGCCTTTGGGGGGGCGATCTCTGGAGAAAATATTCTCCCACTTCGGGTGATCTTGCTTGTACCAGCAATGTTTCCAATGCTGGCCTCTTCTTCATCAGAGCTTCCTTCGGTTACTTCAACTTGTTTAACACCATGGTAGTAGATTTCTCCACCGTAATTCCATGGTATTGACTTGTCAGAACTGTAGGGGACAGGCCCAGGCATAGTTATTTTCAAGGGAACAATCTTTGTAGCTGATGTAATCTTAACAGGCTTTCTGACGGTCTTGGAAAGATTGGCGGAAATGGTGATAATTGAAACATCTTCAGTGAGGGTTGGAATAGCAAGAATCTTCTCAAACAGAATTTGTTGACTGTCCATCAGGCCTTGGATGCCTTTCTTCAGTAATGGGCAGTCAAATGGCAGAGAGTAACAACAATAGCAGTCTTCTTTGCATCCCGGGAAAATCCCGGCTCTTAGCAGATTTAACTTGATGGTTAACAACGGAGTTCTCAGGTCACTGACATCAGAAACATACAAATCTTCCTCAATAGCATGGACATTTCGACCATGCTTCGGCATCGGAGCAGATATCACGTTTGGCTTCTCTAGAGCATCGAACTCCACCTCTTTTGCATCTATCAAGTCTTGGATTTTATTTTTTAGCGCCCAACAATCGTTTGTG
This sequence comes from Vicia faba, assembly GCA_948472305.1. Classification (NCBI taxonomy): domain Eukaryota; kingdom Viridiplantae; phylum Streptophyta; class Magnoliopsida; order Fabales; family Fabaceae; genus Vicia; species Vicia faba. The sequence continues at coordinate 1,635,894,278 of OX451738.1, read as the reverse complement.
TCATGTCCGACGCTATCAGAATGGTAGGCGCATTTAGAATTGGGATGATAGTGCGGTGAAGCAGTATTCACAGTCTTCGGTGCTTCCCTAATCTTGGTGAGATTCAAATTCAACAAATGTGGAAGAACTTGCGCAGGTGTCATATTGATGCGGGTAAACTGCCGTGGTGGCCGTTCTCCCCATTGCTGTTTGGGTCTGGACTGATTATTGAGAGGCTGATCGTTTGATGGATTTTGGATCATCACGGCCCCCACAGTCGGCCGGCGCTCATTTCTTCCTGCTCCCCTCTGAGAATACACAACAGCCGTTTCCTTCTTCACCGGAAATGATTTCTTAACAGTTGTAGATGCAGAGGCATCCTTCTGAATCTTCCCATTCTTGATACCGACTTCTACCCGCTCGCCAGTCAGAATTAATTCGGTAAACCCTGCGGAAGAGCTACCGGTCAGATGGTTAAAGAACGGACCAGACAGGGTCCCCAGGAACATATCAACAAGCTCTCTATCAGAAAGAGGTGGCTGCACTCTTCCGGTCAGATCGCGCCACTTCTGGGCATATTCCTTGAATCCTTCACCTGAGGCCATCCCCATACTCTGTAGCTGAGTACGGGTCGGTGCCAGGTCAGAGTTATACTGATATTGGCGATAAAAAGCAGCTGCCAGATCCTCCCAACTATGTACCTCTGATCTCTCGAGATTGTAGAACCAATCCAGCTGTGTGCCAGACAGGCTATCCTGAAAGAAGTGTACCCAAAGGTTTCTATCAGATGTGTGAGGTTGGATTCTTCGGACATACGACCTTAGATGCATCTTCGGGCAAGACAGCCCATCATATCTTGCAAAAACTGGCACTTTAAACTTCGGGGGAATCACAATTCCAGCAATTAATCCCAAATCTTCGAAATCTAAGCCTGGAACTCTCTGCAGCTCCATAGCTGCTAACCTGTCTTCCAAACTCTTGTACTTGTCATCGGCCGGTGGGTATTGTTGTTCTGAGTAGTCTTCGTCTTCTTCAGCCTCTTCCTCTTCGACTTCAGATTCGGAAGGTACTGCAGCCCCTTTTCCTTTACTGGTTCCTTCTTCGGATGTAGGGGGAAATTCAAGAACCCTTCTGGCTTCACCCTCAAACCTTCTTCCCAGGGTAGCCACCCTGACTCTTTTCTTCTTCTTTTTCACTTGCTCTTTGTTCCCCAGTAGGGCTTTTAGATCCTCCTGACCCTTTTCCAAGGTCATCAGGAGATGTTGAAATTGTGCGTTCTGAGACTATAGATCTTTGACCGTCTGTTCGAGATCCATCTTACTGAAATAAACAGCAGAAAGATAAGGAAACCTGGTGTGGAGACCTGCTTATGCACATGATGAATGATATGTTTATTTATTCAATGCATTCAAGGATTTAGAAATTCACAATTGTCGCAGACAAAAAGAACACACGTCATATTAATAAGAAGAAATTTTGTTAGTACATAAATGCCCCATAGGCCAAATATTACAAAAACTTCTCATGGTAAAAAGACGTTGCGCATCCTCTTTGGCGTGATGTAGGTGTTGAGGGTCTCTTCCTCATGGAGTCGGCGGGTAATCTCCAAAACCTTTTTCTCACTGGCGTAGAAGCTGGCTTCAAAAGTATCCCTTTCTTCCTTGAGTTGGATCCAACTCTTCTACATCTCCTCCCATGATGTTGGCATGTCAGGATATAGGATGGTGTAGGGAACCTCTCCTTCCTTAACGGGCTCTTTAATCACAGGGAGAACATGAGGGTAAGGCATCATTAGACTCTGGGCTCGGGTTCGTACCCACTTGAGATAAGGCTCAAGAGGGACGGAGTTCTTGTGCCCCAGTGTCTTGCTGTCTACCTTGTTGGGCATCCTCCAAGCTCTGATGAATCTTTGGCGAAGTCCTTGCGCATCATTGTCGAAGTCAAAAACTATGTCAGGAATCAACATGTCATGAGGGCCATCCCTCCGTGCATATCCAAATTGTCTCAAAGCCAGACAAGGATTTTAGGTAATGCCTCCCCTAATGCCAAGTAATGGAACATTGGGGAACTCTCTACAACGATCGACGATGATGACATTTTCTCTGGACCGAGAACACCAATGTACATCAGAGTGAGTGAGAGTCATCAACCGTTGTGACCACCTTAGGCCTTGGTCATTCTTCAAAACAGATTGTGGAAGGTGCGAAATAAACCACCTTGCGAGGAGAGGAGTACAGCACATGAGAACACCTCTCTTTCTCATTGTTCGTGTGTAAAATGAGTGGAGGATGTCCCCAAGCAATGTTGGTATGGGATTCCTGGATAAAAAGATCTTGACGGCGTTGACATCTATAAGCTGGTCAGGATTTGGGAACAAGACCAACCCATAAATGAGGAGTGCCACAATTTCTTCAAAGGCTTGTAGATCCAAGGAGTTACAACACTCTTGTGCCTTCTCAAATAAGAATTTTTCCAAGAAGCCTTTGACACCACTTCTAGTTTCCCAATGCCCCTTGATGTCGGATGGTTGCAAGTGTAGTGCTTGAGCAACATCTTCAGGCTTTGGTTCCTTTTCCGCACCGTTGAAAGGTAGTTGATTAAGAATAGGAACTCTTAGGAGTTGAGAAAATTCCTCCAAAGTGGGCACCAATTGGTAGTCGGGGAATGTGAAACAGTGGTGAAGGGGGTCAAAGAACTGGAACAACACCTTCATCATGTCTTCTTCAATGCTGGTGTTGACTAGGCTGAGCAGTCTACCATGTCTTTCACTGAAGGGAGAGCTTTCGGGAATTCTGGATGTGAGCTCCTTGAGTCGAGGAGGGATCCTCACAAGGTTGACTTGGATAGTTTTCCTGCGAGGAATTTCCATGACCTACAAAACAAGCACAAAGGTGAAGATCCAAACCCTTGAAATGGTTAGCGGATGCATATGATGCTTTATGATGTTTATGATGTATGCAAAAACATATGTACAAGCAATTCACACAAAACCCTAGTTTCAGGCTTGCATGGGGTTTCATAGGTAAGTACCCTCTTGAGTGTAGTTGGCTTAAAAACCTGTCCTATAAATAGTAACCGGGTTCTAAGGAGCTCAATATCATTGGATTGCTTTCCATGTTCATTGTTTTGGTTTAGCCACTTGACTAGCGACCAAAATATTCCAAGAAAACAACCCTCAATGAGTGTAGTATCGAGTATCTACCAACTTCGGACTGCACCAAAGCCGGTCATCTCACTACCCCTAATAAAAGGCCAAGATGGTCAAGTAAGGTTCTAGGTCATTAGTGCTTAGTGACATCACTCAGCGGCCCCGTACTCTCCTTGATTGAACTCAAGGGTTACCGGTACTCACAAATATGTCGCACTAATATAGCTATTGCTTCAACCGTGTTGGTATACCCCGCACAGTTTCCACAACGTATTGTTATCTATGAATGTTTCCCAAATCCAGGTGTAGGATTTCAAGCCCAAACAAGAGAACCACAAAGGTAAAGCAATCAAAGCAAACACTTAATCATGCAAGAAGGTGATCTAGAACCCTAAGGTAACCCCACTTTTAAATTCATCCCCAACAGAGTCGCCAGTTCTGTGATACGGTGGGAGAACTGACTTGGGTTTTGCGTTTGTATTCGCACTTGTTCGGTTGAGCAAGAGTCGCCACCGACTTTTTATTTTATCCTAAAGGAAAGGTTAAAAAGCACAGGAAAAACCTTTTGAGATGTTTCGTGGGTTCGGGGGGTAGATTATGAAAAGGGAAGGTATTAGCACCCTTTTCATTCATGGTTATCCATGGGCTCTTAGTTACTTGGTTTTTAGATCACTTGCCTTGATTTTTGATTGCTTGAAATGGTGTGTGTGTGTGTGTGTGTGTTTTGAAAATGTTTTGAAATAGACGCCTTTGTTTCGGCAACCATTGTAATGACTCGTGTTTGAGTATATACGAAGGTGTGTATCTTTTCGAAAAGATGTTTCAAATGTTTTTGGAAATTTTTTTTTTAAAGTGTTTGTGGAATGTGGTTTGAAAAGTAGGCAAGTGTTTTTGCAAGTTGATCAAGTAACTAAGAGTTGTCTACCCCTATTGTACTCAAAGGCTTTTCTCATGTTTTAACCCTTTTAACAATTTTGTTCCACCATTGTATTTGGTGGACAATCTTGCGTTTAGGATGTTTAACGGGAAAAACGCGGGTCATCGTATGGACCATGAATGCAATGATGCCAAATGTCTTTTTGCAATTTTGCTTGAAGGGACTATGATCATTTTGATTAGGCAACTTTTGAAAGCGTCATCGAGGGACTATGATCATTTGAATTGTTTTGTTTTGCCAAAGATACTCAACGTGCAAGCATGGCCCATTTTGGAAGGCAACAAGCGGGATTACCCTAGGGGTGCAAGTGTGATTGTGTATTGATTTCATGTATTTGTCTTTGTATTAGGTTATCTAGCGTTTGATTTTATGTACATACAAACCTAGATCTATCATGGCATAATTCGAAAGCGATAAATTATGGGAATTTAAAGTCCTAAACTATTACAAATGAGTATCCGGGGATGGGGGTACAATTATTTACAAATGGGGGATGAGACTTATAGGAGAGTAGTATCCAAATAATTTACAATCAAATCGAATCAATCGCAATCTCAAATGTAAAGTAATAGCAATGTAAAAAAGGGACAAGCAAATGTATCAATGTATGAAAAGATAAAATGCGTATTGTAAATGTATTTGTGTAAGTGTATGATTATTTACAAGTTGAGAAATATGTATTTTAATGTATTATAAAGTATTGTTAACTTAATGAAAAATTAAATATTTGGTTTATTTTAATTTTGTATTCTAGTGTTTTTGTTAATAGGTACAAAGAAAATATTTTAAGAAAAGAAAAGTATTTATCTTAAAGAAAAATTATGTATTGATGTAATTATGCACAAACATTTTAAAAAAGGTTTTAAGATTAAGAAAAAGAAAATTGTTTTAAGTTTTATGTATTATGTATTAATGTTAGTGTATTTGTATTTAGTATTTTTATGTACAAAATTTTCTCCTCTTAATTAAAAAAGTTCTAAAAAGTTTAAACCTAATAATAAAAGAAATCTAATATTTATATATTAAATGTGATAGACAATATTAATAAAGTTTTTTTTTTACAAGAAAAGAAATTAATGTATTATTTTATTCATAAACAAAATAAATTATATTAGTTTAGATTGTATATATATAAAAAGGATAAAGAAAATAAATAAGAAAAATTAGTTTATGCTGAAAAAGAATAAAAGAAAGAAAGAAAGACTGAATGGGCTTAAGGGGGATTTGGCCCAAATGAAAACGAGTAGAATAAGTAAAAGGGAGGTGAGGCGACAGGCTTTTGAATGGGCTTAAGGTTTATGAGCAAGGCAAGGCCCATACGCTTGGAACAACAATTTGTTTGGGGGTTTCAGGGTTTGCTTCAATTGGGAACTAGGGTTTGGCATAACCACAACGCCGTTCTTCATCTTTGTTCCTCTTCGTCCTCTCAAACCAAAGCTACTGAGTACAACTCAACCTTTGCCCATGGCCACCAAGCTTTCTCCTTTGTCCCCTCTTCCCTCCTTGGTCCAGCGAAGCAAGATTAAAAGGTGACTGTTTCTGCTTCCTTAACGCATTTAGAGTTTCGAATTTTAATGTTGTTGATTTCTCTTCCTTGCATGTTTAGTTTCATGTTCTGATTTTGTTTTATGTTGTTATTTGTTTTTCCATTTGAGGTGCGTGAAAAGGGAGAGAAATTATACCTAACGAAGAATTTGGGGAGACGGAGGAGGGGTGAATCGGAGATGCTTCAGGCGGCCAAGGCGGAGGCTTTGGTGATGATGTGCGCTTTGCTTCCTGGTATCTTTATCTTTGCCTCTTCTCGTTTAGTGATGATTGTCTGAAAACGCCTCTTTCCTTCATCTCTTTTACTCGCTTCTGTTGCCTCTGAACATTTGTTGTTGATTTTTGGGTATGCTTGATGATGATTATCTGAAAGCCTTTGAGATTATTTGATTCTTTTCCTTCTGTTAACCTCTTGCTGATGTATGCCCTGAGATACTTCTTCTCTTCTTCTCTTGGTTGGCTTGCTGAGATACCTCTGAGATACTGAGTTTCCTTGATCTGTTACCTTGAAATGCTTGGATGATTTTGGGTAGCCCAATGATGAATATTTTCTGAGGGCGTGTGTTTTGAAAGGCTTGAAAATAGTTTTGGACACAGGTTTCTGTTTGGTGGCTTAGGCTGGATATCAGTTTGTGTTTGACAGTTCTTCTTGTAAGCTTGCTTCAGAAGTTTGCAGGTTTTTGAAGTGTTTGATACAGTTTGTATGTTTAAAGGGTTGAAACAGGTTTAGGCAGGATGTTTTGATTTTTGGAGAGGCTTGATGAAGGCTAAGGCTTCTGTTTGTGCTGTATAGTTTTGATGCAGTCTAAGGCTTATGCAGGTTAGGCTTGGGCAGGGTAGGTGTTTTGAATAGTAAGGCTTTGGCTTGATGAAGGCTAAAGCTTCTGGTTTTTAGGCTTCTGTTTGTGTTTTTATGTTTAATGCAGGAAGTTTGAAGCTTGAACGTTCTTAGGCTTTGTGTGGTTTTTTGTGAGACATATTATGCAGGTTGATGGCCCTTGTATCTCTTTTCAGGGTCTTTGTCTTATGGTCCTTGAAAGGCAGGAACTGTTATATCTTTTGTATATTCGTTCTTGGTCAATCCTTGGACAGGTTTGCAAGGCTTGAGGTTTTCACTCTTTGTGATATCCTGCTGCATATGTTCTGCCTCTTTCCTCTATGTATTCTGATACATCCTATTTATATCTTCTTTTTAGCCTTTAGCCTGCTGTACTGTAAGCTCTTTTCTTCTCTCCTTCTCTCTCCAGATTAAAGAAAGCATTTTTATTGCTTAAATTTCGTCTTTTCTGAAAAAACAAATGGCCTAGGAAGATGATGCATTCTGAATGTTGCTTGCACTTGTCCCTTTTCCACTGCATATTTCCATGTTTCTTGCATACTTTATGTACTTTCTTTTGACAGCTTTTGGAGTTTGATATTTTTTGGCATCCTTGGACAATTTTTTGACAACTTTTGGCTTAGTTTGAGATTGAAATTCAGTTTGCCTTTACTTGTATATGCTGTTTGGAAACTTGGTTGACAATTTTTGGATTTACTCAGTATGCTTGAAAATTTGAATTTGTGCACTTCACATTTTTGCAAGGCATTCTATCCCTCTTTGTGAACCGAGAGCAATCTCGCGATTTGCAGAGAGGGAAAACTGATTCCGGTCAGTTGCTTTTAATGATGAATTTTTAAATTAACTGTCTGTTTCTTTTATCTGCTTTTGACTTTTTTTTCTTTTTCTTTGTTTTGCAGATGAACAAAAATTGGGCAACAAGGGAGCATTGGATAGAAGATGAAGACTTAGGAATTTTTTAAGATAGTTTTATTTCCATTTCAATTTATTTGTAATAGTATTAATGTAAATATCTGTAAATAAATTTACAGTATTTAAATAATATCTGTAACAAATAATTCAAAATAAATAAACATCCTTCTTTTTTAGTTAATTCTTCTTTCAATTCAATGTTCATTTAATTATTTGAATTTCTTAAATTAAAATAACTGGAAGTATCCAATTATTCTGACTTAGAAAAATAATTAATAAACACTGGCGCTCCAATTAAATAATGCACAGTTAATTAAACCAATATCCAGATATTTATCTTTTTACTGATCAAATGAGACACTAGATTCTCAATTTAAGTACCTCATCTTTCATCTCATCTCAAATCAAATGCCTTAGCCTTTACTGATTAAACAAAATACTGCCCGTTCTTGATTCAAATGCCTCAATCCAAATCTCAGAGTAAACTGAAAAGAGCTGTAGGATTAATTCTTTCTGCGTGCACAAAACCCTGATTCTTGTCTTAATTTTCACAGAAGCGCCCGCGTGATCAAATCCTGAGTCAAACTCAAACAAACCTTAGCAATCTGCCTGAACTGCTTTAAAATCAAAGAAAACCCTAAATTTGTCTGACTGATAAGAAAAGTCCATTTGACTGATTCTTACACCAATCTGAAAAATCTGAAAAAGCCTGAAGCTGTGATTTCTTGTGGAAAAAGAGGAGGGCAAATTTTGGGGTACAACAGTATGCATGTTGAGTACTTTGGAAAAACAAAAACAAAACAAAAGATCATAGTCCCTCGATGACGCTATCTTGGTTGCCTAAACAAAAATGATCAAGTCCCTCAAGAAAATTGCCAAAAATACTTGACACAATTGCTATCATGGTCTATACGATGACCCGTGCCTGTCCCGTTTAACATCCTAACACAAAGTTGTTCACCAAATGCAATGGTCAAACGACACTGTTAAAAGGGTTAAAAACATAAGAAAGATCTTTGAGTAAAATAGGGTAGATATCTCTTAATTACTTGATCAAAAGCTTGCAAAACATCCTTGCTATTTTCAAACACACTTCACAATAAAATTTCAAAACCCTACTTTCAAACATTGAAAACTTTTCAAAAGACAAAAACACCTTTGTATACATTCAAACAAGAATCATTACAAAGGTTGCCACAACGATGACCTCTTTTTAAAACATCTTTCAAAACCACACACAAAGCACCATTTCAAACAATTGAAGAGCACCATTTCAAACAATTGAAAAGCAAAGCAAGTGATCTAAACAAGTAACTAAGAACCCATGGAAAACCATGGATGAAAAGGATGCTTTCACCTTCCCTTTTCATAATCTACTCCCTGAACCCAAGAAAACATCTCAAAGGTCTTTCCTGTGCTTTTTGACCTTTCCTTTGGATAAAATAAAAAGTCGGTGGCGACTCTCGCTAAACCGAAACATTTGCGAATACAAACGCAAAACCTCAAGTCAGTTCTCCCACCGTATCACAATATGCATACTTGTACATAACATCATGGACATCATGAACATCATATGCATTCACTAACCATTTCAAGGATTTTGGAGTTTCATCTTTGTTCTTGTTTTGTAGGATATGGATTCACTTCGCAGGAAAACTATCCAAATCAACCTTGTAAGAATTCCTCCACAACTCAAGGAGCTAGCTTCAAGGATCCCTGAGAACTCTCCATTCACCGAGAGGCATGCTATTCTACTCAACTTGGTCACCTCCAACACAGAGGAGGATATGATAAAGGTTGTCTTCCAGTTCTTTGACCCTTTGCATTATTGCTTCACATTTCCTGACTATCAGCTTGTGCCTACTTTGGAAGAATTCTCTCAACTCTTGAGGATTCCTATTCTCAATCAACTACCTTTCAACGGTACGAAAAGAGATATAAAGCCAGAAGAGATTGCTCAAGCCCTGCACTTGCACTCATCTTATGTCACAACTCATTGGGAAACTAGAAGTGGTGTCAAAGGTTTCTTGGCAAAGTTTCTGTTTGAGAAAGCCCAAAGCTGTTGGAATTCCCTATATTTACAAGCTTTTGAGGAGATTGTGGCCCTTCTTATCTTTGGTATGGTCTTGTTCCCCAATCCTGACCAACTCATAGATGTGAGTGCCGTCAAAATCTTCATGTCACGCAATCCAGTGCCTACATTATTATGGGATGTCCTACACTCTTTTCACACTCGTACAATGAGGAAAAGAGGGATCCTTATGTGTTGCACTCCCCTCTTGGCAAGATGGTTTATTTCTCATCTTCCCCAATAAATCTTAAAGAATGAGCAAGGATTAAGGTGGTCACAAAGGTTAATGACGCTCAAACATTCAGATATTCATTGGTGCTCTCGATCCAAAGAGAATGTTATCATTGTTGACCGTTACGGGGAATTACCTAATGTCCCTCTAATTGGCATTAGGGGAGGCATCACCTACAAGCCATGCTTAGCTCTAAGACAGTTTGGTTATGCCCGAAGGGATGGCCCGCATGATATGCTGATTCAAGGATTGGTATTCGACTACGACAACGACGATCAAGGTCTTCGCCAGAGATTCATCCAAGCTTGGAGGATGCTAAACAAGGTGGATAGAAAGACTTTGGGACACAAGAATTCCATCCCTCTTGAGCCTTACCTCAAGTGGGTACAAACCCGCACTCAAAGTCTTATGATGCCTTATCCTTCCATTCTCCCAATGATTATTGAGCCTGTTAAGGAAAGAGAAGTTCCATACACTATCCTACATCCTGATATGCCCACATCACTTGAAGATCTACAAAGGGATTGGATACAACTCAAAGGAGAGCTAGCTACTTTCGAAGCCCAATTATACGCAAGCGAGAAGAAGGTTTTGGAACTCACTAGGCTACTTCATGAGGAGCAGACTCTAAATACCTACATAGCACCAAAGAGGATGTGCAATACTTTTTATCTTAGAATTTTGTATTATTTTGCCCAAGGGGCATCGATGTACTCAAATTCTATCTTATTAATATAACGTGCGTTTCTTTTTGTTTAAAACAAATTTGAATTTTAAATCCTTGAAAGCATTGCATGTATACATATCATTCATCATGACATAAACAGGTCTTTTGCAACCAGTTTCCTCATCTCTCTACTGTTTATTTCAATAAGGTGGATCTCGAACAGACGGTCAAAGATATTCAAGCTCAAAACACGCAGTTTTAACAGTTACTCATGACCCTAGCCAAGGGGAAAGATGAGTTGAAGACTCTGTTAGCTGAAGAGAGAAAGAAGAAACCAAAGAAAGCCACTGGGGTTTTGAATATGGGGAGAAGATTTCAGGGAAAGACTAGAACGACCTTGAATTTTGCAACCACTTCTGGGGAAGGAGAAGGAGAAGGAAAAGGAAAAGAAACAGTGGTTCTGTCAGAATCTGAAGAAGAGGAAGACCACTCTAAGGAACAATACCCTCCGGCTGATGATAAGTACAGACATCTTGAAGAGCATTTAAGCGCTATGGAAATACAAAGGGTACCAGGTCTAGACTTTGAAGAATTGGGGCTAGTGTCAGGAATTGTAATTCCACCAAAGTTCAAAGTGTCGTTGTTTCCAAAATATGATGGGGTGTCATGTCCTAAGATGCACCTCCGATCATACGTGAGAAAGATTCAGCCGCACTCTACCGATAAAGACCTATGGGTTCATTTTTTCCAAGATAGTTTATCCGGAACACAACTCGATTGGTTTTACCAATTAGAAAGGGCCGACGTCCACAACTGGGAATACCTTGCCGCAGCTTTCTATAAACAATACTAGTATAATGCAAATTTGGCGCCTACCCGTACTCGACTTCAGAGTATGGCTATAGCTTCGAATGAGGGATTCAAAGATTACGCGCAAAAATGGAGAGATCTAGCTGGGAGAATGCAACCCCCTCTGTCTGAAAGGGAGTTGGTGGATATGTTCTTAGGCACTCTATTGGGTCCTTTCTTCAACCATTTGATTGGGAGTTCATCTGCTGGATTTACTGAGTTAATATTAACCGGAGAGAGGGTGGAAGCTGGCATAAGAAGTGGAAAGATTCAGAAAGATTCATCTGCCTCTACAGCTGTGAGAAAGCCTTTCACTGGAAAGAAGGAGGTATTTGTTGTTTATCCATAAAGGAACCAAGGGAGAGCTGAACACCGACCAATCGTAGGGGCTATTATGATCCCGAAATCTACATCTGATCAACCAATGAGTAATCAACCAAGGGTGGAAAGGCCGGTCTGGTAATTCACCAGAATTAATATGAATCTAGCCCAAGTCTTACCACATCTTATGAAATCGAACTTGGCAACTTTGAAGGAAGCTCCAAAGAATCCCAACACGGCGTCCCCTCACTATCACTCGAATGCCAGATGCGCATACCATTTCGAAAGCCCAGGGCACGACACCAATAATTGTTGGGCTTTGAAAAACAAGATTCAAGACCTCATAGATGTAAAAGAAATTGAGTTTGAAGCACCCGAGAAACCAAATGTCATTTCCGCTCCTATGCCTAGACATGGTCACAATGCTAATGCTATCGAAGAAGATTTGTTTGTTGCTACAGTAGATGAACTCTTGACTCCGCTCCCGATCATTAAGATAAACTTATTGAAAGCCGGTATATTCCCAGGTTGTAATAAAGACAGTCGTCTTTGTTTATCCTCACTAACTGATTGCCCTCTATTGAAGACAGGTATCCAACGCCTGATTGACAACCAAGAAATTCTGTTTGAAAATGCTCTTATTTCACCCATTCCTATTGAAGACGTTTCAATCATAACCATCTCCTCCAATCCTTCCAGGGTCCCCAAAAGACCCGTTAGGATTACATCAGTTCCAAAGACTACTCCTCTCATAATTACAATGCCAAGGCCGGTCCCATACGAATCAGACAAAACAGTACCGTGGAATTACGGTGGAGAAATATACTATCATGGTATTAAACAAGATGGGTTGACCACCGAATAAGTGAGCTCCGAAGAAGAAGATTCCAACATTAGCAATATTACCGGAACTAGTAAGATTACCCGTAGTGGTAGAATCTTCTCTCCAGAGATTTCCCCTTCAAAGGAAGTTTTTGGACCCGTGGTTGTTCCGAAGATTACCTCTGTACCAATAATCATACATGCGAGTGCACCTACCGACAAAGACGACACGACCCCTGCTGTTATCCCTACCAACACTTCTACTGCTGAAAATCGAGGAAAAAGCATTCAAGAAGAGCCTGTCTGGACGAAGGCTCAATCACTAGCTATCCCCAAAACATCCAAGAAGGAAATGGAAGAGATCCTGAGGATAATAAAGAAGAGTGATTATGATGTGGTTGAACAATTGGGGAAAACTCCCTCCAAGATCTCCATGCTAGCCTTGCTGCTATGCTCTGAGGCACATGCGAAAGCTTTGGTAAAATTTTTGAAGACAGCTCATGTGCCACAAGAGACGTCTGCTGACCAGTTCCAAGACTGTGTGGCCAGTTTGACAGCTGATAACGACCTAGGCTTCTCTGATGTTGATTTGACACCCAGAGGGAGAAAGCATAATGAGGCATTACATGTCTCTGTGGAGTGTAGAGGAACGACTCTGGCCCATGTCTTGGTGGACATGGGTTCATATTTGAACGTCTTACCGAAGAAAACCCTTGACAGATTGGATTGCAAAGGGTTGACATTAAAACCCAGTAACATAGTTGTGAGAGTATTTGATGGTTCGAAGAGGATGGTCCACGGGTAGGTGGACATCCCGATAAAGGTGGGAACTCAGGTTTTCAATTCAACCTTCTATGTGATGGACATCTGTCCCTCTTACTCTTGTCTGTTAGGACGGCCCTGGATCCATAATGTCGGTGTTGTCACCTCCACACTACACTAGATGCTGAAGTACCCTATCCAAGGAAAGATCATAACTGTCCATGGGGATGAGGAGTACATGATTAGTCATCTAAATTCCTTCCGATATGTGGAGTTGGATGGCGAGTTCATTGAAACTCCTTTTCAACATTTCAAAGAGGTCTCCCAAGAAGTAGCGGTAACCAAGGCGGTATCCCCGATTCCCAAGATCACGAGACCTCCGCTTCGTAAGTCATCTCTAAAAGATGCTAAAGCAGTAGTAGAAGAGGGTGGATGCACCATCTGGGGGAAGCTTCCGAACATCCCGTATAAATCAGACAAGTTTGGCTTATGGTTTACTTCAATTGCTCAGAAGGTTGTGCGTCGTGCCCGTGCTGGAGGGCCACCTTTGAAGATTAGTAACCGAGAGGTCAACGCCGTGGAAGATAGTGAAGAAGATGGCAGCTTGGAAGATTGGATATTTCCTACTGTCAACGGAGGACTTCGCAATTGGGAAGCCAGAGACTTTGTACCAATAACTTTCATCTCTCGGTAATTTATCTTTTACATTTCTGTTGGACTTGTAATATTCACAAACAATTTGCACTTTAAAAACCTTGTGTCTTACCCGAGGCACAATGGTCCATTTGTAAGGGTTTTTATTTCATCTTCATATGACATTCAATGAATCATGGACGCTTTTTCACATACAAACCTTTTGTTCTCATTGTCTTTCTTTTACATTTTATTGTTTAAAGATGGCTATACCCTTACACATACCCACACTCACAAATGCAGGTACCCCTCCATTCCGGATCCCATGGGTAACGATACTGCTATAGCCTTTAGTGACCCTGAAGATCCAATCTACCAAGCCGAATACGAAAGTGAGGAAGATTGTAAAGTGCCAGGGGAATTGGCCAGGCTACTACAACAAGAGGAAAGAGCTATTCAGCCTCATGAGGAACCGTTGGATACGATCAACTAGGGTACCGAGGAAGATAAAAAGGAAATCAAAGTGGGTGCCAACCTAGAGCCGAGTGTCAAGGAACGTCTAATTCAGCTATTGCATGATTATGTAGAGATCTTTGCTTGGTCATACGAAGACATTCCAAGACTTGATGCAGACATCATGGTACATCGTCTACCCACGAGAGAAGACTGTCCACCAGTGAAGCAAAAAGTCCTCCGCATGAGACCTAACATGTCAGAGAAGATCAAAGCGGAAGTCATGAAGCAGTTCAATGTTGGATTCTTAGCCGTCACTTCCTATCCTCAATGGGTTGCCAACATTGCTCCTGTGCCTAAAAAGGACGGCAAAGTACGAATGTGCGTGGATTATAGAGATTTAAACAGGGCCAGCCCTAAAGATGATTTTCCACTTCCCCACATTGATATCCTGGTTGATAATACAGCCCAGCATAAAGTGTTTTCCTTCATGGACGGATTCTCAGGATATAATCAAATCAAAATGGCACTTGAGGACATGGAGAAAACTACATTTGTCACACAGTGGGGCACGTTCTGCTACAAAGTGATATCGTTCGGACTAAAGAATGTTGGGGAAACCTATCAACGCTCCATAGTAGCTTTGTTTCATGACATGATACATCATGAGATAGAGGTCTATGTAGATGACATGATAGCCTGATCACAAACTGAAGAGGAGCACCTTGATCACTTGCAAAAGTTGTTTGTGAGATTTAATGAGTACAAGTTAATATTGAATCCAAACAAGTGTACATTCGGAGTCCGGTCCGGTAAACTCTTAGATTTCGTTGTCAGCAACAAAGGCATCGAGGTTGATCCTACCAAGGTTAAAGCAATACAAGAAATTCCTGCTCCTCGTACTGAGAAGGAAGTCAGAGGATTCTTGGGACGCCTGAACTATATTTCCAGATTCATTTCTCACCTAACAGCTACTTGTGAGCCAATCTTCAAACTATTGAAGAAAGATCAAGTAGTCAGATGGAATGATGAATGCCGGATTGCTTTTGACAGGATCAAAGAGTACTTACAAGAGCCTCCTGTTTTGATGTCGCCAGTCGAGGGAATACCACTAATCATGTATCTGACCATTTTAGAGAACTCAATAGGGTGTGTATTGGGGCAGCATGATAAGTCTGGCCTAAAAGAGCACGCTATTTACTTCCTGAGCAAAAAGTTTACCGACTGTGAAACCAGATATTCACTGCTCGAGAAAACTTGCTGCGCTCTGGCATGGGCCGCTCGCCGACTAAGACAGTATATGTTGACTCATACCACTTTGTTGATATCTAAGATGGATCCGATAAAATACATCTTCGAAAAGCCTGCTCTGTCTGGGAGGATAGCTAGATGGCATATGATCCTAACATAATATGACATACAGTACACTACCCAGAAAGCTATAAAGGGCAGTGTGCTAGCTGATCATCTTGCTCATCAAGCTGTAGAAGATTATTAGTCCATGAAGTTTGAATTCCCAGATGAAGACATCATGACATTAGACAACTGTGAAGAGATCCGACCATATGACGGACCTGGACAAGGATCCCGATGGACCCTGTTCTTAGATGGGGCATCCAATGCACTGGGTAATGGTATCGGCGCTGTACTCATATATTCGGAAGGGTGTCACACTCCCTTTACTGCTAGACTTTGCTTCAACTGTACGAACAACATGGAAGAATACAAAGCATGCATCTTGGGTCTCAAGGCTGCCATAGACTTGGGAGTCAAATCTTTAGATGTGTTTGGAGATTCAGCTTTGGTCATCAGTCAGATCAAAGGACAGTGGGACACTAAGCATCCAAACCTTATCCCTTACAAAGAACATGTTTTGACATTGCTACCACATTTTGAGCAGATTACCTTCGAGCATTTCCCGTGAGAAGAAAATCAGCTAGAAGATGATCTAGCCACAATGTCATCTATGTTTAAACTTAATTGGGATAACGAGACTCCCCAGATCACCATTGAACGAATGGACGAAAGCAACACACTGTCACGAGATTAAAACTGAAGAAGTAGTGGACCAGCCTTGGTTTCATGAAGTCAAGAGGTATATCGAGGCTCAAGAATATCCAGAAGGAGCTTTAATCAATGATAAAAAGTTCTTAAGGAGATTCTCCGCTAAGTTTTTCCTTAGTAATGGCATCCTGTACAAACGCAATCACGACTCCATTATGCTCCGGTGTGTGGATAAGATTGAGGCTGAAAAGATCATGGCTGAGCTACATGAGGGCACTTTTGGCACCCACTCTAGTGGGCATACGATGGCGAAGAAAATCCTACGGGCAGGCTATTATTGGTCGACCATGGAAGCAGATTGCTACCAACACTCTCAGACCTGTCATAAATGTCAAATTTATGCTGACAGAGTGCACGTACCTCCGGTTCCTCTAAATGTCTTGACGGCTCCTTGGCCCTTCGCTATATGGGGAATCGACATGATTGGAGAGATCAAGCCTACAGCCTCCAATGGACACCACTTTATTCTAGTGGCCATGGATTATTTCACAAAGTGGGTCGAAGCAACTTCCTTTGCATCTGTTACTAAGAATGTTGTTACCCGTTTCATCAAGAAGAATCTCATTTTCCGGTACGGTATCCCAGAAAGGATCATCACTGATAATGGTACAAACCTTAACAATACTATGATCACCGCCTTGTGCGAATAGTTCAAGATTCATCATCATAATTCATCCCCTATCAGCCAAAGATGAATGGTGCTGTTGAAGCTACAAATAAAAACATTAAAAAGATCATACAGAAAATGACAGTCACCTACAAGGACTGGCATGAGATGCTTCCATTTGCTCTCCACGGGTATCGTGCCACGGCTCATACATCAACTGGGGAAACACCCTATTCTTTGGTTTATGGCATGGAGGTTGTCTTGCCTATTGAGGTTCATATCCCCTCTTTGAGAATTATGAAGGATGCAGGTTTGAATGAGGACGATTAGATCCAGACTCGACTTGATCAACTAAACTTAATTGATGAAAAGAGACTTACTGCTGTTTTCCATGGTCAGATGTATCAAAAACGGATGATCAAGGCTTTCAACAAGAAAGTCAGACGCCAAGTATATCAAGTTGGAGATCTAGTGATCAAACGCATTATCTTGCCACAAAGTGATCCCAGGGGCAAATGGACTCCTACCTATGAAGGACCATTTGTAATCAAGAACATCTTCTCCGGTGGGGCAATGATCTTAACCACCATGGACGATGAGGACTTGCCACACCCTGTGAATGCCGACATAGTCAAAAGATATAAGCATAAGAGACCCGCTAGGTTGACACACCTAGGCAAAAAAAGGGCATCCCGGTGAACCAAAAGGTTCAGGAAAAAATTAGGGATAAAATAAAAAAATATGTACACCCGGCAAGTTGAAAACCCGAAAGGGCGGCTTGGGCAAAAAAAGGCTTCCCGGTGGACTGAAAACCCGAAAGGGCGGTCCAGGAAAAAGTTAGGGAATTAAAGCGTATGACTATGTCCCGTCGGATCACTTTGAGGACAATCTCTTCACTGACAAACTCGAAGTTTCTGATCAATTCAATCATCTTCGGACGAAACGACAAATAGACGAGATATTAAGAGATACGAAGGCTATAGCAGAATGGGAACCCCATGGGATTATCACACATAGCTATCTTTCTTTGTACAAATTTTTCTTATTTTTTATGGCACCATCCTCTTACTAGGATGTCTGTTTCCTTTGTACAAAATACTTATTCAAAGTAAATACAAAGATATCTCTTTAAATTACAGAAAACTATTTGTCCTTTTTCTTGACACTTGTGTTTTATTTGCCAAAAGTCCAATGATTCATTAATGAACATATGAATTTGAACATAATTACAGTTTACAAATAAACAAAATGAAAGACGACAATTACTGACAGATTGAAAGAAATAGGAAACTGTCTTTAGGCTATTCCATGAGCAATCTCCATAGTACGTCATTTAACCCCCGGTGGAAACCATCCAGTTTCTCCAGATTCCCCAGCAAGTTTGTTTTGAAGCCTGAACTCCAACCAGATAACAACTAACTTCTGATATTCCCCAACGGATAAAAGACTCCCATTTATCCCCAGTAGAAGTCATCAAAATTCTCTGGATTCCCCAAGCAGATTCCTCAAGCAGTATACGGCATTGCTCTCACAACAGATTTTTTGTCAAAATACTCCAATTTCAAGACATGAAGAATCCACACATCCTCAGCAGCAGTCAAAGATTTATTTTCCTCAGCAATACAGCAAATCAGCTTACATGCGCATACATTACATCCACATATCATAAACATTGATAAACCACATATTGCATCATACATTTCATGCAACATAACTTTGTGTTTCATCTAACATTTTACCCTTTTCAGGATAAGATTAACAACTACCGTTAACAATATGCAATCATGATACAGTTCAGATACGCTCCAAACACGGATGACATTCTAGTACTCATTCAGATGTCAGCTTTCATATACAGTATGGATATGCTCCAGACACGGATGCCATTCTAATGCTCACTCAGATGTCAACTTTCAGATACAATATGGATACGCTCCAGACACGGATGCCATTCTAATACTCACTCAGATGTCAACTTTCAGATACAGTATGGATACGCTCCAGATACGGATGCCATTCTAATACTCATTCATATGTCAACTTTCAGATACAGTACAGATACGCTCCAGACACGAATGCCGTTCTGTTACTCATTCAGATTCATCTTTCAGATACGCTCCAGACCTGGATGCCATTCTGATACTTATTTCTTTCAGCTTACAATCTACAATCCGACAAACATTCTTGGATGGCATCTACAAGCCCATCTCCAAAAAGACTCTATCACTTCTCCAAATGGCATCTTTAAGCCCATTCCCTCAACTACACATCACCGAGTGCAAATTTATGGGCACTTTAGTGTCCAATCATCTTTCACCTTTGAGTCACGAATGGCAAAGCTCGCCAATCTAACTCTTCAGATTTAAGAAGATTGAACAGGGGCAGTTGTTGTACCCCAAAATTTGCCCTCTAATTTATCAAGACTTCTCTCACAAGATGGTTTTAACTCAAGACTGGATTAGGGTTTGGTCAACTTAAGACATCTCATCTTGCACTGATAACCCAAAATTAGGGTTTGAGTTGGCACAAGTATTTTTGGACTATCATTGCTTCATATGACTTTCAAACATCATTATGGACCCCTAATATCACTCATGACAAGTTTCAAGCCTTGAACCATATTTTTTATTAGTCAATTGGATAGTTGACCTAAAAAATCAGCTTTATTGGGGGAAAAGTCAACCATAGCCAATATACAGTCAAACTTCATAATTTTTGATCCACATCAACATTTTAAACTTATATGTATTATTTGGTCAAGTTTGGATCACAACTCCTTAAGAAATTTGATCAAATCATAAAAAGGGCAAAATGGTCAAAATTAGGGTTTTGACTGAGGAAGGGCAATTTCTGATTTTTAACCTAGCAAATGACCAATTGAGTTCAAGAATGATTTCAAGGATTCAATGGAATCATCTTGACTTAATTACATGGCTCAAAACATCTCAAATTCATTGGATTGACAGATGAAATTTGCAGTCAACTGATCAAAAGTCAACTGTACACTGAAAAGTCAAACTTTGACTTTTTGGTCAAAATTAAGTACCAAGGGTCATAATTCATTAAAACATGCCAAAATGTGAAACTTGTTCATCAAGAAATCCAAATTTGAAAATTAGGGTTTGAATTTGAAAATTTTCCTAACTTAGAAATTGTCTAAGTATAGAAAATTTTCTTATTTTTTCTCAACTTTACACCACTTTTTCACCATGATGCATAATGATTAAAGGAAACTTCCCAACATGAAATTTGTAGACCTCCATGAAATCTAAAACTTTTCTTCACACACTTTTCCCTAAAGATGCTTGTATCTCAAGATATAAATTTGTGAATACATGGTCATGAACTAAATAACTTAGTGAAATTTTGCCCTAATTTAGGCAGGTTTTAGACCCAACTTCATGGCAAATTTTCACCTAGTTCCAAGAGGTATCTCAAAATTAATTTCAAATATGAATTATAGAGCACATTGCAAGATTTCCAAAATGTCCAATAACTCCTCAAGATCATTTTTGAGTGGGGAGAATCGAAGAGATGAAGTTGGCAATTTCTCACTTTTTATCCAAGCCATTTCATGAAGAACAAAGTTGCAATCAGTAGCTATGCTGGATAATATAGGCTTTACAGGTCCCAAACTTGTTCCATACTTCTTAATTAAATGCTTACTTAGTTGACAAAGCTTCTATCCATGCCTTAGGATCATTATCCAACTTGCAATTCCATTTATGGCAA
Source organism: Vicia faba (assembly GCA_948472305.1). Lineage (NCBI taxonomy): Eukaryota > Viridiplantae > Streptophyta > Magnoliopsida > Fabales > Fabaceae > Vicia > Vicia faba. The sequence continues at coordinate 1,635,873,706 of OX451738.1, read as the reverse complement.
AAAGGTTCCATTGCCATTTTGAAAAAGATCAACTTTTGAAAACTTTACAATCGTGAGCATTGGACATGTCCCCTTGGCACATACAAGTACCACAGACCTAAGGCAACTTATAGAGAAGATATACCAACCCTAAACCAGCCAGTACAAGCATGTGAGGTTTGGTCTTATCACTTTACTTCAAATACAAGAAAAGTGGCAAAAAGGTGAAAAGAAGCATAGTTGTTAGAGGGTTGACATCAAACCATTTCAATACTAATATATAACACAAAGCACGTTTAGCAAATACCTAAAACACTCCCAACCAGCAAAACACCGAAAATCTGTCCAAAGCTGCAGATTTTGCATAAGCACATCCATCTTTCATTTGGCTCGTGCGTTTTGAGTTTGGATCATTCAAACACCTTACATACTTGATACCTAGTCAATCCAGGCCTTCATCCCTATTCTGTAATCACTCCTCCACCATCTTCTATTTTTGACTTCAGAGCTTGCAGTTTGACTTGGCCAAGGAGTTCCAGCTACTTTCAGAGCAAGGAAAGGGTTGGGATACATCCAGGGAAGTTCAAGAAAGCTCAAGCAAGCATCAGGCTTCCATCAAACTCACCCCAGTTCCATTCACGATTCCAACTGAAGGAGGTAAAATTTCAAACTCTATCTCCTTGTACAGGCAACCATAGGCCACAGATTGTGAATAAAAAATGTAGTCCTCATCATAACGAAGCTGTACATACCATTATCTTGCATTGATTTTACTTGTGCTACGAGAATTTGGAACTTGAAATTTCTGGAAATATTAGGTCAAGATTTAGGGCTGTTAAAATTCTCTTTGTTCTTTGATTAATAGTTCACATAATTTATATGGTTGGAATCGTGTGCTCAAGTACTACAACTTTCATGTTATGATTTTTCATTTTTATGGAAGTATGAGAGAGTTACAGGATGTCTAGCCAAGCTTGAGGAAGAAGATGAAATAGGGCAAGGACTTGGTTCAGGATATGTTATTTTTGTTTCACTTAAGATAATGGAAGTATAGCCACCCCAGTGGAAAAGTAGCGCGCTGGTGAGACCCATGTCCTGGGTTCGAACCTGCGCACTACTTTTTTTTTCAAATTTTTTCCCTTTTATATTTTCACATTTTTGCAGGTTGGGCTTGGTCTTTTGGGCCAGGATTTTTTGCTAGCACATTACCACCAGTTCTACTACATTACCTATAAAAACTTTATTTTCTCTTAAATAATAATTAGGGTTAAACCCCTTTTAAAAATTATTTTCTTTACCTTATATTTTTAGGTTTAGGTTAAATTTTCTTTTACATAAAAACAAGACACAAAAATCTTTTTTTTACATGTACATTGCATTGCATTTTCTTTTTAATATTGTATTGTATTTATTATAATTCGTACAAATTCAATTTGGTTGTAATAATTTATTTAGGTTTATATTTTTGCAAATCCCCATTCAAATTTGTATTCCCCCCTCCCATAAATTATTGTAATAGCTTATAAATATTTACATTACGCAATTTATCGCTTTACATGCCATGATTAGTAATTAGGGTTTGTATGATAAGAACAAAACAAAGCAAAATAGAAAACCCTAAATACAAGACAAAATCAAAGCATGAAAATGATACACTTTCACACAAGCATCCTTAGGGTTTCTCCACTTGGTTGCCTAAAACAAAAATGACCATGTTACGCATGCGAAGTATCTTGGCAAAACAAAACAAACATAAAAGATCATAGTCCCTCGATGACGCTATTCAAAAGTTGCCTTACAAAATTATCTTGGTCCCTCAAAAATGCTAAGATACTTTGCAAACATTACTAATCATGGTTATACGATGACCCATGCTCGTCCCGTTTACATCCAAAGATAGGGTTGCTTACCAAATCAATGGTAAGACAACAATGTCAAAGGAATAGAAAATACATAAGAAAGACATTTGAGTAGGTAGATAGCTTCTAGTTACTTGCTCTATTTCAAACAACTATCCTTGCTAATTTCAAAACAAACACACACATTTCAAAACATCTTACAATCATTAAAAACATTTTCAAAAAGACAAACATCTTTGTATACATTATTACGAACGAGAATCATTACAAAGATTGCCTAAACGAATGGCCTCTTTTACAAAATACTTTCAAAACCACACCAAACACAATTTCAAACAAACAAAAGCAAGTGATCTAAGCAAGTAACTAAGAGCCCATGGAAAACCATGGATGAAAAGGGTGCTAATACCTTCCCTTTTCATAATCTACCCCCCGAACTCAAGAAACAGATCTCAAAGGTCTTTCCTGTGCTTTTTCACCTTTCCTTTTGGATAAAAGAAAAGTCGGTGGCGACTCTTGCTAACCGTAACATTTGCAATAAAACGCAAAACCTCAAGTCGGTTCTCCCACCGTACCATACAAGCAGTTACCAATTTGGAGACTCTCTCTCGTTCCTGGCTCTTTTGTTTTGATTCTCTCTAGCTTGCACTTTGAACAATCACTATTTACAAAGTTTTATTTTTTCTACAAAATTATTTTTCTGCTTGTATTCTGCTTTTTAATAACTTCTAGTTTTAGAATTCAACATTAGTTTTCCGCTAATTTTATTCCGTAGGCAGTAAAAACCTCACTGTCAGAGCAGTATTTTTCCACACCGGAGAAATACTACAACATTAGTTTATTTTTAGACCTCTAGAAATTTTTTAGGATTACTCTGATTTTATTCGAGCTATTTTACTTAAAGTCAATCCTGCCGGCTTGTGGAGGACACATGCATTATTGGAATTTACTTCTTTGTATTCGCTTTCAGGTTCTTATTTTAATAAGCATATTTATTTATTCTCTGCTATGCATGCATTGTCAAATTTACATTTTAATTTTATGATGTTCTGCAATAATATTACGTGTGGCTAGATTCCCTTTACTGGTATCTAGAACTTGACCGAAAAGGGTTTGGTAATTAATTGGCATTATTATTTTTACAAAAAGAATACTTTTCTGGTTTTAATTTCCAATTGAATGTTTAATAGTTTTTTTACGGAAGTAAGAAACAGTCTAAGGTTAAAATTCAATAGAGCAGAACTTTGAGGTTTTAACCAGATAGTGGTTATTGAAACATTGATTTTAAAAACAGCGGAAGCGCTTTAAAGTTAATTGAATCTTATTTGTTTTCAAAAAATACTTTTGAGTTTTAAATGAAACAGCAGAAGCGCTCATTTCGAGCTTAACTGATATGATCTAATTCAATAGAATGGAAGTTTAAGACGAAGGTTTTTAAACAAATAGTTTCACCAAAATTGTGTTTTAATACTAAAAATAAATGCCAATGATGTACTGAATGAAGGGGTGAAAAACACAAGAAGGGGGGGTTGAATTGTAAAACTGAAATCTAAAGCAATTGACAAGATATTTTTATCCTGGTTCGTTTGATCTCAAACTACTCCAGTCCACCCGTCAAGGTGATTTCGCCTCTCTCCAACGAGGTCTTAATTCACTATATTCAACTGAATATTACAGACTGCTTTAACAACTGCTAAAGCCTTCTTGATTCAAACCACAACCCGGTTTGTCAAGGCAACACTTTCTTACAAAGGTATAAAACAATGTGTGTGGATGTTTTCTACAAAACTTTATCACAACTGTGATGTATACACAAAATGAAGCTTAGAAACTAGATTGCTAAACTGTAATGGAATATCAGAGTTTGTTGTTTAGCAAAACTGGTAGAACGAAGATTATGGTTCAGCTTTGTGCGTGTAGAGATTTGGAGAGCATTAGCCATTATAATCTTCAAAGCCTTGTTTATATAGCACTTGAGAAGATGAACGTTGAATGCAATATTCTTGATTCAATGCTAATAACAAGCTTTCCTTTTTGAGCAGATCTTGTCTAGAATGAGGCCGTTGGAATTAATTAGCGTTCAATGCACAGTACCGTTGCTTCTTTAATGCACGTTCTGGCTTGGCTCATTCTGATTCTGCTTCGCTGCTGATGAACTATTGTGTTTCTGTATCAGAGTGTTTGAGCGCAGTTCTGTTCATCAAGCTTCAGCATGTACGAGAGTTGATCATCTGATCTTGATGTTCTGATGTAGCAACTTCTGATGCTGGTGTATGAAATCAAATTCTGATGCTGAAAAGACGTGATCTTGCTTATTTCAATCAGAGTATCTGCAAGTCAGAACATAATAATTTTAGGCAGCAGATAGTTCATTCATGAAACTTATAAATACTATATCTTTTCACTTTGTTATCATCAAAACTTAAATATAGGGTAGTAGATTCAAACATTGTTCTAACAATCTCCCCCTTTTTGATGATGACAAAAACTAGATATTTTAAATGAAAAATAACGTGAAAAGGTATCAGAGTTAAGAAGTACGGAGAAGTCAGAGTTAAGAGATACTCCCCCTGAGTTGATTACTTCCCTTTGATTATACGTGTTCTTCAGGATCAGATCTTTTTCTTTCTTTGAACATCAGATTATCAGAGTCTTTGACTTATCAGAGAGCAGAGCTTCAGAGCTTTTCTTGTCAGAGCTTTGCTTTGGATCAGAGTATTAGGACGATCAGAACTTCATATTGATCAGAGCAATATTGATCAGAGTTTCTAGTCTTCAGAGTGTCCAGGAGCTTCCTTGTGCCTGTAGACTTTAAACAAAACAGAAAAAAATTTCAAGTAATAAAGTTAGAATGTTTGAGAATTTCTGTCTAGTTAGCCGTTATTGATTTAAATATCATTCTTGTTCTCCCCCTTTTTGTCAGCAATCAAAAAGTGTTGGTGATGTGCTAAAACAATTAAGATCAGAAAAACAAATTATATTAAGATAGTTCAGAATCAGAGCAAGAAAATATGACAAAAACTTAATCAAAACAGTACATTAGAAAATGAAGAAAACATGAAAAAGGTCATGCATGAAAAAGATTTAAGGTTGAGGAGGCAAGCGTGTGAACATGCTCTCCAGCATCGCTTGAATCTTTTCAGAAGTTTCACTTTGCTTCTGCACCATGCTGACAACAGAGTCAATCTTGCTGTCCTGCACATCCATTCTTGCTTTCATCTTCTGATCATTGTCATCCATCCGCTGCTGTAGACGCAAGTCATTCAGCCTTAATTCTTCCAGAGTCTGCCTGTCCAAGGCAGCTTGAGAAGCATCAGAAGGAGGAGGCTTCTCAGAACTTTCAGCAGCATCTTCTGCTTGACTTTCAGCCTGAATGGTCTTGTCTTCTTCTGATGGTTGCACCTTTGCAGCTTGCTGTTTCTCAGACCAAGGTTCACTGTCCAGAGGGAGCACGTCTTCCTGAGGCAGCTGACTTTCAACTTCCTTCAGCAGCTTGCTGAAGTTCTGTTGTGCCTGCTCATAGTTGATATCCTGCAACTTGAGGGCTTCAGCACGTACCCATAGTCTGAACTGTGACCAGAGCTGATCAGAAGCAGCTGGGTCAATCATCCCAGGACAGACTTGCTTCAAAGAAGCAATCCATTGCAGCACACCTGTTTCAAAATTCAAAATACCAGAGCCAACATCTGGTTGCTTTGGTTTTGGGATGGCAATTTTGTGTCTTAAATCAGCAAGACGTTCAAGACTTGTTAGGTCAATGAAAGTTCTGCTGGGGTTTTCAGCGGTTTTCTGAGAGGCTGTTTGTTTTGGAGGAGGGGTATCAGAGTCAGATATTTCGATTGGAGTGGGTGGTGTTTTAGGAGTTTTTGGTGGTGTTGATTCTTCTGAAGATGGTAACTGGGGCATGACAATAGTGGTTCCACATGGCAACTGGATTGCCAGCGGTGAAGGTTGAGGTGAGTGAGGGTCAGATTTATGAGGAGAAGGGGTTTCAGAATGGTGAAACGCTGTTTGTGGTGAAGGTGGATTTATTTCTGGTTGGGGAGAGGGAGGTGGAATCTCTGATTGCTCAGGGATCAGAGGTTCTTCTGTGAGTGGTTGTTGTTATTGTTCTGGTTCTGGTTGTTGTTGTTGTTCTGGTTGTGGAGGAGGAACATTTAGTGGTTCAGAGTTTGGTTTAGCAGAGGCATGTTCACGCTCAATATCAGCCAGCACTTGGTCAAGTGCTGTTGTTGTTGAAATTGTTGGTTGTTTGGGGAGTTTGGTTCTGGGTCTTCTGAGTAGTAAGGCCTCAGAAGGGTCTTCTGGTATGGTTTCATCAATGGTAGGGATTGGAATTGATATTCTATGGGAGGTTTGAGGAGCAGCAGATGCTGGAATAGTAAAAGATTTTGAAATAGGGGCAGCAGATGAAATACCTCTTTTCTTTGGAGTCTGATGAGATGATCCTTCTGATGGCGCTTTCCTCTTCTTTGTCTTCTTCAAAGTCACTTCTGGTTGGGGTTGACTCAGATCTTTGATCTTCAGCTTTGAACCTGTATCTTCTGCCTTGTACGCATCTGGGTACCTGAGAAACATCTCTGGTTTGGATTCCATTTCAGAAAATACCGGAAAATCACTCAGAGGCACTCTTCTGCTGGAGATATCAGCAGTTGAAGTAGCTCTGGGTTCCTTCTGAATATTTTCTATCAGCTTCATCTTTTTCAGATTCTTTGCGTTCAGAGGTTTCCCAATGGTTGGTTCAATAGTGCTCAGCTCCTGAGCTTCAATCAGATGTTCAATCAGCCTATTCTCTGTCAGAATATCTGATATAAGCCTTCCAAACGGTATCCAGTCCCTCTTGGTTCTTTCTTCTTCTCTAGTTTCTTTCACACTGGTCTTGAGATGGTTGAACAAGAAGTGAGCCAGATTTATCTTTATCTTCTGATCAATAAAGTAGATCAGAAACTGCTGATCCACATTTATATAGTCAGGAGAACTTGTTGGTTTCCTGTGGTTGAAGCATCCCAGAACAATCTTAGCCCATACTCTGCAGTGATCCTTCAGATCCTTAATCTTTCTGCTGGGCATTCCAAGAGTGAAAATCCTGTTGGCTACCACTCCTACATCAGCGCATCTTTCAGCCATGTCCACACAACGGACTCCACCACCACTTTGACCGATTAGCCTTGCAATGAGATCTTCAGAAATCACAATCTTCTTCCCCATGACAGAGGAGATGACTAGATGTTTTGAAACCTTGGCGTGAATCCAAAATTCCTTGACTAGCGTTGGGAATGTTGGTCCAACCAACCTATCGAAGTACCTTTCCCACTTTTGAGCCCTAATTTCCTCAGTTAGGTCAAAACCATTTTCCTTCAAGCTTTCAAAATCGATGATTAACTCAGAGAGCACTTCAAGGTTCTTCACCGGAGTGAGGAGAGTTCTGAGTGGCACCTGATATTGCTCAGAAGTTGCTTTCTTCTGATTGCCTGCAGAAATGCTGGAGGATGCCATTGTTCACACTAAAAAAGCTTTGAGAATGAATTGAGAAAGAAAGGTTTGCAAGGGATGAACTCAGAAATATGCAGAAAATGCTTGAGTGATTGTGAGAAAGCGTAAAGAATAAATGAGAGATTAATGTGCTTAAATAGAGTTTTCAAAATTGTTTTGAAAAGTTAAACGTTTTTAAGAGAGAGAAAAATCATGATTGCCATTTAAAAGAATGATTACTTTTCATTAAATGCTTGCTGATTTTGGGGGATTTGAGAAAGATACTTAAAAACGGTTACCAGACATGTGTCTCAATGCACCCAATCAGCGCTTTGCCTTCTCAGAAGCGTGCACGCGTTCTGCTTCAGAGATATGCTGATGATTGGATGACACTTGTTTGATGTAGTGATCAGCACGTCTGTCTTTGAGATTAGACTCTCAGATCTTTAGACTTGCATCTGATACAATCTGCATGTTCTATCTTTCTGAAAGGAGATTGATCAGAAGTTCACAGTAAAATAATTACATTCTGAAAGTAAATATATGGAATTAAAACATTTTCACTCTGGGCATACTTTCATGCCGAGATGTTTCAGAATGAAATTAAACCTATCTTCTGAAAGGGGTTTAGTAAAGATATCAGCCCATTGATGGTCTGTATCTATAAATTTTAAGTTCAAAATACCTTTCTGAATATAGTCCCTAATGAAGTGATGTTTTATTTCTATATGCTTAGCTCTAGAATGTAAAATAGGATTCTTACTTAAGCAAATAGCAGAAGTATTATCACAAAGTATAGGAATGTTACTCTCAAAAATCTGAAAGTCTTCAAGCTGACTTTTCATCCAGAGCATTTGTGTGCTACATCCTGCTGCTGCTATGTACTCAGCTTCTGCTGTTGACAGAGCAATTGTTGATTGCCTTTTGCTGGACCAAGAGATCAGATTTTCTCCCAGAAACTGGCAGCTTCCAGAAGTACTTTTACGTTCCACTCTGTCTCCAGCAAAGTCAGCATCACAATAGCCTACTAAGCTGTAATCACTAGATTTTCTATAAAACAAACCCAGATTAGTAGTACCTTTCAGATACTTGAAAATTCGCTTAACAGCTGTTAAGTGAGATTCTCTAGGATCTGATTGGAATCTAGCACAGATACAAACACTGAATAATATATCAGGTCTTGAAGCAGTCAGATAGAGGAGAGAACCAATCATACCTCTGTAGACTTTCTGTTCTACACTTTTGCTTACCTCTTCTCTTTCCAGAATGCACGTGGGATGCATTGGAATCTTTGATGGCTTACATTCTGAGAGGTCAAATTTCTTCAGAAGATCTCTGATGTATTTGCTCTGATGAATGTAAGTTCCTTCTGGAGTTTGATTGATCTGAATTCCTAGAAAGAATTTCAGTTCCCCCATGAGGCTCATCTCAAATTCTGCCTGCATACACTTAGCAAATTTTCTTCCAAGAGAAGGATTAGTAGAACCAAAAATGATATCATCAACATAAATTTGACAGACTAAGATGTCACTCTTAACTGTTTTACAGAATAGAGTAGTGTCCACTTTCCCTCTGGTGAATTCATTTTCAAGCAGAAAGTTACTTAGCCTTTCATACCAAGCTCTGGGAGCTTGTTTCAGACCATACAGTGACTTCTTTAGTTTGAAAACATGTTCTGGATGTTTTGTATTTTCAAAACCTGGGGGTTGGTGAACATAAACTTCTTCTTCTATATAACCATTTAAGAATGCACTTTTGACATCCATCTGATACAGAGTGATGCCTCTATTAACAGCAAATGAAATTAAAAGTCTGATAGATTCTAACCTGGCGACTGGGGCAAAGGTTTCTGTATAGTCTATCCCCTCTTGCTGACTATAACCTTGTGCAACCAGTCGTGCCTTGTTTCTGATGACTTCACCTTGTTCATTTAGCTTGTTTCTGAACACCCATCTTGTTCCAATGACGTTGAATCCTTTTGGTCTGGGAACGAGATCCCATACGTCGTTTCTGGTGAATTGATTCAGCTCTTCTTGCATTGCCAGAATCCAGTCATTGTCCAGAAGTGCTTCATCAATAGAAGAAGGTTCAATCAGAGACACAAGTCCCATAAGAGTTTCTTCAGAGTTTCTGAAGCTTGCTCTTGTTCTGATTGGATCTTCCTTTCTTCCTAGGATAGTCTCTTCTGGGTGATCCAAACTGCTTCTGGGTAATCTCTTCTGAGGTTGATCAGCAGCTGTTGAAGGATTTCTAGCAGTGCTCCTTTCAGACGTTGAAGGAATGTCTGTGTTGAGAGCTTCTGATGACTTGTCTTCAGAACCTGCAAATTAAATTTCTATACCTGCAAAAGTTTCATTCTGCTTTGACTTTTCAGAGTCAAGCTTATCATCAAAACGAACACTGATTGATTCTTCCACAATCTGTGTTTCTGTATTGTATACTCTGTACCCTCTTGAGCGTTCAGAGTATCCTAACATAATACACTTCTGTGCCTTAGAGTCAAACTTGTTCAAATAATTCTTTGTATTTAACATAAAGCAAGTACATCCAAATGGATGAAAATATGAAATGTTGGGCTTTCTGTTCTTCCACAATTCATATGGAGTCTTTTCCAGAATAGGTCTTATTGAGATTCTATTCTGAATGTAACACGCTGTGTTTATTGCCTCTGCCCAGAAAGTCTTAGCAACGTTTGTCTCATTGATCATGGTTCTGGCCATTTCTTGCAATGTTCTGTTCTTTCGTTCTACAACTCCATTTTGTTGGGGAGTTCTAGGACAAGAGAAATCATGCAGAATGCCTTTGTCATTAAAGAATGACTCAAAATCTTTATTTTCAAATTCTCCACCATGATCACTTCTGACTTTAACGATTCTAAGATCGTTTTCATTCTGAACTTGGTTACAGAAGGTAACAAACACAGAGTGTGACTCGTCCTTGTGTCTTAAGAACTTTACCCATGTCCATCTGCAATAGTCATCTACGATTACTAACCCATACTTCTTACCACTGACTGAAGCAGTTTTAACTGGTCCAAATAAGTCAATGTGCAGAAGTTCTAATGGATTAGAAGTGGAAACAACATTTTTGGATTTAAAAGAAGGTTTTGCAAATTTGCCTTTCTGACATGCTTCACACAGAGCATCTGAATTAAACTTCAAATTAGGAAGTCCTCTGACCAGATTGAGTTTGTTAATCTGAGATGTTCTTCTCATACTAACATGCCCCAATCTTTTGTGCCAGATCCACTGCTCATTGTTAACAGACAGAAGACATTTTACATTCTGACTCTTTAGTTCAGAAAGTTTGATTTTGTAAATGTTGTTTTTCCTCTTACCATTAAACAGGATAGTCCCATCTTTCTGACTAACAGCTTTACATGATTTTTGATTAAAGATTATATCATAACCGTTATCACTTAATTGACTTATGGATAACAGATTATGCATCAATCCATCTACTAGCAGAACATTATTAATAGAGGGAAGATTTCCATTACCTACAGTTCCAGAGCCAATTATCTTTCCCCTCTGATTGCCTCCAAAGCCAACGTGGCCTCCAGGCTTAAGTTCCAGGCTTTGGAACATATGCCTTCTTCCCGTCATGTGTCGTGAGCAGCCAGAGTCCAGGTACCATGACTGGTGTTTCTGACTTGCTGCTAAAGATATCTGCAACATGTATTATTTTGTCCTTAGGTACCCAGATTTTCTTGGGTCCTGACTTGTTAGTTTTACCAAAACTCTGGTTGAATTTTGGTTTCACAGAGTGCTTACTGCTAGTATATTTGATATCATGTGTGTGACCATACACAAAGTGTGAATTTAAAGGAGTGTGTTTAATGGTTAAGTCCATGACATTCTTTAGTGTAGGAACCTTACCTTGGTATCCTATTCCTTTCCAGCCGTTTCTGCTAACTCCATAGATCATTGAAGCCATTCTGCTTCTATCTATGCTTTTAGCAAGGAACTTCTGGAAACTGTGATCATACTCCTTGATGATCTCATCAGCGTTGCTGGGAGTTTCAGAAATTGGTTCCTTCTGAGAGTTTTGTAAAGTGTTTTCTAATTTTGAAATTTTATCTCTCAGCTCAGAATTTTCCAATTTGAGACTCTCAGACTTATTAGAGTCAGATTCAAGATTCCTTTTCAGGTCTCTGAATTTAGCTCTAATCTGCTGATAACGTTCCAGAATCTCATTAAGGCTTTCAGCAAGTTCAGCCTTTGTAAAGTTAACAGCGAAGTTAGGAAATACCTCTTCTGTGTCTGATTCTGAGTCTGATTCAGAAGCTTCACTATCATCTGGAATGTTAGCCATGAGAGCTATGTTTGCCCTTTCATCATCTGATTTTGAGTCAGCTTCAGACGAGTCAGAGTCATCCCATGTGGCCATGAGACTTTTCTTCTTCTCTCTTCCAAACTTCTTTTTGGGCTTTTCCCTCTGAAGCTTTGGGCAGTCACTCTTGTAGTGTCCTTGCTCATTGCACTCGTAGCAGATGATGTCTTTGGTGTTTGGCTTCTTGCTACTGGAGGAGCCTTCAGATCTTCTGTATCCAGAGGAAGAATCTGTCCTTCTGTATCTGGAAGAAGACTCGTTCTGATCAGATCTTCTGGGATTCCTGAACTTCCTTTGTCTTTGCTTCCACAGTTGATTTACTCTTCTGGAGAGAAGGGAAAGTTCGTCTTCTTCTGATGAGGATCCATCAGATGTTTCTTCAACTGCCTGCAAAACTTTAGATTCAAATTTTTTGTTAGATTTTAATGCTAAAGGCTTACCTTGCTTCTGAGGCTCATCAGCTTCTAGCTCTATCTCATGACTTCTGAGGGAGCTTATAAGTTCCTCCAGAGTGATTTTGTTGAGATCTTTAGCTAGCTTCAGAGCAGTAACCATAGGCCTCCACTGCTTGGGTAAACTTCTGATTATTTTCTTGACATGGTCAGCAGTAGAGTATCCTTTGTCCAGAACTTTGAGACCAGCTACCAGAATCTGGAATCTAGAGAACATAGTTTCAATGGATTCAGATTCTTCCATTTTGAACGCCTCATACTTCTGAATGAGCGCCAGAGCTTTTGTTTCTTTGACCTGAACGTTGCCCTCGTGCGTCATTCTAAGAGAATCAAAGATATTTTTTGTTGTGTCTCTGTTGGAGATCTTTTCATACTCAGTATAGGAGATGGAACTGAGGAGGATGGTTCTGGCCTTATGGTGATTCTTGAAGTCACGCTTTTGTTGATCAGTCATTGATTTTCTATCAATCTTCTGACCACTTGCATTCACAGGGTGCGTGTATCCATCTGTCACCATATCCCACAGATCAGCATCATGTGCTAGAAAGAAGCTTTCAATTCTGTCTTTCCAGTAATCAAAGTTTTCTCCATCAACGACTGGAGGTTTGCCACTGAATCTGTCTCTGTCCTCATTATTGTCATTGCTGAAGTGAGAATTGTTTCCTGCCATTGTGTTTTTCTGACGCTGGATCTTGTACTGACACGGTTAAGTGTTTTAGCTCAGAACCAGGCGCTCTGATGCCAATTGAAGGGGTGAAAAACACAAGAAGGGGGGGTTGAATTGTAAAACTGAAATCTAAAGCAATTGACAAGATATTTTTATCCTGGTTCGTTTGATCTCAAACTACTCCAGTCCACCCGTCAAGGTGATTTCGCCTCTCTCCAACGAGGTCTTAATTCACTATATTCAACTGAATATTACAAACTGCTTTAACAACTGCTAAAGCCTTCTTGATTCAAACCACAACCCGGTTTGTCAAGGCAACACTTTCTTACAAAGGTATAAAACAATGTGTGTGGATGTTTTCTACAAAACTTTATCACAACTGTGATGTATACACAAAATGAAGCTTAGAAACTAGATTGCTAAACTGTAATGGAATATCAGAGTTTGTTGTTTAGCAAAACTGGTAGAACGAAGATTATGGTTCAGCTTTGTGCGTGTAGAGATTTGGAGAGCATTAGCCATTATAATCTTCAAAGCCTTGTTTATATAGCACTTGAGAAGATGAACATTGAATGCAATATTCTTGATTCAATGCTAATAACAAGCTTTCCTTTTTGAGCAGATCTTGTCTAGAATGAGGCCGTTGGAATTAATTAGCGTTCAATGCACAGTACCGTTGCTTCTTTAATGCACGTTCTGGCTTGGCTCATTCTGATTCTGCTTCGCTGCTGATGAACTATTGTGTTTCTGTATCAGAGTGTTTGAGCGCAGTTCTGTTCATCAAGCTTCAGCATGTACGAGAGTTGATCATCTGATCTTGACGTTCTGATGTAGAAACTTCTGATGCTGGTGTATGAAATCAAATTCTGATGCTGAAAAGACGTGATCTTGCTTATTTCAATCAGAGTATCTGCAAGTCAGAACATAATAATTTTAGGCAGCAGATAGTTCATTCATGAAACTTATAAATACTATATCTTTTCACTTTGTTATCATCAAAACTTAAATATAGGGTAGTAGATTCAAACATTGTTCTAACACTGAACCCCTTAAGTTAACGAAATACATATTGGTCTCCTTCATTAATTATTAAATTCTAGTTAATTCCCAATTAAACCCAAACACCCAAATTTATTATTATCCTTAGCTCTACATAGTAACCTTTAGATAATAGTATATTTTTGACTATTAGTACTTGTGGGTTTGATATCTTTTAAAACTACGTGATAGACTGTGCACTTGCAGTCACTACACCCGATAGACTCATAAAGTCGCGATCAGACCTGTTATGGTTAGATTTACTTCTTTCGGATTAAATACATGCGAACAAAGACTCTTCTGGTTAGATTTACTTCTTCCAGTTAAAGACAGGCAAACAAAAACCTCTTCTGGTTAGATTTATTTCTTCTAGTTTAAAGACAGGCAATCAACAGACCTCTTCCGGTTAGGTTCATTTCTTCCAGTTAAAGACTGGAAGACGAAGACCTCTTATGGTTAGATTTATTTCTTCCATATTAAAGACAGACAATCAACAAACCTCTTCTGGTTAGGTTCATTTCTTCCAGTTAATGATTGGCAATTGACATACCTCTTCGGGTTAGATTTATTTCTTCCAGTTAAATAAATACAAACGAAAGACTTCTTCTGGTTAGGATTATTTTCCCAGTGAAGTCACCAAACATCAGATCTCTTCTGGTTAGATTTATCTCTTCCAGTTAAAAACAGGAAAAAGACATCTATTATTTCTGGATGGCATCTGTACGCCCATCTCCGACAAAATCTTCATCACTTCTCCAAATGGCATCTTTAAGCCCATTCTCGACACAATCAACTAACACATAGTCGAGTGCAAATTTCTGGGCACTTTAGTGTTCAATCGTCTTCCACCCTCAAGTCACGAATGACAGACTCGCCAATCTAACTCTTCAGGTTTAAGAAGATTGAACAAGGGCAGTTGTTGTACCCCAAAATATTCCCTCTCTTTTCTCAAGACATTTCTCACAAAGATCTTCAAAAGCTCAAGCTTGCACAAGTATTGACTAGGTTAAGCCAACTCCTTAACACTGATACCTAAAATTAGGGTTTGAGTTTGCACAAGGACAATTGGACTTCTAATGCTTCGAATGACTTTCATGGATCATTATGTACCCTCAAGATTGCTCATGTCAAGTTTCAAGTCTTGGATCACAAAATTACTCAGTCAATTGATCAGATGACCTAAAATTAACTAGATTGGGTAAAAAGTCAATTGTGGTCAACCTACAGTCAAAATTCAAGATTTTGGACCAATATAAACATTTTGAAGTCATATGTATCAATTGATCAAGTTTGGATCACAATTTCCCAAGAAAATTGTTCAAATCACCAAAAGGGCAGAATAGTTAAAATTAGGGTTTTGACTGTATTTTACTGATCAAGGGTTTTTGAAAACATACATGATTTAATGGCTTGAAGCACAATCTCAAGGATTCAAATTCAACATGTTGACCTGATTTCATGTCTCAAAACATTTCTCAAGATTAATTGATTGATAGTTGAAATTCAGCCAACTGATGAAAAGTCAACTGATATACCAAAAGTCAAACTTTGACTTTTTGATCAAATTTGAGTTTCAAAGATCACATTTTATCAAGAAATTCAAAAATATGAAACTTGATCATCAATAAATCAAGAAAGTCAAAAGTTAAATTGAAAAGTCAAACTTTTCAAGAGTTAGAATTTTTCTATGTGTTTTTATACATGATTATTTCTTAACTTCGTGCTAATTTTTCATCAAGATGCAAGATGATTCAAAGAAAACTTCCAACATGAAAGTTGTAGATATCAATGATATCTAAAATTTTGTAGGACATGCCAAGTTTTAGAAGTTCTTGGATTTTGAGTTATGAATCTATGAAATCATGCACTTTTTCTTAAACACTTAGTGAAAATTTAACCTAGTTTAGGCAGATTTTTGACCTAACTTCTTGGTCAATTTTCACCAAGCTCCAAGATGATTTTTTCAAAATGGTCAACAAGAAAGTTGTATAGGATGCTACAAGCTTTCTAAAATGTCCAATAAATCATTGAGATCATTCTTGAGCTAAGAGAATCGAAGAGATGGAGTTAGGGTTTCAAACTTGAATTAAAAGTCAACTTTGTGATGAACACATAATCAAATCTCAAACCATGCTGTATAATTTTTGCTTTGCTGGCCTCAAACTTTTTTTCACTCCATAATTAATGGTTTACACAACTGATTGAGCCATTATCCAATTGATTCAACCATTATCCAAGCCAAATTGCCATTAATGGAAGAAAGTTCACACTTCCATTTTGGAAAAATGGCTTTAATCAAAAAGTCCACTCTCCTTGAACTTTGCACTTGTTCCTTCTGATCACACATAATATCAAAGACATGAGAAACTTTTCTAGGGGATCTAACTAATCAGGCCATGCTTGTACTATGCATTGAAACTATATTTTCCAAGTTGCTTCAAAAACAAGGCAAATCCACAAAACATGTGATTCTTGATTTTTTACTTCTCTAAGCATCAAAACTTCTTGCTTATAAATAGAGATACTATTTGTGAGCTAAAACACGAATACATAAGCCTTCAAACTCCCTGAAACACTCCCAAATTTAGAACTATGCAAAAATCACCATTGCTTTCATTTCTGGCCAAGAAACTTGAAACACAAAATCCACTCGTGTGTTTCTTTGCCAAGCCCTTATCAAAGCTTCTAATACACATATAGAGGCTATCCTAATCCCTGTTTTCCAACTGTAACACCATATTCTCCATCTTCCATAGCCAAAAATAGAGGTCTGCATCTTGACTTCTCTAAGCCATTTCAGTCACTCTCAACTCAAGCTAGACATTGCATTAGCTTCCTAGGGACTCAAGGAATCTAACCTGATCATTGCAGCACCTTGAATCAAGCTCATTTGCAAAACATGAATTCCATTTTTGAGGTAAGTTTTTTTACTTTTGAAATCTTCATATAGGCATTGTTATCTTTCCATTTTCAAAAATAAAATATAGACATCATTGCCATGAAGCTCACCATGTCCTTATAATTCATTTATATTACTTGAGTAGTGAGAATTTTAGGTTTGAAATCTCTGAAAAAATTAGGTCAGAATTTGGTACCATTAGAAATTCTCATTCATCTTTGCTTTATAGCTTAAGTTATTTACACTTATGGAATCTTGATGAAATTTGGAACAAGTTTGATGTTTACATTTTTGCAAATGATTGAGAGACGAAGAAGTTATAGGAGTTAAATTCGTGGCCTGGTTATGGTGTGAGGTTGAAGATGAAGATATAACTAGGGGGAGTTTATTTTAATTTTATTGCAATATGGTTTATTAACGGATGAAATAGGCCGCCCCAGTGGAAGCAAGCGCGCGTAAGGGCTTTAGTATGGAAGGTCCTGGGTTCGAGCCCCAGCGAGACCTTTTGTGATTTTTCATATTTTTTCCATCTCATTTTTTGTTTGAAACAGGAAATGCACTTGGGCTTCCTCACCATGGGCCTAGTAATTTCTCTCTCTCTCTCTCTCTCTCTCTCTCTCTCTCTCTCTCTCTCTCTCTCTCTCTCTCTCTCTCTCTCTCTCTCTCTCTCTCTCTCTCTCTCTCTCTCTCTCTCTCTCTCTCTCTCTCTCTCTCTCTCTCTCTCTCTCTCTCTCTCTCTCTCTCTCACCCCCAGGATTGCTAACAATATACGCAGGCCCATGTTCTTTTTTATTTACTCATTTTTCTGATTCCAATTAAAAACTCTTTGGGGCTTAACCAAAACCAAATATGTTTTACTTGTTTACCACCCAATTCAATTTTACACCCTCCTGACTTTTATTTTATTTTTTCATTTTATTTTCTTTTCTTTATTTTTATTATTTTTAATATTATTATCATTATTATTTTTAATAATAAAAAAACCAAAAAAAAAATCTTTATTATTATTTATATATTAATATACTTTTATTTTATTTCTTTTAAGACAAAAGACCAAAAATATTTTTCTAACAAATTTAATTTCTTTTTTAAAATTTAATTAAATATTAAACTTAGATTTAGTTTATTTTCTTTTAACTAAAATTAATTATAACTTAGGAAGTTAATTAATTTTTCTATTCACTTTAGTTAGTTTAATTAAGATAAACACCATTTCATAAAAACCCTAAAAATTGCTTTCTTGATTAATTTAATTTCTTTTCTCAAAATAACTTATGTTTAGTTTTCTTAAATTAACTTAGACTAATTAGTTATTTTTTTCTTTAATTTAATTAAGTTAAACCCTCTTATACAAAAAACTCAAACAAAAACAATTTCATTTTCCTTTCATATTGCATTTACATTCTTGTACATATATTTGACATCATTCAATATGGTTGTAATAGTAATTAGATGTAATTTCTCTTATCTCCCTATTTGTAAATTTGTACCCCCATCCCCAAATGATGTAATAGCGTAGAATTTTAAATTTTCGTAATTTATCGCTTTCAATATAAATGCTAGTAATTAGGGTTTGTATGGAAAGACATAAAATCAACAAGTAGAAAATCATAATTCAAAGACAAAGAGCATGAAAACAAACACTTTGCACACTTGCACCTCTAGGGTTAACCTCACTTGTTGCCTGAAGATGAAATAGTCATGTTACGCAAACGTGGGATACTTTAGCAAATGCAATCAAATACAAGATCATAATCCCTCAATGACCCTTCAAATGTTGCATTCATAAATGATCTTAGACCCTTACAAAAATTGTTAAGGTATCCTATAATATTGTTTTCTATGACTATACGATGACCCACTCCTGTCCATTCACATCCAAAGATAGGGCTTCTTATCAATCAATGGTAAGATAGCAATATCTAAAGGAGGAGGAAAAGAACTAAGATTTTTTTAGTAGGTAGACCGCTCGTAGTTGCTTGCTCATAACCATTTTCAAAACATCTTTCAAAAAACACCAACACTTTCAAATTAAATATGTTCAAAAAGTCAACACTTTGTATGCATTCTTATAGAGACGGGAATCATTACAAAGTTCGCCTAAACAAATGCACTTTTCAAAAATACTTTCAAAAACAATCACAAACACATTTCAAACAAATAACTTCAAAGTGAGCTAGCAACTAAGAGCCCGTAGATAACTACGGATGAAAAGGGTGCTAACACCTTCCCTTTTCATAACCTACCCCTCGAACTCAAGAAAATTCTCAAAAGGTCTTTCCTATTCTTTTCACCCTTTCCTTTATTGGATAAAAGAAAACTCGGTGGCGACTCTTTCTATCTGCAACAATTGTGATAAAACGCAAAATACCCAAGTCAGTTCTCCCACCGTATTACAGATAGTAATTATGGGAGCTTCGTTGTCCCAATTGACCTTAAACATATAAGACTTAGTTACTAAGGCGACTGCCAAATGGTTTTCTTCTCTCGGGATATGCTCAAAGGTGACCTCTTCGAAGTATGGGATCAGGGTTAGCACAAGCTCTTTGTAAGGGATTAGATTTGGATGTTTAGTATCCCATTCTCCTTTACCTTGACTGATTATTAATGCCAAATCTCCATACACTCTTAAGAATTTGATTCTTAGGTCAATGGCAGCCTTATACCCAAGATGCATGCTTCATACTCAGCCATTATGTTTGCACAGTTGAAGCACAGTCTGGAAGTGAAAGGCGTATGGCAACCTTCGGGAGAAATGATCACGATGCCAATTCTGTTACTTAAATCATTGGAAGCTCCATCAAAAACCATGGTCCATCGGGATCCTCGTTCAGGTCCTTCATACGGTCCAGGCTTTTCACCATCAGTTATTAGCATGATATTCTCGTTCGGGAATTCAAAGTTCATGGATTGGTAGTCGTCAACACATTGATGGTCCAAATGTTCCACCAGCACACTTCCCTTGTTTGCTTTTTATGTAGTGTACTGGATGTCATATTCAGTCAAGATTATTTTCCATCTAGTTATTCGTTCGAAGAGAGTTGGCTTCTCGAAGATATACTTGATTGGATCCATCTTGGAAATCAACGGAGTGGTATGGGTCAACATATACTATCTTAGTCGGCGAGCAGCCCATGCCAAAGCGCAGCAAGTTTTCTCGAGCAGTGAGTATCTTGTTTCACAGTCGGTAAACTTTTTGCTAAGGTAGTATATCGCATGCTCTTTTCGACCAGACTCGTCATATTGACCCAGCACACACCCTATTGAATTCTCTATTGCAGTCAAGTACATAATCAGAGGTCTTCCTTCAACTGGAGGCATTGGGATTGGAGGTTTATGTAGGTACTCTTTAATCTTGTAAAAATATGCTTGGCAGTCATCATTCCATCTGATTACTTGATCTTTCTTCAATAGTTTGAAAATTGGCTCACAAGTAGCAGTTAGGTGAGAGATGAATCGGGCGATGTAGTTGACTCGACCTAAGAAACCCCTGACCTCCTTCTCAGTACAGGGAGCTGGCATTTCTTGTATGGATTTGACTTTTGTAGGGTCAAACTCAATACCTTTTCCACTGACGATAAACCCTAGGAGTTTTTGAGACCTTACCCCAAAGGTGCATTTGTTGGGATTCAACCTCAGTTTGTACTTCTTCAGCTTTTCAAATAGCTTGTGTAGATGATCAAGGTGTTCTTCCTCAGGTTTTGATCTTGCAATCATATCATCCACATAGACTTCTTTCTCATGATGGTTCATGTCATGAAATAAAGCTACCATAGCCCATTGATAAGTGTTGCCTGCATTCTTTAAACCAAAAGGCATGACCTTATAGAAGAAGGTGCCCCACTGTGTGACAAAGGTGGTCTTCTCCATGTCCTCGGGAGCCATTTTAATTTTATTGTAGCCATAGAAACCATTCATGAAGGAGAACACCTTATGTTGAGCGGTATTATCAACCAAGACATCAATATGAGGTAGCCGGAAATCGTCTTTGGGGCTGGCCCTACTCAAATCCCTATAGTCTACGCACATAGGGACTTTTCCATCTTTCTTCGGTACTGGAACCACATTTTCAACCCATTGGGGATATGACGTCATTTCCGGGAAACCTACATCGAATTGTTTCATTACCTTAACTTTTATTTTCTCAGACATGTCTGGACGCATGCGACGAACCTTTTGCTTGACCGAAGGACAATCTTCCTTCATTGGCAGATGATGAACTATGATATCAGTATCAAGCCCTGACATATCTTCATATGACAAAGCAAACACCTCTACATAGTTATGCAACATTTGGACCAATCTTCTCTTGACACAGTCTTTCAAGTTGGCGCCGATTTGACTTCCCTCTTGTTTGCCTCAGTACCTAGGTTGATCACTTCAACTGGTTCCTCGTGTGGTTGAATGACCTTTTCCTCTTGTATCAGAAATCTGGAAAGTTCCCCAGGTATTTCACAATCTTCTTCGCCTTCGTCTTCAGCTTGATAGATTAGATGTTCAAAGTCATAGATGGAAATAGCAGAGTCATTGTTAATGAGATCCGAAGTGGATGTAGATCTGCAAATGTGTGTGTGTATGTAAGATCACATGGCTACTTGAAAATGAAATAAAGTAAAGAAAGGAAAAGAGCACAAAATTTGAATGCAAAATAGTCCGGTGTTTTTTCATTAAAATGAGCATATGGCATATGAAAATGACAAACCCTTAACAAATGGACCACAGGCCCCCGGGAAAGGCACATGGCTTAAAGTCATTGTTTTAATAGAAATTACAGACAAAGTTCTTAAATTAATGAAAAAGTAAATGATAATTACTCCTTGTTGAAGGAGATTGGAATGAAATCCTTTGTACGCTAATTGTTGAGCCCCCCATCAGCAGTCAGATAGATCCAATCATTAAAGTCATAATCAACATCAGAGTCTTCAAGGGCATTAATCTCATGGTTACTAATGCGGAGAGATGGTTCCCTGCACGAGCATGTCGAACATCCTTTTGAGATTTGGAAGTGAATCCTAATCAAAATTTGTCTGACTTGAAAGGGAAATTAGGAAGTTATCCCTAAATGGTGCAACCTTCTTCAACAACAGCATGGATGTCTTTGAGAGAGGCCATCCTCGGTGTATCTTTAGCAGCTTTGGGAGTGTCAGGAGTGGCCTTGGCAACAACAACCATGGGAGAGACCACTTCAAAGGCTTGACAATGAGTTTCTATGAACTCTCCATCCATTTCAACATATTTGGATGAATTTAGATGACTAATCATAAACTCTTCTTCACCACATGCGGTAACAATTTTCCCCTTGACCGGATATTTCAACTTTTGATGTAGTGTGGAAGTCACTGCACCTGCCCCATGTATCCATGGGAGTCCAAGTAGGTAAGAATAAGCAGGAGTAATATCCATCACATAGAATGTTGAGTTGAAAACTTGAGACCTAACTTTGATAGGGAGATCGACCTCTCAATGGACCATCCTTTTAGAACCATCAAAAGCCCTTACTACAATGTCGCTGGGTTTTAAAACCAGTCCATCACAGTGTAGCCTATCCAATGCTCATTTAGGTAAGACGTCGAGAGAAGATCCAATATCCACTAATACATGTTCTAGGGTAGTACCCTTGCATTCTATGGAGATGTGGAGAGCTTTGTTGTGATTCTTCTCCATTGGGGTCAAATCTGCATCAGAGAACCCTAAACCATTGTCGGCAGTCAAGCTTGCTACACTATTTTCAAATTGGTTGGCCGTAGTTTCTTGAGGAACATGTGCATTCTTTAAGAACTTTACTGGTGCTTGAGCATGCGCCTCCGAACATAGCAACGAAGACATCATAGAGATCTTCGAGGGTGTTTTCCTTAACTGTTCCACTATCTTATAGTCACTTTTTATGATAATTTTTAAAATCTCCTCCTTCTCTTGAGTGGATGGGTCCTTAATGGTAATATCTTTTGTGGGCGCCTCCGTCCTGGAAGGCTCGGTCATTTTTTCCTTTCCTCGAGTATCAGCATTAGGTTTAACATCAGTAATACAAATGGGTGTAGTAGTGGTGGTTAGAGGTGAAATTTATGTAGAGAAGATCCTCCCCATCCTAGTAACTTTACTTAACCCAGCAATGTTTGTAATGTCAGCAGTTTCAACTTCATCCATCCATGAATCTTGTTTGATACCATGGTAGTACACTTCTGCCCCATAATTCCAGGGTACAACCTTATCAGAAGAGTAGGGGATTGGCCCTGGTGTGGTGATAATTAGTGGAGCTATTCTTGGTTCAACGAGAATCCTAATAGGACCTTTTGAGGTGATCCTAATAGGTTTGTTTGAGATAGTAATGATGGACATGTCTTCAAATTCTTGAGATAAACTTTGGGTTAAACTTTTCACAGATGGAATTATTTCAAATAGAATTTCATGGCTATCCATCACGTGTTGGACACCTTTCTTCATCCATTCACAAATATTAATTTGTACAACACAACAACAACAGTCTTTAAGGCAGCCAGGGAACACTCCGTCTTTCAACAAAATCTTTTTAACAATCTTCAAAGGGGTGGTCAAATCTTTCATGGAGGAAACAAAATAGGCATCTTCAATAGCGGTGACAACCTTACCATGATTTGGCATGGGCGCGGTGATTACGTTGGGAGTTGACAGAGGGTCGAATTCAATTTTCTTGTTATCAAGAAGGTCTTGGATTTTATTCTTTAAAGACCAACAATCATTGGTAGCATGTCCGGGACTGTTTGAGTTGTAAGCACACTTGGCGTTGGGGTTGTATTTTGGAGAAGCAGTGTTAAGGTTGAAAGGAGGATCTCGCAAGGTCGCCAAATCAGCTTTCCATAGGTGTTGCAGAGCTTGAGATAGTTAATTTTAGTAAACTGTCTACTTTGGACATCAGGTTTTTGTTGATTATTTTGTTGACGCGGTCGTTGAGTTGGAGTTGGATTGGAGATTAGTACGGCCCCTACTGAATGATGACGGTCATTCTTAGCATGCCTTCTTGACCCATACACAACATTAGTCTCTTTTTTACCAATAAACGGATTTTTCACAGCATTTGAGGTAGAGGTCATGGGTATCTTCCCGCTTTTAATCCCGTTTTCAACCCTCTCACTAGTCAAGATCAATTAAGTGAATTAGGATGATGAACTTCCAATTAGCAAGTTGAAAAATGGTCCAGTCAATGTTTCCATAAACATATCTATCAACTCCCTTTCATTCAAAGGTGGTTGCACCCTGCCAGTCAGATCTCTCCATTTTTGGGCGTATTCTTTGAAGCCTTCATTGGTACCCATGGTCATTCCTTGCAATTGCACCTTAGTTGGCGCAAGATCAGCGTTATATTGATATTGGCGATAAAAAGCAGTGGCCAAATCCTCCCAAGTATGGATGTTAGTCCCTTCCAATTGGTAAAACCACTCCAATTGCATCCCAGGCAGACTTTCTTGAAAAAGTGCACCCACAGTTTCTTATTAGTGGTATGCGGTTGAATTTTACGGATGTAAGATCTTAGGTGAAGCTTCGTACATGAGACACCATCGTATTTGGCAAAAATTGGGATCTTGAATTTGTGGGGAATGGCTACCCCAGGAACCAAACCGAAGTCACCAAAGTCCAAGCTAGGCACAACTTGGATTTGCACAGCCTTCAATCTGTCTTCTAATTGTTTATACTTGTCGTCGGTCGGTGGATATTGCTCATCAAAATAATCTTCTTCTTCAGAGATTTGATTGTTTCCACCCCAAGCACGGGTGCTCCTAGGATCTTCGTCTTGATTCTCATCCTCGGAAGAGGAGTCTTCTTCAACTTGGACTTGTCGGATGAGGCCTTTGAATCTCTTCCCCATGTTGATCATAGCTTTCTTCTTTGTCTTCTTCTTCGTGATAAGAAGTGTCATCATTTCTTGCTTCCCCTTTGCTAATTTGAGCAGAGTTTCTTGAAACTGAGAGTTTTGAGCTTGCAAGTCCTTCACAGTTTGCTCGAGATCCATCTTGTACTGAAATAAACAGTAGAAAGATGAGGAAACCTGTGTCGGAAAACCTGCTTATGATATGATGCATGTTATGCGTATGCAATGCTTTCAAGGATTTTTTAAATTTAAATTTGCTTAAACAAAGAGGAAATAAAACATTAATTGTATTAATAAGTTCATGAATTACAAATGCTTCTTGGGATTATAATGGAAGAAGCAAAAATAATAAAAAGTAAACTCCTAAAACAAAAAGGACTCAAGCTTCCCATGGGTGCATCCTCTTTGGTGCAATGTAGGCATTCAAACTTCGCTCTTCATGAAGTTGTCTCGTGAGCTCCAAAACCTTCTTCTCGCTTGCGTAGAATTAGGTTTCAGAGGTGTCTCGCTCTCCTTTGAGTTAAATCCATGATCTTTGCAATTCCTCGAAGTTAGTAGGCATGTCAGGATGAAGAATGGTGTAGAAAACATCTCCTTCGACAATAGGCTCCACAATGATAGGTAGGACGGCCACACATGGAATCATTAGGCTTTGAGCGCGAGCTCGCACCCACTTGAGGTAAGGCTCCAAAGTAATGGATTTCTTATGCCCAAAGCTTTTCTATACTCTTTGTTCACCATGCCCCGAGCTCGTACAAATCTTTGATGATAACCTTGGACATCATTCTCATAGTCAAATACAATACCTTGGACAGGTGCGTCATGAGGACCATCCTTCTGAGCATACCCAAACTGTCTTAGAGCCAAGCAAGGATTATAAGTGATACTTCCCCTAATTCCAATGATTGGGACATTAGGGAATTCCCCACAGTGGTCAATAATGGTAACATCCTCCAAAGATCGAGAACACCAATGAATATCCGAATGCGAGAGTGACATCAACCTATAAGACCATATCATGCCTTGGTCATTCTTCAAAACAGATCGAGGAAGGT
Source organism: Vicia faba (assembly GCA_948472305.1). Classification (NCBI taxonomy): domain Eukaryota; kingdom Viridiplantae; phylum Streptophyta; class Magnoliopsida; order Fabales; family Fabaceae; genus Vicia; species Vicia faba. The sequence continues at coordinate 1,635,848,110 of OX451738.1, read as the reverse complement.
GCGAAATAAACCACCTATCCAACAAAGGAGTGCAACACATAATAATTCCCCTTCTCTTCATAGTGCAAGCGTAAAGAGAATGCAAAATGTCTCTGAGTAAGGTAGACATCTGGTTACGAGATAGAAAAACTTTGACGGCATACATATCTATGAGTTGGTCTGGGTTAGGAAACAACACCATCCCATAGATCAGAAGAGCCAAAACTTCTTAATAAGCTTGTAAATCTAGAGCATCCTAAAATAGTTGAACCTTCTCAAATAGAAACCTAGCTAGAAAACCTTAACACTACTTCTTGTTTCCCAATTTGCCATAACGTCGGACCGTTGCAAATGTAAGGCTAAAGCAATCTCCTCAGGTCTTGGGTCTTTCTCAATACTGGTGAAGGGTAATTGATCAAGAATAGGCACTCCCAAGAATTGAGAGAACTCCTTCATGGTGGGAACTAGTTGGTAATAAGGAAATGTGAAATAGTGGTGTTTAGGATCAAAGAATTGAAAAAGCACATGTATCATGTCCTCTTTAAAGTTTGAGGTAACCAAGTTGATGAGTCGACCATACTTCTCGGTGAACAAATAATTATTGGGAACCCTTGACACTAACTCTTTGAGTTGAGGAGGCACTTTCACAAGGTTGATTCGGATGGTATTTCTTCGTGCGAAAGCCATATCCTACAAAACCTAACAAAGATAAATCCCAAAGTCCTTGAGATGGTTAGCACAAATGTCACGGTATGATGTCATAATGTTATGTACAAATAATCATATACACATAAAGCAAACAAGTCCTTAAGTTTTAGGCTTGCATGGAGTTTATAGGTAAGTACCCTCTTGAAGTTTAGTTGGTTCAACCTATCCTAAAAAGTAATTGGGTTCTAGGGAATCTCAATATCATTGATATTTCTTCATCGGGCATTATTTCAGCACAAGCCTCTGTATTGGCGACCAAAATATCCCGAAAGTATGATCTCAATGAGCGTAGTATCGAGTATCAACCAACTTCGGACTGCACCAAAGTCGGCTACCTCACTACTTCCTACTGGCCAAGTTGTTCAACTAAAGGTTCTAAGGTCAGTCAGTGCTTCATGACACCACACAGAGGCCCCGTATTCTCCTTAATTTTCCACAAGGGATACCGATTACCAACAAATGTGTCACACTAACGTAGCCATTGTTTCAACCATATCGGTCTATGTTGTACAGTCTCCACAATCTATTACTACTTACCTAATGATGTTCCCAGATTCGGGTAGAGGATCTATACAAGAAACCCAAACATAGGCCCAAAGATGTGAAGCAAACAAGTCAAAAAAATGAAAGCATTTTAAATGTGATCTCGTTTCTAAGATAACCCCACGTTAAGTTTAGTCCCCGACAGAGTCACCAGTTCTGTAATACGATGGGAGAACGGACTTGGGTATTTTGCGTTTGATCGTAATTGTTGCAGATAGCAAGTATAGCGGTAGAAATGTTTAAAACTAAGTCATTGGATTGACAAGACTTATACAGATCAAAAATAAAAATCATCGCCGCACTTTATTGTTTCCAAAGGAATGGGAAAAGAGCAAATAACCCAAAAGAGGGGGGAAAGATTCAAGGTAAGGGGGTTGGTTATGTAAAGGGAAGGTATTAGCACCCTAAACATCTACGGTACTCCGCAGGAACCTCTTTGTAAAAATCTGTATATTTTGGCTATAAAATGTTGTATGAAAAATAGATGGTGGAGGTGAGAAAAGAAGTATATATTTTTTTATAATTTTTGCACCCGCCGCGGTTGCGAACCTTTAGGGCCTATGTACCACAAGTGTGTTGGTTAATTTTATGAGATAAGACATTATTGTCATTGTCCGTGTGGAAAACATACTTACTACCTGTTTTAACCCAAAAAATTTTCCCTCCCATATTTCTCAAGACATTTCAAGAAAAATCTCCAAGTGGCTCAAGGTTGTTCAAGAGTTGGACAGACAAGCTATCTCCTAAGGCAGTCAACCCCAAATTAGGATTTTGTGTTGCATCAAGATCTTTAAGTCAAAATGACCTCAAGTGCTCCCCAATGTCCTAATATGTTATCAAGATCATCCATGTCAAATTTCAAGCCTTGCAGAGGAAGTTTGCTTAGTCAATTGCTCAAGGGCCCAAAAAATCGACGGTGATAGGGCAAAAGTCAATTGTGACCTACAAACAGTCAAACTTCAAGATTTTTTTGTCAACATTCTCATTTTGAAGGATATTTCATCATTTTATCAAGGGTTGATCATGATTCATCAAGGATTTCTCAAAATTCATCAAGACTCAAAAGTTGCTAAATTAGGGATTTGCAGGAAAAGTCAACTCAACTTTGACCAAGCATAACTTTCTCATACTTTATGAGAAATGACCCATCCAAAGCTAATTTTGAAAATGATGCAATTTCCTACAATCCATATTCATATCCCAAGATAAAAAATGCACTCAAAAGAAGTTATAAATTTGTACATTATAGGTCATTTTTGAAAGTCAATAAAAACACCTTTTTTGCCAAAGCTTATAACTTGAGCATGGAATATCAAAATGAGATGAGAACAAAAGCGTTGGTTAGAGTACATCTCAATCTTTATAAATAGTCCAAGAACACCTCCAAAAGTTCAAAATTGAAGAAGTTATGCATTTTTGAAGTTGGACTTTTTGCAAAATTTCCAAAAGTCAACTATCCCCAAAACTTCAAATTTTGTCAAATGGGCCCATTCTTTTCCACTTGATTTGAGCTTGCATCATTTCCCACGTGTCCTAGCTTCAGCCATGAGCCCATATTTTATTTTTATTATTTAATTTGATTTTTTATTAAATTTATTCATTTTAAATGAAATAAAATCATAGAAAATCCAAATAATTAAAAACTCTTGATTTATTGATTGTTTTAGGCTTTGTTTACAGCTAGCATCATCATGGAATTCGTATCAAAGCAATTCATGTGCAAAAAGATTGAATCAAGCCAAATTTGGAAAGGTTTAAAGAGGAGATCAAATGAAATTCAAAGGCATTGATATGGGAAGATTTGATCCATAATTCTTACCCTAATACACCACATAATACATAAGCAAGAAAAGGCAATCGAGATAAGGGTTGGAAGCTGCAGGAAGAGGCATAACAAAAATTGAAAAATTCACTAAAAAGCTTGAAATCAAAATCATAGCTAGAGGCATATTCAGAAGCCAAGACCTGTCCCAAACGCTTCCTGGGCATTCACTCAAGCCAAACCAATCCAAAGCAAGCTTGTTCATACGCCCAAACGCGTTGTAAGTGTCACGAAACCCAGCTCTGTTCTTGAAATCGTAACTCTCCATTCTTGCATCTATAATGAAAATTACTTGCATATTTGTAATCCTCACAACATTTCCAAGCTATTTGCATCATTCAATTTTGTTTATCTAATCTGTAATGTAAAATGCCATAGCTAGGGTTTCTTGTATATTTTTGGGCGTTTTTATTTTAGGAATAATTGACCACCAAGAAGGGTATGGTTGTGACCGGGATGATGAGACGAGCACAACCATTCCCTTGGAATTCATTTTTGTAGCCTGAGGAGGATTTTGAGATGAACAATGTTGTAGCAATAGTTTTTTTGAGCACAACCACGCGCATTTTTTTATTTTGCTGGCAATAGTTTTTTTGTTTTTATATAATATATATTATTTCCAATTTATTAACAAACAAGGATAGATGGCCTAGTGGCAAGCGTGCGCATCCAAACTCCTTCAGGACCTGGGTTCGAATCCCAGGTCCCCCACTTTCCTTAATAATTTTGCTTTTCAGATAATCACGTGCATATTCAAGCTTGCAGTATACCATGCGCCATCAATCATCCAATGGACAGATGGTCAAAGGCCAGATCTGAGAGTCCAAGTTGAAGGTCCACCATAGGTGTTTGTCCACGCATGCTCACCAAATCTCAAAAAGTCAAACAAGGGCCAGCGTTTTTGGGCTTCAATCTGCTACTCATACTCCCAATTTCAGGCCCATACCCCCCTTCCTCTCATTTATTTTGCTTATTTATTATTTATTATTTATTTTTTGTTTTATTATTTTTTGTTTAATTTACTAACCAATTAAAATTTAGTCTTTTATAAAATAAAATCACCAAAAAATATTTTTATTCAATTAAATTTTAACTTTTATTTTTTATTAATAAATACTAATAAATTAATTTAGGTTTTAATTCTAGAATAATTTTAACCTATTTTGCAAATAAGTAAAATTAACTAGACTTAATTAGGTTTTTACTAATTCAATTAATTTTTATTTTCTTTCTTAAAATAACAAAAACCCAAAAATAATTTATTTTTATTAATTAATTTATTAATTTTATTTAGCAACTAATTTAGGTTTAATTTCTTTCCCTTAAATAAAAACGACAAAAAACCAAAAAGACATGTTTTCTTCAAAAGGGTCAAAACCCTAGAATTTACGCTCGATTTAATTTCCCGCACGCGATTTACTTTCTTTTATCATATAATGTACCTTCTCCCGGTTTGTAATAGTTAATAGGACTTTTATCTATTTTTATCGCTTTATTTATTTTTTAAAGGGTTTGTCATTGGCGATGTAAATACCAGACGCCTTGTAATTTAAATTCCGCATTTTATTTCCGCAAATTATAACTGTTAGATGTTGGATAATAGGATTGCATGACAAGACTGAATGTTTTAACCTAAAATCAACTTAGATCACCTTTAACATGTACAAAGATAAAAATAACTGAAAACAATACACTCGCACATGCGCACTCTTAGGGTACGCCCCACTTGGTTGCCTTCGTACACAGTCATTAAGTATAGGTCGTTTTAGAGGTCGTCCTCTTGTCTAAAGATCATAGTCGCCTCGGAAAGGTTGCCTCCGATATCATTGCCTCGAATAAATGATCTAAGACATTAGGGTTACCGCTAAGGCATCATAACATTGATTTGGTGACCGTAAGTCCCGCATTCGAATTGACCCTCAAACTCCAACAACGGTGCTCCTACTCATCAATAGTAGGATAGCATTGTCCAAAGGAAATTAGCATAGAACGATTCTTTTTTCGAGTAGGTAGATGGTTCTTAGATACTTACTCTTTCAAAAAACAAAATCTTTTTCACACTTACACTTTTCGAACAAAGTTTTCAAAAACACTTCATATGCTCTTGAGGACAGAAGCAAGAGTTAAATCGAAGTTTCAAATAAAAACTTATGGATCTGGGGAATACCTTTTAGGTAAGTAGCAATAAACTGTGAGGGAACTGTACGGCGTAGACCGATACGATTGAAGCAGTAGCTACATTGGTGTGGCACTTTAGTATGTACCGATATCCCTTGTGGTGCAACGAGGAGAATATGGGTCTGCTAAGGGGTCATTAAGCACCAACTGACCTTAGAACCTTTAAATTGACCAACTTGTCCATAGAAGAGTAGCAGTATGCTACACTCATTGAGACTAAACTCTTGCGATGATTCTGGCCACAAGAAAAGGTTGCTAAACTGGAATTATGACCGATCGAGGGTAGTCAGTGATATTGAGATCCTCTAGAACCCAGTTACTATTTTAGGACAGGTTTGAACCAACTAAACTTAAAGAGGGTAATACCTAAACTCCTTGCCATCCTGAAATCTAAGGGCTATATGTGTGACTTGCGTGCCTTTACCATGTTTTCTATTTGTGGATACTTGTGATGTGTTTCTATCATAACATCATGCATTATGACATTGCATGCATCTTGCATTGGACTAACCTATTTCAAAGACATGAGGGATTCATCTTTGTTCTGTTTTGTAGGTCATGGCACGCATGCGTAGAAACACCATTCGGATCAACTTTGTCCAGATTCCCACTCAGCTTAAGGAATTGGTTGCAAAGGTTTCAGATACTACCTCCTTCATCAGAAGACATAGGCACCTTCTTGGTTTGGTCACCTCCAAGATGGATGAACAGATGATGAGTGTCTTAGTCCAGTTCTTTGATCCACTGTACCATTTCTTTACCTTTCCAGACTACCAGTTGGTCCCCACTCTGGAGGAGTTCTCTGATCTGCTTGGTATCTCTATTATGGACCAAACCCCGTTCATAGGTTGGGAGAAAATACTTAGGCCAGAAGAGATTGCTTCAGCCCTCCATCTGACAAAGGCTGAGGTAATGTCTAATTGGGAGACTAGAAGTGGGACAAAGGGCTTCTTGACTAAATTCTTGGTTGGTAAGGCTAATCAGTTCTGGGACAGTCTAGACTTCCATGCATTTGAATACATTCTGGCTCTTCTCATATATGGTTTGGTGTTGTTTCCTAACTCAGATTCTTTTGTCGACGTAAATGTAGTGAAGATTTTCATATCTGGTAATCCTGTGCCCACTCTCTTGGGTGACATTCTTCATTCTCTTTATGCCCGTACTGCTCGGAAGCGGGGAACCCTTATGTGCTGTGCGCCATTGCTGGCGAGGTGGTTTATTTCTCACCTCCCCACATCAGTTTTGAAAAACAAGGAAGGCATGGGCTGGGCCTACTGGATTATGTCCCTCTCTCATAATGACATCATTTGGACTATCAAGGGCCTGGAAGATGTGGCTGTTATTGATCGTTGTGGGGAATACCCCAATGTTCCACTAATAGGAACCAATGGAGGGATCACTTATAATTCGTGCTTGGCCTTACGTCAGTTTGGGCGAGCTAGAAGGGAAGGACCTCATGAGTTGCTAATGCCTAGTATTGTCTTTGATTTCCAAGGGGATAGTGACGAGCAACGCCGCAGATTCATAAGAGCTTGGGATAGAGTACACAGGTCTGATCCGCACGAGCTGGGTGCAAAGACTTATCTACCAATGGAACCATATCTCCGATGGGTTCGCATACGTTCCCAAAAGTTGGGAATGCCCTACGAAGCTGTCATGCCTATCATTGTTAAAGTTGCTGATGAAGAGGGGGTTCCTCCTACCATCCTACACCCTTACATGCCTACTGACATTGGAGCATTAAAGAGATTGTGGATGCAGCTGAGAGAAGAGCGGGATACTTATAGAGAAAAGTATCACGAGCAAGAGCAGAAAATTCAGAAGTTGACAAGGCAGCTGGAGAACGAGTGATCCTCAATGACTATGTCCGCACCGACAAGAAGCGACCATGGGAGCACTGATTATCTCTTTGATTATTTCTAGTTTTGATTTACTTTTCAGTTTTCCTTTCTTGTAACGGCTTAAAGGCATCTGTTGAACAATTGATTTTGAAGTTTATCTAATAAAAGTGTGTTTCATTTTTTTGGTTTACGAATTTGAATCTCTCGACGTCATTGAAATCATATCATACGCATATCATTCCCATGCACCTCATAACAGGTACCCCTTACAGGTTTTCTCATCTTCTTCGCTGTTTATTTCAGCATCATGTCTTCTGAACCATCAACTGAACAAGCAATCAAGGCTCTGCAAGCCCAAAATGCCCAGTTCCAGGAATTGTTCATGAGTTTGGCTAAGGGTCGGCAAGATCTGAAGGCCCTTATCTTGAAAGAGAAGAAGAACGAAAAGAAGAAGACGGTCCTATTCAATATGGGTCGCAGATTCGGAAATGATTTGCGAGAAGAGGTTGATTTGACCCACTCATCTGGAGGGGGAGATAATCAGGAAGAAAGGAGGGCTCCTAGCCCTGTGGTTTCAGACAACGAGACTGACTTTGACGAAGACCAGTATCCTCCGGCTGAGGATAGATATAAGCAACTGGAAGACCGATTGAGTGCGATGGAAGTTCAGAAGGTACCTGGTCTAGACTTTGGTGATATGGGTCTGTCATCTAGGGTGGTAATTCCCTACAAGTTTAAAGCACCAATCTTTGCTAAATACGATGGAGTTTCTTGCCCGAAGCTGCACCTCCGTTCGTATTTAGGAAGATTCATCCATACACCGCTGACAAGAACCTCTGGATCCACTTCTTTCAAGACAGTCTCTCAGGGACTCAACTTGAATGGTTTTACCAGTTGGAAGGAGCTAGTATCCATAATTGGGAGGACTTGGCTGCTGCTTTCTACAAGCAGTACCAATACAATGCCGACCTTGCTCCCACGCGTACCCAACTCCATGGTATGTCTATGGGTGCGGGCGAAGGTTTCAAAGATTATGCTCAGAAGTGGAGGGACCTCACTGGAAGAGTGCAACCACCCTTGGCTGATAGGGAGCTAGTGGATATGTTTTTGGGCACCTTGTCTGGTCCGTATTTCAACCATCTCATTGGAAGTTCATCGTCCAGGTTTACAGAGCTGATTATGACTGGGGAAAGGATTGAGGCCGATATCAAATCCGGTAAAATACAGAAGGGTGCTTCGTCAAGCACCGAGAAGAAGCCTTTTTAAGAAGGAGTCAGTGTTGTTTACAGTTCAAAGAGCCATAATAAACCTGAACACCGCCAAGCAGTCAATGCGGTGGTCATATCAAGACCTGCTGTTGCTCCTCAGCGCAACAATCATCCAAGGGCCGAGAGGCCACGAAGACAATTCACTCAGCTCAACATGACTTTATCCCAAATTCTGCCACAGTTATTGAAGACCAACCTGGTGACTCCGAGGGAGGCCCCAAAGAGTCCCAACACAACATCACCGATGTACGATCCGAATGCCCGCTGTGTTTTTCACTCTGATAGCCCGGGGCATGATATAGATAACTGCTGGGTCTTGAAGAACAAGGTATAGGACTTGATTGATGCGAAGGAGATTGAATTTGAAGCACCTGAAAGACCTAATATTGTGACTGCTCCTATGCCCAAGCATGGAGTGAATGCTATAGATGAAGACCCGTTTGTGGTTTCTGTGAGAGGCATTGTTACTCCTTTGATGACTGTAAAGAAGAACCTTCTGTTAGCCGGTTTATTTCCGGGTTGTGGCGAAGGTTGCCATCTGTGTGCCATATTGCCTATCGGTTGCCATCTTTTGAATTCAGGTGTCCAACGCCTGATGGATAATAAAGAAATTCTGTTTGAGAAGACTTTTGTTCCTTTGGTTCCTACTGAAGAATTTGCTACAATCACCATTTTCGACAATTCTTCGAAGGCTTCCTCGAGAAAGCCTGTTAGAATTACATCTGTTCCAAGAATCGCACCATTGATCATCACTGTTCCATGGCCTATCCCCTATACATCCAATAAAGTTATCCCATGGCATTATGGGGATGACGTATATTATCACGGAGTTAAGCAAGACTTGAGTGCTGAAGAGGCTGATACTGACGTCAGCAATATTTTTGGACCTGCTAAAGTCACCCACAGTGGAAGGCTTTTCTCCCCTGAGATCTCTCCACCAACCGTTCGGAAGCCTGTTGTTATTACACCTACCAGTGTACCTGATACTGTCCCTGTTCAAGTTCCAATTCTTACCCCTATCGCTGAGTCATCTGAAACTCGGGGCAAAGGGACCACCGATGAGCCTGCCCATACGGAGGCACCAAAGACAATTACTGTTGAAGCCTCTAGACAAGAGATGGAAGAAATTTTAAAGATCATCAAAAAGAGCGACTACAATGTAGTCGAGAAGTTGGGGCAAACCTCGTCCAAAATCTCTATGTTGTCTCTGTTGCTATGCGCAGAAGCTCATGCTAAGGCTCTGATTGCTTTCCTGAAGACTGCACACGTACCTCAAGAAACATCAGCTGATCAGTTTAAAGATTGCGTGGCTAGTCTGACCGCTGATAATGGGTTGGGTTTCTCTGACGTCGACTTGACTGCTAAGGGGAAGAATCACAATGACGCCCTGCATGTCTCCATTGAATGCAGGGGCACTACTCTTGCTCACGTGTTGGTAGATACCGGATCTTCGTTGAATGTGTTACCCAAGAAGGCTCTAGACCGGTTAGACTGTGAAGGGCTGGAGCTGAAACCAAGCAACATTTTAGTCAGGGCTTTTGATGGGTCCAAGAGAATGGTACATGGAGAAGTGGATATTCCGATTAAGGTTGGTTCTCAGGTTTTCTCATCTACATTTTATATGATGGACATACGGCCATATTATTCTTGTCTGCTGGGTCGCCCATGGATCCACAAAGCTGGGGAAGTAACGTCAACGCTCCACCAGAAGCTAAAGTACCCGGTGAAAGGGAAAATTGTGACAGTACAAGGAGAAGAGGAGTACATGGTGAGCCACCTCAACTCTTTCTGATATGTAGAGATGGATGAGGAGTTCATTGAGACCCCGTTTCAACATTTTGAAGAGGTTCCCCAGACACTGGCATCAACTGAAACTGTTGTTGAAGATCCTCCAATGAAGATGGCTTCCTTCAAGGATGCCCGGGTTGTTGTCGAGAAAGGTGGGTGTGCAAATTGGGGCCAACTCCCTGATTTTGCACATAAGACTAACAAGTTTGGTTTGGGTTTCACTGCAGAAGCTCAAAAGGCTGTTCGGAATGCACGGATCGGAAGACACCCCCTGTTCATCAGCAACTCAGGAGTAAATGCCATTGAAGACGATGTTGAAGAGTCTGAGTTTGACGGTTGGATCTACCCCACTGTCGATGGTGGACTAAACAACTGGACAACAAAAGACTTCATCCCAATTTCTTTTGTTACCCAGTAATGAGACTTTTTGTTTTGAATTTGTAACAGACAATGTTTTAAACTTTACGGCCCAGTGTCTTACCCGGGGCACCGTGGCTTCATTTGTTAGGGTTTTATGTGTGTCATCTACATATATCATTAATAAAAGCATTGGACGTTTCTTGCATTTCAAATTTTGCGCTCCTTGTTTTTCTTTTATTATATATTGCAAAACATCTATTTTACACACACTCACATATACAGGTCTACATCCACTTTGGATCCCACTGATAACGACTCTGCTACTGCTGGTTATGACTTCGAAAGTCTGGTCAACTTAGCCGAAGACGAAGGTGAAGATGATTGAGAAGTGCCTGATGAACTTGCTAGACTGCTACTTCAAGAAGAGATGGCTTTTTAGCCGCATGAAGAGCAAATGGAATTAGTAAATCTGGGTACAGAGGTGGACAAGAAAGAGGTCAAGATTGGTGAAAAGCTGGAGCCTAGTGTTAAGCAACGACTGATTCAGATGTTGCGTGACTATGTTGAGATATTTTCCTGGTCTTATGAAGATATGCCTGGGTTGGATACCGATATTGTGGTTCACCGTTTGCCCACCAAGGAAGACTGTCCTCCAGTAAAACAGAAAGTCTGCCGAATGCGCCCAGAGATGTCTGAGAAAATCAAGGCTGAAGTGATGAAGCAGTTTGACGCCAGTTTTCTAACAGTTACTTCTTACCCACAGTGGGTTGCCAACGTGGTTCCTATGCCGAAGAAAGATGGTAAGGTTCGAATGTGTGTTGACTATAGGGATCTGAATAGGGCAAGTCCCAAGGATGATTTCCCTCTACCTCATATCGACGTTCTGGTTGACAACACCGCTCAGCATAAGGTTTTCTCCTTCATGGATGGTTTCTCCGGTTATAATCAAATTAAGATGGCTCCCGAAGACATGGAAAAGATGACCTTTGTTACCCAATGGGGTACCTTTTGCTACAAAGTCATGCCTTTTGGATTAAAGAATGTTGGGGCAACGTATCAGCACGCCATGGTCGCTTTGTTCCATGACATGATCCATCATGAGATTGAGGTATATGTCGATGACATGATTGCAAGATCTCAGACTGAAGAAGAACATCTTGACCATCTTCAGAAACTGTTTGACAGGTTGAAGTTGTACAAGCTGAGGTTAAACCCGAACAAGTGCACCTTCGGGGTGAGATCTGGTAAACTGTTGGGTTTCGTCATAAGTGATAAAGGTATTCAAGTGGATCCTGCAAAGGTGAAGGCTATACAGGAAATGCCAGCTCCCCGAACAGAAAAAAAGTCAGAGGCTTTCTGGGACGTCTGAACTATATTGCCCGATTCATCTCGCACCTGACTTCTACTTGTGAGCCAATCTTCAAGCTACTGAAGAAAGATCAAGTAGTGCGTTGGAACGATGAATGTCAGGCTGCTTTTGAAGGGATCAAAGAGTATCTCCAAGAGCCACCTATTCTGATCCCACCAGTTGAAGGGAGACCTTTGATCTTATACTTGACAGTACTCGACAATTCAATGGGGTGTGTGCTGGGGCAGCATGACGAGTCTGGCCGAAAAGAGCATGCTATTTACTACCTTAGCAAAAAGTTTACCGACTGCGAGACTCGATACTTGTTGCTTGAGAAAACTTGCTGCGCTTTGGCATGGGCTGCTCGCCGGCTGAGACATTATATGCTGACTCACACTACTCTATTGATATCAAAGATGGATCCAATCAAGTATATCTTCGAAAAGCCTGCCTTATCCGGAAGAATAGCAAGATGGCAGATGATCTTGACTGAGTATGACATCCAGTATACGACCCAAAAAGCAATCAATGGAAGTGTATTGGCAGATCATTTGGCACATCAGGCAGTGGATGATTACCAGTCTATGAACTTTGAATTTCCGGATGAGAATATCATGTTAGTAACTGACTGTGATACACCTGGACCGGATGAAGGACCTGAGGAAGGATCCTGATGGTCTATGTACTTTGATGAAGCTTCAAACGCTTTGGGTAATGGCATTGGCGCTGTGATCATATCTCCTAAAGGCTCTCATACTCTATTTATCGCCCGACTATGTTTCAACTGCACCAACAACATGGCGGAGTATGAAGCATGCATCATGGGTATTCGAGCAGCAATTGACCTAAGGATTAAGCTTTTGAGTGTTTTCGGAGATTCCGCTCTCGTGATCAGTTAGATCAAAGGAGAGTGGAATACGAAACACCCAAATCTTATTCCTTACAAGGAGTGTGTATTGACGTTGCTTCCGCACATCATGGAGATAACCTTTGAACACTTCCCTAGAGAGGAGAATCAGTTGGCGGATGCGCTGGCTACAATGTCTTCTATGTTCAAAGTCAATTAGGACAACGAAGCTCCCCAGATTATCATTGAAAGATTGGACGAACCTGCACATTGCTGTGATGTTGAAGAGGTAGCAGATAAACCCTGGTTTCACGAGGTGAAGAGGTATCTTGAGGCTCAAGAATAACCCGAGGGTGCATCTGTTAATGATAAGAAGTTTCTGAGGAGGTTCGCGGAGAAGTTCTTCATCAGTAATGGTATTCTTTACAAGCGTAACCATGATTGACCTTACTGCGTTGTGTGGATAAGAACGAAGCAGAAAGGATCATGGCAGATTTACATGAAGGTACTTTCGGAACTCATTCCAGTGGACACACCATGGCAAAGAGAATCCTTCGGGCAGGAAATTTCTGGTCCATAATGGAAGCCGACTGTTATCAGCATTCTCGAACCTGTCACAAGTGCCAAGTCTATGCTGATAAGGTGCACATACCTCCGGTACCTCTGAACATCTTGACAGCTCCGTGGCCTTTTGCAATGTGGGGCATTGATATGATCGGCTAGATCAGACCTACAACATCCAACAGACATCGTTTCATCCTGGTAGCAATTGATTATTTTACAAAGTGGGTTGAAGCAGCTTCCTTTGCTACCGTAACCAAGAACGTCGTGGCACGGTTCATTCGGCACAACCTGATCTGTCAATAAGGTGTACCAGAGAGGATCATTACAGACAATGGTACAAATCTCAACAATAAGATGATCACCGAGCTTTGCAAACAGTTCAAGATACAACATCACAACTCTTCTCCTTACCGGCCGAAGATGATTGGGGTTGTCGTAGCAGCTAATAAGAACATTAAGAAGATTGTGCAGAAGATGACGGTGACATACAAAGACTGGCACGTGATGTTACCGTTTGCTCTTCATGGGTACCGTACCTCAGTACGGACATCAACAGGAGCAACCTTATTCCTTGTTATATGGTATGGAGGCAGTCTTGCCCATTGAAGTTCAGATACCCTCTCTTAGGATTATGAAGGATGCAGGTTTGAGTGAAGATGACTGGATTCAGACCTGGCTTGATCAGCTGAACTTAATTGACGAAAAGAGACTTACTGCTATTTGTCATGGTCAGACGTATCAAAAAAGGATGATCAAGGCATTTTACAAGAAAGTTAGACGACAAGAGTATCAAGTTGGGGACCTGGTTATCAAGCGCATCATACTGCCTCAAGGTGATCCCAGGGGTAAATAGACCCCTACTTACGTAGGGCTATTTGTGGTTAAGAACATTTTCTCAAGAGGAGCTATGATTCTAACCACCATGGATGGTGACGACCTTCCTCACCCCGTCAATGCAGACATAGTGAAAAGATACTACGCATAATTAACGACCCGCTAGGTCAACTGGCCTAGGCAAAAATAAGGGCTTCCTGGCGAACCAAAAGGGTTCGGGCAAAAATAAGGGATGAAAATGGAAAAACTCTATACACCCGGCAAGTCGAAAACCTGAAAAGGCGGCTTGGGCAAAAAAGGGTATCCCGATGGACTGAAAACCCGAAAGGGCAGTCCAGGGAAAAGTTAGGGATCAAAGCGTAACACTATGTCTCATTGGATCACCTTGCAACCAGACTTCGGTATCAACTATCAAGCTCAGAAGGAACTAATCAATCTGATCTACCTTCAACCAGTAGAAAAGTGATGAGATGCTCAAGAACATAAAGGCAATATCAAAGTTAGAACCCAGTGGGATTATTCACATAGCTGTTTTGTTTAGTTTTTCACAAATTGTGTAAATTCTATTATTCGGCGACGTTCTCTTACTAGGACGTCAGCCTCTTGTACAAAAACGCCTATTTACAGGCCAAACTTCAAAATCAATACAATTCATCTTCAAAGAAAATTTCAAGCTGTTTTTCTTTTATCTGTTTTGTTTTGCAAAGAACGTCCAATGTTCATTTGTGATATATGCGTTTGACATTAATTGCTTCTCATAAATATTTACATGCGAAACAAAAAGACAATTACTGGTAATATCAGAAATAGGGGCAATAAAAAGTGTCCAAGCTTTACAGTTGCTCTATCCACCAGGTACAAGGTAGATTCAGCTGAAGAATATCGACAAGGTACTTTCACTCCCCGCAGGGTAAGACAGTAATGACAACTCTCCCCAGATGATAATTGCAGCTGCAAATGAATTGGTAATATCCTCCCCAAGCAGAGTTTATGTACCATCAACACTGAAAAGGCTTAATATCCCCGGCGGTCTTAATATTCCCCAGCGGAGTATAAGAACATTCCCCGGCAGAATACAAAATATCCCCAGTGGAGTTTAAAATTTTTCCCAGCGCAGTCTAAAAAAAAGCTTCCCCAGTAGAATTTGAAGAGTCATCCCCAGTAGACTTTGGAAGGTTGTCCCCAGCAAAGCTCAAAGGATTATCCCCATTAGAGTCTAAAAGGTTATCCTCAGTTAAGTCGCAACTAAAAGGTCATACCCAGCGGAGTTCTTTCCTTCCATAAACAAGAAGTCAATCCCCAACAGGATTCAGTATCACCAGCAACGGTAACTTATCCCCAGCGGAATTTATCAGTGGAATCCTCAGCAGAGCATCTCTTCCCCACAGAGTAATCTCCTCATCAGCTTATTCCCCAACGGAGTTATCCTCTCCTGCAGGTTTATTCTCACAATCATCTTCGTTCGCCATCCCCAGCGGAAACGAAGAATTCAACTTTTTTCTCCAGCAGCTATCCGGGACTTATTTTCCCCAGCTAAAAGCATTATGTTTCCATACATCATGACACATACATATACGCATCATACAACACAATCTTATTTATTTTGAGAACATCATTGCTTGATATATATCATGCATTGCATATGAATGACCTTTACCTTTCAGGAAGGATGCAATTAAGTTCTCAGCTATGTCGAAGTACTGACCGGTTCTTAAATCTCAACTGAATTAGTCTCGGTTGAATTAAGGATAAGGTTCTAAATCTCGACAATTTTCCTACGTCGAAGTGTGGACGAGTTCTTAAATCTCAACAAAATTATCCTTCGTTGAAGTACAGACAGTTCCTAGATCTTGATGAAGATGTTTCCCTCAGTCGAAGTACTGACCGGTTCTTAAATCTCAACTGAATTAGTCTCGGTTTAATTACAGGTAAGGTTCTAAATCTCGACAATTTTCCTCCGTCGAAGTGTGGACGAGTTCTTAAATCTCAACAGAATTATCCTCTGTTGAAGTACAAACAATTCCTAGATCTCGATGAAGATGTTTCCCTCAGTCGAAGTACTGACCGGTTCTTAAATCTCAACTGAATTAGTCTCGGTTGAATTACAGATAAGGTTCTAAATCTCGATAATTTTCCTCCGTCGAAGTGTGGACGAGTTCTTAAATCTCAACAGAATTATCCTCCGTTGAACTACAGACATTTCCTAGATCTCGATGAAGATGTTTCCCTCAGTCGAAGTACTGACCGGTTCTTAAATCTCAACTGAATTAGTCTCGGTTGAATTACAGATAAGGTTCTAAATCTCGACGATTTTCCTCCGTCAAAGTGTGGATGAGTTCTTAAATCTCAACAGAATTATCCTCCATTGAAGTACAGACAATTCCTAGATCTTGATGAAGATGTTTCCCTCAGTCGAAGTACTGACCGGTTCTTAAATCTCAACTGAATTAGTCTCGGTTGAATTATAGATAAGATTCTAAATCTCGGAAATCCTCCTCAGTCGAAGTACTGACCGGTTCTTAAATCTCAACTGAATTAGTCTCGGTTGAATTACAGATAAGGTTCTAAATCTCGGCAATTCTCCTCAGTCGAAGTACTGACCGGTTCTTAAATCTCAATTGATTTAGTCTCGGTTGAATTACAGATAAGGTTCTAAATCTCGACAGATTTCCCCTAGTTGAATTACGGACAAGTTCTTAAAACTCAGCAGAGATGTTCTCTTAGCTAAGGTACAGGAAAGTTCCTAAATCTCAACAAAGGTCAGGCTTCCCCACCGGAATCTTCCACAACAACAGGTATGCAAACTCTCGCTAAGGAATCTCTTATGCGATCGATACTCCTGCAGATGGAATCTTTAAACCCATCCCCCCGCCAGCAACCTCCAAATGGCATCTGTAAGCCCATTCTCGGCATCACAAGGCTGATACCACTTCATGCGAGTGCAAATTTCTGGGCACTCTAGTGTTCAATCATCTTCCACCTTCGGATCACAAAAGGAACGAAAGCCAATCTACATCCTCAGGTTTAAGAAGATTGAACAGGGGCAGTTGTTGTACCCCAAAATTTTCCCTCCCATATTTCTCAAGACATTGCAAGAAAAATTTCCAAGTGGCTCAAGGTTGTTCAAGAGTTGGACAGACAAGCTATCTCCTAAGGCAGTCAACCCCAAATTAGGGTTTTGTGTTGCATCATGATCTTTGAGTCCAAATGACCTCAAGTGCTCCCCAATGTCCTAATATGTTCTCAAGATCATCCATGTCAAATTTCAAGCCTTGTAGAGGAAGTTTGCTCAGTCAATTGCTCAAGGGCCCAAAAAATCGACCATGCTAGGGCAAAAGTCAACTGTGACCTACAAATAGTCAAACTTCAATATTTTTTGTCAACATTCTCATTTTGAAGGATATTTCATCATTTGATCAAGGGTTGATCATGATTCATCAAGGATTGCTCAAAATTCATCAAGACTCAAAAGTTGCTAAATTAGGGTTTTGTAGGAAAAGTCAACTCAACTTTGACCAAGCATAACCTTCTCATACTTTATGAGAAATGACCCATCCAAAGCTCATTTTGAAAAGGATGCAATTTCCTACAATCCATCTTCATACCCAAAATCAAAAAATGCACTCACAAGAAGTTATAAATTTGGACATTATAGGTCATTTTTGAAAGTCAACAAAAACACCTTTTTTTCCAAAGCTTATAACTTGATTATGGAATATCAAAATGATATTATACCAAAAGGGTTGGTTAGAGGACATCTCAAGCTTTCTAAAAAGTCCAATAACACCTCCAAAAAGTTCAAAATTGAAGAAGTTATGCATTGTTAAAGTTGGACATTTTTACAAAATTGCCAAAAGTCAAATATCCCCAAAACTTCAAATTTTGTCAAATGGGCCCATTCTTTTCCACTTGATTTGTGCTTGCATCATTGCCCACGTGTCCTAGCTTCCGCCATGAGCCCATATTTTATTTTTATTATTTAATTTGATTTTTTATTGAATTTATTCATTTTAAATCAAATAAAATCATAGAAAATCCAAATGATTAAAAACTCTTGATTTATTGATTGTTTTAGGCTTTGTTTACAGCTAGCATCATCACGGAATTCGTATCAAAGTAATTTATGTGCAAAAAGATTGAATCAAGCCAAATTTGGAAAGGTTTAAAGAGGAGATCAAATCAAATTCAAAGGCATTGATATGGGAAGATTTGATCCATAATTCTTACCCTAATACACCACATAATACATAAGCAAGAAAAGGCAATCGAGATAAGGGTTGGAAGCTGCAGGCAGAGGCAGAACAAAAGTTGAAAAATTCACTAAAAAGCTTGAAATCAAAATCATAGCTAGAGGCATATTCAAAAGCCAAGACATGTCCCAAACGCTTCTTGGGCATTCGCTCAAGCCAAACCAATCCAAAGCAAGCTTGTTGATACGCCCAAACGCGATGTAAGTGTCACGAAACCCAGCTCTGTTCTTGAAATCGTAACTCTCAATTCTTGCATCTATAATGAAAATTACTTGCATATTTGTAATCCTCACAACATTTCCAAGCTATTTGCATCATTCAATTTTGTTTATCTAATCTGTAATGTAAAATGTCATAGCTAGGGTTTCTTGGATATTTTTGGGCGTTTTTATTTCAGGAATAATTGACCACCAAGAAGGGTATGGTTGTGACCGGGATGATGAGACGAGCACAACCATGCCCTTGGAATTCATTTTTGTGGCCTGAGGAGGATTTTGAGATGAACAATGCTATAGCTACGGACTTATGTCCGTTAGTATATGCCTGTGTACTTTTGGCCACAGACGGCAGGTTGAAGACGATGTGTGGCGCCCCATCATTGGGCCAATCAAACCACGCACATTTTTTTATTTTGCTGGCAATAGTTTTTTTGTTTTTATATAATATATATTATTTCCATTGTATTAACAAACAAGGACAGATGGCCTAGAGGCAAGCGTGCGCATCCAAACTCCTTCAGGACCTGGGTTCGAATCCCAGGTCCCCCACTTTCCTTAATAATTTTGCTTTTCAGATAATCACGTGCATATTCAAGCTTGCAGTATACCATGCGCCATCAATCATCCAATGGACAGATGGCCAAAGGCCAGATCTGAGAGTCCAAGTTGAAGGTCCACCATAGGCATTGGTCCATGCATGCTGACCAAATCTCAAAAAGTCAAACAAGGGCCATCGTTTTGGGGCTTCAATCTGCTACTCATACTCCCAATTTCAGGCCCATACCCCCCTTCCTCTCATTTATTTTGCTTATTTTTTATTTTTTATTTGTTTTATTATTTTTTGTTTAATTTACTAACCAATTAAAATTAAGTCTTTTATAAAATAAAATCACCAAAAAATATTTTTATTCAATTAAATTTTAAAATTTATTTTTTATTAATAAATACTAATAAATTAATTTAGGTTTTAATTCTAGAATAATTTTAACCTATTTTGCAAATAATTAAAATTAACTAGACTTAATTAGGTTTTTACTAATTCAATTAATTTTTATTTTCTTTCTTAAAATAACAAAAACCCAAAAATAATTTATTTTTATTAATTAATTTATTAATTTTATTTAGTAACTAATTTAGGTTTAATTTCTTTCCCTTAAATAAAAACGACAAAAAACCAAAACGACATGTTTTCTTCAAAAGGGTCAAAACCCTAGAATTTGCGCTCGATTTAATATTCCCGCATGCGATTTACTTTCTTTTATCATATAATGTACTTGCTCCCGGTTTGTAATAGTTAATAGGACTTTTATTTATTTTTTATCGCTTTATTTATTTTTTAAAGGGTTTGTCTTTGGCGATGTAAATACCCGACGCCTTGTAATTTAAATTCCGCATTTTATTTCCGCAAATTATAACTGTTAGATGTTTGATATTAGGATTGCATGACAAGACTGAATGTTTTAACCTAAAATCAACTTAGATCACCCTTAACATGTACAAAGATAAAAATAACTGAAAACAATACACTCGCACATGCGCACTCTTAGGGTACGCCCCACTTGGTTGCCTTCGTACACGGTCATTAAGTATAGGTCGTTTTAGAGGTCGTCCTCTTGTCTAAAGATCATAGTCGCCTCGGAAAGGTTGCCTCGGATATCATTGCCTCGAATAAATGATCTAAGACATTAGGATTACCGCTAAGGCATCCTAACATTGCTTTGGTGACCGTAAGTCCCGCATTCGAATTGACCCTCAAACTCCAACGACGGTGCTACCTACTCATCAATAGTAGGATAGCATTGTCCAAAGGAAATTAGCATAGAACGATTCTTTTTTCGAGTAGGTAGATGGTTCTTAGGTACTTGCTCTTTCAAAAAACAAAATCTTTTTCACACTTACACTTTTCGAACAAAGTTTTCAAAAACACTTCATACGCTCTTGAGGACAGAAGCAAGAGTTAAATCGAAGTTTCAAATAAAAACTTTTTTCAAACCCACAAACACAAAGAAAACAATTTTGAAAATAATTGAGCAAGTACCTAAGAGCCCGTGGATAACCACGGATAGAAAGGGTGCTAAGACTTTCCCTTTCTATAATCTACCCCCCGAACCCGAGAAATATCTCGTAAAAGGAAGTTTTCTGTGCTTTTTTCCTTTCCTTGTTGGATAAAATAAAAGTCGGTGGCGACTCTTGCTTACCGCGACATTTTGCTAACACAAAACGCAAACCAGCATTCCAAAAAAAAAATAGCCAGTTCTTCCCACCGTATCACACTACCCATAATTATGATAAAGGAGAATTTGCATCATCTCAAAGTCGAGGATATGGCTTGGATTTTAGAATCAACAAAGCCTCACTTAACACCCAAGTGGAAAATATCTCACTTCACTACATATTGTAGAAGTATAGTTGTTTTCATCACTACAAGGATTGACAAGAGTCTAATCTTTTGAGAAAAGTTTTAAAATAAAAAGCCAAAGTGGAAAAATGGTTTAAAATGAGATTGATTAACTTTTAGTCTTCTCACAAAAAATGTCAAGGTATTATTAAATTGATTGAAGTTTATTTATGAAAAGGTTTTGAAAATGCATGGACCTAGGTCCAAGTTTGTTATGAAAGTGGTTCAAGTTTAAAAAATAAGAATATTTTTCAAAAGAAGGGAGAAGATTTTTGAAATTAAAGAAAATGGGAGGAGAAGAAGAGACTATCCTAAAGCATAAGGTAAAAGCTAAGAAGAATAATTATCTAACCAACAAGAAGCCATTACTTGACATTATGAGTCAAGATGTACTTCCCATTCTTTGGATTGAAACCAAACAAGAAAATATACTAGACCTCTTGAGAATCAAACTTCAAGTGTATTAAGTCTTCACAAAAATTGGGCAGAGTAACGGCTGTATACGGGTGAATTCCAGATTACGGATAAAGAATGTAATCACAATAACCTGCACATAAAACAAACAAATAACCCAATGTCTTGAGGTAAACCTCAAGAGCTCCAGACAAAATATCAATTAAAGTCACAAGGTCTCCAATATAGGCCAAGGTTTCTAATCCTAAGTCCAAGAAGTCCAATGCTCCATACTGCCAAGGATAGTAACCAAGTAGTCCAAGTATCATTAAAGCCTTTTTTAGGGTTCATGTTGATTATTAGGTGACTTGAAAAATAAAAGAAAGGCTCAAGTGAGCAAAACAAAGATAATAAGGATATAAATGCTCAGGTGAGCAAAATACAAATACATGAAATGTAATGCTTAAAGTAAAGGGTACATAAAACATAAAAAAATAAAAGCATAAAATGAAACAAATTAATAATTAGTGGTTAGTTGGATGACCACCTTGAAACTTGCATTTGGAACTCATTAGAGGATTGGTAGAACCAAAGCCTCCACACAACAAGTTGCATTTTCTTTTTTGTCAAGTATATCATCCATTTGGAGTCCTCACAAGTACCATTTAATGATCAATGATGTTTAAGTGATCCGCGCTGACCAAAAGTGTTGTAGATCCATTAGAGGATTGTTAGAACCAAAGCCTCCACACAATGAATATCAAAGTTATTGGATCAAAGGGATCAAATTAACATATTTGGGCTTACAAACATAGGTTTGGGCCACGAATGATCATTTATTCAAATCAGGACAAAATTTAGCGCTATATTAAGCAATCGTAAGTGGACTTATATAGAAGTCGCACCTATTTTGAGGTCGGTCAATAGCAATATATGCACCATTTGTTTTGAGACATGATATAGAGATCATACTCTAATAACACTTAGTGCAATAAGAAAGGGATGCGATGAAGATGGATGGGAAAGAATGCAAATCACATTTGAATTAAATTTTAATTAAACTATTATTAAAATCATTCATCCATTTTATGGAGTTAGACTCAATACCATGGATCCAATGATGTTAACAAAGTTCATAATCAAAAAATAATATTGCATTTAATATATACATTAAAAAAAGTTTTAAAACATTTTAAAATGGAAATAAAAGAGAAAAATACCAACTATGCTCAAATTAATCAAGAAATAAAAAGTAAGACCATAGAAAAATCAGAAAAGGACTCAAATATTTTTACAAAAATTTTGGTAATTTTTTAAAGTCAGAAACTATTTTTAAAATTAAAAGAAATGAGTAAAATAAACCAAAAATGATTAAAAAAAATAACAAATCCAGAAATAAAAAATAAATTAGGTGACCAATATTTTTCACAATATCATTGGATCATCCCATAATTATTTCAGAATTTAAAAATGCATAAAAGTATTATTAAACATTTAAAATAATTCAAATAAAGTGAAAATTCATAAAAAAATATCAAAACATAAAATAAAATTGTGAAAAAATAAAAATCAGAAAGAGAAGAATCATAAATATTTTTCATATTTTTTTCATATTTTTTGGATTAAAAATGATTTTTCTATGATTTTTTGAAGTTTAAAACAATTAAATATAAAAATCAGAAAATAAAATAAAAACCAAAAAGATGTGGACCAATGGATGAGAGTCAAAATGAGTTAGTAATCAAATCCAAGGGATCTGGCGCGCTGTGCATATCATGGTCATTAGTGAATAAAACACAGGATCACTTATTAAATCAAAAATTAAAAAAAAAACAAGTGGCGCGCCTTCATTGGTTGGAAGATGACACGTTGGTCATCTTCAACCTCCAGCCAACGTGAATTACAGGTCTCTCAAACTGTAAAATCAGAAGCTCAGACCTATGACATTGGCTTCGTCTCTTCAAGACGAAGACAACCACACATTCGCGACAAATTTATATAAGTTGTAGCTCAAGCAATTTGGAAGGAAATTTTGAAAAGGGATTTGAAATTTCATGGTCAAAATGTGTTTCCAGTTAAAAGTAAGTATTGCAACTAGAACCAGGGCAATGAGAGCATCACAATGATATCAAAGTTTTGAAGAATTGATGGAGAAATCTATCTATTGAAGTTGAGTTGCAGAGCTCTGAAATTGAACTTCTATGGAGCAATATAGGGCACGATTCTTGAAGGTAATTGTATGGTTAGCTTTAGGGAAGATCAAGGAAGGTGAATTTATAGAAAAATTAGATTAAAAATGGCTTGAATACTTATTACGAATTTACAAAAAATTGAGTTATGGAGCAAGTTTGGCAAGGTGATTCAGGCTATCTCAAGCGTGTGAAATGATGAAGTTTGGAGGGAAATCGTGGGAGGTCTGCAGCATGAACAAAGTGTGACTTGTTTAGCATCAAAACTTGGCTAAATCGTGTGTTTTATTATTCTAAACGCCTTTAGAAAGTTTCTAAACATGATTAGAAGCAAAAACGCGTGGAAAACTTGTGATTAGAAGCCAAAACAAAGATTTCAAAATCTGACTTGTGATGAAACTTCAGTTTCAAGCTACCAATTTCAAAATAATGGCATTTTCAACTCAAGGGGTCTTAGGGCATGATTATTGATGATTTAGAAATATGAGGTTACAAGCTTTGCCATGGAAAAATAATGGAGTTAAATGGATGCTTGTGCTGAAAGTTGCATTGAGTCAAAGTTGGGGAAAAGGGTTGACTTTCCATACTTAGAAATATTCCAAATTTTTCTTCAAAAGTGATCTATAATGTTTTTCATCCAAACATGGCCTTCCACTTGGAATTTGCTCTTGGCCAAAAAACATGGCATGAAATAGACCTCTTTAATGACATTTTGAAAATTGAACCATTTAAAATATCCAAAAATTGAGAGAGTTATGAATTGTTGAAGTTGGCAAAAAATCATGAAATGACCTATAATCTTTTGCATCCTTAGGGAATCTTCTATCCATTTTCTCACCTTGCACATAAAAGAAGGAATAAATTTCACATCCTCAAGATCATTTTGGAAAAATATTAGGCTCAAGGTGATAAAAATTGACCAAGTTATGATCATTTGAAGTCACATATGAGAAAATGAGGGTTCATCTGGAGGACTTGTAATCTTTCTTCATCATCAAGTTTCTTCCACAATAAAACTCCTTTAGACTTAGAAGTTATTTGTTTATAACCCTTTTAAGAGAAGGATGTCTTTGGAATCACTCAAAAATACCAAAAGATGAGAAAGATATACTTCTTTGAAGTTCAAAACCCTAGCTCCTAGACCAAGAAAATGCTTTGAGGAACTTTGACAATTTTGACCAACCTTCTTGTACCAACACTCTTTATTTGTAAATAGAATTTATTGAGGATTATAATGATAACTCATAGCCATCAAAGCCACTTCCATATCTTGAGAATTTAGAGAAATATGCACTTGTGATCAATGGGAACAAGACCTTGTCCAATCATGACAACTTCTTCCATCAACCCCTTGTACCTTTGAATCAATTTGATAACTCTGAAATGTGATGAACCCAAAATAAACCTTGCCATGCCATTTCTTCCTAAACAACTTCAATGGTGAGGTTTGTAGTTCTCAAACTTTATTGACTAGGGCATGGAAATAAACAAATGAACTCATGGATCAATTTGCTAAGCCACATTGCCTTTACCTACATTATTAACAAGTAAGACCATCCAACATTTCATTTTATTAATTAGAAAGAAAATCAAGACAAAATATCCATGATCACAAAATAAAACAAGTCAAGATGCTTGGTGATTCCTCAAAGAGCAAAACTAAAGATGAGGAGGAGGACCAAAAGCTCTAATGTGATCTTGTTGTGATTGAATCAATATGATATGATGAAGGGATCTTAGGGGCAAAAATTGGGGTACAACAGCAAGAGTCGCCACCATCTTTTCTTTTATCCAATAAAGGAAAGGGTGAAAAGAACAGGAAAGACCTTTTGAGATTTTTCTTGAGTTCGGTGCGTAGGTTATGAAAAGGGAAGGTGTTAGCACCCTTTTCATCTGTAGTTATCTACAGGCTCTTAGTTTCTAGCTCACTTTGAAATACTTTTGTAAATATTTTTGTGTTTTGTGTAAGTTTAAAAATATTTTTGAAAACGCCTTTGTTTTGGCAAACTTTATAATGATTCTCGTCTCTATAAAAACGTATATAAAGTGTTGGTTTTGAAAATAGTTCAAAGAGATGTTTATTTTTGGAAAGATGTTTTGAAAGTGTAAGTGTGAAGATGGTTTTATTTGTGATCAAGCAACTACGAGCATTCTACCAACACAAAAAGTCTTAGTTCTTTTCCTCATGCTTTAGATAGTGTTAACTTAGCATTAGTTAGTAAGTAACCATATCATTGGATGTGAAGGGACACATGTGGGTCATCATACATTCATAGAAGGCAACATTGTAGGATACCTTAGCAATTTGTCGTAAGGGTCATAAGATTGTTTACTGAAGGCAACATCGAAGGGTCATCGAGGGACTACGATCTTGTATTCGAGGGTCTTTGCTAAAGTATCCCATGTTCGAGGGACGTGGTTGTTTAATCTGAGGCAACAATTGTGGGTTACCCTAGAGGTGCAGGTCTGCAAAGTGTTTTTATTTTCATGCATTTGTCTTGAATTTAGGGTTGTCTATTTGTTGATTTTAAGTCTTGCCATACAAACTCTAATTACTAGCAATAATATGAAAAGCGATAAATTGTGGAAATTAAAAGTTCTACGCTATTACATCATTTTAGAGGATGGGGGATACAAATTTACAAATGGGGATAACAAGTAAAAATAAACCCTAATTACTATTACAAGGCTTTGACAATTACATGAATTGTAACGCGAAATGGTAACATGCGCGAAAATGTAAAGATAAAGAAAAAGATTGCCTTTTTTAGG
Organism: Vicia faba; assembly: GCA_948472305.1. Taxonomy (NCBI): domain Eukaryota; kingdom Viridiplantae; phylum Streptophyta; class Magnoliopsida; order Fabales; family Fabaceae; genus Vicia; species Vicia faba. The sequence continues at coordinate 1,635,821,810 of OX451738.1, read as the reverse complement.
TTATTTCGAAAGAAAAAGGTTTTGAAGTTCATTTAATTGAAGAAAAACCTAGGTCTAAGTTAACTTAAAAAAGAACATTAATTGTTTAGAAAATTTTTTTTGATCTTTCATTTAGAAAAATAGTTTTATGGTGTTAGGTCATCTCCAAACAATGCAATATGTCAAAAGTAATCTAAAAACTCAAAAAATTAGAAAATTGGATGTCTGAGCTGACACAGGCCATGTCAGTGGACACGGGCACCGTGTCAGGACCTGTTCCTGGCTTTCTGTGTATTTTTGTTCCAGCTAAAATGACACGGTCCATGCCGTGTGACGTGGGCACCCGTGTCAGCCCATGCCATGTACACTTCTGAACCTGTTGAGTTGACACGGGTCGTGTCGTGTGACACGGGCGCCCGTGTCAAGACCTTCCCTGCATGTTTGTTAAATTTTCAACCAACTGAACTGACACGGGCTGTGTCGTGTGACACGGGCATCCGTGTCAACCCCTGGCCTAGCTTTTTGCTAGGTTTTCTTTTTGATATGTCATGTTATTTCTTTTCGAAAATGAAAGCAAATGATGTATGGATTAAGATATTATAGTTTGTGAAAACTTACCTCCTGAAGTGAAAATTTTGGAACACGTATGGATGTTTCCGTGTGCAAAGTGGTGATTGATCGATCCCCTTCGGACCTTCTTGAAATTGCTCCAACCCTTACTTTATACTTAAATTTCTTGAATAACTCCAATCAAGTAAAGTTGCAAGGTACTGTTTTTTAGTTTGGAAGATGGTGATAATGATGTTACATAAGTTGTTCTTGTGTTTGAACAACTTCTATATGATGTATTTGAAGTATTTTGATGGTTTTTTTGGGCAAAACTTGCAAGGTGTGAGAGGTTCAAAGATTAGGACTCCAAAGCTCACAGATGGAGGTTTTGTGAACAAATCTGGTTTTTTGAGAGTGAAGGGATTTTGAGTGCTTGTTTCTCTTTATTTTTTTCTAGGCCCTTTTCTCTTTCAAAATCTCCCTCTATTTATAGGCAAGAGGTTTGGGAGGTTGAAGTAATCATATTTTCAAAATAGCATGTTGTGGTTTGGTTGAATTGTACATGACTTTGCATAGTTTTAATGGGGCATGGCCTGTTTTTTAGGAGTGCTTTGCAGGTTGTAGATGGTTGCTTCTTGCTTTGGTATTGTGTATGTGTAGAAGAAACCATTGAGAGGCTCAAGGAGTTGACATTATGGTTAAGGCCATGCTTTTCAAGAATGGCAATGGTGCCTTTATGATTTATGTCATAAATGGAAAGATCTTTTGGCCAATGGCTCAAACACCTGGGTAACAGCTCAAAAGTAGGTGTAAGCATTAAATTATGGTGAAATTTGCAAGTCAGAAGGCCTGCAACACAAGATTATGCAGCATGGCATATGGACTGGATCTCATGTTCATCCCATAATGACTTGTGTTTCAAGACTGGATGTCCAACTTCATGCCTTTGAGTCTCCTAGCTCAAGTATGATAAATTCATGCTCTTGGATGTTTTGGAAAGCTTGAAACATCCTCTAAAACCTTCATGTTTCCACTTTTGTTAAATCAGGTTGGAACTAAGTGAGAATTGTCCAAGAAGTTGAGACAAAAACTGACCAAACCTGTTGAAACTTTCTCTAAGTGTTGGATGAAAATGTCATGACTTCATGAGCTTGTATCTTCAAATCTAAGGGTTTTTTGGACATCAACCCTCTGATATAAAGTCGTAGAATTCATCAAGATCTACAACTTCCATGTTGAAAGTTTCCTTTGAATCCTCATGCATCTTGGTGAATAATTGTCATGAAGTAGTGAAATTATCAAGGTTAAAGACACTTAGAAATTACCAAGTATTGAAAATCTTGACTTTTGTGGACTTTCTTGACTTTCTTGATTTTATTGATTCTTGATAATCAAGTTTGATATTTTTGTATGTCTTCATGAATTTTATCTTTGGCATATAACGTTGACCAAAAAGTCAAAGTTTAACATTTTGTGTATCGGTTGACTTTCAGTCAATTGATCCAAATTTCAACTATCAAACCCTTGATCCTGAGGAATGATTTGAGCCATGAAATTATGTCAACATGTCGTGTTTGAGTCCTTGAAATTATGTTTCAAACCAATAGATTTTGTATTAGGTTAAAAGTCAGTGATCAGTCAACTTCAGTGAAAACCCTAATTTGCGGTCTCAGTGTTTTAGAGGTGATTTTGTCTAATCAATTCTTGAGAATCCTTGAGTATTGGAGATCCTTTGTGAGGAATGTCTTGAGAAAAGAGAGGGAAAATTTTGGGGTACAACAATATGCTTTCACTTTCAAAAATCCTCATCAAGCTGCAAACTCTCTTGAAACTCTTGATAAAGAATTACCCTCTATATCTTCTGACTTAGTTGAGGTATCATTTACACTAATTGCTATGAACTAGATCTTGCATCACAAAAATCTAATCCTTTACCTAATCCTGAATCCCTTATCAACCTTCATCATAGCCTATCTCACTCATTCACTTTCTCTGATCCTCAATCAGAAACTAGTCAAATAGTTCTTCCATCTATCACATCTTACAACTTGCTACCAACACCTTCTCACCCTAGATTTTATCAAACCTCAATCAGGTCACTCACCCCATTTGAACTCTTCCAAAAGTTTTATCAACTTTCCTTAATCTCTCTTGAGAAATTCTTGAGAATCTCCTCTTCCAGTATGGATTAACTTCAGAAGAATAACGGATGTCAATTATTATGTCATGCAATCTGTATGCCTCCAAGAGGCTAAAAGAATATATATGGATCTAGTTATATCCTTATCCTCACCTCCCTTGTGTTTTCCTGCTCCATAACCTACAATACAAGTGGTTATTAGACTAGAAGTTGTGCGCTCTTCCTACACCTCTGATACTATTTTAGTAACAGCTGAAAACCACTCTCATGCTCTAGAGAGAAACCTTCCTTGGATATTGAAAAGGAAATTTATGGGATAAAGGAAAACCTGGAAAAGATGCAAGAATCAAATAGGATTATCCAAGAGCGTCTGGAATGACAAGAGGAATCAATTCTAGCTCGAGCAACCTCCTTCAATCAGTTGGTAGAAATGCTAAAGCAATTCATGGATAAGTTTAACAAAGAGTCTTAGGATTAGACAGTATCTTAGAACGTAAGATTAATTCCTCTCTGCTTCTAAAAATTTTATATTCTTAAGTTCTTGTGTTTAATGAAATCTATTTGTTTGATAGTTATCTTAAACTGTTTATCCTTCTATCTAAATATCTTAATTTAGTTTTAACAATCATTTCTATTAAAAACTCGGTGGATCAATATAGAACTTAAAACTTGTTATAAGTAATCCTTCATAAAAAATTCAAAGAATTAAGAATCCTTAAAAACACATGCATTATTCAATTAGCTGTTAATTCATTTATGTACTTTTATTTCTTCTGAGTGTTCTGTGTAATCTGTGTAATATATATTCTCTCTGCTTTCTACTCTTTTTACTTTTTCTGTTCTTTATCACCTTTTTTATTTTTGAAAAAGGGGGAGAAAGTAAAATAATTTTGATAATGTTTAAACGTTTAGAATTCTTAAACTCAAACATATAAAATGATGTTGCTACTAACCCTGTGTTTGATGTTTCAATCCAATAACTCTAAACAAGTTCACTGAGTATTCTAAGACAGGTTGAAGATGAAGATCCTAATGCTAAGGTTGAAAACCTTATGGATGAAATCAACTCTGATTTTATATAGAAGAAGTTCTACACTTTGTGAATATATGAATATTCAAACAGATGTACCATACATAATTCAAAGTTATAAACTTACTGAAAGTAAGGTAATATAGCTTGATACCATAGTGTTCAGAAGTTGTTAACTTTCTAAAAGTATGAAATTCATACTTAAAGCTCTAGAAGTCGTGCTCTCTTAAAAGGAAGACAAGTCAACATTCTGACGCATGCTCTGATATGTGTGCTTCCATAATGTATGCTCTATTCAGAAGTTGTGAACTGTTTGAATGATTGATATATTAGAAAATATCAAGTTAAACATTGATACTTAAAAAGTAGTGAACTTATCTAGAAGTATAGTGTTTTGGTTGTGATATCGGTGTCATGATGTATAAATGTGATAAATGATGCGTGACATTATTCAATTAGGATCAAAACCAAGTTTTGATTCTTCATCAAGTGTTGATAGTAACCAGGTTCTGAGATGAAGACCAGGTATTCTAAACATAATCTGATGAGTTGATTGTAGGGAAATGTCACTTCTCTTTGTTATATGTTCTTATAACTCAAAATTTATTTTGTGAGTCTTGGGCTCAGGTGGAGACTCTGAGCAAGCTTAAATGAAATTTTGGGATTAACATATTCAGGGGGAGTTTTGAGCTTAACTCTGAATTTGTTGGTTACAGTGATTACCCTGTATAAATTATTCTATCAAAATACATGGTTTTGTCATCATCAAAAAGGGGGAGATTGTAAGAAAAAGAAGTGTTCTACATTTGGCCTTAAGTTTTTGATGATAAGTTTACATGTTATCTTTAAGAATATCCTAACTCTGGTATCAAGGCGTGTGATGTCATCAGGTTCTAAAAATACACTAGTAGAAGAAAACATGTGGTTACGTGTTGCAATTAAAGTCAAGATTCTGAATACGTCTTCTGTAACGTGTCTTAATAATGTTAGCACAAGAGGTTATGATCGTGACTTTATGGTTAAGTTTAGGAGGCCTTCTAAAGCTTTACTTCGGTGTGTTACAAGTTCTGAAGATTATGAGGACGGGGTTCTGCTAAGCAAGTTCTGACGATCTGAAGACAAGCAAGTTCTTACAACCATGTGCTGAAGAATCTTAAGACAAGGTTCAGATAGGACAAGTTCTGAAGACTTCAATACTTAGGTTCTAAGACTTAAGAGTGAATCTTCTACAACAAGCTTCAACGTTCAATATTCAAATATCTGAAGCCTCTGATGATAAGAAAAAGTTCAAAATGGTTAATGTGTGATGATGTATAAAAGGTACATAAAGTATATGTGACCTCTAACCTCTAGGATGGCGTATGGACAATCATTATACTGTATTGTCAACCACTCTCATTATAACCCTTGGGAACAAACAATTGGATTTCCATCTATCTTTTTTTGCTCAACAAATATCGGTTTACAAGCTTATTATAAAAACATTATTCAGAGAAAAGGTGGAAATATATCATTGAACAGTGATAGGATACATAAATTATTATTTTATAGTGTCTAACTCTTACACCTTATTTATCCATTGGAACTAACTGTTGGTGCAGGAAAAGGCTTTTTTATCCTCACAACGTCTCTCTCTGAAGGCTATAAGATAAGATCAAAGATTCAAAGCCAAGTGTCATTGGCCATCAAGCTTAAACATTGTGGATGCTGAAGATGTCAAATCTGCAATGCTACACATTCTGAAGACCGCTATAGAAAAGATAAAAAGAAAGAAAGAAAATTTCAACAAGATGTTATTCAATAATCATCATATACATCTTGGATGAAACAGAAGAAGCCAGGAGTTGTTGCTCGTAACTTGCTCAACAAGAAGATGAAAAGAACACTACAAGATGCTACTAAACTTCTGATCATATACATCTTTGTAGGACATTGTAATGAACACAAGAGTTGTTGCTCGTATTGTGTTTCATTTCAAATCTCTTCATGTAAATTGTTTTAACACTAGAGTTGTTGCTCGAAAATTGTTAAATAGTATTTGCTTAAAACACTTGTATAATCTGCTTAGAAGAAGCATATGTAAACACAAGAACCTCATCAATTGTTGTTGATTAGTTCCTTGAGAGACTGGGTGAAGGTCTGATCTCAAGAAGATAATGGATGCGGTCATTATAGGAAATCCTAATAGAAGATCTTGAGGGATCATATTCTATTGGGTCAGTGATTGGTATATTCGTTAAACCATATCACTGAACATATTATTGAAGGATCCTTAAGAGACTGGGTGAATGTCTGATCTTAAGAAGACAATGGTTATTGGTTGTTGTAGGAAATCCCGATAGATGATCTTGAGGGATCTTATTCTATTGGGTCAATGATTGTTATATTCATTAAATCAAATCACTGAACATATCATTGAAGGTTCCTTGAGAGACTCAGTGAAACTCTGTTCTCAAGAAGATAGTGGTTGTTGGTCATTGTAAGAAATCAAAATAGATGATCTTGAGGGATCTTATTATATTGAGTCAATGATTGTTGTATTCGTTAAATTGGATTACTTAACATATCATTGAAGGTTCCTTGAGAGACTGAGTGAAGGTCTGATCTGAAGAAGATAGTGGTTGTTGGTCATTGTAGGAAATCCTAATAGATGATCTTGAGGGATCTCATTCTATTGGGTCAATGATTGTTATATTCATTAAATCGTATCACTGAACATATCACTGAAGGTTACTTGAGATTCTAAATGAAGGTCTGATCTCAAAAAGACAATGGTTTCTGGTCATTGTAGGAAATCCTAATAGATGATCTTGAGGGATATGATTCTATTGGGTCAATGAATGTTATATCCTGTGGGATCCTTGAATGTGTCATTGTGTGTTGGTCACTGGCCGTTGGCCGTGCATTTGTAATCAGTTTAGTTATAATGGATTAAGCTTTTGGATAAGGTAAAATCATCCTTGATGGGGTGGATAGGAGTAGCCTAGTTAATAACGAACCTGGATAAGTTACTTGTGTCCTTTACTCTTTATTGTCTTTATCGCTATTATCATTTGAGTGCTCGGAATTTCTAAAGGGGAATGTTTTATATGAACACAATTCAAACCCCCTTTCTTATGGTTTCTCTACCTTTACAATGATGAAAGACTAGTATGTTATTTATAATAAACCTAACATACTAAACTAATGGGCTTTTTCACAAATAACCATTACAAGCTAATTTAGGGTACAAGCTAACTTAAACAATTGGACATAACAACAGGCCCAATTCAACATGCTAACAACCCTAGCATTTTCGATAATTGCATGCTTGACCATACTTTGACTACAACATACACTTATTCGACACCAGCATGTGAGCAACCTTCGATTGCATGTTAACCTCTATCAAACTTGTCGAACCATGAAGCTACCCTTCGATTCAATAGAGTTTGATCCAATATCTTCCACAAGATTCTAGATGCACCTTCATGTGTATTTTCCAGAAATCTAAATATTCACCACAAAACAAAGGAGGCTTGTCATTGATACCACTGTCTTTTAAAACTAGATTTGCATTTGCGGAAGCCATTTTATATCTTTAGGAACAAGTTACTTATAACCTGCTCTGATCAATTTTAAGTTTTAAGAGTGAGTCTAAGATGGGATGAATTAGGTGTAATAAAATTTTTCTGGTTTTTAGAGATGTTTTTCTTTCTTTTCTAGTTATGTTATGTGATGAAAGCAGTAAATGCGGAAAGTAAAGAACATAAGAAATTTATCCTAGTTCCCCTCACAATCTGAGAGTACATCTAGTACCCTTACCATATGTAAGATTTTATTATTGTTAGATCTTATGATCAAGACTCTCCTAGTCTTCCTATCTAACAAATACACCAAGAACGATCCTCTTGTGATCAACCAAGTTGAAATGAGAACAATCCTCTACTCTCTTACTTCGAACAATCCTGGACAAAAATCTATACAAACCAAACAAGTAGAAAAATAAAAATAATCATTTCTTTTTCACTCTCTTGTTTCCAAAAATCCTGGATAACAAGGAAACACGCCTAATATCAAACAATTCTTGATACTTAGGAATCTGTAACACAACAATAATTTGTATAAGAAGAAACTTTGTAAAATAGACAAGACTTAATCAAATAACCAAAGTCTTCTTCTCTTTTAAGTATGAAATATCAATATCATAAACTCTCTAAGTGCTCAATGATGCTTTTACAATGATGTAATTTTTTTCTCAAAAAACATCTTAGTATGGAAATTTGTAATGAAAATTATGTAGGGAGTTTTGTAGAATTTTGATTGAAATAGGTGATATGAAAACTAATGTGTTTTCCTTAAATACATCATAATAAACCTTTATGAATTAATGCAAAAGTTTGAGACATTTTCATGAAGGTTTGCAATAGTTTAGAATGACAATGATTCATGAAAAAGACATAATTTTGAATTTTGTACATGACTTATTAAGCTAGTTAAATGGGTACTTGACTTAATAAGTGCAAAACGTTTTTCAAATGTCAAAATTAAAATATTGCTTTAGACCGGTGCAAATTATGGCGGTGCTTTGTGCTGTTACGACGGGTCAAACTGTCACAATTTATCAAAAATAGAATGTTTGAAAAATTGAAAAAATTCAAAATTTTTGTCTAAGTATTTGAACCAACCTTATGAAACATCTTTCGATTTATCCAAGTAAATAGATTATATTTGAAAGTGATTTAACATGGTTCAAACATGAAAAATAAATTTTCTAATGCATGATAAAAAATATTTTAAGCACTAAGAAATTTATATGATATGGAATTTATATATCTAAGATGATGAACAAAATCTTGTGAACCAAGTCATATCTTCATAGATCTTTTTCTCCTTCTTTGATAAGGTAGTGTTGAGTTTGTTTTCATCAAAACATGTTAGAAATTTGTCTTCTCACAAAAGCTTTAGAGTTTTTATTAGATTGAGTTCTAAATATACGCTTTAGAATAAGTGAACATACAAATTCATTTTACTATCTGTGATAATGAAATTTAAACAAAAAACAAAGTAACTCCTTTTTCATTGTTGGGTGTGTACTTTTTTTCTTCCTATTTATGGATTTATTTCTATGATGATGAAAATAATAAAATAGAATGAGTTCAGTGGTTAGAACTAGGTGATAATCTGTTAGAACATAGTTTGATTCTACAACCCTTATCAGAGTTTTGATGATAACAAACACAAAGAACAAATATGCACTCTAAATTTTTGTTATATGTTGTACAGAAGTTCTGACTGAAACGACATCAGAAGTTAAGTCACAAGCTTTTAAGCTGAGCAATCAAAATGTTCTGAAGAATGATGATCAGAATCTATGCTAAAGTAAAAGATATTTTGATTCTGAACAGAAGTTTAATGCGCCAAAAGATCCTCATGTCTCTGAGTTTTCAAAGTTCTGAAGTAAAGCAGCATGCAAGATTCCTAAGTTCTGAAGCGTTACTTTTCCATTAAGATAGTATCATATGCAACAGCTTCATTCAGACAAGAATCTTCTCAGTATGTGTGATCGGTGGAAATAGAACTGACTGTTTTTTAAGCTGGTTCGCGAAATGTCGCGGTAAGCAAGAGTCGCCACCGTCTTTTATGTTCTCCAACATGGAAAGGACAAAAGCACAGCAAAATTCCTTATTTGAGAATGTTTCTCGGTTCGGGAGGTAGATTTATAGAAAGGGAAGGTGTTAGCACCCTTTCTATCCATGGTTATCCACGGGCTCTTAGGTACTTGCTCTTATGTTTTCAAAAATTGTTGTTTGCTTTTCAAGTGTATGTGGTTTTGAAAAAGTTTCGTTTGAAAAATTTCTAAGTAACTCTTGTATCTGTCCTCAAGAGTGTATAAAAAATTTGTTTGAAAACTTTTGAAAGTGTCAGTGTGAAAAGATTGTTTTTTTTTTGTTTTTGAGAGAGCAAGTACCCATGAGATCTACCTACCCTAAGGAATTAGGCTGTGTAAGAGTCCTTTAGATAGTGATATCCCACCATTGAGAGGTAGGTAGCACCACCGTTGGAGGTGTTCGGGTCAATTCGAGTTTAGGGACAGTGTGGTCACCGAAGTAATAGTTAGGATACCTTAGAAGCTACCCTTATGTCCTTGATCCTTTTTTAATCCGAGGCAACCGTTTCGAGGCAACTATTCTGAGGCAACCGTTTCGAGGCAACTTGTTTTGAGGCAATTGGATCATGGACATAAGGACTTACTAAAACTTCCTATACTTGACGACCACGTTTCGAAGGCAACAGGTGAGGCGTACCCTAGAAGTGGTGTGTGAATTTGTGTATTATTTTCATGTCAATATTCATCTTTGATCAGGGCATTGTGAGCTATGCTTGTTTTTAATTAGCCATACATTCTTTCATTCAATTTAGAATCTAAGAGTGCGGAAATTTAAATGCGAAAAGATAAATCCTACGCTATTACAAGGCGCGGGTCTATACATCGCCAAAATACAAAGACCCGTTTGGTAAAAGATGCGGAAAGTAAATAAATTCCTAATTACTATTACAAGCCTTGAGCAGTTACATTATATTCAAAAGAAAATAATGCGCGAAAAGAATAAAAATTGAACGTCCGAGGGTTTTGACCCTTTTGAAATTAAATTGAATTAAAAGCTAATTAATTATTTAATTAAAGAAAAGAAATTGTTTTTTATGTTTTTTGTATTTATGAAATAAAGAAAATTAAAATTCAAGAGAAACCCTAATTCTAAGTTATTTTAATTATTAATGAAAATATTAAAGTTGACCTAATTTACTAATTAATTATTATACATGTTCATTTACAAAAATAAATAGTAATTATAATAATAAATAATGAGAAAATAATTAATTAAGAAAAGGATGAAAAATGTCAAAAACCCTAAGTCTAGATATTTTTTATTTATTAAAGAAAAAGATTAAAGTTTAAAACCTAAATTAAACTAAATTAATGGTTAGAGTTTATTTACAAAAATATTTAAATGGTGAAATTAATAATAATTAAATATATTACATTTTTTTTATTTCTGATTTTTTATGAAAAATTATTTTATGGTGAGAGAAAAAAACAATTAAAACAATTTAAAAAGAATTAAAAAGAAAAGAAAAGAAGATTAAAAATAGAATACAAACAAAGGGGGGTATCAGGCCCAGAATGGAGGTGCTTGCAGTAATTTTGGCCCATCAAGGCCTTGGTTGACTTTCCAGGATCGTGTGCATGCTTGTTTGACTGGACCACCATGGATCTCATTCAATGGCCCTTGGATTGATCATCAGGAGCGCGTGGCAAGCCTGAGCGTGAGTGTGTATGGCGAGCCTCTGGGTGAACGCTGCATAGGAACATATTAAAGCAAAAATCATGAATAATGTGGGGGGACCTGGGAATCGAACCCAGGTCCCAATGCTTGCAATACCTATCCTCCACCAACTGAGCCACTTAGCGCGTTTGTAATGTAAATGGAAAGCAATAATTATATATAAAGACAAATGTTAGTGGTGTAATACAAAGAAAAACGCGCCAGATTTTGAATTACCCAACCATGTGGTGACACGCCAGGCTTCTTCTTCGTTGTTCCTGCAAATATGAAACAAGTAGTGGGGGTTTTAAACCCCCACTAAGTGACACAGTAAATAATAGCGAATACGCCTACAGGCTGAATAAATTGAGCGCGAGTAGTTGGTTTGTTTCGTCTTGATGCCACGAATTCATCCATACAAGTTTGAAGGTCCAATTTTACAGCATATGGGAACCCCTAATTTTGATGTTCTGAAACCCTAGGTTTCATCCATGGTGGATTTTGCTTTAGGCAACATTATCACAATTAAGTTGTACCAATCGCTTCAGAAGGTTAATATTAGTATAAATTACTCAAGAAAAATGATTAAAAGTGCATGAATCATGATATGGAATTCAAGGAATTTTGGCAAACCGTATAGCCTATGTTCTTCAATTCCTTACACGTTTTGACTCGTTCTCGATTGCAAACACTTCCTGGATGTTTAGGCAACGTATTGGAATCCTTCAGAAGCTTTGAATTGTGCTCAAACTATGAAATCAGTTTTCAAGTTTTTGGCCAAAAGTTGCAAATTGGTTCTCTCTTCTCAGCAGCTTTTTCGTGTATGTCTGCATTAGGTTAGGTTGTGCATATGTATGTGAAGCATTCTAGGTCAAAAACAAGTCCATGAATCCATTGAATTTATGATTTCAATATTTGATTTTTTTTCATATCTTTTTCAATCTTTTTTTCATTGAAATCTTGCCAAATGTGGATGATCTTGTCCCCTTGGATGATGCACAAAATCTTTAGCATATAATGAGTGAATTTGCTGCACAAAAAGATTTAAAAAAGCATGATTTGATATTTTCTCATAATTAAATCTAATTAAGTGAATTAATAATAATAAAAATTCAATTAATTAATTAAAAATAAGAAAATAAATCCCTTTGAGCTCAATGGGTCGTGCATAGGCTTTGGGTAATAATTCAAGGAAGAATTTGAGGCCCATTAGCAATTTTGAAGTGTTTTAGGCAAAGTTGACTTTTCAAAATTCCCAAAAACTTCCCAACTTCTCCAAGGCATATCTTGCTCAATTTTGAAGCTATGATCATGTTCTTGGACATTTTGGAAAGGTCTTGAAGTCCTCTAACCAATGTCTTTGGTCCCATGTCATTTTGATTTACCAATCTCAAGTTATGGTCTTTGACTTAAAGTGCCTTTTTGTTGACTTTTGAAAATGACCTATAATGTTGAAATTGATAACTTTTGTGAGAGCATTTCTTGGACTTGTAGTGTGAAGATGAGTTGTAGGAAATGTCATTCTCTTAAAAATGAGCTTTGGATGGAATTTTTCTGATGAACCATGAAGAAGTTATGCCCTGGTCAATTTGCAGTTGACTTTTTCAGCTGTCCGAAAATAGAAACTTTTGCATCTTGAGACTTTTTAAGCCATGCTTTGAAGAATCATGATCAAGAATTGATCAAATGATGATTGTGGCTTCAAAATAAGATGTTGACCAAAAATTTTGACTTTTGACTGTCAAATGACCATTTTGCCCCTACAGTTGACTGTGGAGCAATTAGGGTTTTTGACTATGCAATTTGATGTTGTGAGTCTTGAAACTTGACATATGGATGCTTGACAATGTATGTAGGCATATGGGACTTGATTGGACCCTTGGAAACCTCAATTTCTTTGCAAGAACCAAAACCCTAATTTTGACTGTGTTAGGAGGCCATTGGACTGTGCAACCCTTGAGAGATTTTGAATCATCTGGGGATTGATCTTGACAAATCTTGAAGAATATGGGAGGGCAAATTTTGGGGTACAATAGTTGCCCCTGTTCAATCTTCTTAGACCTGAGGATGTAGATTGGTTGGCGTGCCTTTCGTAATCCGAGGGTGGAAGATGATTGAACACTAGAGTGCCCAGAAATTTGCACTCACATAGTAGAGTATCAGCAGTGTGATGGCGGGAATGGGCTTACAGATGCCATTTGGAGAGATGATGGATAGGAGGATGGGCTTGTAGATGCCATTTGGAGCTGTGACAGGACCTTGTCGGGAATGGGCTTATAGATGCCATTTAGAAGCGTAATGGATAGTTGTGTAGATGGGCTTATAGATGCCATCGGGAGGTTGTCGATCGCGTAAGAGATTCCTTAGCGAGAACTTGCGTACCTGAGAAAGAAAATAATTACCTGGCCTGTTACAGGAGTTGATCTTCAAACTCTTTATGTAGATGTGCCCTGGCTGGATACAGGTATCGAATCTTCAAAAACTCTTCATGTAGATGTGCCCTGGCCGGATACAGGTATCGAGTCTACAATCAGTTACTCACAGATGTGCCCTGGCTAGATACAGGAATCGAATCTGGAAAATAGTCGTCAATAGATACACCCTGGCAAGATACAGGAATCGGATCTTCGAACTCTTCAAACGGGCCCTGGCAGGATACAGGAATCGAGTCTGGAATATAGTCATCAACAGATACACCCTGGCAAGATACAAGAGTCGTATCTTCAAACTCTTCAGACGTGCCCTGGCAAGATACAGGAATCGAGTCTGGAATTAGTCGTCAACAGATACACCCTGGCAAGATACAGGAATCGGATCTTCAAACTCTTCAGACGTGCCCTGGCAAGATACAGGAATCGAGTCTGGAATTAGTCATCAACAGATACACCCTGGCAAGATACAGGAATCGGATCTTCGAACTCTTCAGACGTGCCCTGGCAAGATACAGGAATCGAGTCTGGAATTAGTCGTCAACAGATACACCCTGGCAGGATACAGGAATCGGATCTTCGAACTCTTCAGACGTGCCCTGGCAAGATACAGGAATCGAGTCTGGAATTAGTCGCTCACAGATACACCATGGCAAGATACAGGAATCGGATCTTCGAACTCTTCAGACGTGCCCTGGCAAGATACAGGAATCGAGTGTGGAATATAGTCGTCAACAGATACACCCTGGCAAGATACAGGAATCGGATCTTCGAACTCTTTAGACGTGCCCTGGCAGGATACAGGAATCGAGTCTGGATTATAGTCGCTCACAGACATGCCCTGGCTAGTTACAGGTATCGAATCTGGAATCGCGACAGTTGATAGTAATTACCTTTGTATTGACCTTTGTCCTGAAAAGACAAAACGTTAGCTGTATGCAATGTCATTATGTACGACATGCGGGATGTTCTCAGAATAAATGAGATTGTATGTTCATGATGCGTATGTGCATGCTATAATGTATGAAGATGGGATGTTTGTGAACGTATTTTTGTCTAGGAAAATAAATCCTTGACGGGTGCCGGGAAGTCAAATCCTGGGCTGATGTTGGAGAGTAGCGTTCTTTGTTTCCGCTGGGGTGATGGTTGCAAGAATACCGGTAGGAGAAGATGACTCCGTTGGGGAATAAACTTGGAGAATAGATTACTCTGCGGGGAGTGAACTCTGTGGGGAAAGAGAGGTACTTTGCTGAGATTCTGATGATAACTCCGCTGGGGATATCATTGTTGAGCTATGTTGGAAGTTTTGATGAACTCCACTGGGGATAGGAAGACTTCGTCGGGGACAATCTTTCCGTGGTAATTAGCTGAGGATAACCCAGTTATATCCTGGTGGGGAGATAACCTTTGAATAAAGTCGGGGGGAGCGTTCGTGCTATGCGGGTGACAAGCTTCCAGAATCTACTGGGGATAAGCTTCCTGCTGGGGAGATGGATTCAACTCTCCTGGGGAGACTTTTTAGATTGGACTGGGGAATGGCTCCACTGGATGTCCGGTATTCCGCCGGGGAACAATCTTAGACCAAGATTGTCGGGGATGCTTGCTAGGAATGTTTGTATACTTCGCTGGGGAATGTTGAGATCTTCTGGGGATACCCAACTTCCTTAAGGCTGACAGTAGGCTAACTCTGCTTGGGGAGAGTGTTGCTGACTTGCTGGAAATACTGTGCCTTTTTGGGCTGACGGGAGACCAACTGCTTGGGAGAGAATTGTTGATTCTTGGCTCACTCTCTGGGGAATTAAGATATCTTGGTTACATTCTTCAGCGAACTTACCTTGGTACCTTGGTGGACAGAGCAATTAGATCGCTTTAGACAACTCATTATTTCCCCTGTTTCTAATGTTATCCGTAATTAATCCTTTGTTTCGCATGCAAATATTTATGAGTTAGCAATTAGTGTCAAATGCATATATCACAATAAAACATTGGACGTTCTTCGCAAAACAAAACAGAAAAGGAAAAACAATTGAAAAGTGAATTTGTATTGATTTTTGAATTTGAGGCGTTTATGTACAAGAGGCTGACGTCCTAGTAAGAGAACGCCGCCGAACAACCGAGTTTATACAATTTTACGAAAAGGGAAAACAAAACAGCTATGTGAAAAGAATAATCCCACTGGGTTCCAACTCTGCTATCGCCTTTATATCTTCGAGCGTCTCATCACTTGGCTGCTCGGTTGAAGATGAAGCTGACTGATCGATGCCGTCTGAACTTGATAGTTGATACCGGATTCTGGATGCAAGGTGATCCAATGAGACATAGTATTACGCTTTAATCCCTAACTTTTTCCTGGACCGCCCTTTCGGGTTTTCAGTCCACCGGGATACCCATTTTTGCCCAAGCCGCCTTTTCAGGTTTTCGACTTGTCGGGTGTACAGATTTTTTTCATTTCATCCCTCATTTTGCCCGAACCCTTTTGGTTCGCCGGGAAGCCCTAATTTTTGCCTAGGTATGTCAACCTAACGGGTCTTTTATCATGCGTAGTATCTTTTTACTATGTCTGCATTGGCGGGGTGAGGAAGGTCGTCACCGTCCATGGTGGTTAGAATCACGGCTCCTCCTGAGAACACATGTTTAACCACAAATGGCCCTTCGTACGTAGGAGTCCATTTGCCCCTGGGATCACTCTGAGGAAGAATGATGCGCTTGATTACCAGGTCCCCAACTTGATACTCTTGTGGTCTGACTTTCTTGTTAAATGCCCTGATCATCCGTTTTTGGTACGTTTGACCATGACAAATAGCAGCGAGTATCTTTTTGTCAATTAGGTTTAATTGATCAAGTCGGGTCTAGATCCAGTCATTTTCGCTCAGATCTGCATCCTTGATTATCCGGAGAGAGGGTATCTGGACTTCAATCGGCAAGACTGCTTCCATGCCGTAGACCAAGGAAAAAGGAGTTGCCCCGGTTGACTTTCTTGCTGAGGTACGATACCCATGAAGAGCGAACGGTAACATCTCGTGCCAATCTTTATAGGTCACTGTCATCTTCTGCACAATCTTTTTGATATTCTTATTTGCCGCTTCTACAGCCCCATTCATCTTCGGCCGGTAAGGAGAAGAGTTGTGGTGCTGTATCTTGAATTGCTCGCAGAGCTCAGTGATCATCTTGTTGTTGAGATTGGTACCATTGTCCGTAATGATCCTTTCCGGGACGCCGTATCGACAGATCAGGTTATGTCGAATGAACCGTGCCACGACGTTCTTGGTTACCGTAGCGTAGGAAGCTGCTTCAACCCACTTCGTAAAGTAATCGATCGCCACTAGGATGAAGCGATGCCCATTGTATGCCGTAGGTTTAATCTCGCCGATCATATCAATGCCCCACATTGCAAAGGGCCAAGGTGCAGTCAAGACATTCAGAGGAACTGGAGGAACGTGCACCTTATCTGCATAAATCTGGCACTTGTGACATGTCCGAGAATGTTGGTAACAGTCGGCTTCCATTGTGGACCAGAAATATCCTGCCCGAAGGATTTTCTTTTCCATAGTGTGTCCACTGGAATGCATTCCGAAGGTACCTTCATGTAGCTCTGCCATGATCCTCTCTGCTTCAGTCTTATCCACACAACGCAGTAAAGTTGAATCATGGTTTCGTTTGTACAGAATGCCGTTGCTGAGGAAGAACTTTGCTGCGAACCTTCTTAGAAACTTCTTGTCGTTGACAGATGCCCCTTCAGGGTATTCCTGAGCTTCCAAATACCTCTTTACCTCGTGATACCAGGGTTTTTCAGTTACTGTCTCAGTCTCAAGATCACAACAATATGCCGGTTCGTCCAACTTCCAGATAATGATCCGGGGAGCCTCATTGTCCCATTTGACTTTGAACATGGAAGACATCATAGCTAACGCGTCCGCCAACTGATTCTCCTCTCTTGGGAAGTGTTCAAAAGTTACCTCCGTGAAATGGGGGATCAATGCCAACACACACTCTTTGTAAGGAATAAGGTTTGGGTGTTTCGTATCCCACTCGCCTTTGATCTGATTGATCACGAGAGCGGAATCTCCGAAGACACTCAGAAACTTGATCCTTAAGTCGATCGCAGCTTGAAGCCCCATGATGCACGCCTCATACTCCGCCATGTTGTTGGTGCAGTTGAAACATAGCCGGGCAGTGAGTGGAGTATGAGTGCCTTTGGGGGATATGATCACAGCGCCGATACCGTTACCCAAAGCATTAGAGGCTCCGTCAAAGTGCATAGACCATCGGGATCCTTCCTCAGGTCCTTCATCCGGTCCAGGTACTTCACAATCAGTCACTACCATGATGCTCTCGTCAGGAAATTCAAAGTTCATTGACTGGTAGTCATCCACTGCCTGGTGTGCCAAATGGTCTGCCAATACACTTCCCTTGATAGCTTTCTGGGTCGTGTACTGGATGTCGTATTCTGTCAAGATCATTTGCCCTCTTGCTATTCTTCCAGATAGAGCAGGCTTTTTGAATATGTACTTTATCGGATCCATTTTTGAAATCAACAAAGTAGTGTGAGTCAGCATATACTGTCTCAGCCGGCGAGCAGCCCATACCAAAGCGCAGCAAGTTTTCTCGAGCAGTGAGTATCGGGTCTCACAGTCGGTAAACTTTTTGCTAAGGTAATAAATGGCGTGCTCTTTTCGGCCAGACTCGTCATGCTACCCCAGCACACACCCCATTGAGCTGTCAAGTACTGTCAAGTATAGTATCAGTGGTCTCCCTTCAACCGGTGGCATAAGAATGGGTGGTTCTTGGAGATACTCTTTGATTCTGTCAAAAGCGGCCTGACATTCATCATTCCAACGTACTACCTGATCTTTCTTCAGCAGCTTGAAGATTGGCTCACAGGTAGCAGTTAGGTGCGAGATGAATCGGGCAATGTAATTCAGACGTCCTAGAAAGCCTCTGACCTCTTTCTCTGTCTTAGGAACTGGCATCTCTTGAATGGCTTTAACCTTGGCAGGGTCCACTTGAATACCTTTGTCGCTTACGACGAAGCCTAACAACTTTCCAGATCTTACCCCGAAGGTGCACTTGTTCGGGTTCAACCTCAGCTTGTATAATTTCAGACGGTCAAACAACTTTTGTAGATGGTCAAGGTGTTCCTCCTCAGTTTGGGACCTTGCAATCATGTCGTCGACATATACCTCAATCTCATGATGGATCATGTCATGAAATAAAGCAACCATGGCACGTTGGTAGGTTGCCCCAGCATTTTTCAGTCCAAAAGGCATGACCTTGTAGCAGAAGGTGCCCCACTGAGTAACAAAGGTAGTCTTTTCCATGTCTTCAGGAGCCATCTTGATCTGATTATAACCTGAAAAACCATCCATGAAGGAGAACACCTTGTGCTGAGCAGTATTGTCAACCAGAACGTCGATGTGAGGCAGAGGGAAATCATCCTTGGGGCTGGCCCTGTTCAAATCCCTGTAATCAACGCACATTCGGACCTTACCATATTTCTTCGGCACTGGAACCACGTTGGCAACCCACTGAGGGTAAGAAGTCACTGCAAGAAAACCGGCATCAAATTGCTTCATAACCTCAACTTTGATCTTCTCGGACATCTCTGGACGCATACGGCGGACCTTTTGTTTAACCGGAGGGCATTCTTCCTTGGTAGGCAAGTGATGGACCACAATGTCGGTATCCAACCCACGTGTTGTACCCCAAAATTTTCCCTCCCATATTGTTCAAGATTTGCCAAAAGCATGCTTCAAAATATCCCAAGGGTTGCACAGTTCAAGGGCCTCCTAACAGTCAAAAACTAGGGTTTTGGTTCTGTCAAAGAAATTGAAGTTTCCAAGGGTCCAATCAAGTCCCACATGCCTACAAACATGGTCAAGCATCCATATGCCAAGTTTCAAGACTTACAGCACAAAATTGCACAGGCAAAAACCCTAATTGCTCAGCAGTCAACTGTAGGGGTAAAATGGTCATTTGACAGTCAAAAGTTCAATTTTTGGTCAACATCTTATTTTGAAGCCACAATCATCATTTGATCAATTCTTGATCATGATTCTCAAGGCATGGCTCAAAAAGTCTCAAGATGCAAAAGTTTCCATATTTGGACAGTTGAAAAAGTCAACTATAACTTGACCAAGGCATAACTTCCACATGGTTTATCAGAAAAATTCCATCCAAAGCTCATTTTTAAGAGAATGACATTTCCTACAACTCCTCTTCACACTTCAAGTCCAAGTAATGCTCTCACAAAAAGTTATCAATCTCAACATTATAGGTCATTTTCAAAAGTCAACAAAAAGGGACTTTAAGTCAAAGACCATAACTTGAGATTGGTAAATCAAAATGACATGGGACCAAAGGCATTGGTTAGAGGACTTCAAGACCTTTCCAAAATGTCCAAGAACATGATCAAAGCTTATAAATTGAGCAAGATATGCCTTGTGGAAGTTGGGAAATTTTTGGGAATTTTGAAAAGTCAACTTTGCTTCAAATGCCTCAAAATTGCTAATGGGCCTCAATTTCTTCCAAGAATCATCACCCAAAAGCTATGCACGACCCATTGACCCAAAGGGGAGTTATTTTCCTATTTTTAATTAATTAATTGAATATTTAATCTATTTAATTCATTTAATTAAAATTAATTATAAGAAAAATGCTAAACACATGTTTCCAAATATTTTTTGCAGCACATTCTCTCCATAAAACCTCAAGATTTCGTGCATCACTAATATGGAAAGATTTGGCCATGATTGATATCAAAAGGGCATGAAAAAGATTGGAAAAGATTACATTAAAAACCAAATATTTGATTCATGAATGCAAAGGTTTTTGGTTGAGATTTCTACCCTAATTCGTTCCATATACATACACAAACACAACCCTAATGCTCAGAACCAAGAAGCTGCGCCTCAGACCTCAAACCAACTTTGCATTTTTTCAAGAAATTCTCAAAACTGAAAACACACATAGAGCGTGATTCAAAGGCTATAATCAATTCCAAAAGCTTTCTGAGGCCTTCCTGAACGTCACTCAATCTTTTTCCAGTCCCCACGCATAAAGAAGTGGTAGAACAAAGTCCAACTTTCTCAAACTTTTTGCATATTCGTGTCTCATGATTCATGTCATATTTTTGATTTCTAATACTGGATTCATACTAATTTAATCATTCTAAAGCTAACAGTGTCATTCAATTGAGTTTTTAAGGCATGTGCACGAATCCACCATGGGAGCTCTTTAGGGTTGCAGAAATTTGAAATTAGGGACTTTTGCATATGGAAAAATTAGACAGCGAGACCAACGCCATTGGATTCGTGACCTTCATACGAACCTATTCATCACCTCGCGCCTAATTTATCATGGCCCATGGCGTAATCGCTATTTTTCCTAGTCTGAGTTAGTGGGGGTTTAAAACCCCCGCTATTTGCTTTATTTGCAGGTACAACGTGAGGAAGACGCTGAGGTGTCTCAACCAGACAGGGCTATTCAAATATTCGCGCATTTTCTTTTATGTTTATCAATAGCATTTGTTCTCTCTCATATGAATCAGGTTCCACTAATATTACAAACGAACGCGCTTGGCTGGTTGGTAAGTGAGGTGTCCTTCAAGCATTGGGACTTGGGTTCGATTCCCAGGTCCCCTCCCTTCTCAATATCATTTTGTTTAATGTGTTCCTACGCAGCTTGCATCCTAAGGTCCACTATACAACTCCATGCCTTGGCTTGCCACATGTCCCAGGAGACGAATCTGAAGGTCAGGATGAGAGGTCCATCATACACATCAGTTGACCATGCCACACACGCGCTGGAAAAAGTCAACAGGCCTTCAATCTAATGGGCCAAATTGCTTCAGCCATACCTCCATAATTGGGGCAGAACCCCCTTTTTTGTTTGTATTTCTTTCTCCTTTCTTTTTCTCTTTTTGTTTTAATTCATTTGTTTTTCTTTTAATTCCTTCAAATAATTTTTTTTAACACAAAAAAAATAAATAAAAAAATCAGAAACTATAAAAAAATAAAATATGTTGGTTAATTAATTTACTAATTTTGTAAATAAATTTTGTCAATTAATTTAGTTCTAATCTTAGGGTTATTTTAATGTTTTTTTTAATAAACTAAAAAGTGTAGAAATTAGGGTTCTAATGCTTTTATTCTTTTTCTTTTATTTTACCATATTTAATTATTAATTATTTTGTAAATAAATTTATCATTAAAATAATTAGGTTAAAACTAGGTCAAACTTAAACATTTTTTTATAAATTAAAAATAGTTTAGAATTAGGGTTTTAATTCCATTTAATTTTCTCATTAAATTCCATAAATACAAAAACTCCAAAAATAAGTTCTTGCTTTTATTCAACTTAATTAATTTATGATTTCGATTTAATTTCTTTAAAAGGGTCCAACGCCCTCGCGTTCTAGATTTTATTTCTTTTTCGCACATCTACTTTTATTTTCCTTTTTTTAAATTTCGTGTAATTACCCCAAAGCCTTGTAATAGATTAATTAGGGTATTTACTTTCCGCATTTTATTTTATTCAAATCAGGTCTTGGATTAATTTGGCGATGTAGACCCGCGCCTTTGTAATAGCGTAGGACTTTTATCTTCCCGCATCTTTTAACTGTTAATAACCACATGAAAGAATGAATGCCAAAAATAAAAACAAAGCGTAGATCACCAATGCATGAACAAGACAAATGTAATTGAAAAGGACACACAAATCACACACCACCCCTAGGGTACGCCTCACTATTGCCTTGCCCCTCGAAACGTGGTCGTCGAGTAGAGGACGTTTTAGTAAGTCCTCATGTCCATGAACATGGCATGAGGGTAGCTTCTAAGGTGTATTCCTATTGCTCTGGTGACCACACTGTCCCGA
Organism: Vicia faba; assembly: GCA_948472305.1. NCBI lineage: Eukaryota > Viridiplantae > Streptophyta > Magnoliopsida > Fabales > Fabaceae > Vicia > Vicia faba. Next base: position 1,635,799,502 of record OX451738.1, on the reverse strand, counting down.
ACCCTCGAATTGACCCGAACACCTCCAACAGTGGTGCTACCTACCTCTCAATGGTGGGATGGCACTATCTTAAGGACATTTACACAGACTAATTCCTTAGGGTAGGTAGATGACTCGTAGATACTTGCTCTAATTTCAAAACAAATCAAAAACTTCTTTTCACACCGACACTTTTCAAAAAGATTTCAAAACAACTTTTCAAACACACTTGAGGACCGATACAAGAGTCGAACTGAAATTTTAAACGAAACTTTTTCAAACCCACTCTGAAAAGCAAACAAACATTTTTTTGAAAACACAAATGGGCAAGTATCTAAGAGCCCATGGATAACCATGGATAGAAAGGGTGCTAACACCTTCCCTTTCTATAAATCTACCTCCCGAACCGAGAACTAATCTCAATAAGGAATTTTTCTGTGCTTTTGTCCTTTCCATTTGGAGAAAATAAAAGACGGTGGCGACTCTTGCTTCCGCGACATTTCGCGAAACCAGCGTTAAACAGTCAGTTCCAGATCCACCGATCACAGAACTGGCGACTCTGCTGGGGACTTATTTTAAAGTGAGGTGTACCTTAGGACTAAGATCACTTGTGTTTTCAATTGTCTGAATTGTTTGCTTTAAATTGTGGGTATTGTCTTGGGAATTCTATAGATCCTAACCCGGATCTAGGGTATACCTTCTTAGAAAGTAGCAACAAGGCTGTGAGGGAACTGTGCGGGGTATACCGACATGGTTGAAACAGTCTGCTACGTTGATGTGGCACTTTGGTGTGTACCGGTAACCCTTGAGTTCAGTCAAGGAGAGTACGGGGCCTCCATGTGGTGTCGTGAAGCATCAACTGACCTTAGGAACCTTAATTGAACTATCTTGGCCTCTTTAGGGTAGTGAGATAACTGACTTTGGTGCAGTCCGAGGTTGGTTGATACTCGATACTACACTCAATTGAGGGTTGCTTTCCTGGAATATTTCGGTCGCCAGTTCAGTGGCTAAATCGAAACGATGAACAATGAAAGCAATCCAGTGATATTGGGACCCTTAGAACCCGGTTACTTCTAATAGAACAGGTTGAGCCCACCAACTCCAAGAGGGTAGTACCCCAGACCCCACGCCGGCCTAAACTCTAAGGGCTTGTCTTGTGTGACTTGTGTGCCTTATCATGTTTGCCTTTGTAAATATTTGTGGTGTGTTTAATCATAGCATCATGACATCATCCAGCATCATATGCATTGACTAACCATTTCGGGGGTTCGAATCTTCATCTTTGTTCTTGTTTTGTAGGACATGGAAACTGTTCGTAGAAAGACAATTCAAATCAGCCTTGTAAGGATCCCTCCTCAGCTTAAGGAGCTTATATCCAGGATTCCCGAGAGCTCTTCATTCAGTGAAAGACATGGAAGACTCGTCAGCTCGGTCAACACCAACATTGAGGAAGATATGATAAAGGTCCTGTTCCAGTTCTTTGACCCTCTGCATCATTGTTTCACTTTCCTGGATTATCAACTGGTGCCTACATTGGAAGAGTTCTCCCGGCTTTTGAAGATCCCTATCCTTGATTAACTACCCTACAACGGTACGGAAAAGGAACCCAAGCTTGAAGAGATTGCTAAAGCCTTACACCTACAATCATCTGACCTCAAGGGACATTGGGAGGTTAGAAGTGGCATCAAAGGGTTCTTAGCCAGGTTTCTGTTTGAAAAGGCCCAAGAATGTTGGAACTCCCTTGACTTACAAGCTTTTGAAGAAGTTGTGGCCCTCCTTGTCTATGGTTTGGTGTTGTTCCCTAACCCAGATCAGCTTATAGATATCAGTGTTGTCCAGATCTTCATGTCCAGGAATCCTATACCTACGTTGTTGGGGGACATCCTTCACTCATGTTACACTCGAACCATGAGAAAAAGAGGTGTCCTTATGTGCTGCACTCCCCTCCTGGGAAGGTGGTTTATTTCGCACCTTCCACAATCAGTTTTGAAGAACGAGCGGGGTTTGAGATGGTCACAACGGTTGATGACTCTTACACATGCAGATATACATTGGTGCCCTCGGTCCAGAGAGGATGTCACTATCATTGATCGTTGCGGGGAGTACCCCAATGTTCCTTTACTTGGAATCAGAGGATGTATTACTTATAACCCATGCCTGGCTTGGAGACAGTTTGGTTATGCCCGGAGGGATGGCCCTCGTGACATGTTAATTCCTGACATAGTTTTTGACTTCGACAACGATGCACAAGGACTTCGCTAGAGATTTATCAGAGCTTGGAGGATGCCCAGTAAGATAGACAACACGACACTGGGGCACAAGAATTCCATCCCATTGGAACCTTATCTCAAGTGGGTACGAGCCCGCTCCCAGAAGTTAATAATGCCTTATCCTCATGTGCTCCCTATGATCAAAGAGCCAGTCTTGGAAGGAGAGGTGGCCTACACCATTCAACATCCTGGCATGCCCACGTCCTGGGAAGAGATGCAGAAGAGCTGGATCCAGCTTAAGGAAGAACGGAATTCTCTTGAGACCAGTCTACATGCTAGTGAAAAGAAGGTCTTGGAGCTCACCCGCCTATTGCACGAGGAGAGGAATCTCAACACCCACATAGCTCCAAAGAGGATGCTGATAGGAAAATAGCAAGTGTACTATTTCTTTGCCTAGTGTAGTGATAAAAGGAGTTTTCTCCGAATGTCGATCTCAAGGACTGCTTGAGGACATAGAGTTGAAAGATGATTTCAATCAAACAAAAGATCTCTGGTCATTGGTTTCGTTGATGAAGAAATATAGCTAAAATACGTAATTTAGAAAGAGCGAGTAAAATAGTTAAACGAATAACAGATATGAGTAGTCTGCTAGGGGTAGGTGAATGATTCTGCATGCAATAATTTCGGCTGATCAGTGCAATAATATAATTCACAATTGATTACCGGCTCTCTACAGCATCTAATTCTAAATCCTTAGTGAGAAGATCTTTGAACACACACCCTAATTTCTATGGCTATAGTCAATTACGGGTATGATCAAGCATTCAAATATCGAGAGTTTTCCGGTTAAGATAAAATACTTCTAGTCCTAGATAATATTTATTATCAGATGTTCTTATTCAGGTCAATAAACAATGGCTGCCCAGCTCAAGATTTATAAAAACTCATACTCCGTTTTTCTGACGGTTTAAGCATTAAGAATGGTAATAAGAACGAATCACATTAAAAGTGAATGATAAAATTACTGCATTAACAAACTCGAATTCATTACATTCAGAATCAGGGTCACCCCCCTTAGCAACAAGGGGGTTTAGCTGCTCATAATTAGAAATAAAGCCATGAAAAGAATTGTTGTCATTACAAAATCTGTCGAGGAATCAATCTTCAATTTTGTATACTCTTGAATGATGTGAAACCCTTGCCAAATTCTGAGTTCTCCAGCTCTTCAGATCTCTGTTTCGTTCCTCTCCCCAGAATCCCCCTCAAAAATAACGTTTTTCCGTTTAAATAGTGCAGCTTGGGCTTTTCAGCCAAATTGGGCCTCCATACGCGTATGGCGTAGACTCATACGCGTATGGGCAGAAATGATTTTTGCACTAAATATGCTAGAAGGCGTATGGGATGCGTATAGGATAAACACATACGCGTATGAGGACCCCATACGCGTATGAGCAGACCCAATTTTTGCCTTGAGAATCTCTGAACGCGTATGAGGATGCCACACTGTTGATCCATACGCGTATCAGTATTGCCATACGCGTACGGCCCTTCTTGTCTCAGATTTTCCACTTTCTCCACTTGCCTGGCCTAGTTCTGTGATCCTGCTTTATGACATCCATACTCTCGAACCTAAAAACAACACAACTATACCAAAAACGTAAAAAGGAACAGAAAGAGATTACTTTAAACAAAATATACTTTTACACAATTCGACTTAAATGACTTAAAAACATGTGCTAAATCAGACAGTTTTACCTGAATTTCTGCTTTTTAAATGGTGAAATACTAACACAACTGGTGACTGATCAGATGCGTAGTGTCTTCTGGGATTGATTTGCTTTGTAATACGTGCCCATGAGGCTTTGATATACTGAACAATTATTTCCTTAATGATAACGTGTGTTCCTTTTTTGTCTACAACAAATTTGAACTTTCGAACCCTTGAATGCATTGCATAAACACATATAATTCATCATGTGCATAGCAGGTTTTTCTTCTTTTCAGGTTGCTTACTGTTCTTCGTTGTTTATTTCAGCATCATGAACCCTGACTCATCATCAACCGAGATGTCTATCAAGGCCCTTCAGGCACAGAACGCGCAATTTTAGGAGCTGGTCATGGGTTTGGCTCAAGGCCAGGAAGAGCTGAAGGCTTTACTCCTGAAGAAGGAGAAAAAGAAGAAGAAGAGAACTGTTCTTTTTAACTCGGGCCGAAGGTTTGGTAACACTCTGCAAAATGAAGAAGCTGGTTCTTCTGTAGGCAAAGGCAGTCCCCGGGGGGGAAAGGCTTCAAGTCCAGTAGTCTCTGACAACGAGACTGACTTTAATGAGGAACAGTATCCTCCTGCTGAAGAACGGTACAAGCAGTTGGAAGACAGACTGAATGCAATGGAGATCCAACAAGTGCCTGGGCTGGATTTCGGAGACTTGGGCTTATCTACTGGTGTGATTATTCCTCACAAGTTTAAGGCACCATCTTTCACCAATTATGACGGGCGTCTTGTCCCAAGCTACACCTCAAATCTTATGTGTGGAAGATTCAACCGTACACAGTGGACAAGAACTTGTGGATCCACTTCTTCCAGGAGAGTCTTTCAGGGACTCATCTCGAATGGTTCTATCAGCTGGATGGGACCAAGGTTCGTAACTGGGAGGAGTTGGCTACTGCTTTTTATAAGCAGTATCAATATAATGCCGACCTTGCTCCTACACGTACCCAACTCCAGGGTATGTCACTAGGATCAAGCGAAGGTTTTAAAGAGTATGCACAGAAGTGGAGGGATATGGCTGGCAGGGTGCAGCCTCCGTTAACTGACCGTGAGCTGGTGGATATGTTCTTGGGGACCCTATCTGGGCCATTTTTCAATCATCTTATCGGTAACTTGTCTGCAGGGTTCACTGATCTTATTCTGACCGGGGAGAGGATAGAGGCTGGAATGAAGTCCGGTAAAATTCAGAAGGGTGCATCGTCAAGTTCTGAGAAGAAGCCCTTTAAGAAGGAGGCCAGTGCTGTATATGGGCCTAGAAGACATGATAAACCTGAGCGCCGCCAATCTGTCAACACGGTGATGATTGCTAAACCTGCTGCCGCTCCTCGGCAAACCAATCCACCCAGGGCTGAAAGACCTAGAAGAGAGTTTACCCGGCTAAGTATGACTTTGTCGCAAATCTTGCCACAGTTGCTATCCACCAACCTAGTGACTGTCAGGGAGGCCCCGAAGGTTGTGAATACTACCTCTCCCAAGTATAATCCAAATGCTCACTGTGCTTATCACTCCGATAGCCCGGGGCATTCCACTGATGACTGCTGGGCCTTAAGGAATAAGGTGCAAGACCTTATCGATGCGAAAGAGATACAATTTGAAGCGCCTGAGAGGCCAAATGTGGTGACTGCTCCTATGCCCCAGCATGGAGTGAATTCCGTTGATGAAGATGTGTATGTCATTTCTGTGAATGATGTAGCTACTCCTCTGATGACTGTTAAGAGGAACCTACTGCTGGCCGGTTTATTTCCGGGTTGTAGTGAAGGTTTCCTTTTCTGTGCTGTTTCCCTTTCTGGTTGTCCTTTGCTGAAGTTGGGTATCCAAAGCCTGATGGACAGCAAAGAGATTCTGTTCAAGAAGACCGTTGTTCCGTTTGTTCCTGTGGAAGATGTATCTGTTGTTACAATTTTCAATAATCCGATCAAGGCTCTCCCGAGGAAGCCAGTTAAAATCATGACTGTCGCACCCGTTGTTATTACTGTTCCGGAGCCTCTCCCCTATGAATCCGATAAGGCCGTCCCATGGCACTATGGGGCAGACGTATATGTACATGGTATAAAGCAAGAGTTCAACACTGGTACCAGCATCAGCAATATCATTGGTCCAGCAAAAGTTACCCGCAGTGGCAGGCTCTTCTCGCCTGACATTGCGCCACCCGCTATTCAAAGACCTCTCACTATAACACCTGCAAGTGCACCTGTTCCCATTTCTGATCAAGTTGTTTCCCCTGCCGCCGAGTCATCTAATGCTCGGGGAAAAGGGATTGAAGATGAGCCTGCCCGGATGGAGGCACCAAAATCTGTGAATGCTGAGGCCTCCCAATAAGAGATGGAGGAAATTCTGAAGATAATCAAGAAGAGCGATTTTAATGTTATTGAACAGCTGGGGCATACCCCCTCCAAGATCTCAATGCTCTCCTTACTGCTGTGCTCAGAGGCCCATGCTAAGGCCCTGATTTCATTTCTCAAGACGGCCCATGTGCCACAGGAGACATCTGCAGTCCAGTTTACTGATTGCGTAGCCAATTTGACAGCCGACAATGGTTTGGGTTTCTCGGATGTTGTCCTTACTGCTAAGGGAAAGGACCACAATGACGCCCTGCATGTCTCTATTGAATGCAGGGGCACTACTCTTGCGCATGTGCTGGTGGACACCGGTTCTTCCCTGAATGTGCTACCCAAAAAGGCCTTAGACCGATTGGATTGTGAGGGCCTGGAGCTGAAACCTAGCAATATCATTGTCAGAGCCTTTGACGGTTCTAAAAGGATGGTTCACGAAGAGGTAGACATTCCTATTCGTGTGGGTTCTCAAGTATTCGACTCGACTTTCTATGTGATGGATATCCGTCCATCTTATTCCTGTTTACTAGGTCGACCTTGGATTCACAAAGCTGGGGCAGTGACCTCTACCCTACACCAAAAGCTCAAGTACCCCGTCAGAGGGAAGATTGTCACTGTGCAGGGAGAGGAGGAGTATATGGTTAGTCACTTGAATTCCTTCCGATATATTGAGATGGACGGGGAGTTTATTGAAACCCCCTTTCAGCATTTTGAAGAGGTACCTCCAACATTGGCAGCGGCAGAAACAGTGGTTGAAGAGGATGTTCCTTTGAAGATGGCTTCCCTGAAGGATGCCCGGGCTGTAATCAAGAAAGGTGAATGTGCTAACTGGGGCAGGCTCCCTGATTTCACTCTTAAAATTGACAAGTTTGGACTGGGTTTTACTGCAGAGGCTCAGAGGGCTGCGCGCAAGGCAAAGACCAGAAGACCTCCTGTGCTCATTACCAATCTTGGAGTGAATGCCATTGGGGATGAAGATGAAGTAGAAGAGTCAGAGTTCGATAGCTGGATTTACCCGACGACTGATGGTGGATTGACCAATTGGATTGCTAAAGATCATACTGCTGTTACTTTTGTTACGCAGTAATAAACTCCTTTATTTTTGTTATTTGTAATAAACAATGAATTAAAACTCTATGGCCCGGTGTCTTACCCGGGGCACCGTGGTTTCATTTGTGAGGGTATATTAATTGTCATTTCATATATCATGAATAAATACCTTGGACGTTTTCTCTCATTTCAAATCTTATGCTCCTTTTCTTTCTTTCCTTTCTTTATATATTGCAAAACAGCTGTATTCACACACACTCACTCATACAGGTTTCAATCCACTCTGGATCTCACTGGTAACGACTCTGCTACTGCCAGTTATGACTTTGAAAATCCGATCAACTTAGCCGAAGACGAAGGTGAAGATGATTGCGAAGTGCCTGGCGAGCTTGCAAGACTGTTACTCTAGGAAGAGAGGGCAATTCAACCACATGAAGAGCCAGTGGAAACAATAAATCTGGGTACTGAGACGGACATAAAGGAGGTTAAGATTGGTGCCAACCTAGAGCTCAGCGTGAAGCAACGGTTGACTCAGATGTTACATGATTACATGGAAATCTTTGCTTGGTCCTACGAAGACATGCCCGGGTTGGATACTGACATTATGGTCCATCATTTGCCTACCAAGGAAGACTGCCCTCCGGTTAAGCAAAAGGTCCGCCGTATGCGTCCAGAGATGTCTGAGAAGATCAAAGCCGAGGTTATGAAACAGTTTGACGCCGGGTTTCTTGCAGTGACTTCTTACCCTCAGTGGGTTGCTAATGTGGTGCCAGTACCAAAGAAAGATGGAAAGGTCAGAATGTGTGTCGATTACAGGGATCTGAATAGGGCCAGCCCCAAGGATGACTTCCCTCTACCTCACATTGATTTCCTTGTTGACAACACTGCTCAGCACAGGGTGTTCTCTTTCATGGACGGTTTTTCAGGTTATAATCAGATCAAGATGGCACCTGAAGACATGGAGAAGACTACCTTTGTTACTCAGTGGGGCACCTTTTGCTATAAGGTCATGCCTTTTGGACTGAAAAATGATGGGGCAACCTACCAACGTGCCATGGTTGCTTTATTTCATGACATGATCCATCATGAGATTGAAGTGTATGTCGACGACATGATTGCAAGGTCCCAAACTGAGGAAGAACACTTTGATCATCTGCAGAAATTGTTTGACCGTCTGAAGTTGTACAAGCTGAGGTTGAACCCGAACAAGTGCACCTTCGGGGTTAGATCCGGGAAGTTGCTAGGCTTCGTTGTAAGTGATAAGGGTATTCAAGTGGACCCTGCCAAGGTTAAAGCTATTCAAGAGATGCCAGTTCCTAAGACAGAGAAAGAGGTCAGAGGCTTTTTAGGACGCCTGAATTGCATCGCCCGATTCATCTCCCACCTAACTGCTACTTGTGAACCAATCTTCAAACTGCTGAAGAAAGATCAGGTAGTACGTTGGAATTATGAATGTCAGGCTGCTTTTGACAGAATCAAAGAGTATCTTCAAGAACCACCCATTCTTATGCCACCGGTTGAGGGGAGACCTCTGATATTATACCTGACAGTACTTGACAACTCAATGGGGTGTGTGCTGGGGTAGCATGACGAGTCTGGCCGAAAAGAGCATGCCATTTATTACCTTAGCAAAAAGTTTACCGACTGTGAGACCCGATACTCATTGCTTGAGAAAACTTGATGCGCTTTGGTATGGGCTGCTCGCCGGCTGAGACAATATATGCTGACTCACACTACCTTGTTGATCTCAAAGATGGATCCAAAAAAGTACATATTTGAAAAGCCTGCTCTGTCTGGGAGAATAGCAAGATGGCAGATGATCTTGACGGAATACGACATCCAGTATACAACCCAGAAAGCCATCAAAGGAAGTGTATTGGCAGACCACTTGGCCCATCAGGCAGTAGACGACTATCAGTCAATGAACTTCGAGTTTCCAGACGAGAGTATCATGATAGTGACTGATTGTGAAGTACCTGGACAGGATGAAGGACCTGAGGAAGGATCCCGATGGTCTATGTACTTTGACGGAGCCTCCAATGCTTTGGGTAACGGTATCGGCGCTGTAATCATATCCCCCCAAGGCACTCATACTCCACTCACTGCCCGGCTATGTTTCAACTGCACCAACAACATGGCGGAGTATGAGGCATGCATCACGGGTCTCCAAGCTGCGATCGACTTAAGGATCAAGTTTCTGAGTGTCTTCGGAGATTCCGCTCTCGTGATCAATCAGATCAAAGGGGAGTGGGATACGAAACATCCGAATCTTATTCCTTACAGAGAATGTGTGTTGACATTGATCCCCCATTTCACAAAGATAACTTTTGAACATTTCCCAAGAGAGGAGAATCAGTTAGCGGACGCGTTAGCTACGATGTCTTCCATGTTCAAAGTCAAATGGGACAATGAGGCTCCCCGGATCATCATCTGGAAACTGGACGAACCGGCATACTGTTGTGATCTTGAGACTGAGTTGGTGACTGAGAAACCTTGGTACCATGAGGTGAAGAGATATTTGGAAGCTCAGGAATACCCTGAAGGTGCATCTGTCAATGATAAGAAATTTCTGAGAAGGTTCGCAGCGAAGTTCTTCCTTAGCAACGACATCCTGTATAAGCGAAACCATGATTCGACCTTACTGCGTTGCGTGGATAAAACTGAAGCAGAAAGGATCATGGAAGAGCTACATGAGGGTACCTTCGTAACACATTCCAGTGGACACACTATGGCAAAGAAAATCCTTCGGGAAGGGTATTTCTGGTCCACAATGGAAGCCGACTGTTACCAACATTCTCGGACATGCCATAAATGCCAGATATATGCAGACAAGGTGCATGTTCCTCCAGTTCCTCTGAATGTCTTGACAGCACCTTGGCCGTTTGCAATGTGGGGCATAGATATGATCGGTGAGATTAAACCTACGGCATCCAACGGGCATCGCTTCATTCTGGTGGCGATTGATTACTTCACGAAGTGGGTTGAGGCAGCTTCCTATGCCACAGTAACCAAGAACGTTGTGGCACGATTCATTCGGCATAATCTGATCTGTCGATACGGCGTCCCAGAAAGGATCATTACAGATAATGGTACCAACCTCAATAACAAGATGATCACTGAGCTTTGCGAACAGTTTAAGATACAGCACCACAACTCTTCGCCTTACCGACCGAAGATGAATGGGGCTGTAGAAGCAGCAAATAAGAACATTAAGAAAATCGTGCAGAAGATGACAGTGACTTATAAAGATTGGCACGAGATGTTACCGTTTGCTCTACATGGGTACCGTACCTCAGCCAGGACGTCAACCGGGGCAACTCCCTTTTCCTGGGTCTACGGTATGGAGGCAGTCTTACCGATCGAAGTGCAGATACCCTCTCTCCAGATAATGAAGGATGCAGATCTGAGTGAAGATGATTGGATCCAGACACGACTTGATCAGCTAAACCTTATTGACGAAAAGAGACTTGCTGCTATTTGTCATGGTCAGACGTACCAAAAACGGATGATCAGGGCATTTAACAAAAGGGTCAGACCACAAGAGTATCAAGTTGGGGATTTGGTAATCAAGCGTATCATCCTTCCTCAGAGTGATCCAAGGGGCAAATGGACCCCTACGTATGAAGGGCCATTTGTGGTTAAACATGTGTTCTCAGGAGGAGCCATGATTCTAACCAACATGGATGGTGACGACCTTCCTCACCCCGCCAATGCAGACATAGTAAAAAGATACTACGCATGAAAAAAAAGACCCGCTAGGTTGACATACCTAGGCAAAAATTAGGGCTTCCCGGCAAACCAAAAGGGTTCGGGAAAAATGAAGGGATGAAATAAAAAAATCTGTACACTCGGCAAGTCGAAAACCTAAAAAGGCGGCTTGGGCAAAAATGGGTATCCCGGTGGACTGAAAACTCGAAAGGGCGGTCCAGGCAAAAGTTAGGGATAAAGCGTAATACTATGTCTCATTGGATCACCTTGCATCCAGAATCCGGTGTCAACATCAAGTTCAGACGGCATCAATCAATCAACTTCATCCTCGACTAGGTCATCAAGTGATGAGACGCTCGAAGATATAAAGGCTATAGCAGAGTTGGAACCCAGTGGGATTATTCTTTGACACAGCTGTTTTTATTTTCCTTTGTACAAATTTTTATAAACTCTTTTGTTCGGCGGCGTTCTCCTACTAGGACGTCAGCCTCTTGTACATAAAACGCCTATTTACAGGCAATTCAAAATCAATACAAAAATCACTTTTCAGTTAAAATTGCCAATTGTTTTTCCTTTCTTGTTTTGTTTTGCGAAGAACGTCCAAGGTTCAATTTGTGATATATGCATTTGACACTAATTGCTAACTCATAAATATTTGCATACGAAACAAAGGATTAATTACGGGTAACATTAGAAACAGGGGCAATAAAGAGTTGTCTAAGCGATCTAATTGTTCGGTCCACCAAGGTACCAAGGTAAGTCCAGCTGAAAAACATAACCGGTATATCTCAATTCCCCAGAGAGTGAGCCAGTAAGTCAGTGCACTCTCCCCAAGCAAAGTTATACAATCAGCCTTAAGGGAGTTGGGTACCCCCGTAGATCTCAACATTCCCCAGTACCATATACAGATATTCTTAAACAAGCATCCCCGGCAGTCTTGATCTAATATTGTTCCCCGGCGGTCAACCAGACACTCAGTGGAGTTACTTCCAGTACATCTCAAAATTTCCCCAGGAGTGTCCAATCCAGTTTCCCCAGGAAAGTTGGAATCCATCTCCCCAAGAAGTAAGCTTATCCCCAGTAGATTCTGGAAGCTTATCCCCTACAGAGCACGAACGCGTCTCCCGGTTTTATTCAAAGGTTATTTCCCTACCAGGATATAACTGGGTTATCCTCAGCCAAAAGCCACGGAAAGATCGTTCTCGGCGAAGTCTTCTTATCCCCAGCGAAGTCTATTAACACTTCCAACATAACAACGGTATCCCCAGCGAAGTTACCATCAATATCCTAGCAAAGTACCTCTCTCCCCACAGAGCATTGTTCCCCAGCAAGATCGCTAGAGTACTTTTCTCCCCGCAGAGTAATCCATTCGCCAAGTTTATCCCCCAACGGAGTTATCTTCTCCTACCGGTATTCTTGCAACTATCATCTCCAGCGGAAACAACAAAGCACTATTCCCCAACATCATCCCAGGATTTAACTTCCCGGCACCCGTCAAGGATTTACTTTCCCAAGACGAAGATACATTCATAAACATCGCATTTTCATACATCATTATAGCATGCATATATGCATCATATCTTACAAATCTCATTTATGTTGAGAACATCATTGCTTGATCCATATCATGCATTGCATATGACTGACCTTTACCTTTCAGGAAAGATCTAGTTAAGTTCTCAGCTATATTTCAAAGACTTTAGTCTGGTTCAGTTAAATCGACCCTAAGATTTTTCTGATTCTTATCCAATCAAAGTTAACTCAGTACCTTCTCTGGTTCAGTCAGATCGACCCTAAGATCTCCCTGATTCTTATCCAGTTGAAGATATTCCAAGACCTTGCCGGTTCAGTTAAATCGACCCTAAGATTTTCCTGATTCTTATCCAGTCAAAGGCCTTCTCTGGTTCAGTCAGATCGACCCTAAGATCTCCCTGATTCTTATCCAGTTGAAGATATTCCAAGACCTTGCCCGGTTCAGTTAAATCGACCCTAAGATTTTCCTGATTCTTATCCAGTCAAAGGCCTTCTCTGGTTCAGTCAGATCGACCCTAAGATCTCCCTGATTCTTATCCCAGTAGAAGACATCCAAGATTCTCTCAGCGTTCCTGTTGAGGTAGTAATCGCTCCAAGATTCACTCAGCGTTCCTGTTGAGGTAGTAATCGCCACCAGATTCTCTCAGTGTTCCTGTTGAGGTAGTAATCGTCCAAGGTTCTCTCATCGTTACTGTTGAGGTAGTAATCGTCCAATGTTCTCTCACTGTCCCGTTGAGGTAGTAACCATCCCTGGTTCATTCATAACCTTTTGAAGCTCCAGACCCAATTCCTGTAACCAGTCAGGGTACACCTACATAAGGGTTGAAGACCAACTCCGGTAACAGGTCAGGTAATCATTTTCTTTTTCAGGTACGCAAGTTCTCGCTAAGGAATCTCTTACGCGATTGACACCCAGATGGCATCTATAAGCCTATCCACCTTCCATCATCTCTTAGCATGGCATCTATAAGCCCATCATCCTATCCATCAATCTCCAAAAGGCATCTGTAAGCCCATTCCCACCATCACACTGCTAACATGTGAGCGCAAATTTCTGGGCACTCTAGTGTTCAATCATCTTCCACCTTCGGATTACGAAAGGCACGTCAGCCAATCTGCATCCTCAGGTCTAAGAAGATTGAACAGGGGCAACTGTTGTACCCCAAAATTTGCCCTCCCATATTCTTCAAGATTTGCCAAAAGCATGCTTCAAAATATCCCAAGGGTTGCACAGTTCAAGGGCCTCCTAACAGTTAAAACTAGGGTTTTGGTTCTGTCAAAGAAATTGAAGTTTCCAAGGGTCTAATAAAGTCTCACATGCCTACAAACATGTTCAAGCATCCATATTCCAAGTTTCAAGACTTACAACACAAAATTGCACAGGCAAAAACCCTAATTACTCAGCAGTCAACTGTAGGGGTAAAATGGTCATTTGACAGTCAAAAGTTCAAATTTTTGGTCAACATCTTATTTTGAAGCCACAAACATCATTTGATCAATTCTTGATCATGATTCTCAAGGAATGGCTCAAAAAGTCTCAAGATGCAAAAGTTTCCATATTTGGACAGTTGAAAAAGTCAACTGTAACTTGACCAAGGCATAACTTCCACATGGTTTATCAGAAAAATTCCATCCAAAGCTCATTTTGAAGAGAATGAGATTTACTACAACTCCTCTTCACACTTCAAGTCCAAGAAATGCTCTCACAAAAAGTTACCAATCTCAACATTATAGGTCATTTTCAAAAGTCAACAAAAAGGGAAATTAAGTCAAAGACCATAACTTGAGATTGGTAAATCAAAATGACATGGGACCAAAGTCATTGGTTAGAGGACTTCAAGACCTTTCCAAAATGTCCAAGAACATGATCCAAGCTTAAACATTGAGTAAGATATGCCTTGTGGAAGTTGGGAAATTTTTGGGAATTTTGAAAAGTCAACTTTGCTTCAAATGCCTCAAAATTGCTAATGGGCCTCAATTTCTTCCAAGAATCATCACCCAAAAGCTATGCACGACCCATTGACCCAAAGGGGAGTTATTTTCCTATTTTTAATTAATTAATTGAATATTTAATCTATTTAATTCATTTAATTAAAATTAATTATAAGAAAAATGCTAAACACATGTTTCCAAATCTTTTTTGCAGCATATTCTCTCCATAAAACCTCAAGATTTTGTGCATCACTAATATGGAAAGATTTGGCCATGATTGGTATCAAAAGGGCATGAAAAAGATTACATTAAAAACCAAATATTTGATTCATGAATGCAAAGGTTTTTGGTTGAGATTTCTACCCTAATTCGTTCCATATACATACACAAACACAACCCTAATGCTCAGAACCAAGAAGCTGCGCCTCAGACCTCAAACCAACTTTGCATTTTTTCAAGAAATTCTCAAAACTGAAAAAACACATAGAGCATGATTCAAAGGCTATAATCAATTCCAAAAGCTTTCTGAGGCCTTCCTGAACGTCACTCAATCTTTTTCCAGTCCCCACGCATAAAGAAGTGGTAGAACAAAGTCCAACTTTCTCAAACTTTTTGCATATTCGTGTCTCATGATTCATGTCATATTTTTGATTTCTAATACTGGATTCATACTAATTTAATCATTCTAAAGCTAACAGTGTCATTCAATTGAGTTTTTAAGGCCTGTGCACGAATCCACCATGGGAGCTCTTTAGGGTTGCAGAAATTTGAAATTAGGGACTTTTGCATATGGAAAAATTAGACAGCGAGACCAACGCCATTGGATTCGTGACCTTCATACGAACCTATTCATCACCTCGCGCCTAATTTATCATGGCCCATGGCGTAATCGCTATTTTTTCTGGTTTGAGTTAGTGGGGGTTTAAAACCCCCGCTATTTGCTTTATTTGCAGGTACAACGTGAGGAAGACGCTGAGGTGTCTCAACCAGACAGGGCTATTCAAATATTCGCGCATTTTCTTTTATGTTTATCAATAGCATTTGTTCTCTCTCATATGAATCAGGTTCCACTAATATTACAAACGAACGCGCTTGGCTGGTTGGTAAGTGAGGTGTCCTTCAAGCATTGGGACTTGGGTTCGATTCCCAGGTCCCCTCCCTTCTCAATATCATTTTATTTAATGTGTTCCTACGCAGCTTGCATCCTAAGGTCCACTATACAACTCCATGTGTGATCGGTGGATCTGGAACTGACTGTTTAAAGCTGGTTCGCGAAATGTCGCGGTAAGCAAGAGTCGCCACCGTCTTTTATGTTCTCCAAATGGAAAGGACAAAAGCACAGAAAAATTCCTTATAGAGATTGCTCTTGGTTCGGGAGGTAGATTTATAGAAAGGGAAGGTGTTAGCACCCTTTCTATCCATGGTTATCCATGGGCTCTTAGATACTTGCTCATTTGTGTTTTCAAAATTGTTTGTTTGCTTTTCAACTGTGGGTTTTAAAAAGTTTCTTTGAAAATTTCAGTTCGACTCTTGTATCGGTCCTCAAGAGTGTTTGAAAAGTTGCTTTCGAAAGCTTTTTGAAAAGTGTGTCAGTGTGAAAAGTATTTTTGATTTGTTTTGAAATTAGAGCAAGTATCTAGAGTCATCTACCTACCCTAAGGAATTCGTCTATGTAAATGTCCTTAAGGTAGTGCCATCCCACCATTGAGGGGTAGGTAGCGCCACCGTTGGAGGTGTTCGGGTCAATTCGAGGGTTCCAGACATGGTGATCACCAGAGCAATAGGAAGACACCTTAGAAGCTACCCTCATGCCATGTTCATGGACATGAGGACTTACTAAAACGTCCTCTACTCGACGATCACCTTTCGAGGGGCAAGGCAACAGTGAGGCGTACCCTAGGGGTGGTGTGTGATTTCTGTGTCGTTTTCAGATATTTTTGTCTTGTTCATGGATTGGTGATCTACGCGTTGCTTTTATTTAGACATTCATTCTTTCATGCAGTTTAATTAAAAGTTTAAAAGGTGCGGAATTAAAAGTCATACGCTATTACAAAGGCACGGGTCCACATCGCCAAATTAATCCAGGACCCGATTTGAAATAAAATAAAGTACGAAAGATAAATATCTAATTAGTATATTACATGGCTTTGGGAGAATTACATTATATTCACAAAAAGAAATAAAAATGCGAAGAGAATTAAAATCGGGAATGCGAGGGCGTTGGACCCTTTTAAAGAAATTGAATTAAAATTCGAAATTAATTAAATTAAATGTGGAAGGAAGTTATTTTTGAGTTTTTTGTATTTATGGAGTTTAAGAAAATTAATGGAATTAAAACCTAATTCTAAACTATTTTTAATTTATTGAGAAAAGTTTTTAGTTTGACCTAATTTTAATTAATTATTCACATGGCAATTTTTATTTACAAAATAATTAATATTTAATGATGATAAAAGAAAAGAAAAGGAATAAAAGTCTTTAAAACCCTAATTCTACCTTTTTTAGTTTATTACAAAAATATTAAAATTTAAACCTAGAATTAAAAACTAAATTAATTAATAGAATTTATTTACAAGGAAAATATTTAAATAAAATATATTTTTTATTTTTTATAATTTCTGAATTTTTTGGGTATTTTTTATATTAAAGAAAACAAATTAATTTGAAGAATTAAATTAAAATTAAACAAAACGAATAAAATAGAAAAATAAAAAAAGGGTGAAAGAAAGCAAACCAGTGGGGGTGTTGACCCCAATTTGGAGGTTTTTGGCCAGTAATTAGGCACATTGAATTCCTGGCCTTGTTGACTTTTTAGTGATTATGTGCGTATGCATTGACTGAATCATTCCATAGGCTTTGAATCTGGACCATTGGACTGATGCTATGGGACGTGTGGCAGGCTTAGAGGCGAAGCTGCATGGTAGACCTTTGAAGAGAGGGAGCACCTGAACAAGTTATAAGAAAAAGCAAAGGGAAATATGGGGACCTGGGGATCGAACCCAGGTCCTAATACTTGCAAACGTACCTCTCCACCAACTGTGCCATTTGATCACTTTGTAATAATAATGAGTAACAATTAATATATAAAAAACAAACACGCCAATGCTGTTAATTCAAAAAACGCGCTAAACTTGAATTGTCCTTTCACGTCATGACACATAAGCGTCTTCCTCCTCTCTTCTTTATTTTGCCTGAAACATAACATAAGATTGCGGGGGTTTTAAACCCCCACTATATGACACCCAAAAAAATAGCGAATAGAACCCTGTCGCTCATAAATTGAGCGCGACATATGGGATTGGTTCGTCATGAGCTTCTGATTCCAATGATGCCACTTAGGTTGGCTAATTTTTCCCCAAGCGTAAAGCCCTAATTCATGGTTCCTGCAACCCTAAAAAACAACAATGGCAATTCTCTGTACAAGCAGTGTTAATTCAATTCAATGATACCATGAGTTTCGTTGAGTTCATATTAGTATAAAACAAGCATTAGAATGGATGAATATGGCGTGAAAAGGCAAATACGATTATGCAAAATATCAAGAACAGGGCGGCTTCGTTCTACCCGTTCTTTATGTATGGGGATATGATTTTGATTGGATTGTGTTCAGAGGAGTCTCAGCAAGCTCTTGAGATCTTTTTCACGCCTTGAAACGCCTTCAAACTATGAAAACAGGTTTTGGATTTTTTTAAGAAAAAGTGAGTTTTGGTTCTTGAGTTCTAGCGCAGCATTCAGGGTCGTAGCTTTAGGGTTTGCATCTGACTTATGTATGGGATGGATTAGGGTTGAATTTTGAGCCAAAAGATCAATGCATTGATGTATCCAATATTTGATTTCAATGAATATTTTTTCAATCTTTTTCATGTGTTTTTGATTCCAATCATGGCCAAACCTTCCTTTTTTGATGTGCACGAATCTTCAATAGCCAATGAGAGCAAATGCTGCATAAAAAGATTCACATACATTTGTTTTAGTATTTTTCCATATTTTATTTTATTAAATGAATTAATAGTAATTAAAAATTCAAATAAAATAATAAAAATGATGAAATAAATCCCCTTTGGGCCAAATGGTCGTGCATAGCCTTTGGATGATGAATCTTGGAAGAAAATGTGGCCCATTAGCAATTTTGAGGCCTTTGAAGTAAAGTTGACTTTTCAAAATTCCCAAAAATTTCCCAAATTCCACAAGGCATATCTTGTTCAATGTTTAAGCTTTGATCATGTTCTTGGACATTTTGGAAAGGCCTTGAAGTCCTCTAACCAATTCCTTTGGTCCCATGTCATTTTGATTTACCAATCTCAAGTTATGGTCTTTGACTTAAAGTGCCTTTTTGTTGACTTTTGAAAATGACTTATAATGTTGAAATTGATAACTTTTTGTGAGAGCATTTCTTGGACTTGAAGTGTGAAGAGGAGTTGTAGGAAATGTCTTTCTCTTCAAAATGAGCTTTGGATGGAATTTTTCTGATAAACCATGTGGAAGTTATGCCTTGGTCAAGTTACAGTTGACTTTTTCAACTGTCCAAATATGGAAACTTTTGCATCTTGAGACTTTTCGAGCCATGCTTTGAGAATCATGATCAAGAATTGACCAAATGATGTTTGTGGCTTCAAAATAAGATGTTGACCAAAAATTTGAATTTTTGACTGTCAAATGACCATTTTGCCCCTGCAGTTGACTGTTGAGCAATTAGGGTTTTTGACTGTGCAATTTTGTGTTGTAAGTCTTGAAACTTGACATATGGATGCTTGACCATGTTTATAGGCATGTGGGACTTGATTGGACTCTTGGAAACTTCAATTTCTTTGTCAGAACCAAAACCCTAGTTTTGACTGTTAGGAGGCCCTTGAACTGTGCAACCCTTGGGGAGATTTTGAAGCATGCTCTTTGCAAACTTGAAGAATATGGGAGGGCAAATTTTGGGGTACAACAGTTGCCCCTGTTCAATCTTCTTAAACCTGAGGATGCAGATTGGCTGACGTGCCTTTTGTAATCCGAAGGTGGAAGATGATTGAACACTAGAGTGCCCAGAAATTTGCGCTCACATAGTAGTGGGATGGTGGGAATGGGCTTATAGATGCCATTTGGAGATTGATGGATAGGATGATGGGCTTATAGATGCCATGCTAAAAGATGATGGAAGGTGGATGGGCTTATAGATGCCATCTGGGTGTCGATCGCGTAAGAGATTCCTTAGCGAGAACTTGCGTACCTGGAAAAAGAAAGTGATTACCTGGCCTGTTACAGGAGCTGGTCTTCAGACTCTTTGTATAGATGTGTTCTGTCTGGCTACAGGAATTGAATCTGGAACTTCAAACGGTGATGAATGAACCATGAATGGTTACTACCTCCACGAGACGATGAGAGAACCTTGGATGATTACTACCTCAACAGGAACGCTGAGAGAACCTTGGATGATTACTACCTCAACAGGAACGCTGGGACAATCTTGGGCGACTTCAACCTCAACAGTAACGCTGAGAGAATCTTGGGCGACTTCAACCTCAACAGTAGCGCTGAGAGAATCTTGGGCGACTTCAACCTCAACAGTAACGCTGAGAGAATCTTGGGCGACTTCAACCTCAACAGTAACGCTGAGAGAATCTTGGGCGACTTCAACCTCAACAGTAACGCTGAGAGAATCTTGGATGTCTTCTACTGAGTCTTCATCAGGAAGATCTTTTAGGGATCGATTTAACTGGACTAGAGAAGGCCTTTGATTGGATAAGAATCAAGAAAAATCTTAGGGTCGACTTAACTGAACCAAGCAAGGTCTTGAAATCTTCAACTGGATAAGGAACAGGGAGATCTTAGGGTTGATCTGATTGAACCAGAGAAGGCCTTTGACTGGATAAGAAACAGAAAAATCTTAGGGTCGATTTAACTGAACCGGACAAGGTCTTGAAATCTTCAACTGGATAAGAATCAGGGAGATCTTAGGGTCGATCTGACTGAACCAGAGAAGGCCTTTGACTGGATAAGAAACAGAAAAATCTTAGGGTCGATTTAATTGAACCGGACAAGGTCTTGAAATCTTCAACTGGATAAGAATCAGGGAGATCTTAGGGTCGATCTGACTGAACCAGAGAAGGCCTTTGACTGGATAAGAAACAGGAAAATCTTAGGGTCGATTTAACTGAACCGGTCTAGGTCTTGAAATATAGCTGAGAACTTAACTGAATCTTTCCTGAAAGGTAAAGGTCAGTCATATGCAATGCATGATATAGATCAAGCAATGATGTTCTCAACATAAATGAGATTTGTAAGATATGATGCGTTCATGCATGCTATAATGTATGGAAATGTGATGTTTATGAACGTATGTTTGTCGTCTAGGAAAGTAAATCCTTGACGGGTGCCGGGAAGTCACATCCTGGGCTGATGTTGAAGAATAGATTTCGTCGTTTCCGCTGGGGGTGATGGTTGCAAGAATACCGGTAGGAGAAGATGACTCCGTTGGGGAATAAACTTGGCGAATGAATTACTCTGCGGGGATAAAAGTACTCTAACAATCTTGCTGGGGAGCTATACTCTGTGGGGAGAGAGACATTTTGCTGGAATGTTGATGGTAACTTCGTCGGGGATACCATTGTTGTGTTGGAAGTGTTAATAGACTTCGCTGGAGATAAGAAGACTGTGCCGAGGACGATCTTTCCATGGCTTTTGGCTGAGGATAACCCAGTTATATCCTGGTAGGGAAATAACTCTTTGAACAAAGCCGGGAGACACGTTCATGCTCTGCGAGGATAAGCTTCCAGAATCTACTGGGGATAAGCTTACTGCTTGGGGCGATGATCCCAACTTTCCTGGGGAAACTAGATTGGACTCTTCTGGGGAAATTAATTTGATATGCTGGGGGAAGTAGCTCCATTGAATGTTTGATATACCGCCGGGGAACAATCTTTAGACCAAGACTGTCGGGGATGCTTATTAAGAATATTCGTATATTGCTAGGGAATGTTGAGATCTGCTGGAAGATACCCAACTTCCTTAAGGTTGATAATAGCTTGCTTGGGGAGAGTGCATTGACTTGCTGGCTCACTCTCTGGGGAATTAAGATATCTGGTTATCCTTCAGTCGAACCCATCTTAGTACCTCGGTGGACAGAGCGATTAGATCGTTTTGGACAACTCACCTTGCCCCTGTTTCTGAGGTGGGAGAGGAAGACCTATGAGGTGCTGATAGTTGTTGATGGACAAACTTTCTTCTGGCAGGCAAGTGACAAGATGACAGGACATAGTCGTACGCTTTGATCCCTAACTTTTGCCTGGACCGCCCTTTCGGGTTTTCAGTCCACCAGGATACCCATTTTTGCCCAAGCCGCCTTTTCAGGTTTTCGGCTTGCCGGGTGTACATATTTTTTCATATTCATCCCTTATTTTTGCCCGAACCCTTTTGGTTCGCCGGGAAGCCCTTATTTTTTCCTAGGTGTGTCAACCTAGCGGGTCTTTGATTTTGCGTAGTATTTTTCCGACTATGTCCACGCTCTCAGGATGTAGGGGGTTGCCCCTGTTAGAAGTGTTTTGTCATGCCACCAGAAGATGTTTGATCAGACAAGATTCGTTGCTGGAATGCCCCAAGTGACTCAGGCGGAGATTTGCCCCAGGCTGTTTGGCCTTTGAGAGATTCTCCGAATCTTTATTGGACTGCCCCAGGTGATGGACCATGATCATGTCGTGCCCCTTGATTGGAAATGCTTTTGTTCACTAGGTATTCATCGTGCGAATTTCCCTGCAGCTCAAACAAATATTCATATGCAAACAAAGTTATGTTAAAAATGCGAAGCTTATGTCTGTTTCAAAGTTTTTGGAAATGCATTCTTTTTCATAAAACAAATGAATGTTTGTAAAACGTGATGTCAACTTCGTATTTTATCGCAAGCCTTTAAGGAGTCAGGATACCTTTCGTAACAGTATGCTTTCGAACTAACCCATGCTTCAGCTAGGACTTTTAAGGGTTATAACGTGGCCTTGGTTCACGGTTTAAGAAACAAAGGATAAAGGCTCAAATTATTTGTACCCACCCGTTCTCCGTGATGTTCTTCAAACCTAAACTCAGCTGATCGTGCGTTAGACCTTGTTTGAGTTTTTGTCCTGATGTTCCAATGATGGTTCAGATATTGATATTTATTGGGAATAGGCAGTCATTTCCTCTTTTGTCGAGGGTTTGTAGGACCTCTTTCTTTTTGATTTTGTGATCCCTGTTTTTTCCTTGAACTGTTTCCTTTTTTGGAATTACAATCAGCGGGATGCCCCGGTTTTGTAAGTCTCCTTCATAGGTTTCGACTTATTGGGTTTTTTGTTTGTTTTGAGAAGTAATGACTGCCTGTCTTTATGATTGTTCGGAACCATCACTGTCTTTTGTTTTGTAAGGACCTCTTTGGTGCCATTTGTTATGCACTTGGATCAACTGAGAGAACTACCCTGCCCCAGGTTATGATTAAGGGTTTTAATTTTCGAAAAGAAAAACTCCTACTTCTTTGGCTCAAAGGGGTTGACGAGGGATTATCTTCCTTATAACTCTAGTGTTTAGGGATTGAAACAATGCATGTACCTCATCAGCGGGGTCTGTTCGAAAAGCATACTGTAGATTATGGTATCGTTTTCGTCATCCTCCCTCAAGAGGCTTAGCATTATTAATCGAGCGTTGATCATCAGAAAAAATATGAAAATAATTTGCGTATAGTGAATACGAATATATTGCTTCAAAACAGACATATGTGATGCATTAATGAAATAACAACGTTTAACATGAGTAAATGTTGGAACAAAAGAAAATTACAACTTGGAAATCCTAATGAACAAAAGTCTTTTCATCTCAGGGCTTGTTACTTCAAATGGTGAGCCTTGGAGGGATGGTAGAAAAACTCAGCCTGACCATCTTGTGTGAACTCCAATGCTCCTTCATCAATCAGGCCCTGGATCTTGTTCTTCAGAGCCCAACACTCATTTGTATCATGTCCTGGACTGGCAGAGTGGTAGGCACACCTTTTATTGGGATCATAGATAGGAGATGCTGTGTTGGGGTTCCGGGGATGAGCCCTTAATGTGATCAGGTTCAACCTCAACAGGCGTTGTAAAGCTTGAAACAGCGACATGTTGAGCTGGGTGAATTGCCTCTTGGGCTTGTCTGGCTGAAGCTGGTGAAGTTGCTGCTGAGTTTGTGACCCTGAAGCCATTTGAGGAGCTCTCCCCTTATTTCCTTGTTTCAAAGGTGGTTGAATGATGACTGGCCCTTCAACCTTAGACGTTTGCCCCAGTTGGTTACCCCGAAGCAATTGGTTGATGAGAACCCCGAGCTCTTCTTGTCTTTGAGCTAAACCTTGAATGGCAGTCACCTGCCCCAACATCTGGGCTTTCAATGCATCCACTTCGGCTTGCAGATGTTTCAGCCGTTCGTCCTCAGCGCTGTTCCTGACCAACGTCTCCATGAGAAGTGTCCTTAGCTCCTCCTGCCCCTTGGATAGATTCAGGAGGATTTCCCCGAACCGAGTCTCTTGAGAAAGAAGGTCCTGGTTATCTTGTTGGGAAGCCATTGCTGAAATAAACAGCGGAGATGATAAGTGACCTGTCAAAAGGGTACCTGTAATGCAATGATATGTATGTATATATATGCAATGTTTTCAAAGATCTCGCGGGGTAAACAAGAAAATTTGTTAGAATTTGGGTCTGGTAGCTTGATTGAAGGAACTGCATATTATTGAGAGTCCTTCTTCAAGGGTCAAAGGCTCACCATATCCAGTGGGTCATAGCCCCTGACTTTAGTCATCATGTCTAGTTTTGGTTTCCAAATAACCTTGGTTAGGGGAACCTTCTTCAAGAGTCAAAGCTCACCATATCAAGTGGGTCATAGCCCCTGACAACTTTGTCTAGAGGAAAATAAATCCTCTTTGCCCCTTGCTGGGATAGTTGATTCACCATGACCTACATCACAAGCCCTTGAGATCCTTGAAATCGGTTAGGATGTATGCAATGGTATGATGTTATGGTATGCATGGGGTAATGTGAGTAACCTTGTTATGAGTCCCAATTAAGGACTATAAACAAAACCTGCAAGAAACTTAGTAAACCCTGTTATGAGTCCCAATTAAGGACTATAAACAAAACCTGCAAATAGCTCATGGGTCAGATGACAAGCATGCAAGTAGTCAAGTACGAAGGCACACAAGTCACACAAGAGAAGCCCTTAGAGTTTAGGCCAGCATGAGTTCTAGGTATTACCCTCTTTCAGTTGGTGGGCTCAACCTGTCCTATTAGAAGTAACCGGGTTCTAAGGGTCCCAATATCACGGGATTGCTTTCATTGCTCATCGTTTCGATTTAGCCACTGAACTGGCGACCGAAATATTCCAGGAAAGCAACCCTCAATTGAGTGTAGTATCGAGTATCAACCAACCTCGGACTGCACCAAAGTCAGTTATCTCACTACCCTAAAGAGGCCAAGATAGTTCAATTAAGGTTCCTAAGGTCAGTTGATGCTTCACGACACCACGCGGAGGCCCCGTACTCTCCTTGACTGAACTCAAGGATTACCGGTACACACCAAAGTGCCACATCAACGTAGCAGACTGTTTCAACCATGTCGGTATACCCCGCACAGTTCCCTCACAGCCTTGTTGCTACTTTCTAAGAAGGTATCCCCAGATCCGGGTTAGGATCTATAGAACTCCCAAGACAGTCCCACAATTTAAAGCAAGCAAATCAATACAATTGAAAACACAGTTATGCTATTCCTAAGGTACACCTCACTTTATAAAGATCTCCTCAGCAGAGTCGCCAGTTCTGTGATCGGTGGATCTGGAACTGACTGTTTAAAGCTGGTTCGCGAAATGTCGCGGTAAGCAAGAGTCGCCACCGTCTTTTATGTTCTCCAAATGGAAAGGACAAAAGCACAGAAAAATTCCTTATAGAGATTGCTCTCGGTTCGGGAGGTAGATTTATAGAAAGGGAAGGTGTTAGCACCCTTTTTATCCATGGTTATCCATGGGCTCTTAGATACTTGCTCATTTGTGTTTTCAAAATTGTTTGTTTGCTTTTCAACTGTGGGTTTTAAAAAGTTTCTTTGAAAATTTCAGTTCGACTCTTGTATCGGTCCTCAAGAGTGTTTGAAAAGTTGCTTTCGAAAGCTTTTTGAAAAGTGTGTTGGTGTGAAAAGTATTTTTGATTTGTTTTGAAATTAGAGCAAGTATCTAGAGTCATCTACCTACCCTAAGGAATTCGTCTATGTAAATGTCCTTAAGGTAGTGCCATCCCACCATTGAGGGGTAGGTAGCGCCACCGTTGGAGGTGTTCGGGTCAATTCGAGGGTTCGGGACATGGTGATCACCAGAGCAATAGGAAGACACCTTAGAAGCTACCCTCATGCCATGTTCATGGACATGAGGACTTACTAAAACGTCCTCTACTCGACGATCACCTTTCGAGGGGCAAGGCAACAGTGAGGCGTACCCTAGGGGTGGTGTGTGATTTGTGTGTCGTTTTCAGATATTTTTGTCTTGTTCATGGATTGGTGATCTACGCGTTGCTTTTATTTAGACATTCATTCTTTCATGCAGTTTAATTAACAGTTTAAAAGGTGCGGAATTAAAAGTCCTACGCTATTACAAAGGCGCGGGTCCACATCGCCAAATTAATCCAAGACCCGATTTGAAATAAAATAAAGTACGAAAGATAAATATCTAATTAGTCTATTACATGGCTTTGGGAGAATTACATTATATTCACAAAAAGAAATAAAAATGTGAAGATAATTAAAATCGGGAATGCGAGGGCGTTGGACCCTTTTAAAGAAATTGAATTAAAATAAATGTGAAAGGAAGTTATTTTTGAGTTTTTTGTATTTATGGAGTTTAAGAAAATTAATGGAATTAAAACCTAATTCTAAACTATTTTTAATTTATTAAGAAAAGTTTTTAGTTTGACCTAATTTTAATTAATTATTCACATGGCAATTTTTATTTACAAAATAATTAATATTTAATGATGATAAAAGAAAAGAAAAGGAATAAAAGTCTTTAAAACCCTAATTCTACCTTTTTTAGTTTATTACAAAAATATTAAAATTTAATCCTAGAATTAAAAAATAAATTAATTAATAGAATTTATTTACAAGGAAAATATTTAAATAAAATATATTTTTTTATTTTTTATAATTTCTGAATTTTTTGGGTATTTTTTATATTAATGAAAACAAATTAATTTGAAGAATTAAATTAAAATTAAACAAAATGAATAAAATAGAAAAATAAAAAAAGGGTGAAAGAAAGCAAACCAGTGGGGTGTTGACCTCAATTTGGAGGTTTTTGGCCAATAATTAGGCCCATTGAATTCCTGGCCTTGTTGACTTTTTAGTGATTATGTGGGTATGCATTGACTGAATCATTCCATAGGCTTTGAATCTGGACCATTGGACTGATGCTATGGGACGTGTGGCAGGCTTAGAGGCGAAGCTGCATGGTAGACCTTTGAAGAGAGGGAGCACCTGAACAAGTTATAAGAAAAAGCAAAGGGAAATATGGGGACCTGGGGATCGAACCCAGGTCCTAATACTTGCAAACGTACCTCTCCACCAACTGTGCCATTTGATCACTTTGTAATAATAATGAGTAACAATTAATATATAAAAAACAAACACGCTAATGCTGTTAATTCAAAAAACGCGCTAAACTTGAATTGTCCTTTCACGTCATGACACATAAGCGTCTTCCTCCTCTCTTCTTTATTTTGCCTGAAACATAACATAAGATTGCGGGGGTTTTAAACCCCCACTATATGACACCCAAAAAAATAGCGAATAGAACCCTGTCGCTCATAAATTGAGCGCGACATATGGGATTGGTTCGTCATGAGCTTCTGATTCCAATGATGCCACTTAGGTTGGCTAATTTTTCCCCAAGCGTAAAGCCCTAATTCATGGTTCCTGCAACCCTAAAAAACAACAATGGCAATTCTCTGTACAAGCAGTGTTAATTCAATTCAATGATACCATGAGTTTCGTTGAGTTCATATTAGTATAAAACAAGCATTAGAATGGATGAATATGGCGTGAAAAGGCAAATACGATTATGCAAAATATCAAGAACAAGGCGGCTTCGTTCTACCCGTTCTTTATGTATGGGGATATGATTTTGATTGGATTGTGTTCAGAGGAGTCTCAGCAAGCTCTTGAGATCTTTTTCACGCCTTGAAACGCCTTCAAACTATGAAAACAGGTTTTGGATTTTTTTAAGAAAAAGTGAGTTTTGGTTCTTGAGTTCTAGCGCAGCATTCAGGGTCGTAGCTTTAGGGTTTGCATCTGACTTATGTATGGGATGGATTAGGGTTGAATTTTGAGCCAAAAGATCAATGCATTGATGTATCCAATATTTGATTTCAATGAATATTTTTTCAATCTTTTTCATGTGTTTTTGATTCCAATCATGGCCAAACCTTCCTGTTTTGATGTGCACGAATCTTCAATAGCCAATGAGAGCAAATGCTGCATAAAAAGATTCACATACATTTGTTTTAGTATTTTTCCATATTTTATTTTATTAAATGAATTAATAGTAATTAAAAATTCAAATAAAATAATAAAAATGATGAAATAAATCCCCTTTGGGCCAAATGGTCGTGCATAGCCTTTGGATGATGAATCTTGGAAGAAAATGTGGCCCATTAGCAATTTTGAGGCCTTTGAAGTAAAGTTGACTTTTCAAAATTCCCAAAAATTTCCCAACTTCCACAAGGCATATCTTGCTCAATGTTTAAGATTTGATCATGTTCTTGGACATTTTGGAAAGGCCTTGAAGTCCTCTAACCAATGCCTTTGGTCCCATGTCATTTTAATTTACCAATCTCAAGTTATGGTCTTTGACTTAAAGTGCCTTTTTGTTGACTTTTGAAAATGACCTATAATGTTGAAATTGATAACTTTTTGTGAGAGCATTTCTTGGACTTGAAGTGTGAAGAGGAGTTGTAGGAAATGTCTTTCTCTTCAAAATGAGCTTTGGATGGAATTTTTCTGATAAACCATGTGGAAGGTATGCCTTGGTCAAGTTACAGTTGACTTTTTCAACTGTCCAAATATGGAAACTTTTGCATCTTGAGACTTTTTGAGCCATGCTTTGAGAATCATGATCAAGAATTGACCAAATGATGTGTGTGGCTTCAAAATAAGATGTTGACCAAAAATTTGAATTTTTGACTGTCAAATGACCATTTTGCCCCTGCAGTTGACTGTTGAGCAATTAGGGTTTTTGACTGTGCAATTTTATGCTGTAAGTCTTGAAACTTGACATATGGATGCTTGACCATGTTTATAGGCATGTGGGACTTGATTGGACCCTTGGAAACTTCAATTTCTTTTTCAGAACCAAAACCCTAGTTTTGACTGTTAGGAGGCCCTTGAACTGTGCAACCCTTGGGGAGATTTTGAAGCATGCTCTTTGCAAATCTTGAAGAATATGGGAGGGAAAATTTTGGGGTACAACACCATGCCTTGGCTTGCCACATGTCCCAGGAGACGAATCTGAAGGTTAGGATGAGAGGTCCATCATACACATCAGTTGACCATGCCACACACGCGCTGGAAAAAGTCAACAGGCCTTCAATCTAATGGGCCAAATTGCTTCAGCCATACCTCCATAATTGGGGCAGAACCCCCTTTTTTGTTTGTATTTCTTTCTCCTTTCTTTTTCTCTTTTTGTTTTAATTCATTTGTTTTTCTTTTAATTCCTTCAAATAATTTTTTTTAACACAAAAAAAAATAAATAAAAAAATCAGAAACTATAAAAAAATAAAATATGTTGGTTAATTAATTTACTAATTTTGTAAATAAATTTTGTCAATTAATTTAGTTCTAATCTTAGGTTTAATTTTAATGTTTTTTTTAATAAACTAAAAAGTGTAGAAATTAGGGTTCTAATGCTTTTATTCTTTTTCTTTTCTTTTACCATATTTAATTATTAATTATTTTGTAAATAAATTTATCATTAAAATAATTAGGTTAAAACTAGGTCAAACTTAAACATTTTTTTATAAATTAAAAATAGTTTAGAATTAGGGTTTTAATTCCATTTAATTTTCTCATTAAATTCCATAAATACAAAAACTCCAAAAATAAGTTCTTGCTTTTATTCAACTTAATTAATTTATGATTTCGATTTAATTTCTTTAAAAGGGTCCAACGCCCTCGCGTTCTCGATTTTATTTCTTTTTCGCACATCTACTTTTATTTTCCTTTTTTTTAAATTTCGTGTAATTACCCCAAAGCCTTGTAATAGATTAATTAGGGTATTTACTTTCCGCATTTTATTTTATTCAAATCGGGTCTTGGATTAATTTGGCGATGTAGACCCGCGCCTTTGTAATAGCGTAGGACTTTTATCTTCCCGCATCTTTTAACTGTTAATAACCACATGAAAGAATGAATGCCAAAAATAAAAACAAAGCGTAGATCACCAATGCATGAACAAGACAAATGTAATTGAAAAGGACACACAAATCACACACCACCCCTAGGGTACGCCTCACTGTTGCCTTGCCCCTCGAAACGTGGTCGTCGAGTAGAGGACGTTTTAGTAAGTCCTCATGTCCATGAACATGGCATGAGGGTAGCTTCTAAGGTGTCTTCCTATTGCTCTGGTGACCACACTGTCCCGAACCCTCGAATTGACCCGAACACCTCCAACAGTGGTGCTACCTACCTCTCAATGGTGGGATGGCACTATCTTAAGGACATTTACACAGACTAATTCCTTAGGGTAGGTAGATGACTCGTAGATACTTGCTCTAATTTCAAAATAAATCAAAAACTTCTTTTCACACCGACACTTTTCAAAAAGATTTCAAAACAACTTTTCAAACACTCTTGAGGACCGATACAAGAGTCGAACTGAAATTTTAAACGAAACTTTTTCAAACCCACTCTGAAAAGCAAACAAACATTTTTTTGAAAACACAAATGAGCAAGTATCTAAGAGCCCATGGATAACCATGGATAGAAAGGGTGCTAACACCTTCCCTTTCTATAAATCTACCTCCCGAACCGAGAACTAATCTCAATAAGGAATTTTTCTGTGCTTTTGTCCTTTCCATTTGGAGAAAATAAAAGATGGTGGCGACTCTTGCTTCCGCGACATTTCGCGAAACCAGCGTTAAACAGTCAGTTCCAGATCCACCGATCACACCAGGCATGTCTTCGTAGGACCAGGCAAAGATTTCCATGTAGTCATGCAGCATTTGGATCAACCGTTGTTTCACACTGAGCTCTAGATTAGCGCCAATCTTAACTTCCCTTCTGTCTGTCTCAGTACCCAGATTTATTGTTTCTACTGGCTCTTCATGTGGCTGAATGGCCCTCTCCTCCTGGAGTAACAGTCTTGCAAGCTCGCCAGGCACTTCGCAATCATCTTCACCTTCGTCTTCGGCTAAGTTGATCGGATTTTCGAAGTCATAACTGGCAGTAGCAGAGTCGTTACCAGTGAGATCCAGAGTGGATTAAAACCTGTATGAGTGAGTGTGTGTAAATATAGCTGTTTTGCAATACAGAAAGAAAGAAAGGGAGCACAAGATTTGAAATGCGAAAAACGTCCAATGTTTTTATTCATGATATATGGAAATGACAAGTAATAAGCCCTCACAAATGAAGCCACGGTGCCCCGGGTAAGACACCGGGCCATAAAGTTTCAATTTATTGTTCATTACAAATTAAAAACAAAGGAATTCATTACTGCGTAACAAAAGTAACAGGTATGTGATCTTTTGCAGTCCAATTGTTCAGTCCACCGTCAGTCGTTGGGCAGATCCAGCTATTGAACTCAGATTCCTCTACTTTGTCACCATCCTTGATAGCATTCACCCCATGATCAGGCAAGGGAGCTGTCACCACATTAGGCTTCTCGGGCGCCTCGAACTGAACCTCCTTGGCATCAATAAGGTCCTGAACTTTATTTCTTAGGGCCCAACAATCATCAGTAGAATGTCCCGGGCTATCAGAGTGATAAGCACAGCAGGCGTTGGGATTATACTTCGGAGAGGTCGTGTTTACCACCTTCGGAGCTTCTCTGACGGTTATCAGGTTGGTCGATAGCAGTTTCGGCAAGATCTGTGACAAGGTCATACTAAGCCGAGTATATTCTCTTCTGGGTCTCTCACCCCTTGGTTGGTTGGGTTGCCGAGGAGCGGCAGCAGGCTTTGCAATTACCACCGCGTTGATAGCTTGGCGGCGTTCTGGTTTGTTTTGCCTTCTAGGCCCATACACAGCACTGGCTTCCTTCTTGAAAGGCTTCTTCTCATAACTTGAGGACGCACCTTTCTGAATCTTCCCTGATTTCAAACCAGCCTCTATCCTTTCCCCAGTCAGAATGAGGTCTGTGAACCCTGGAGACGAATTACCAATGAGATGATTGAAGAACGGCCCGTATAGGGTCCCCAAGAACATGTCCACTAATTCACGGTCGGTTAATGGTGGCTGCACCCTGCCAGCCAGGTCCCTCCACTTCTGCGCATACTCTTTAAAACCTTCTCCCGATCCTAGCGACATACCCTGGAGTTGGGTACGTGTAGGAGCGAGGTCGGCATTATACTGATACTGCTTGTAAAAAGCAGTAGCCAATTCCTCCCAGTTACGAACCTTGGTTCCATCCATCTGATAGAACCATTCGAGATGAGTCCCTGAAAGACTCTCCTGGAAGAAATGGACCATAAGTTCTTGTCCACAGTATATGGCTGAATCTTCCGCACATAAGATCTGAGATGTAGCTTAGGGCAGGACGCACCTTCATACTTTGCGAAAGATGGTGCTTTGAATTTGTGAGGGATCACCACCCCAGAGGATAGACCCAAGTCTCCGAAATCCAAACCAGGCACTTGTTGAATTTCCATGGCGTTCAGACGATCCTCTAACTGCTTGTACTTGTCTTCAGCTGGAGGATACTGCTCTTCATTGAAATCAGTCTCGTTGTCAAAGACCACCGGACTAGGAACCCTTCCCCCTTGGGGACTGCCTTTCCCCACGGAAGAACCAGCTTGATCAACCTCATTCTGCAGTGTGTTACCAAACCTCTGGCCAGTGTTGAATAGTACCGTTCTCTTCTTCTTCTTCTTAACCAGCAGAGCCTTCAACTCCTCTTGACCTTGGGCCAAACTCAAGATCAGTTCTTGGAATTGGGCGTTCTGAGCCTGAAGGGACTTGATGGACTGCTCGGTAGATGATTCAGGATTCATGATGCTGAAATAAACAGCGAAGAACATTAAGCAACCTGAAAAGAAGAGTACTTGTGATGCACATGATGCATGATATGTGTTTATGCAATGCATTCAAGGGTTCAAAAGTTCAAATTTGTTGTAGACAAAAAGGAACACACGTTATCATTAAGAAATAATTGTTCAGTACATCAAGGCCTCATGGTCAAACATTACAAAGTAAATCAATCCCAAAAGACACTGCACATCCTCTTCGGAGCTATGTAGGTGTTGAGAGTCTTTTCCTCGTGCAGTAGGCGGGTGAGCTCCAAGACCTTCTTCTCACTAGCATGTAAACTGGACTCAGGAGAATTCTGCTCTTCCTTAAGCTGGATCCAGCTCTTCTGCATTTCTTCCCAGGATGTAGGCATGTCAGGATGTTGAATGGTGTAGAGCACCTCTCCTTCCAAGACTGGCTCTTTGATCACAGGGAGAACATGAGGATATGGCATCACTAACTTCTGGGAGCGGGCTCGTACCCACTTGAGATAAGGCTCCAACGGGATGGAGTTCCTGTGCCCCAGTGTCTTGCTGTCCACCTTGCTGGGCATCCTCCAAGCTCTGATAAATCTCTGGCGAAGTCCTTGTGCATCGTTGTCGAAGTCAAAAACTATGTCAGGAATTAACATGTCATGAGGGTCGTCCCTCCGAGCATAACCAAACTGTCTCCAAGCCAGAAACGGGTTGTAAGTAATACCTCCTCTGATTCCAAGTAAAGGAACATTAGGAAACTCCCCACAACGATCAATGATAGTGACATCTTCTCTGGACCGAGAACACCAATGTATATCTGCATGTGTAAGAGTTATCAATCGTTGTGACCATCTCAAACCCCGCTCATTCTTCAAAACTGATTGTGGAAGGTGCGAAATAAACCACCTTCCCAGGAGAGGAGTGCAGCACATAAGAACACCTCTTTTTCTCATGGTTTGAGTGTAACATGAGTGAAGGATGTCCCCAAGCAACGTAGGTATAGGATTCCTGGACATGAAGATCTGGACAACACTGACATCTATAAGCTGATCTGGATTAGGGAACAACACCAACCCATAGACAAGGAGTGCCACAACTTCTTCAAAGGCTTGTAGGTCAAGGGAATTCCAACATTCTTGGGCCTTCTCAAACAGAAACCTGGCCAAGAACCCTTTGATACCACTTCTAACTTCCCAATGTCCCTTGATGTCAGATGGTTGTAGACGTAATGCTTTAGCAATCTCTTCAAGTTTTGGCTCCCTTTCCGTACCGTTGTAGGGTAGTTGACTAAGGATAGGGATCTTCAGAAGCCGGGAGAACTCTTCTAATGTGGGCACCAGTTGATAATCCAGGAAAGTAAAGCAATGGTGCAGAGGGTCAAAGAACTGGAAGAGGACCTTTATCATATCTTCCTCAATGTTGGTG
The DNA here is from genome assembly GCA_948472305.1 of Vicia faba. Lineage (NCBI taxonomy): Eukaryota > Viridiplantae > Streptophyta > Magnoliopsida > Fabales > Fabaceae > Vicia > Vicia faba. The sequence continues at coordinate 1,635,765,365 of OX451738.1, read as the reverse complement.
TTGACCAAGCTAATGAGTCTTCCATGCCTCTCACTGAAAGAAGAGGTCTCGGGAATCCTGGATATAAGTTCCTTAAGCTGAGGAGGGATCCTTACAAGGCTGATCTGAATTGTCTTTCTGCGGATAGTTTCCATGTCCTACAAAACAAGAACAAAGATGAAGATTCGAACCCCTGAAATGGTTAGTGGATGCATATGATGCTGTATGATGTCATGATGCTATGATAAGGAAACACCATAAATATTCACAAAAAGCAAACATGGTAAGGCACACAAGTCACACAAGACAGCCCTTAGAGTTCAGGCCAGCATGGGGTCTGGGGTACTACCCTCTTGAAGTTGGTGGGCTCAAACCTGTCCTATCAGAAGTAACCGGGTTCTAAGGATCCCAATATCATTGGATTGCTTTCATTGTTCATCGTTTCGATTTAGCCACTGAACTGGCGACCGAAATATTCCAAGAAAACAACCCTCAATTGAGTGTAGTATCGAGTATCAACCAACCTCGGACTGCACCAAAGTCAGTTATCTCACTACCCTAAAGAGGCCAAGATGGTTCAATTAAGGTTCCTAAGGTCAGTTGATGCTTCACGACACCACGCGGCGGCCCCGTACTCTCCTTGACTGAACTCAAGGGTTACCGGTACTCACCAAAGTGCCACATCAACGTAGCAGACTGCTTCAACCATGTCGGTATACCCCACACAGTTCCCTCACAGTCTTGTTGCTACTTTCTAAGAAGGTATCCCCCCAGATCCGGGTTAGGATCTATAGAACTCCCAAGACAGTACCCACAATAATAAAGCTAACAGTTCAGACAATTGAAAACACAAGTGATCTTAGTCCTAAGGTACACCTCACTTTTTTTTAAGTCCCCAGAAGAGTCGCCAGTTCTGTGATCGGTGGAAATAGAACTGGCAGTTTTTTAAGCTGGTTCGTGAAATGTCGCGGTAAGCAAGAGTCGCCACCATCTTTTATGTTCTCCAACATGGAAAGGACAAAAGCACAGCAAAATTCCTTATTCGATAATGTTTCTCGGTTCGGGAGGTAGATTTATAGAAAGGGAAGGTGTTAGCACCCTTTCTATCTGTGGTTATCCATGGGCTCTTAGGTACTTGCTCTTATGTTTTCAAAAATTGTTGTTTGCTTTTCAAGTGTATGTGGTTTTGAAAAAGTTTCGTTTGAAAAATTTCTAAGTAACTCTTGTATCTGTCCTCAAGAGTGTATGAAAAATTTGTTTGAAAACTTTTGAAAGTGTCAGTGTGAAAAGATTGTTTTTTTTTTGTTTTTGAGAGAGCAAGTACCCATGAGATCTACCTACCCTAAGGAATTAGGATGTGTAAGAGTCCTTTAGATAGTGATATCCCACCATTGAGAGGTAGGTAGCACCACCGTTGGAGGTGTTCGGGTCAATTCGAGTTTAGGGACAGTGTGGTCACCGAAGTAATAGTTAGGATACCTTAGAAGCTACCCTTATGTCCTTGATCCTTTTTTAATCCGAGGCAACCATTTCGAGGCAACTATTCCGAGGCAACCATTTCGAGGTAACTTGTTTTGAGGCAATTGGATCATGGACATAAGGACTTACTAAAACGTCCTATACTTGACGACCACGTTTCGAAGGCAACAGGTGAGGCGTACCCTAGAAGTGGTGTGTGAATTTGTGTATTATTTTCATGTCAATATTCATCTTTGATCAGGGCATTGTGAGCTACGCTTGTTTTTAATTAGCCATACATTCTTTCATGCAATTTAGAATCTAAGAGTGCGGAAATTTAAATGCGGAAAGATAAATCCTACTCTATTACAAGGCGCGGGTCTATACATCGCCAAAATACAAAGACCCGTTTGGTAAAAGATGCGGAAAGTAAATAAATTCCTAATTACTATTACAAGCCTTGAGTAGTTACATAATATTCAAAAGAAAATAATGCGCGAAAAGAATAAAAATTGAACGTCCGAGGGTTTTGACCCTTTTGAAATTAAATTGAATTAAAAGCTAATTAATTATTTAATTAAAGAAAAGAAATTGTTTTTTATGTTTTTTGTATTTATGAAATAAAGAAAATTAAAATTCAAGAGAAACCCTAATTCTAAGTTATTTTAATTATTAATGAAAATATTAAAGTTGACCTAATTTACTAATTAATTATTATACATGTTCATTTACAAAAATAAATAGTAATTATAATAATAAATAATGAGAAAATAATTAATTAAGAAAAGGATGAAAAATGTCAAAAACCCTAAGTCTAGATATTTTTTATTTATTAAAGAAAAAGATTAAAGTTTAAAACCTAAATTAAACTAAATTAATGGTTAGAGTTTATTTACAAAAATATTTAAATGGTGAAATTAATAATAATTAAATATATTACATTTTTTTTATTTCTGATTTTTTATGGAAAATTATTTTACGGTGAGAGAAAAAAACAATTAAAACAATTTAAGTAGAATTAAAAAGAAAAGAAAAGAAGATTAAAAATAGAATACAAACAAAGGGGGTATCAGGCCCAGAATGGAGGTGCTTGCAGTAATTTTGGCCCATCAAGGCCTTGGTTGACTTTCCAGGATCGTGTGCATGCTTGTTTGACTGGACCACCATGGATCTCATTCAATGGCCCTTGGATTGATCATCAGGAGCGCGTGGCAAGCCTGAGCGTGAGCGTGTATGGTGAGCCTCTGGGTGAACGCTGCATAGGAACATATTAAAGCAAAAATCATGAATAATGCGGGGGGACCTGGGAATCGAACCCAGGTCCCAATGCTTGCAATACCTATCCTCCACCAACTGAGCCACTTAGCATGTTTGTAATATAAATGGAAAGCAATAATTATATAAAAAGACAAATGTTAGTGGTGTAATACAAAGAAAAACGCACCAGATTTTGAATTACCCAACCATGTGGTGACACGCCAGGCTTCTTCTTCATTGTTCCTGCAAATATGAAACAAGTAGCGGGGGTTTTAAACCCCCACTAAGTGACACAATAAATAATAGCGAATACGCCTACAGGCTGAATAAATTGAGCGCGAGTAGTTGGTTTGTTTCGTCTTGACGCCACGAATTCATCCATACAAGTTTGAAGGTCCAATTTTACAGCATATGGGAACCTCTAATTTTGAAGTTCTGAAACCCTAGGTTTCATCCATGGTGGATTTTGCTTTAGGCAACATTATCACAATTAAGTTGTACCAATCGCTTCAGAAGGTTAATATTAGTATAAATTACTCAAGAAAAATGATTAAAAGTGCATGAATCATGATATGGAATTCAAGGAATTTTGGCAAACCGTATAGCCTGTGTTCTTCAATTCCTTACATGTTTTGACTCGTTCTCGATTGCAAACGCTTCCTGGATGTTTAGGCAACGTATTGGAATCCTTCAGAAGCTTTGAATTATGCTCTAACTATGAAATCAGTTTTCAAGTTTTTGGCCAAAAGTTGCAAATTGGTTCTCTCTTCTCAGCAGCTTTTTCGTGTATGTCTGCATTAGGTTAGGTTGTGCATATGTATGTGAAGCATTCTAGGTCAAAAACAAGCCCATGAATCCATTGAATTTATGATTTCAATATTTGATTTTTTTTCATATCTTTTTCAATCTTTTTTTCATTGAAATCTTGCCAAATGTGGATGATCTTGTCCCCTTGGATGATGCACGAAATCTTTAGCATATAATGAGTGAATTTGCTGCACAAAAAGATTTAAAAAAAGCATGATTTGATATTTTCTCATAATTAAATCTAATTAAGTGAATTAATAATAATAAAAATTCAATTAATTAATTAAAAATAAGAAAATAAATCCCTTTGAGCTCAATGGGTCGTGCATAGGCTTTGGGTAATGATTCAAGGAAGAATTTGAGGCCCATTAGCAATTTTGAAGTGTTTTAGGCAAAGTTTACTTTTCAAAATTCCCAAAAATTTCCCAACTTCTCCAAGGCATATCTTGCTCAATTTTGAAGCTATGATCATGTTCTTGGACATTTTGGAAAGGTCTTGAAGTCCTCTAACCAATGCCTTTGGTCCCATGTCATTTTGATTTACCAATCTCAAGTTATGGTCTTTGACTTAAAGTGCTTTTTTGTTGACTTTTGAAAATGACCTATAATATTGAAATTGATAACTTTTTGTGAGAGCATTTCTTGGACTTGGAGTGTGAAGATGAGTTGTAGGAAATGTCATTCTCTTCAAAATGAGATTTGGATGGAATTTTTCTGATGAACCATGAAGAAGTTATGCCCTGGTCAATTTGCAGTTGACTTTTTCAGCTGTCCAAAAATAGAAACTTTTGCATCTTGAGACTTTTTGAGCCATGCTATGAAGAATCATGATCAAGAATTGATCAAATGATGATTGTGGCTTCAAAATAAGATGTTGACCAAAAATTTTGACTTTTGACTGTCAAATGACCATTTTGCCCATGCAGTTGACTGTGGAGCAATTAGGGTTTTTGACTGTGCAATTTGATGCTGTGAGTCTTGAAACTTGACATATGGATGCTTGACAATGTATGTAGGCATATGGGACTTGATTGGACCCTTGGAAACCTCAATTTCTTTGCAAGAACCAAAACCCTAATTTTGACTATGTTAGGAGGCCATTGGACTGTGCAACCCTTGAGAGATTTTGAATCATCTGGGGATTGATCTTGACAAATCTTGAAGAATATGGGAGGGCAAATTTTGGGGTACAACAGTTGCCCCTGTTCAATCTTCTTAGACCTGAGGATGTAGATTGGCTGGCGTGCCTTTCGTAATCCGAGGGTGGAAGATGATTGAACACTAGATTGCCCAGAAATTTGCACTCACATAGTAGAGTATCAGCAGTGTGATGGCGGGAATGGGCTTACAGATGCCATTTGGAGAGATGATGGATAGGAGGATGGGCTTGTAGATGCCATCTGGAGCTGTGACAGGACCTTTTCGGGAATGGGCTTATAGATGCCATTTGGAAGCGTAATGGATAGTTGTGGAGATGGGCTTATAGATGCCATCAGGAGGTTGTCGATCGCATAAGAGATTCCTTAGCGAGAACTTGTGTACCTGAGAAAGAAAATAATTACCTGGCCTGTTACAGGAGTTGATCTTCAAACTCTTTATGTAGATGTGCCCTGGCTGGATACATGTATCGAATCTTCAAAAACTCTTCATGTAGATGTGCCCTGGCCGGATACAGGTATCGAGTCTACAATCAGTTACTCACAGATGTGCCCTGGCTAGATACAGGAATCGAATCTAGAAAATAGTCGTCAATAGATACACCCTGGCAAGATACAGGTATTGGATCTTCGAACTCTTCAGACGTGCCCTGGCAGGATACAGGAATCGAGTCTAGAATATAGTCATCAACAGATACACCCTGGCAAGATACAGGAGTCGGATCTTCAAACTCTTCAGACGTACCCTGGCAAGATACAGGAATCGAGTCTGGAATTAGTCGTCAACAGATACACCCTGGCAAGATACAGGAATCGGATCTTCAAACTCTTCAGACGTGCCCTGGCAAGATACAGGAATCGAGTCTGGAATTAGTCGTCAACAGATACACCCTGGCAAGATACAGGAATCGGATCTTCGAACTCTTCAGACGTGCCCTGGCAGGATACAAGAATCGAGTCTGGAATTAGTCGTCAACAGATACACCCTGGCAAGATACAGGAATCGGATCTTCGAACTCTTCAGACGTGCCCTGGCAAGATACAGGAATCGAGTCTGGAATTAGTCGCTCATAGATACACTCTAGCAAGATACATGAATCAGATCTTCGAACTCTTCAGACGTGCCTTGGAAGGATACATGAATCGAGTCTGGAATATAGTCGTCAACAGATACACCCTGGCAAGATACAGGAATCAGATCTTCGAACTCTTCAGACGTGCCCTGGCAGGATACAGGAATCGAGTCTGGAATATAGTCGCTCACAGACATGCCCTGGCTAGTTACAGGTATCGAATCTGGAATCGCGACAGTTGATAGTAATTATCTTTGTATTGACCTTTATCCAGAAGGTCAGGGAATTAGAATGAATCCTCCTCCGAATACAGAAAGTCTGAGCCCTCCTCTGGACACAAAAGATCTGAAGCTTCGTCTGGTCACAGAAAGTCAAACAACAGAGACATCATATGCTATGAGTGCAATGAACAGGGGCACTACAAAAGTGATTGTCCAAGGCTTCAGAAGGAGAAGCCCAAAAAGAAGTTCTTCAAGGAGAAGAAGAAAAGTCTCATGGCAACATGGGATGATTCAGATACTTCTGACGCAGACTCGAAATCAGATGATGAAAGAGCCAACATTTCTCTTATGGCTAATGTTACAGAAGACAGCGAAGCATCTCAGTCAGACTCAGAATTAGACACAGAAGAGGTATTTCCTGATTTTACTGTTAACTTCACTAAATCTAAACTAGCAGAAAGCCTGAATGAGATTCTGGAAAGGTATCAGCACATCAGAGTCAAATTCAAGAACCTAAAAAGGGATCTTGTCTCTGACTCTGAAGAAACTATGAGTCTTAGATTAGAAAATTCTGAGTTAAAAGAAAATATTTCAAAACTAGAAATTGATTTACAAAACTCTCAGAAAGAAATAATCTCAGAGGCTCCCAGTAGTGCTGATAAAATCATAAAAGAATATGATCACAGCTTTCAGAAGTTTCTGGCTAAAAACATAGATAGAAGCAAGATGGCTTCAATGATCTATGGAGTTAGAAGAAATGGCAGAAAAGGAATAGGATACCAAGGTAATGTATCTCCACCTAAGAAAGTCATGGACCTAGTAATAAAACGCACACCACTAAAATCACACTTCACATATGGGCACACACATGATCTGAAACACACTAGCAATGATTATTCTGCCAAACCAAAATTCAAACAGAATTTTGGTAAAACTAACAAACCAGGACCCAAAAAGATATGGGTACCTAAGGACAAAATTATATATGTAGCAGATATCTTTAGCAGCAAGGCTAAAACACCAGTCATGGTACCTGGAATCTAGATGCTCTCGACACATGACGGGAAGAAAGCATATGTTCTAAAGCCTGGAACTTAAACCTGGAGGCTACATGGGCTTTGGAGGCAACCAGAGATGGAAGATCATTGGCTTTGGAACAGTAGGTAATGGTAATATTCCTTCTATTAATAATGTTCTATTAATTGATCAATTGATGCATAACTTGTTATCCATAAGTCAATTAAGTGATAATGGTTATGATATAATCTTTAATCAAAATTCATGCAAAGCTGTTAGTCAGAAAGATGGAACTATCCTATTTAATGGAAAGAGGAAAAACAACATTTATAAGATAAAACTTTCTGAACAAAAAAGTCATAATGTAAAATGTCTTCTTTCTTTTAACAACGAGCAATGGGTCTGGCATAGAAGATTAGGGCATGTTAGTATGAGAAGAATATCTCAGATTAACAAACTCAATCTGGTCAGAGGACTTCCTAATCTGAAGTTTAGATCAGATGCTCTGTGTGAAGCATGTCAGAAAGGAAAATTTGCAAAACCTGCTTTTAAAGCTAAAAATGTTGTTTCCACCTCTAGGCCATTAGAACTTCTGCACATAGACTTATTTGGACCAGTGAAAACTGCGTCTGTTAGTGGAAAGAAGTATGGGTTAGTGATCGTAGATGACTATAGCATATGGGCATGGGTAAAGTTCTTAAGACACAAGGACGAGTCACATTATGTGTTCGTTGCTTTCTGTAACCAAGTTCAGAATGAAAAGGATCTTAGAATTGTCAAAGTCAGAAGTGATCTTGGTGGAGAGTTTGAAAACAAAAAATTTGAAACATTTTTTAATGAAAAAGGCATTTCACATGATTTCTCTTGTCCTAGAACTCCCCAACAAAATGGAGTTGTAGAACGAAAGAACAGAACATTTCAAGAAATGGCCAGAACCATGATCAATGAGACTAACATCTCTAAGATCTTCTGGGCAGAAGCAATTAATACAGCATGTTATATTCAAAATAGAATCTCTATAAGACCTATTCTGGAAAAGACTCCATATGAACTGTGGAAGAACAGAAAGCCCAACATTTCTTATTTCCATCCTTTTGGATGTACATGTTTTATTCTGAATACTAAAGATCATTTGAACAAGTTTGACTCTAAATCACATAAGTGTATTATGTTAGGATACTTTGAACGCTCAAGAGGGTACAGAGTATACAATACAGAAACACAGATTGTTGAAGAGTCAATCAGTGTTAGATTTCATGATAAGTTTGACCCTCAAAAGTCAAAGTAGAATGAATCTCTTGCAGATATAGAAGTTGAATTCACAGGTACTGAAGGTAACACATCAGAAGTTCCCAACAGAGACGCTCTAACAACGTCAGAAGGAAATGTCACAAGAATTCCAGTACCTTCTGTTGATCAACTCCAGAAAAAGTTATCCAAAAGAAGCATAGCTCACCCAGAAGATAAGATTTTGGGAAAGAAGGATGGTCCAATCAGAACAAGATCAACATTCAGAAACTCTGAAGAATCCCTCATGGGATTGGTATCTCTAATTGAACCAACAACAATTGATGAAGCTCTTCTGGAAAATGACTGGATTCTGGCAATGCATGAGGAGTTAAACCAGTTCACCAGAAATGACATATGGGATCTGGTTCCCAAACCAAAAGGATTCAACGTTATTGGAACAAAGTGGGTGTTCACAAACAAACTGAATGAGCAAGGAGAAGTCATCAGAAACAAGGCACGACTGGTGGCACAAGGTTATAGTCAGCAAGAGGGGATAAACTATACAGAAACCTTTTCTCCAGTCACCAGGTTAGAATCTATCAGACTCTTAATCTCTTTTGTTGTAAACAATGGCATCACTCTGTATCAGATGGATGTCAAAAGTGCATTCGTAAATGGTTACATTGATGAAGAGGTATATGTGCACCAACCCCCTGGGTTTGAAAATTCCAAATACCCATAATATGTTTTCAAACTAAAGAAGCCACTCTATGGTCTGAAACAAACTCCCAGAGCTTGGTATGAAAGGCTAAGTAACTTTCTGTTAGAAAAGGAATTCACCATAGGGAAAGTGCACACAACCCTGTTCTGTAAGACATTTAAGAATGACATTTTAGTTTGTCAGATTTACGTAGATGACATTATATTTGGATCCACTAAACCTTCTCTGGGAAGAGAATTTGCTAAGTGCATGCAGGCAGAATTTGAGATGAGCTTAATGGGGGAACTTAAATTCTTTATGGGCATTCAGATCAACTAGACTCCAGAAGGAACTTACATTCACCAGAGCAAATACGTAAGAGAACTTGTGAAGAAATTTGACCTCTCAGAATGTAAGCCTTCAAAGACTCCAATGCATCCTGAAACAATGTGGCCGGAACCTGTCATCTGATATAAAATCAATGAAGTCACCACCGAACGTCTTTTATCCCGCCGAAAGGGAAAGGTAAACATCGAGAAAACCTGAAGAGGGAGAAATCACGGTCTTTCGACCGAGAGATCGGGTAAGGGAGTCTGTTATGCAAGGGGAAGGTATTAGCACCCCACACGCCCGTAGTACTCTACGGTATCCACTCTTGCTGTCTAATCTAATGGGTGTGGTCAAATCATATGCCTATGGCTTAAAGCTAAAAAGGGAATGCATGCGAAAGAAACAAAAGAAAACAATGTAGGGAAAATAAAAGTTATGCTCGGTTGGGCCCTACCCCTTTGCCTACGTATCCCTTTTAAGGAATCAGAGCAGCCGTAGTTTGGCTTACATATTTTGGTTGGTTTGTGTTTTTTAGTTAAGACAACAAAAATAGTCAAGATGGCAAGACATCAGATGAAACAACAAACAAATGAGATGGTAAAACATCGACTAACTAATAACATAGTAACATGTTACAGATGGCGAAACACCAATAAAATGGATGACAAAACATCACACCTAGTAATGATATTGAGCATCAAAGTAGGATAACAAACATGTGCGATGGCGAAACACCAACTTCAAACAAATGTGCAATGGAGAAACATCAGCAAAAGATAATAAAACATCATGGCAAAGATGGCGAGACATCAATAAAATTGATGACAAAACATCACACCTAACAATGATATTAAGAATCAAAGCAGGATAACAAACATGTGTGATGGAGAAACATCGGATTTAAGATAACAAGATATCATGGTGAAGATGGCGAAACATCAATAAACCGGATGGCAAAACATTACACCTAACAATGATATTAAGAATCAAAAGTAGGATAACAAACACGTGCGATGGCGAAACATCGGCTTCAAGATAACAAGATATCATGGTAAAGATGGTGAAACATCAACAAACAGATAGTAAAATATCACACCTAACAATGATATTGAGAATCAAAGTAGGATAACAAACATGTGCGATGGCGAAACATCGGCTTTAAGATAACAAGATATCATGGTGAAGATGGCGAAACATCAACAAACGGATAGTAAAATATCACACCTAACAATGATATTGAGAATCAAAGTAGGATAACAAACATGTGCGATGGCGAAACATAGGCTTTAAGATAACGATATATCATGGTGAATATGGCGAAACATCAACAAACGGATAGTAAAATATCACACCTAACAATGATATTGAGAATCAAAGTAGGATAACAAACATGTGCGATGGTGAAACATCGGCCTCAAACAAATGTGAGATGGCAAAACATCGGCTATAAGGTTTAAAAAACAAAGCCAAGAGGCGCACAAACAAATAGGATTGGTTTGTATCTTTTACTTTGAAGAAAGGGTTTGAGTTTATTAGAGGTGTTTTATGATTTGCTAAGAAAACAAATTTTTGTTTTAAGGTGCAAAATGCAAAGGAAAGAAAAAACAACTAAGGGAAACTAGCCTAGCATTATCCCTAGTGTTATCATACAATGATTGACCCTAAGGTTGAGGATAAAGGAAAACCCTACCTTAATTAACAGGCTAAAGGAAGCTTAACAAAACTATCCTATATGGAACATGCAATGAGAGCGAAGTCGTGATCTCAATTTCTAAATTGAGTGACTCATCGATCAACAATTAAAGAAGAAAAGCAATAAATATCCTATAGGGAACATGCAATGAGAGCAAAGTCGTGATCTTAATTTCTAAATTGAGTGACTCATCGATCAAAAGTTAAAGAGGAAAGCAATAAACATCCTATAGGGAATATGCAATGAGAGCGAAGTCGTGATCTCAATTTCTAAATTGAGTGATTCATCGATCAAAAGCAAACACAACACATGTATCAGACAAAAAAACAGAGGGCCTCCTGACATATATCAGCAATAGAGGTCCCGTCATGAAATCATAGAACTATGTAAAATGATAATGGAAGAAAGGAAATAGTGCAATACCAAACGGATAACTATCTGTAGCAACTGAGCAAGAATAAAAGAAACCCAGAGAACTTCAAGCAAGCTGGCATCAGTAGACAAATCAAGTCAGAATTTACGCCATCAAGATATGAGTATTGAGATTTTCATATATGAACATATCCCATGGGCAATGTATAGCATTCATAATCACATGCATATATATCCTGCATAAACCATCAAACATGCCAAGCACAAGAGTAGTGCCAATATAATAAATTGTGTTCCACAAATAAAGTGAAACACAGTAGCCTCAAGCCAAAAAATGGAAACTTTCCTCAAAGTACCTCGCACATTCAATAACCAAGTTAGTATTCCAATAAATAGAATGATGATTTACATAAGGGATGGATGGTGACACCATGATGAAATGAGAAAACATGATAGAAACTATCAAACATTAGTCATGATAGACAAAAGGAAACAGGCATATGCATAATTTGGTCAAAAGAATCAGAGGAATGTTGCTCCTTTCCATCACCATATTGAATTGACAATTGAATATAAATCAAGGATCATGGGAGCTTGATAAGAATACAATCAAAAACCATGAAGGTCGGTAGCAAACACATTTCAACCATTCTCAATTAAATTATCACAGCTCACAAGCACAATAGAACAAGGGTTCCACACAGTGCGTCAAAAAGGTTCAAACATTCAAACATGGGGCATTAAGTAAAATGGCTTGAGTTTATTTGGATGAACATATTCAACATGATCATTAGGTACCCAATTATAGGCCTCACTCGAGTTCATTGTGTTAGAACAATGTTTGAATCTACTACCCTATATTTAAGTTTTGATGATAACAAAGTGAAAAGATATAGTATTTATATGTTTCATGTTTGAACTATATGCTGCCTAAAATTACTATGCTCTGATTTGCAGATACGCTGATTAAAATAAGCAAGATCACTTCTTCAGCATCAGAATTTGATTTCATACACCAGCATCAGAAGTTGCTGAATCAGAACGTCAAGATCAGATGACCAACTCTCGTACATGCTGAAGCTTGATGAACAGAACTGCGCGTAAACACTCTGATACAAAAACAATAGTTCATCAGCAGCGAAGCAGAATCAGAATGAGCCAAGCCAGAACGTGCATTGAAGAAGCAACGGTACTGTGCATTGAAAGCTAATTAATCCCAACGGCCTCATTCCAGACAAGATCTGCTCAAAAAGGAAAGCTTGTTATTAGCATTGAATCAAGAATATTGCATTCAACGTTCATCTTCTCAAGTGCTATATAAACAAGGCTTCGAAGATTATAATGGCTAATGCTCTCCAAATCTCTACACGCACAAAGCTGAACAATAATCTTCATCTACCAGTTTTGCTAAACCAACAAACTCTGATACTCCATTAGTGTTTAGCAATCTAGTTTCTAAGCTTCATTTTGTGTATACATCACAGTTGTGATAAAGTTTTGTAGAAAACATTCACACACATTGTTTTGTACCTTTGTAAGAAAGTGTTGCCTTGACAAACCGGATTGTGGTTTGAATCAAGAAGGCTTTAGCAGTTGTTAAAGCAGTCTGTAATATTCAGTTGAATATAGTGAATTAAGACCTCGTTGGAGAGAGGCGAAATCACCTTGACGGGTGGACTGGAGTAGTTTGAGATCAAACGAACCAGGATAAAAATATCTTGTCAATTGCTTTAAGATTTCAGTTTTACAATTCAACCCCCCCTTCTTGTGTTTTTCACCCCTTCAATTGGCATCAGAGCGCCTGGTTCTGAGCTAAAACACTTAACCGTGTCAGTACAAGATCCAGCGTCAGAAAAACACAATGACAGGAAACAACTCTCACTTCAGCAATGACAATAATGAGGACAGAGACAGATTCAGCGGCAAACCTCCAGTCTTTGATGGAGAAAACTTTTATTACTGGAAAGACAGAATTGAAAGCTTCTTTCTAGCACATGATGCTGATCTGTGGGATATGGTGACAGATGGATACACGCACCCTGTGAATGCAACCGGTCAGAAGATTGAAAGAAAATCAATGACTGATCAACAAAAGCGTGACTTCAAGAATCACCATAAGGCCAGAACCATCCTCCTCAGTGCCATCTCCTATACTGAGTATGAAAAGATCTCCAACAGAGACACGGCTAAGAACATCTTTGATTCTCTCAGAATGACGCATGAGGGCAACGTTCAAGTCAAAGAAACAAAAGCTCTGGAGCTCATTCAGAAGTATGAGGCGTTCAAAATGGAAGAATCTGAATCCATTGAAGCTATGTTCTCTAGATTCCAGATTCTGGTAGCTGGTCTTAAAGTTCTGGACAAAGGATACTCTACTGCTGACCATGTCAAGAAAATAATCAGAAGTTTACCCAAGCAGTGGAGGTCTATGGTTACTGCTCTGAAGCTAGCTAAAGATCTCAACAAGATCACTCTGGAGGAACTTATAAGCTCCCTCAGAAGTCATGAGATAGAGCTAGAAGCTGACGAGCCTCAGAAGCAAGGTAAGCCTTTAGCTTTAAAATCTAACAGAAAATCTGAGTCTAAAGTTTTGCAGGCAGTTGAAGAAGCATCTGATGGATCCTCATCAGAAGAAGACGAACTTTCCCTTCTCTCCAGAAGAGTAAATCAACTGTGGAAGCAAAGACAAAGGAAGTTCAGGAATCCCAGAAGATCTGATCAGAACGAGTCTTCTTCCAGATACAGAAGGACAGATTCTTCCTCTAGATACAGAAGATCTGAAGGCTCCTTCAGTAGCAAGAAGCCAAACACAAAAGACATCATCTGCTACGAGTGCAATGAGCAAGGACACTACAAGAGTGACTGCCCAAAGCTTCAGAGGGAAAAGCCCAAAAAGAAGTTTGGAAGAGAGAAGAAGAAAAGTCTCATGGCCACATGGGATGACTCTGACTCGTCTGAAGCTGACTCAGAATCAGATGATGAAAGGGCAAACATAGCGCTCATGGCTAACATTCCAGATGATAGTGAAGCTTCTGAATCAGACTCAGAATCAGACACAGAAGAGGTATTCCCTAACTTCGCTGTTAATTTTACAAAGGCTGAACTTGCTGAAAGCCTCAATGAAATTCTGGAACGTTATCAGCAGATTAGAGCTAAATTCAGAGACCTGAAAAGGAATCTTGAATCTGACTCTAATAAGTCTAAGAGTCTCAAATTGGAAAACTCTGAGCTGAAAGATAAATTTTCAAAATTAGAAAACTCTTTACAAAACTCTCAGAAGGAACCAATCTCTGAAACTCCCAGCAACGCTGATGAGATCATCAAGGAGTATGATCACAGTTTCCAGAAGTTCCTTGCTAAAAGCATAGATAGAAGCAGAATGGCTTCAATGATCTATGGAGTTAGCAGAAACGGCAGGAAAGGAATAGGATACCTAGGTAAGGTTCCTACACCTAAAAATGTCATGGATTTAACCATTAAACACACTCCTCTAAATTCACACTTTGTGTATGGTCACACACATGATATCAAATATACTAGCAGTAAGCACTCTGTGAAACCAAAATTCAACCAGAGTTTTGGTAAAACTAACAAATCAGGACCCAAGAAGATCTGGGTACCTAAGGATAAAATAATACATGTTGCAGATATCTTTAGCAGCAAGTCAGAAACACCAGTCATGGTACCTGGACTCTGGCTGCTCACGACACATGACGGGAAGAAGGCATATGTTCCAAAGCCTGGAACTTAAGCCTAGAGGCCACGTTGGCTTTGGAGGCAATCAGAGGGGAAAGATAATTGGCTCTGGAACTGTAGGTAATGGAAATCTTCCCTCTATTAATAATGTTCTGCTTGTTGATGGATTGATGCATAATCTGTTATCCATAAGTCAATTAAGTGATAACGGTTATGATACAATCTTTAATCAAAAATCATGTAAAGCTGTTAGTCAGAAAGATGGGACTATCCTGTTTAATGGTAAGAGGAAAAACAACATTTACAAAATCAAACTTTCTGAACTAAAGAGTCAGAATGTAAAATGTCTTCTGTCTGTTAACAACGAGCAGTGGATCTGGCACAGAAGATTGGGGCATGTTAGTATGAGAAGAATATCTCAGATTAACAAACTCAATCTGGTCAGAGGACTTCCTAATTTGAAGTTCAATTCAGATGCTCTGTGTGAAGCATGTCAGAAAGGCAAATTTGCAAAACCTTCTTTTAAATCCAAAAATGTTGTTTCCACCTCTAAGCCATTAGAACTTCTGCACATTGACCTATTTGGACCAGTTAAAACTGCTTCAGTCAGTGGTAAGAAGTATGGGTTAGTAATCGTAGATGACTATAGCAGATGGACATGGGTAAATTTCTTAAGACACAAGGACGAGTCACACTCTGTGTTTGTTACCTTCTGTAACCAAGTTCAGAATGAAAAAGATCTTAGAATCGTTAAAGTCAGAAGTGATCATGGTGGAGAATTTGAAAATAAAGATTTTGAGTCATTCTTCAATGACAAAGGCATTCTGCATGATTTCTCTTGTCCTAGAACTCCCCAACAAAATGGAGTTGTAGAACGAAAGAACAGAACATTGCAAGAAATGGCCAGAACCATGATCAATGAGACAAACGTTGCTAAGACTTTCTGGGCAGAGGCAATAAACACAGCGTGCTACATTCAGAATAGAATCTCAATAAGACCTATTCTGGAAAAGACTCCATATGAATTGTGGAAGAACAGAAAGCCCAACATTTCATATTTTCATCCATTTGGATGTACTTGCTTTATATTGAATACAAAGAATTATTTGAACAAGTTTGATTCTAAGGCACAGAAGTGTATTATGTTAGGATACTCTGAACGCTCAAGAGGGTACAGAGTATACAATACAGAAACACAGATTGTGGAAGAATCAATCAGTGTTCGTTTTGATGACAAGCTTGACTCTGAAAAGTCAAAGCAGAATGAAAATCTTGCAGGTATAGAAATTGAATTTGCAGGTTCTGAAGACAAGTCATCAGAAGCTCTCAACACAGACATTCCTTCAACGTCTGAAAGGAGCAATGCTAGAAATCCTACAACAGCTGTTGATCAACCTCAGAAGAGATTGCCCAGAAGCAGTTTCGATCACCCAGAAGAGACTATCCTAGGAAGAAAGGAAGATCCAATCAGAACAAGAGCAAGCTTCAGAAACTCTGAAGAAACTCTTATGGGACTTGTGTCTCTGATTGAACCTTCTTCTATTGATGAAGCACTTCTGGATAATGACTGGATTCTGGCAATGCAAGAAGAGCTGAATCAATTCACCAGAAACGACGTATGGGATCTCGTCCCCAGACCAAAAGGATTCAACGTCATTGGAACAAGATGGGTGTTCAGAAACAAGTTAAATGAACAAGGTGAAGTCATCAGAAACAAGGCACGACTGGTTGCACAAGGTTATAGTCAGCAAGAGGGGATAGACTATACAGAAACCTTTGCCCCAGTCGCCAGGTTAGAATCTATCAGACTTTTAATTTCATTTGCTGTTAATAGAGGCATCACTCTGTATCAGATGGATGTCAAAAGTGCATTCTTAAATGGTTATATAGAAGAAGAAGTTTATGTTCACCAACCCCCAGGTTTTGAAAATACAAAACATCCAGAACATGTTTTCAAACTAAAGAAGTCACTGTATGGTCTGAAACAAGCTCCCAGAGCTTGGTATGAAAGGCTAAGTAACTTTCTGCTTGAAAATGAATTCACCAGAGGGAAAGTGGACACTACTCTATTCTGTAAAACAGTTAAGAGTGACATTTTAGTCTGTCAAATTTATGTTGATGATATAATTTTTGGTTCTACTAATCCTTCTCTTGGAAGAAAATTTGCTAAGTGTATGCAGGCAGAATTTGAGATGAGCCTCATGGGGGAACTGAAATTCTTTCTAGGAATTCAGATCAATCAAACTCCAGAAGGAACTTACATTCATCAGAGCAAATACATCAGAGATCTTCTGAAGAAATTTGACCTCTCAGAATGTAAGCCATCAAAGATTCCAATGCATCCCACGTGCATTCTGGAAAGAGAAGAGGTAAGCAAAAGTGTAGAACAGAAAGTCTACAGAGGTATGATTGGTTCTCTCCTCTATCTGACTGCTTCAAGACCTGATATCTTATTCAGCGTATGTATTTGTGCTAGATTCCAATCAGATCCTAGAGAATCTCACTTAACAGCTGTTAAGCGAATTTTCAAGTATCTGAAAGGTACTACTAATCTGGGTTTGTTTTATAGAAAATCTAGTGATTACAGCTTAGTAGGCTACTGTGATGCTGATTTTGCTGGAGACAGAGTGGAACGTAAAAGTACTTCTGGAAGCTGCCAGTTTCTGGGAGAAAATCTGATCTCGTGGTCCAGCAAAAGGCAATCAACAATTGCTCTGTCAACAGCAGAAGCTGAGTACATAGCAGCAGCAGGATGTAGCACACAAATGCTCTGGATGAAAAGTCAGCTTGAAGACTTCCAGATTTTCGAGAGTAACATTCCTATACTTTGTGATAATACTTCTGCTATTTGCTTAAGTAAGAATCCTATTTTACATTCTAGAGCTAAGCATATAGAAATTAAGCATCATTTCATTAGGGACTATATTCAGAAAGGTATTTTGAACTTGAAATTTATAGATACAGACCATCAATGGGCTGATATCTTTACTAAACCCCTTTCAGAAGATAGGTTTAATTTCATTCTGAAACATCTCAGCATGAAAGTATGCCCAGAATGAAAATGTTTTAATTTCATATATTTATCTTCAGAATGTAATTATATTACTGTGAACTTTTGATCAATCTTCTTTCAGAAAGATAGAACATGCAGATTGTATCAGATGCAAGTCTAAAGATCTGAGAGTCTAATCTCTAAGACAGACGTGCTGATCACTACATCAAACAAGTGTCATCCAATCATCAGCAAATCTCTGAAGCAGAACGCGTGCACGCTTCTGAGAAGGCAAAGCGCTGATTGGGTGCATTGAGACACATGTCTGGTAACCGTTTTTAAGTATCTTTCTCAAATCCCCCAAAATCAGCAAGCATTTAATGAAAAGTAATCATGCGTTTAAATGGTAATCATGATTTTTTTTCTCTCTCTTAAAAACGTTTAACTTTTCAAAATAATTTTGAAAAACTCTATTTAAGCACATTAATCCTTTATTATTATTCTTTACGCTTTCTCATAATCTCTCAAGCATTTTCTGCATATTTCTGAGTTCATCTCCTACAAACCTTTTTCTCTCAAATAATTCTCAAAGCTTTTTTAGTGTGAACAATGGCATCCTCCAGCATTTCTGCAGGCAATCAGAAGAAAGAAACCTCTGAACAATATCAGGTGCCCCTCAGAACTCTTCTCACACCGGTAAAGAACCTTGAAGTTCTTTCTGAGTTAATCATCGACTTTGAAAGTTTGAAGGAAAATGGATTTGACCTAACTGAAGAAATTAGGGCTCAAAAGTGGGAGAGGTATTTCGATAGGTTGGTTGGACCAACATTCCCAGCTGCTTCTGATCAGCTCTGGTCACAGTTCAGATTATGGGTACGTGCTGAAGCCCTCAAGTTGCAGGATGTCAACTATGAGCAGGCACAACAGAACTTCAGCAAGCTGCTGAAGGAAGTTGAAAGTCAGCTGCCTCAGGAAGTTGTGCTCCCTCTGGACAGTGAATCTTGGTCTGAGAAACAGCAAGCTGCACAGGTGCAACCATCAGAAGAAGACAAGACCATTCAGGCTGAAAGTCAAGCAGAAGATGTCGCTGAAAGCTCTGAGAAGCCTCCTCCTTCTGATGCTTCCCAAGCGGCCTTGGACATGCAGGCTCTGGAAGAACTAAGGCTGAATGACTTGCGTCTACAGCAGCGGATGGAAGAGAATGATCAGAAGATGAAGGCAAGAATGGATGTACAGGACAGCAAGATTGACACTGTTGTCAACATGGTTCAGAAGCAGAATGAAACTTCTGAAAAGATTCAAGCGATGCTGGAGAGCCTGTTCTCACGCATGCCCCCTCAATCTTAAATCTTTTACATGCATAATCAGTTTAACTATGTTCTGATGTCGTGTTTTGACTATGTTTTTGTAATGTTCTTTTGCTCTGAACTATTTTAATATAATTTGTTTTTCTGATCTAAATTGTTTTAGCACATCACCAACACTTTTTGATTGCTGACAAAAAGGGGGAGAACAAGAATGATATTTAAAATCAATAACGGCTAACTAGACAGAAATTCTCAAACATTCTAACTCTATTACTTGAAATGTTTTTCTGTTTTTGTTTAAAGTCTACAGGCACAAGGAAGCTCCTGAACACTATGAAGACTAGAAGCTCTGATCAAAATGTAGAAGCTCTGATCAATGTTGCTCTGATCAAATATGAAGTTCCGATCGACCAAATACTCTGATCCAAAGCAAAGCTCTGACAGGAAAAGCTCTGAAGCTCTGCTCTCTGATAAGTCAAAGACTCTTATAATCTGATGTTCAAAGAAAGAAAAAGATCTGATCCTGAAGAACACGTATCATCAAAGGGAAGTAATCAACTCAGGGGGAGTATCTCTTAACTCTGATTTCTCCTTACTTCTTAACTCTGAAACATTTCCCAGACACCTTTTCACGTTATTTTTCATTTAAAATATCTAGTTTTTGTCATCATCAAAAAGGGGGAGATTGTTAGAACAATGTTTGAATCTACTACCCTATATTTAAGTTTTGATGATAACAAAGTGAAAAGATATAGTATTTATATGTTTCATGTTTGAACTATATGCTGCCTAAAATTACTATGCTCTGATTTGCAGATACGCTGATTAAAATAAGCAAGATCACTTCTTCAGCATCAAAATTTGATTTCATACACCAGCATCAGAAGTTGCTGAATCAGAACGTCAAGATCAGATGACCAACTCTCGTACATGCTGAAGCTTGATGAACAGAACTGCGCGTAAACACTCTGATACAAAAACAATAGTTCATCAGCAGCGAAGCACAATCAGAATGAGCCAAGCCAGAACGTGCATTGAAGAAGCAACGGTATTGTGCATTGAAAGCTAATTAATCCCAACGGCCTCATTCCAGATAAGATCTGCTCAAAAAGGAAAGCTTGTTATTAGCATTGAATCAAGAATATTGCATTCAACGTTCATCTTCTCAAGTGCTATATAAACAAGGCTTCGAAGATTATAATGGCTAATGCTCTCCAAATCTCTACACGCACAAAGCTGAACAATAATCTTCATCTACCAGTTTTGCTAAACCAACAAACTCTGATACTCCATTAGTGTTTAGCAATCTAGTTTCTAAGCTTCATTTTGTGTATACATCACAGTTGTGATAAAGTTTTGTAGAAAACATTCACACACATTGTTTTGTACCTTTGTAAGAAAGTGTTGCCTTGACAAACCGGATTGTGGTTTGAATCAAGAAGGCTTTAGCAGTTGTTAAAGCAGTCTGTAATATTCAGTTGAATATAGTGAATTAAGACCTCGTTGGAGAGAGGCAAAATCACCTTGACGGGTGGACTGGAGTAGTTTGAGATCAAACGAACCAGGATAAAAATATCTTGTCAATTGCTTTAAGATTTCAGTTTTACAATTCAACCCCCCCTTCTTGTGTTTTTCACCCCTTCACATTGGCCATCAAACAATATGCAACAAGATATGCAACATCAATTGGGTACCTTCACTTCAAAAATGTATCAAAAATAGAAACAGGGATCAATAATTCAAACCAAAAAATTCTTAGCATATTTGAAGTGTGTAGAAGTCAGAAAGCAAGCCTTAAGTTCATGGATGATTGAGGAGGATATCAAATGTGGCTCAAAGTTCAAAACTAGTTGGCAAAACTACCAAAACTAGACAAGTTTTCAAAATAATTCATGGAAAAATATCAAACCAAGTCAAATAATTCAAGGAAAATGGTTTTCAGATCCTCCATGCATTCATGAACCATAATCAAGACCTAAGTTCCATCAAAAATCCAGGGCATAATGGTTTTGAAAACGAAACTTGCACAATAAGCAACAAAACCCTAATTTTTTATTTTTAATCTTAAATATTGATTAAATAAGATCAAAATCCAAACAATTCAAACCAACATCACGCAAATCACAAGGAAACCCTAAATGTCAGAAAACATATTTTTTCACATTTTTTGAAATAAGGAAAAGTCAAAAATAAAATCAAATTCAAGCAATTAATCAATTAAACAAATATTCATATCTCAAAATAAAACTTTAAACAAAAATCAGAAAAAATAACCAAACAAAATTATATTCAAATATTAGAATTAAAAACACACATCCCTGATTTTTTTTATGGAATTTTTGAATTAAAGGAAATATCAAAATAAAAATCAAACAAACAATTAGCAATTAAACTATTATTTAATGGAAAAAATGTAAACCCTAGCCAAAATTCACAAAAAGGTCAAAATAAAATTATATTCAGATTCTATGATTAAAAATAACCTTGTATGATTTATTTGAGAATTTTTGAATTAATGGAAGTATTAAAACCAAAATTATGAAACAAATATTTTAAATAAACCTCTCAAATTAAGTTTTTAATCAAAAAAAAAGAAAAATGCCAAACAAATTTCATAATCAACTTCTACATTATTTTATGAGTTCAAAATAATATTTGTGAAATTTTTCAAATCAAAGAAATATTAAAAAAAAATAAACACTAAACAAATAATTAAATAATAACACAAATTTTTAAACCAATCAAAACATTTTCAAAAATTATCAAAAAAAACACACAAGGTCAGGAATATTATTTTTAGGTTTCCTAAATTTTTTTATAATTTTCAACCATTTTTGAGCAAGGAATAAAATCATGAAAATCAATTTATGAAACAAAATTCAAATGAATTAAAGAAACAAGCCAGCTAACCAGAGGAGGCCACGCAATCATCTTCAACCTCTGGCTAGGGCAAAAGTGCGCGCGTGATTAGGTTCATCACCTCATGTTCCAGTCAACATTACATGCTCAATCCTACACCATTGTTCATGAAATTTTGTGCAAATTAAAGCCAGCATATCATACTTCAACATGCAATTCAAATCACATCAAATAATTAACCATGGATCAAGAACAGATCGTGCGAAAATGTCAAAAACTCACTGAAAAGAAAAATTTCAGATGCACCATTCATGCGCATCTCATCAAATTAAAAGCTCTAAAGCTACAAAAACACTTAATGAACTTCAAACAACATGATTATGAACTCAAATCACATAATGCACGACTAGAAATCAAGATCCAAAGTTAAGAATTCAAACCTTTGAGCCAAAAATGAATCTACTGTCTCCTTCACTCCAGTTGCAAACCAAGCCTCGATCTACAATCCTTATCACTTGGAGAAGAGAATGCAAGAAGAATCAACCAAAACGCGCAAGGGAATTGAGAGAATCGAAGAAAATTGTAGAACAAGTAGTTATGGAGTTTTTTGAATTCAGGGATGAAATGAAGCACGAACCCTATTCAAAGAGGCTTGCTTCTAAATATATAGAGCATGAAGAGGGGGGTAGGATAGGTTTTTCACACTGAAACTGTTAGAAAGAATGAATTTCTCTTTTTGCCAAAATCAAGTGTGCACATGCAGCCCTCAAATCCCTCGTGTGTTTGCTTGCATTTTACATGCATTTCAATCCATTTTATCTCAGGAAGAGATTTGCAAAAGAATTAAGGCTTAAATCCTTGTATTAAGCAAGTGTTGGTGATTAGGCATTTTCATGCCACTTTTTGCAAAATCACGAGTTGCCCTTACATTTGCCCATGTGCAGCTCAAATTTTGGAATGATGGGCCTTGGTACATTGCATATTAGTCATGGGCCAAGTTTAAAGTGAAACAAATGGCCACAAATCAAGTTATCAAGAATTTGCAATTTGCATGGAATGCATGAATTCAATGAAATGCCTCCAAATTCCAAGGTCCACAACTTGCTCATACTTTTGAATTTTTATACAAATGAGTACAATTTGGAAAGGTATTGAAAACATATACAATCCCTTAGTTTATAGTTTTTGCAATTGAATCCATTAAGTTTCTCAAAATTGAGCTTGAAATTCACCAATTTTGGAAAATGACCTATAATTTTGTGACTTCCAAAGACCATAATTCTTGATTCCTTGCCAATTTGGACATGAGACCAAAAGGAGATGAAAGAAAATCCTCTTATATTTCCAAGCATGTTTCATTTGCATTTTTTTGATCAAAGGTGAATAAAATGTGAATTTTTGAAATTAAGTCCTTATTTTCCAAAATTAGAAACTTTTAGGGTTTCTTCATGAACAAGTTTTAACCCAAACCTCAATCTCTTTGATCCAATGATCAAAATGGGATTGAAATATGAAAATTACATCCTTGAGTTGATGGTTGACCAAAAGTTCACTTGGTCAACCTTGAATTTGACTGATTTTGACCAAAATGACCCATTTGCCCCTTTGAATCAATTGATCCACTTCTCTTCAAAATTGATGATCAAAACATCAAACATATGATCTTCCAAATATATAGAAGCCATGTACAAAGTTTCACTTCAAAATTCTCAAGAAATCCTGATAAAATCCCAAACCCTAGTTTTGGTTAAAACCTTAGGAGACTGATGAGTCATCTCCAAAATTTCAAATCCTCTGATGATTTTGGCCAATTTCTTGTACAAAGACTTTCCGAATGCCAATGAGATGTTGTAGCTTCCAAATCAAGACTTGTACATTAATCAATAGCCTTGATCAAACAAAACCCTAATTTGACTGGTGAATCAAAAGAGTGATTCTTCTTATAATCAATCACAAACTTCAATCCTCTGATGATCCAAAGGGATGGATAAAACATCTTGAGATATGCAATTACTTTTGAGCTTGAAAGATCCAAAGGTTTAGATGACAAGGTTCTACTTGAGCAACTTGTAGATGCAATCAACCTTCAAAGCTTGAGGAAGACTTGATAACCAAAGTCTTTTTATCCTATCACAATGTATGTGTGATACGGTGGGAGAACTGACTTGAGGTTTTGCGTTTTGTATTCGCAAATGTTTCGGTTTAGCAAGAGTCGCCACCGACTTTTTATTTTATCCTAAGGAAAGGTCAAAAATCACAGGAAAGACCTTTGAGATGTTTTCTTGGGTTCTGGGAGTAGATTATGAAAAGGGAAGGTGCAAGCACCCTTTTCATCCATGGTTATCCATGGGCTCTTAGTTACTTGTTTAGATCACTTGCTTTTGCTTTTCAATTGTTTGAAATGGTGCTTTGTGTGTGGTTTTGAAAGATGTTTTGAAAAGAGGTCATCGTTATGGCAACCTTTGTAATGATTCTTGTTTGAATGTATACAAAGATGTTTTTGTCTTTTGAAAAGATTTCAATGTTTGAAAGTTTGATTTGGGAAATATTTTGAAACTGTGTTGTGAAGTGTGTTTGAAAATAGCAAGGATGTTTTGCAAGTTTTGATCAAGTAACTAAGAGCTATCTACCCTATTTTACTCAAAGATCTTTCCTATATGTTTTTAATCCTTTTGACAGTGTTATTTTACCATTGCATTTGGTAAACAACCTTGTATTAGGATGTTAAACAGGACAGGCGCGGGTCATCGTATAGACCATGATAGCAATTGTGTCAAGTATTTTTGGCAAATTTTTAAGGGACTTTATCATTTTGTTTAGGCAACCAAGATAGCGTCATCGAGGGACTATGATCTTTTGTTTTGTTTTTGTTTTGCCAAAGTACCCAACATGTATAACATGGCCCATTTTTAAGGCAACAAGTGGATTGTAACCCTAGGGGTGCAAGTGTGCATTGTGTTTTGATTTCATACATTTTTTGTCTTTGTATTAGTCAAGCTACTTGTTGATTTTGGATTTTTGCATACAAACCCTAATCTCTAATCATGGCATAATTGAAAGCATAAAGTGCGAGAATTAAAAATCTAAGCTATTACAACATGATCATGGGGATGGGGGTACAATCTTTAAATGGGGGTGTATTTGACAAGAAATAAAAACCCTAGTTTACTATTACATCCAAATTGAATAATGGCACAAACAATAAATGGACAATATTTAAATAAACAAAATAAATAAATATACCAAATAGTATGAATTATGCAAAAAGAGGTTTTTGTTTATTTATTTATGTAAAAATATTTAATGTGAAAATAAAGAAATAAGTAAAAAGATTAATTTTATTTGGTTAAGGGTAAAACCCTAATTTTCTTTAAGAAAATAAATACATTATATTATTTATATACAATAAAATATAATAATATATACAAAAATAAAACATATTTAGAAAAAAGTATTTTTTAGTATAAATAATAATAAAAATAAAAGTGTAATATTTTATATTTTTATTCTAAAGTATTTAATAAAATAAAAGTATATATTTATATATGTATTAATTATATTAAATATGTATAATAAATAAAATATATACAAAAATAAAAATATCTTTAGAGTAATATTTTCAGTGTGAATAAAAATAAAGAATAAAAATAAAAGTATAATTCTATTTGTTTTTTGATAAATAAGATAAAAAATAAAATATAATCAAAAATGAAAATAAAATACAAAAATATCAAAGCATAAAGAAATTGGGCCAGGGGGTGCATTCAGCAAATGGGGGGTGTCAAAAACAAGTCCAGGCCAAGCCCAGCCCACCACTTCATCTTCAACCTCTGTCTTTCAAAAAAACGCGCGCGCCCTGTACAATTGCTAGATCCTGTATACGAGCTCTATTGCAAAAACACATAACATCAAAGTTGTAGAGCATTTCAAGACGAATCCAACCATATAAACAACTTGTCTTAAATCTCAATGACCAGAGAGAATTTCTCTGGCCCTAAAATCTAACCTAATTTTTTCAGTATGTTCATGGATCAAATTCTCTCAGCATGCTTAATAAAAATGAAAGTTGAGCATATGTACAGCTTCATGGCTATGAGTACTACATTTCATATTCACAAACCTAAGTCTAAATGTTCCTAAATAGAGAGATAGGAAGTTGGTAAAAACCTGTTTCAGCTGACTTCGTGTATGGCAATGTGGATCTTTTCAACAGGGCTTGAGATGCCTGGGAGCTTGCTTGGACTTCACTTGACCTTCTCCAATACCTAGCTTGCCTTGAATGTACTTGAATCAGCCTACAGAACTCAACATGCACAAGCTCAAAATGAAAATGGAAAACCCTGTAAATGGAGTTACAGTTGGTGTTTGAGGTTTGGGATAGCTTGGATGGATTAAATAGAAGGTGTTTGAACCAGTTTGGGGTAAAACGCACGAGCCAATTGAGCTATGGAAGTCAAGTTGCAGATGCTGCCCTGTTTTGCCAATGGAAGGTGATTTCTGGCTATGGGATGTTTGAGGGCTTCAAAGGTCGTGTTTCTGGCTCAAAGGGGTATGAGAAAGATGTTCAAAATGCTTGCACAAGTTGGTTTTGGCTGATGTTCCAGTTCTGATGTATTTGGCATATTTCTTGTATATGAAGCAAAAGTGAGAAGTGATGTATAACAGGCCTATACAGGCTATTCACCACCTTGCACACTATGCTCTTGGCCCCTATAACTTGTAGATTTTATTTGCTGTATGAGATATGGACCAATCCTCAAGGGATTCAGTTTTGACATAAAGCACATTTAGGCAAAAATGGAAATGTACCTTTTTCTACTTAGGGATTCATCTTGTGTACAATGTCCTAATGACCAAAACAATGCCTTAGACCAAAGGATTTGCATTAAATTATTGAGTGTGAAATGGTTTAGAGGCCTGTAAATTAGTGCAAAGCATGCTGACTTAAAATTGCAACTTGTATGAACATGAACATGCCATGGATGAAAAGTGAGTTTTTGCCAACTTCAAGCCTTCGATTCCTTCTAACCACAAATGAGTTTGGAGAGTTCTTGGACATTTTGGAAATCTTGCAACATGCTCTACAATCCATATTTGAAATGCAACTTGAGATTCCAGGTGGAACTATGTGAAAAATGGCCATGAAGATAGGTCAAAATCCTGCCTAAACTAGGGCAAAATTTCACTAAGTTAAAAGTTTTAGGGACCCTTGTTCCAAAAATCATAACTTGAGATCCAAGCTTCTTTTGAGAAAACTTTGTGAATAAAAGTTGTATACTTTTTGGAGGACTACAAATTTCATGTTGGAAGTTTTGTTTGAATCCAAATGCATCATGGTGAAAATGCTGGGCAAAGTTAGGAAAAATTAAGAAAATTTCATAACTTAGAAAAATTCTAAGTTATGGAATTTTTCAACTTTAAACCCTAATTTGCAAAAATGGGTTTCTTGATGAACAAGTTTCATTTTTTGACATATCTTGGTGAAAAATGACCCTTGGCACTTGATTTTGACCAAAAAAGTCAAAGTTTGACTTTTCAGTGTACAATCAAATTTTGATCAGTTGACTGAAAAATTCATCTGTCAATCCAATGCACTAGAGATCTTTTGAACCTTGTGAATAGGTCAATATGATGCCATTGAGTCCTTGAGTCCATGCTTGAACCCAATTTTCCATTGGCTAGGTCAAAAAGTCAGAAATTGCCTTTGTACAATCAAAACCCTAAAAATGACCATTTTGCCCTTTAGGTGATCTGATCAAATTTCTTGTGGAGTTGTGGTCCAAACTTGATCAAATGGTTCATATGAGTTGATAATGTTGATGTGGGTCAAAAATCATGAGGTTTGACTGTAAATTGGCCACAGTTGACTTTTCCCCCAATACAGTTGATTTCTAGGTCAACTGTCCAATTGACTGGGCAAAAATTTGATTCAAGGCTTGAAACTTGGTATGGACAAACTTATGAGTCCAACATGAATTATGAAAGTCATTTTGAGCATTATAAGTCCAAAAATCCCTGTGCAAACTCAAACCCTAATTTAGGTCATCAGTGCAAGGAGATGTCTTGGGCAATGCAAAACCATAATCCTGTCTGGAGTTCAAGGAGCCTTGTGAGGGGAAATCTTGATAAAATGAGAGGGAAAATTTTGGGGTACAACAACTGCCCATGTTCAATCTTGTTGAGCCTGAAGAGTTAGATTGGCGAGTTTTCCTTTCGTGACTCGAAGGTAAAAGAGGATTTGACACTAGAGCGCCCGTAAATTTGCACTTATCAAAATGCAGGTTGAGGAAATGGGCTTAAAGATGCCATTTGGAGATGACAGAATCTTTCTGGAGATGGGCTTAGAGATTCCATCCAAAGTGTTTGTTGAATACCAGTAGAATGAACATCAGAATGGTATCCGTATCTGGAACGTATCTGAGTTGTATCTGGAGATTGGATTCGTATGAGTAAAGGAATGGCGTCTGTGTCTGGAGCATATCCAAGTTGTAACTGTATTTGACTCTTGAATGAATATCAGAATGACTGGCGTGTCTGGAGTTTATTTGTACTGTATCCGAAATCTGAACGGTCGACAGAGAAACATCTGTGTATGGAGCATCTCTGGGCTGGGGATAAATTTTGAATGAGTGACAGAAAGGCAACCGTGTCTGGAGCATATCTGGACTGTATCGGAAGTTGAGATCTGTATGAGTAGCAGAATGACTTCCGTGTCTGGAGTGTATCCGTACTGTAACTGGTATCTGGATAAGTGACAGAATGACTTCTGTGTCTAGAGTGTATCTGAACTTGAAGTTAATAGTTGAATCTAAATGAGAGATAGAATGGCTTCCGTCTCTGGAGCGTATCTAGTCTGTATCTGATTGTTGAAGTCTATATGAGTAATAGAATGACCGCAGTGTCTGGGGTGTATCCATACTGTATCTAAGGTCTTTGAATATTTGTTAAAGATAGCTTTTAATCTTATTCTGAAAAGGGTAAAATGTTAGCTAAAACACAAAGTTATGTTGCATGATATGTGTTGTACCCCAAAATTTGCCCTCCCATTTCCTCAACATTTTCTCATCACAAGACCCTTGAAGATCAAGATCCAGTTAGGGTTTCCTCTGCTCAAGACTTCTCCTTGCACTGTGGACTCAAATTAGGGTTTGTGTTTGCCTAAGGATGTTTTGACCTAAAATGCCTAAGATGACTTTCATGCTTCATATTGGACTCCCAAGTTTACCTATACCAAGTTTCAAGTCTTGATTCCATGTTTTGCCCAGTCAATTGGACAGTTGACCTAGAAATCAGCTGTATTGGGGAAGAAAGTCAACTGTGGCCAATTGATAGTCAAACCTCATGAAATTTGACCCACATCAACATATTGAACTCATATGGACCATTTGATCAAGTTTGGATCACAATTCCACAAGAACTTTGATCAGATCACCAAAAGGGCAAAATGGTCATTTTTAGGGTTTTGACTGCACAAAGGCAATTTTTGACTGTTTGACCTAGCCAATGGCAAATCAAGTTCACATATGGACTCAAGGACTCAATGAAATGGTCTTGACACATTCATCAAGCTCAAAAGATCCCAAGTACACAAGATTGACAGTTGAATTTCCCAGTCAATTGATCAATTTTGACTGTATACTGAAAAGTCAAACTTTGGCTTTTTGGTCAAAATCAAGAGTCAAGATTCATTTTTCATCAAAACATGCCAAATCATGAAACTTGTTCACCAAGAAATCACAAAATGCAAATTAGGGTTAGAAAATGGAATTTTTCATAACTTAGAATTTTTCTAAGTTATGAAAAACCCTAATTTTTTCCAACTTTTCCCCATCTTTTCACCAAGATCCATTTGGATCCAAACAAAAGTCAAAACATGAAAGTTGTAGATTGTTGCATAATCTACAACTTTGATTCACAAAGTTTTCTCATTTGAAGCTTGTATCTCAAGTTACAATTTTTTGAATAAGGGCACTAAACCATTTTTAACTTAGTGAAATTTTAACCTATTTTGACAAGGTTTTCTACCCCACTTCAAGGCCACTTTTCATACCCTTCCACTTGGAATTTTAATTTGCATTTCAAATATGGATTGTAGTAAACATTCCAATATTTCCAAAATTTCCAAGAACTCATCAAACAACCTCATAACTTGAGAGATTCGAATTTCACAAGTTGGCAAAAATTCACTTTTGTTCTTCATCAAAACATGTTCATAATCTTGCAAATTTGAAATCAGTTTGCTTTATGCTTGATTACAGGTCCTTGAACCATTCCATACTCAATAATTTAATGCATATTCAATGTGTTAAGGTGTTGTTCTTTGAGAGCAAGCATTGTATGCAAGATTAATCCTAAACTAGATAAAGTGCTTTATCCATTTTTGTAAAAAGCTAGCTTTATGTCAAATTAAAATCCAAGCAAGTACAGTTAGGATCTCATTGGCACAAGATTATGGGAAAATTGCTCTGATCAAGAGAAGCTTATGCAGCAGGATTAGAGGCCCCCTACTGACCTAAAACACCAAGTGACCATTGCTTGCTTCAAATTCAAGTAACATTGCATAACTTGTACCATATCTCATCTCAGCACAAAAACACAAAAAATAAGTTATCAAACACATTCCATAGAACATATTCAAGCTAACACACGAGCCATTGGCCTCTCAAACACTCTCATTGCCCTAATCACCTTGAAACTGCTCAAACAGGGGAACCCCTGCAGATTGAGTGCTATCTCTCAATCCCTTCAAGCATTCTTGCCCAAACCTGTTCCTCTACCTTCCTTACAACCTATGCAAGCTGACCATGACTTGAAACCTGGCCTGTAACACCTCCAAGCCACTTCACCATTTTTAAATTTCTGTTTTGCAGTTGGAGTTCACTAGCTCGATTCAGGGGGTTTCAAGACAAAGTAGGACTTGGAAAAGCATCCTTACACTTCAAGGAAGCTATACAAGTCATCATTTCACTCTGAAACATCCTCCATTGCAAAGCTCGATTCCAACTGAACAGGTACATTCATGGAGTTCTATCTCCCTTATTAGGCATTGTTAGCTTTAGGTTTGTGAAGAAAACATGTCACAATCATAGCCCTGAACATGCTCATATGATTAGATTTCATTTATATTTCGTGTGCTTAGAGAATTTCATGTCTGAACATTGATGAAAAGTTAGGTCAGAAATTGGGGGAGGAGAAATTCTCCCTCATCTTAGAGAGTTAGGTCAAGTTCTTTACATGGTTGAAACCGTCTCTTAATGCTCTACACTTTTCATGTTATGAGTTTTGCTTGAAAGTCCAGGAATCCAGAGATAAAAAACGCGTGTTTGCTTGAAGGATAGTGTTCAGAGGTTGAAGAAGACAGATCTTCTGGGCTGGGCCTGGAATTTTTTCTTATTTGCACCACTTCATTACTCATGAACCCCCTGAGCCCATTTGCTTTATTTTTATTCTTTTTTGACTTTTTCTTTTTTGATTGACTTTGTTTATTTTTTCTCATGACATTAAAAAAATAAAAATATTTTTTCCATCATTTTTTGAATATATGGCATATTTATTTGATTTATTTCTTTTGTTTGTATATAAATATTATATATATACTATTATTAGAATAAAATAGAAAAATAGGGTAAATACATTTTTTATTTTTATTTACCTTCTGAAAATATTTCACATAAAAATACTTTTTTTTTATTATTATTTATTTTGTTAAAATATTAAATATATATTATTTTGTGTATAATACATATTTAAGACTATATATATATATATATATATATATATATATATATATATATATATATATATATATATATATATATATATATATATATATATATATATATATATATATATATATATATATATATATATATATATATATATATATATATATATATATATGTTTATCAATATATTTAAGTTAAAATATAAAAATACTTGAATTTTTCATTTTATTAATATTTGATATAAAAATACTTTTTTCATGATATACTTCATTTTATTTTTATTTTTTACAAATAATAAATAAATGTTTGTATTAAATCAATTAATATCCATTTTCTTTAAAATTAGGGTTTTTGCCCTAAAAGTTAAAAATACTCAAAAATAATACCTTTTTATTTTCATTTTATTTTACATAAACCACACTTTTCTCATACATAAAAAACTTCCTTTTTGCATTTTTGCATACATATTTAATTTCTATTTAATTATGCAATTTATTTGTTTTTTGCAAATATTCAAAAATGATGTAATAATTTAGATTTAAATTCTTGTCAATATCCCCATTTGAACATTTGTACCCCCCTTCCCATATTTGGTTTTGTAATAGCTTAGTAAATTTATTTTCGCACTTTATTGCTTTCTAATAATAACATGTTAGAATTAGGGTTTGTATGCGAAAAAACGACAAAAATAGTTGGACCTAATACAAGACAAATTAGCATGAAAATGGACACACATCTCACACTTGCACCCCCTAGGGTATTCCACTTGTTGCCTTCAAATAAATGGGCCATATTGTATGTTGAACTTCTTTGGGCAAAGCAAACAATTTGAATGATCATAGTCCCTCGATAAAACTTTTCAAAACAAACAAAAATAAATGATCAAGTCCCTTAAAGAAATTGCCCAAAGACATTTAACGTCGTTGCAATTATGGTCTAAACGATGACCCGCGCCTGTCCCTTTCACATCCTAACACAAGGTTGTCCACCAAATTCAATGGTGGAACAAACTTGTTAAAAGGGTTAAAACATAGCAATAATCTTTTGAGAAATTTAGGAGTAGATAACCTCTTAGTTACTTGAATCAAACTTGCAAAAACAAAACGCTTGCCTATTTTTTCAAAACCACACCTCACAACACTTCCAAAACAAACTTTCAAAAACAAATGAAAACTTTTTTTCAAAAGACATACAGCTTTGTATGCATCCCCACATGGATCATTACAAAGGTTGCCACCACATTGGCCTCTTTTCAAAATATTTTCAAACCCACTCACACTCAAGCACCATTTAAAACAATTGAAAAACATAAAGGCAAGTGATCTAAGCAAGTAACTAAGAGCCCATGGATAACCATGGATAGAAAGGGTGTTAATACCTTCCCTTTCTATAATCTACTCCCTGAACCCAAGAAAACATCTCAAAAGGTTTTTGCTGTGCTTTTTAACCTTTCCTTAGGATAAAATAAAAAGTCGGTGGCGACTCTTGCTCAACCGAAACATTTGCGAATACAAACGCAAAACCTCAAGTCAGTTCTCCCACCGTATCACAGAACTGGCGACTCTGCTGGGGAAAACTTATAAAGTGGAGTAACCTTAGGGTTTAGATCACCTTTGTCTTCAATTATTTGCTTTGTTTGCTTTTTTATTTGTGGGCTTTGCATCGGAGTTTCATAGATCCTAACCCGGATCTGGGAAATACCCTTTTTAGGTAGCATAATCTGTGAGGGACCTGTCCGGCGTAGACCGACATGGGTGAAGCAGTGGCTACGTTGGTGTGGCATCTTAGTCTGTACCTATATCCCTTGTGTTGCAACGGGGAGAATATAGGTCTTCTAAGGGGTCATTAAGCACCAACCAACCTTAGAACCCTAAATTGACCAACTTGGCTATTAGGACAGTAGCAGTATGCTACACTCATTGAGGCTAAACTCTCGAGATGGTTCTGGCCGCGAGAAAAGATTGCGATGCTGGAGTTATGACCGATTAAGGGTAGCCAATGATTTGAGATCCTCTAGAACCCGGTTACTTTTGATAGGACAGGTTTTAACCAACAAAACCAAAAGAGGGTAATACCTGAAACTCATGATGGCCTGAAACCTAAGGGTGTCTTGTGTGACTTGTGTGCCTTATTTACCTATGTGAATACTTGTGGTGTGCTTCATCATAGCATCATGCCATCATACCATTGCATGCATCCTGTATAAAAGGCTAACCCATTTCAAAGACAAAAAATGTTTCATCTTTGCTCTATTTTGTAGGACATCATGATGCCCGTGCGTAGGAATACTGTCCGGCTCAACTTTGTTCAACCACCAGTGTTACTCAAGGATTTGGTTGGTAGGATTCCAAACACTTCTTCCTTCATCAACAGACATGGTTCTCTCCTTGGCTTGGTCACTGCAAAATGGGACCAACAACTGATAAGTGTTCTGACCCAGTTTTATGACCCTCTGTACCATTGTTTCACCTTTCAAGACTTCCAGCTGGTTCCTACCCTGGAAGAATTTTCTTATTTGCTTGGGATCCCTGTCTTGGAACAAACTCCATTCACTGGTTTGGAAAAGACTCCTAGGCCTGAAGAGATTGCTGTAATTCTCCCCTTGACCAAAGAAGAGGTATTGTCCAACTGGGAAACTAGAAATGGGATCAAGGGCTTTTTGGTCAAATTTCTGGTTGGCAAGGCTAATGATTTCTGGAATGACTTGGACTTCAAGGCATATGAAGATATTCTGGCTCTTTTGATCTATGGACTGGTATTGTTTCCCAACCCTGACACCTTTATCAGTATCCATGTCATAAGGATCTCCATGTCTCGGAATCCGGTACCCACTCTTTTGGGTGATATTCTACAACAACTCTATACTCGTACTGCTCGAAAACGGGGAACTCCGTGGTGTTGTGCTCCTTTGCTAGTAAGGTGGTTTATTTCGCACCTTCCTAAGTTCGTGCTGAAGAATGAAGAAGGAAAAGGTTGGGCTCGGAGGTTAATGTCTCTCACTGATAATGACATCACCTGGACTCTCAGAGGTTTGGATGAGGTAGTTGTTATTGACTGTTGCGGAGAATACCCTAATGTTCCGTTGATTGGTATCCAAGGAGGAATCTCTTACAGTCCGTGTTTAGCTCTCCGTCAGTTTGGAAGAGCCAGAGGAGATGGGCCTCATGAAATGCTGGTTCCTCACTTCCATTTTGAGTTTCAGGCAGACAGCGACAAACTACGCCAGGGATTCATTAGAGCCTGGGACAGAATCCACAAAGCCAGCCCACATGAGTTGGGACCAAAAACTTCTCTGCCATTGAAGCCCTATTGCAAATGGGTCCGCATCCGTGCTCAAAGGTTAGGTATGCCCTACGAAGCTGTTAGACCTCTCATTCTTGAATCTCCTGTTGAAGATGGGGTTCCTCCAATTGTCCTCCCGCCTCAGATACCTACTGATTTTGACACCATGAAGAGATCTTGGGCGCAGCTAAAGGAAGAACGGGATTTCTATCGGGAGAAATTCAACGAGCAGGAACGGAAGATCCAGAGGTTGACTAAGCAATTGGAGGAAGAACGGGTCCTGAACAACTACATCAGCACTGAAAAGAGGAGGCCATGGGAGCAGTGATGAGCTTTGGATGTTTCCTTTTATAGTTTATTTCCTTTCAGTATCTTTCATTCCTGTAAAGCCTAAGGGCAAATTGTTGAACAATTGAAAATTTTAATCTAATGAAGTGTGTTTCCCTTTTTGTCTACAAAGTTGAATCTTGTTTGTCTTTGAAAACATAAAACATACGCATTCCATTGCACCATATGCATGGCAGGTACCCTATTTCACAGGTTGCTTAATCTCCTTCGCTGTTTATTTTGAACAGTCATCATGAATCCAGACTCATCCAGTGAGCAAGCAATCAAGGCCCTTCAGGCCCAAAGTGCACAGTTTCAAGAGATGGTCCTAAGCCTAGCCCAAGGTCAGCAAGAGTTGAAGACTCTACTCCTGAAGAAGAAGAAGAAAAAGAGGACTGCGTTGTTCAACACCGGACGCAGATTTGGGAACACACTCCATAATGAAGCTGATCCAACTACTTCTTCTGCTGAGAAAAACAGTCCCCAAGGGGGAGGAGCTCCTAGTCCCGCAGTCTCCGACAACGAGACGGACTATAACGACGAACAATACCCACCTGCTACTGACAGATACAAGCAATTGGAGGACCGCTTGAGCGCCATGGAAATTCAGAATGTGCCGGGGTTGGATTTCGGAGATTTGGGGTTATCTTCTGGGGTAGTAATTCCACACAAGTTTAAGGCGCCTGCCTTCGCCAAGTATGATGGGGTCTCCTTCCCAAAGCTACATCTGAGGTCGTACGTAAGGAAAATCCAACCTTACACGGCGGACAAAAACCTCTGGATTCACTTCTTCCAAGATAGCCTCTCGGGGTCACAGCTTGAATGGTTCTACCAATTGGATGGAGCTAGCATCTGACACTGGGAAGATTTGGCAACCGCATTCTACAGACAATACCAATACAATTCTGATCTCGCTCCTACGCGTACCCAACTTCAGGGTATGTCCCTAGGAACGGGTGAAGGGTTCAAAGAGTACGCTCAAAAATGGAGAGATTTGGCTGGCAGGGTGCAGCCTCCATTGACTGATCGTGAGCTGGTTGACATGTTTCTAGGGACGTTGTCTGGTCCGTTTTTCAATCATTTGGTTGGTAACTCCTCCGCTGGGTTTACAGATTTGATATTGACAGGAGAAAGAATTGAAGCCGGCATCAGGTCAGGCAAGATACAAAAGGCTACCTCCACAAGTGCTGAGAAGAGGCCGTTTAAGAAAGAAGCAAGTGCCGTCTACGGTCCTAGACGACAAGTCAAGCCCGAAAGTCGCCAAGCCGTCAATGCTTTGGTCATCTCAAAACCTGTTGCTGCACCTCAGTAGTACAATCAACAAAGAAGCGAAAGGCCCAAGAGGCAGTATACCCGACTGAGTATGACCTTATCTCAAATATTACCCCAACTGTTATCCACCAACCTGGTGACCCTCAAAGAAGCTCCTAAGGTCGTCAACACTGCATCCCCTAAGTATAACCCAAATGCCCGGTGTGCTTATCATTCTGATAGTCCCGGGCACACTACTGATGATTGCTGGGCCTTGAGGAACAAAGTGCAAGATCTGATTGACGCAAAGGAAATTCAGTTTGAAGCACCGGAAAGACCAAATGTTGTAACTGCTCCTATGCCCCAGCATAGAGTAAATGCCATTGAAGAAGAAATGTATGCTGTTTCGGTAAATGAAGTTGTTACCCCTCTGAAGACTGTCAAGAAGAACCTACTGCGGGCCGGTTTATTTCCGGGTTGCAGTGAGGGTTGCCTGTTCTGTGCTGTTTCCCTATCTGGTTGTCCCTTGCTGAGGTTAGGCGTCCAAAGCCTAATGGATAGCAAGGAGATTCTATTCAAGAAGTCTGCTGTTCAGTTGGTTCCGGTAAAAGAAGTTTCTGTGGTTACCATCTTCAATAATCCAATCAAGGCTCTCCCGAAGAAGCCTGTTCAAATCATAACTGTCGCACCTGTGATTATTACTGTTCCGGGGCCTCTCCCCTACGTGTCTGATAGAGTTGTCCCCTGGCATTATGGGGCAGACGTATATATGAATGGAATCAAACAAGAATTCGACACTGGCGCCAGTATCTGCGATATCACTGGTCCAGCCAAGGTCACCCGCAGTGGCAGGCTCTTCTCGCCTGACATTGCACCGCCCGCTATTCGAAAACCCCTCCTTATAACACCTACAAGTTTACCTGTTCCTGCTGCTGATCAAGTTGTTTCCCCTGCCGCCGGGTCATCTAATGCTCGGGGCAAAGAGATTGAAGAGGAGCCTGCCCGGATGGAGGCACCAATACCTATAAATGCTGAGGCCTCCCAACAAGAAGTGGAGGAGATCCTGAAAATAATAAAGAAAAGTGATTTCAATGTTGTCGAGCAGCTGGGGCATACGCCCTCCAAGATCTCCATGCTCTCCTTATTGCTATGCTCCGAGGCCCATGCTAAGGCCTTGATCTCATTTCTCAAGACGGCCCATGTGCCACAGGAGACATCTGCAGTCCAGTTCACTGATTGCGTAGCAAATCTGACAGCAGACAATGGCTTGGGTTTTTCAGATGCTGACCTGACTGCGAAGGGAAGAGACCACAATGATGCCCTGCATGTCTCTATCGAATGCAGGGGCACTACTCTGGCGTATGTATTGGTAGATACTGGTTCCTCCTTGAATGTTATACCGAAAAAGGCTTTGGACCGTTTGGATTATGAAGGCCTAGAACTGAAACCCAGCAATATCATCGTCAGGGCCTTTGACGGATCAAAAAGGATGGTTCATGGAGAGATTAACATTCCTATTCGTGTGGGCTCTCAAGTGTTTGACTCTACTTTTTATGTGATGGATATACGTCCATCGTACTCTTGTCTACTGGGTCGACCTTGGATCCATAAAGCTGGGGCAGTGACCTCCACCTTGCACCAGAAGCTGAAGTATCCTGTCAGGGGGAAGATCGTCACTGTGCAAGGAGAAGAGGAGTATATGGTAAGCCATTTGAATTCCTTCAGATACATTGAGATGGATGGGGAGTTTATTGAAACCCCCTTTCAGCATTTCGAGGAGGTGCATCCAATTTCAGCAGCAGCAGAAACAACAGTCGAAGAGAATGTTTCCTTGAAGATGGCTTCCCTAAGGGATGCCCGGGCTGTGGTTCAGAAAGGCAATTGTGCAAACTGGGGTCAGCTTCCTAACTTCACTCAGAAGAATGACAAGTTTGGGCTGGGCTTTACTGCAGAGGCTCAAAGGGCTGTGCGCAAGGAGAAGGTCAGAAAGGCTCCGGTGTTTATCTCCAGCTCAAGGGTGAATGCTATTGAGGAGGATGTAGAGGAAGCAGAATTTGATAGTTGGATCTACCCAACTACCAGCGACGAACCAAGCAACTGGACGACAAAGGATTTTACCCCTATCACATTTGTCACGCAGTAATTAATTTCTTTTGATTTCCAATTTGTAACAAACAATATGTTAAAACTTTGTTGGCTCGGTGTCCTACCCGGGGCATCGTAGCTCCATTTGTGAGGGCTTTTTGTATGACATTTTCATATATCATCAATCAAAACATTGGACGTTTGTTGCATTTCAAATCTTGTGCTCTTTTCCTTTCTGTGTTATATATATTGCAAAACAGCTATATTTACACACACTCACTTATACAGGTTTCAATCCACTCTGGATCTCACTGGTAACAGCTCTACTACCGCCAGTTATGACTTCGAAAATCCGATCAACTTGGCCGAAGATGAAGGTGAAGATGATTGCGAAGTGCCTGGTGAACTCACAAGACTGCTACTCCAGGAAGAGAGAGCTATTCAGCCACATGAAGTGCCGGTGGAGACGATTAACTTGGGTACTGAGACAGATAGGAAAGAGGTCAAGATTGGTGCCAATCTAGAGCTCAGCGTGAAGCAACGATTGATCCAGATGCTACAAGATTACGTGGAGATTTTTGCTTGGTCCTATGAAGATATGCCTGGTTTGGATGCCGACATTGTAGTTCACCACCTGCCAACCAAGGAAGATTGCCCTCCGGTAAAGCAAAAAGTCCGACGGATGCGTCCAGAGATGTCTGAAAAGATCAAGGCCGAGGTTATGAAACAGTTTGATGCCGGGTTCCTTGCAGTGACTTCTTACCCTCAGTGGGTTGCTAATGTGGTGCCAGTACCGAAGAAGGACGGTAAAGTCAGAATGTGTGTCGACTACAGGGATTTGAATAGGGCAAGCCCCAAGGATGACTTCCCCCTACCTCACATTGATGTCCTTGTTGACAATACAACTCAACACAAGGTGTTCTCCTTCATGGATGGTTTTTCAGGGTATAATCAGATCAAGATGGCTCCAGAAGATATGTAGATGACTACCTTTGTAACTCAGTGGGGCACCTTCTGTTATAAGGTCATGCCATTCGGATTGAAAAATGCTGGGGCAACCTATCAACGTGCCATGGTTGCTTTATTTCATGATATGATTCATCATGAGATTGAGGTATACGTTGATGACATGATTGCAAGGTCTCAAACTGAGGAGGAGCATCTTGACCATCTGAGGAAGTTGTTTGACCGACTCAAGTTATACAAGCTGAGGTTGAATCCCAACAAAT
Source organism: Vicia faba (assembly GCA_948472305.1). Taxonomy (NCBI): domain Eukaryota; kingdom Viridiplantae; phylum Streptophyta; class Magnoliopsida; order Fabales; family Fabaceae; genus Vicia; species Vicia faba. The sequence goes on along the minus strand of OX451738.1, from coordinate 1,635,725,318 downwards.
GCACCTTTGGGGTAAGGTCCGGAAAATTGCTAGGTTTCATTGTGAGTGATAAGGGTATCCAGGTGGACCCTGCCAAGGTAAAAGCCATACAAGAGATGCCGACTCCAAAAACAGAGAAAGAAGTCAGAGGCTTCCTGGGACGACTGAATTACATTGCCCGATTCATCTCACATCTGACTGCTACTTGTGAGCCAATCTTCAAATTACTGAAGAAAGATCAAGTAGTACGCTGGAATGATGAATGTCAGGCTGCCTTTGAAAAGATAAAGGAATATCTCCAAGAGCCACCCATTCTTATGCCACCGGTGGAAGGAAGACCTCTGATACTATACTTGACAGTGCTTGACAATTCAATGGGGTGTGTGCTGGGGCAGCATGACGAGTCTGGCCGAAAAGAGCACGCTATTTATTACTTGAGCAAAAAGTTTACCGACTGTGAGTCTCGTTACTCACTGCTTGAGAAAACTTGCTGCGCTCTTGTATGGGCTGCTCGCCGGCTGAGACAGTATATGCTGACTCACACTACTTTATTGATTTCAAAAATGGATCCCATCAAGTACATATTTGAAAAGCCCGCTCTGTCTGGAAGAATAGCGAGATGGCAAATGATCTTGACGGAATATGACATCCAGTATACAACTCAGAAAGCAATTAAGGGAAGTGTACTGGCCGATCATTTGGCACACCAACCTGTGGACGATTACCAATCATTGAACTTTGATTTTCCGGACGAAGACATCATGGTGGTAACTGACTGTGAAGTACCTGGACCGGATGAAGGACCTGAGGAAGGATCCCGATGGTCTATGCATTTTGATGGAGCCCCCAATGCTTTGGGTAACGGCGTCGGCGCTGTAATCATATCTCCCAAAGGAACTCATACTCCCCTCACCGCCCGATTATGTTTCAGCTGCACCAACAATATGGCAGAATACGAGGCATGTATCATGGGTCTTCAAGATGCAATCGATTTGAGGATCAAGTTTTTAAGTGTCTTCGGAGATTCCGCTCTCGTGATCAATCAGATCAAAGGCGAGTGGGATACGAAACACCCAAATCTTATTCCTTACAAGGAGTACGTGTTGACCTTGCTCCCCCACTTCGAAGAGATAACTTTTGAACACTTCCCTAGAGAGGAGAATCAGCTAGCGGACGCACTAGCCATGATGTCTTCAATGTTCAAAGTTAAATGGGACAATGAGGCTCCCCGAATCATAATCTGGAAGTTGGATGAACCGGCATACTGCTGTGAGCTCGAGGCTGAGAAGGTTATTGAAAAACCCTGGTATCATGAGGTGAAGAGGTACTTGGAAGATCAGGAATACCCTGAAGGTGCATCTGTCAATGATAAGAAGTTCATGAGGAGGTTTGCTGCAAAATTCTTCCTCAGCAACGGCATTCTCTACAAACGGAATCATGATTCGACTCTGCTACGTTGTGTGGATAAGACTGAAGCAGAGAAAATTATGATAGAACTGCATGAAGGTACATTTGGAACACATTCCAGTGGACACACCATGGCTAATAAAATCCTTCGGGCGGGATATTTCTGGTCCATAATGGAAGCCGATTGTTACCAACACTCCCGAACTTGTCATAAATGCCAGATCTATGCTGACAAGGTGCATATCCCTCCAGTTCCTTTGAATGTCGGCGCCTTGGCCTTTTGCAATGTGGGGCATCGATATGATCGGTGAGATCCGACCGACGGCATCCAATGGGCATCGCTTTATCTTGGTGGCAATCGACTACTTCACGAAGTGGGTTGAGGCAGCTTCCTACGCCACAGTAACCAAGAGCGTCGTGGCACGTTTCATCCGGCATAGTCTGATCTGTCGGTACGGCGTCCCGGAAAGGATCATTACGGACAATGGTACCAATCTCAATAACAAGATGATTACTGAACTCTGCGAACAATTCAAAATACAGCACCATAACTCTTCTCCTTACCGACCGAAGATGAATGGGGCTGTAGAGGCAGCTAATAAGAATATCAAGAAAATTGTGCAGAAGATGACAGTGACCTATAAAGATTGGCACGAGATGTTACCGTTCGCTCTTCATGGGTACCGTACCTCAGCAAGGACGTCAACCGGGGCAACTCCTTTCTCCTTGGTCTATGGCATGGAGGCAGTCTTGCCAATTGAAATCCAGATACCCTCTCTCCGGATAATGAAGGATGCAGACTTAAGCGAAGATGACTGGATCCAGACTCGACTTGACCAATTAAATCTGATTGACGAAAAGAGGCTCACTGCTATCTGTCATGGTCAAATGTATCAGAAACGGATGATCAGGGCATTTAACAAGAAAGTCAGACCACAAGAGTATCAAGTTGGGGACCTGGTAATCAAACGCATCATCCTTCCTCAAAGTGATCCCCGGGGTAAATGGACCCCTACTTACGAAGGGTCATTTATGGTTAAACGTGTGTTCTCAGGAGGAGCCATGATCCTAACCACCATGGATGGTGACGACCTTCCTCACCCCGCCAATGCAGACATAGTGAAAAAATACTACGCATGAATAAAAGACCCGCTAGGTTGACATACCTAGGCAAAAATAAGGGCTTCCCGGCGAACCAAAAGGGTTCGGGCAAAAATAAGGGATGAAATGAATAAAAATCTGTACACCCGGCAAGTCGAAAACCTGAAAGGGCGGCTTGGGCAAAAATGGGTATCCCGGTGGACTGAAAACCCGAAAGGGCGGTCCAGGCAAAAGTTAGGGATAAAAGCGTAACACTATGTCTCATTGGATCATTTCGCATCCGGAATTCGGTATCAACTATCTGGCTCCAGATTTCGGCATCGACCAATCAGCTTCATCTTCAACTAAGCAGCAAGGCGATGAGATGTTCGAAGACATAAAGGCGATAGCAGAGTTGGAACCCAGTGGGATTGTTCACATAGCTGTTTTGTTTCCTTTTTCAAATTGTAAACTCTACGTTATTTGGCGGCGTCCTCTTACTAGGATGTCAGCCTCTTGTACAAAAAACGCCTATTCACAGGCAAAGTTTAAATCAATACAAGTTCACTTGTCCATACAAATTACCATTGTTTTCCTTTTTTCTGTTTTGTCTTGCGAAGAACGTCCAATGTTCATTTTTGATATATGCATTTGACATTAAATTGCTGATCCATAAATGTTTACATATAAAACAAGAGATTGATTACAGGTGACATCAGAGACAGGGGCAATGTGAAGTTGTCTAATGCAGTCTGGTTGTTTTGTCCGCCAAAGTGCCAAGGTAGGTTCAACCGAAGAATGTGACCAAATCATCTCAACTCCCCGCAGGGTAAAACAAGATTCAGTAATACTTTCCCCAAGCGGAGTTGACTCTCCGACAATCCTGAAAAGGCACAACATTCCCCGGTAGGTCTTGAAGCTCATCCCCAGTAAATTCTGGAAGCTTATCCCCTGCAGAGTACGGACGTCTCTCCCGAGTTTTATTTAGAGTTATTTCCTCACAAGGACTTATAACTGGGTTATCCTCAGCTAAAAACCATGGAAGACCGCCCTCGGCAAAGTTCCTTCAATCCCCAGCGGAGTTTATCATCATTATCCTCAGCGGAATCCATCATTAAAGTCCCCAGCAGGCCTCTTATCAAAACTTCGGCCAAGTATCTCTTCCACAGAGCAACTCCCCAGCCGTTCGTCAAGGATTTATTTTCCTAAGACGAAATTACATTCATAAACATTTCACATTTTCATACATCTTGCTTACATATGTTATAAAGCGCATACAACACCATCTCATGTTAAACATAATGACATCATGCATATCATACATCATGACATTGCATACAACTTACGTTTTTGCCTTTTCAGGAAAAAGACAATCCCAAAAACAACTACCTTCAACTGTCACAATTCCAGATTCGATACCTGTATCTAGCCAGGGCACATCTGAGAGCGATCAGTTTCCAGACTCGATTCCTGTATCTAGCCAGGGCACGTCTGAAGAGTTCGAAGATTCGATTCCTGTATCCAGCCAGGGCATATCTAGCAACTATCGCAACGCCAGATTCGATTCCTGTATCCAGCCAGGGCATATCTGTTAACGACCATTTCCAGACTCGATTCCTGTATCTAGCCAGGGCACGTCTGAAGAGTTCGAAGATTCGACTCCTGTATCCAGCCAGGGCACATCTATCAACTACAACATTTCCAGACTCGATTCCTGTATCCAGCCAGGGCATATCTGTTGACCACGTTTCCAGATTCGATTCCTGTATCCAGCCAGGGCACATCTATTGACGACTATTTCCAGATTCGACTCCTGTATCCAGCCAGGGCACATCTGTGAGCAACCGATTGTAGATTCGATACCTGTATCTAGCCAGGGCACATCTGCATAAGGAGATTGAAGATCAAACACCTGTAACAAGCCAGGAAAACATCCGTCTCTCTCAAATACACAAGTTCTCGCTAAGGAATCTCTTATGCGATCGACACTTCTAAATGGCATCTATAAGCCCATTCCCGACAAGGTTCTGTCACGTCTCCAGATGGCATCTATAAGCCCATCTCCCTGTCTACCACCTCTCCAAATGGCATCTGTAAGCCCATTCCTGACATCACATTGCTGACACTTCAACATGCGAGTGCAAATTTCCGGGCACTCTAGTGTCCAATCTCCTTTTACCCTCGAGTCGCGAAAGGCAAACTTGCCAATCTAACTCTTCAGGTTCAAGAAGATTGAACAGGGGCAACTGTTGTACCCCAAAATTTTCCCTCCCATTTCCTCAACATTTTCTTATCACAAGACCCTTGAAGATCAAGATCCAGTTAGGGTTTCCTCTACTCAAGACTTCTCCTTGCACTGTGGACTCAAATTAGGGTTTGTGTTTGCCTAAGGATGTTTTGACCTAAAATGCCTAAGATGACTTTCATGCTTCATATTGGACTCCCAAGTTTACCTATACCAAGTTTCAAGTCTTGATTCCAAGTTTTGCCCAGTCAATTGGACAGTTGACCTAGAAATCAGCTGTATTGGGGAAGAAAGTCAACTGTGGCCAATTGATAGTCAAACCTCATGAAATTTGACCCACATCAACATATTGAACTCATATGGACCATTTGATCAAGTTTGGATCACAATTCCACAAGAACTTTGATCAGATCACCAAAAGGGCAAAATGGTCATTTTTAGGGTTTTGACTGCACAAAGGCAATTTTTGACTGTTTGACCTAGCCAATGGCAAATCAAGTTCACATATGGACTCAAGGACTCAATGAAATGGTCTTGACACATTCATCAAGCTCAAAAGATCCCAAGTACACAAGATTGACAGTTGAATTTCCCAGTCAATTGATCAATTTTGACTGTATACTGAAAAGTCAAACTTTGGCTTTTTGGTCAAAATCAAGAGTCAAGATTCATTTTTCATCAAAACAAGCCAAATCATGAAACTTGTTCACCAAGAAATCACAAAATGCAAATTAGGGTTAGAAAATGGAATTTTTCATAACTTAGAATTTTTCTAAGTTATGAAAAACCCTAATTTTTTCCAACTTTTCCCCATCTTTTCACCAAGATCCATTTGGATCCAAACAAAAGTCAAAACATGAAAGTTGTAGATTGTTGCATAATCTACAACTTTGATTCACAAAGTTTTCTCATTTGAAGCTTGTATCTCAAGTTACAATTTTTTGAATAAGGGCACTAAACCATTTTTAACTTAGTGAAATTTTAACCTATTTTGACAAGGTTTTCTACCCCACTTCAAGGCCACTTTTCATACCCTTCCACTTGGAATTTTAATTTGCATTTCAAAGATGGATTGTAGTACACATTCCAAGCTTTCCAAAATGTCCAAGAACTCATCAAACAACCTCATAACTTGAGAGATTCGAATTTCACAAGTTGGCAAAAATTCACTTTTGTTCTTCATCAAAACATGTTCATAATCTTGCAAATTTGAAATCAGTTTGCTTTATGCTTGATTACAGGTCCTTGAACCATTCCATACTCAATAATTTAATGCATATTCAATGTGTTAAGGTGTTGTTCTTTGAGTGCAAGCATTGTATGCAAGATTAATCCTAAACTAGATAAAGTGCTTTATCCATTTTTGTAAAAAGCTAGCTTTATGTCAAATTAAAATCCAAGCAAGTACAGTTAGGATCTCATTGGCACAAGATTATGGGAAAATTGCTCTGATCAAGAGAGGCTTATGCAGCAGGATTAGAGGCCCCCTACTGACCTAAAACACCAAGTGACCATTGCTTGCTTCAAATTCAAGTAACATTGCATAACTTGTACCATATCTCATCTCAGCACAAAAACACAAAAAAGAAGTTATCAAACACATTCCATAGAACATATTCAAGCTAACACACGAGCCCTTGGCCTCTCAAACACTCCCATTGCCCTAATCACCTTGAAACTGCTCAAACAGGGGAACCCCTGCAGATTGAGTGCTATCTCTCAATCCCTTCAAGCATTCTTACCCAAACCTGTTCCTCTACCTTCCTTACAACCTATGCAAGCTAACCATGACTTGAAACCTGACCTGTAACACCTCCAAGCCACTTCACCATTTTTAAATTTCTGTTTTGCAGTTGGAGTTCACTAGCTCGATTCAGGGGGTTTCAAGACAAAGTAGGACTTGGAAAAGCATCCTTACACTTCAAGGAAGCTATACAAGTCATCATTTCACTCTAAAACACCCTCCATTGCAAAGCTCGATTCCAACTGAACAGGTACATTCATGGAGTTCTATCTCCCTTATTAGGCATTGTTAGCTTTAGGTTTGTGAAGAAAACATGTCACAATCATAGCCCTGAACATGCTCATATGATTAGATTTCATTTATATTTCGTGTGCTTAGAGAATTTCATGTCTGAACATTGATGAAAAGTTAGGTCAGAAATTGGGGGAGGAGAAATTCTCCCTCATCTTAGAAAGTTAGGTCAAGTTCTTTACATGGTTGAAACCGTCTCTTAATGCTCTACACTTTTCATGTTATGAGTTTTGCTTGAAAGTCCAGGAATCCAGAGATAAAAAACGCGTGTTTGCTTGAAGGATAGTGTTCAGAGGTTGAAGAAGACAGATCTTCTGGGCTGGGCCTGGAATTTTTTCTTATTTGCACCACTTCATTACTCATGAACCCCCTGAGCCCATTTGCTTTATTTTTATTCTTTTTTGACTTTTTCTTTTTTGATTGACTTTGTTTATTTTTTCTCATGACATTAAAAAAATAAAAATATTTTTTCCATCATTTTTTGAATATATGGCATATTTATTTGATTTATTTCTTTTGTTTGTATATAAATATTATATATATACTATTATTAGAATAAAATAGAAAAATAGGGTAAATACATTTTTTATTTTTATTTACCTTCTGAAAATATTTCACATAAAAATACTTTTTTTTATTATTATTTATTTTGTTAAAATATTAAATATATATTATTTTGTGTATAATACATATTTAAGACTATATATATATATATATATATATATATATATATATATATATATATATATATATATATATATATATATATATATATATATATATATATATATATATATATATATATATATATATATATATATATATATATATATATATATATATATATATATATATATATATATATATATATATATATATATATATATATATATATGTTTATCAATATATTTAAGTTAAAATATAAAAATACTTGAATTTTTCATTTTATTAATATTTGATATAAAAATACTTTTTTCATGATATACTTCATTTTATTTTTATTTTTTACAAATAATAAATAAATGTTTGTATTAAATCAATTAATATCCATTTTCTTTAAAATTAGGGTTTTTGCCCTAAAAGTTAAAAATACTCAAAAATAATACCTTTTTATTTTCATTTTATTTTACATAAACCACACTTTTCTCATACATAAAAAACTTCCTTTTTGCATTTTTGCATACATATTTAATTTCTATTTAATTATGCAATTTATTTGTTTTTTGCAAATATTCAAAAATGATGTAATAATTTAGATTTAAATTCTTGTCAATATCCCCATTTGAACATTTGTACCCCCCTTCCCATATTTGGTTTTGTAATAGCTTAGTAAATTTATTTTCGCACTTTATTGCTTTCTAATAATAACATGTTAGAATTAGGGTTTGTATGCGAAAAAACGACAAAAATAGTTGGACCTAATACAAGACAAATTAGCATGAAAATGGACACACATCTCACACTTGCACCCCCTAGGGTATTCCACTTGTTGCCTTCAAATAAATGGGCCATATTGTATGTTGAACTTCTTTGGGCAAAGCAAACAATTTGAATGATCATAGTCCCTCGATAAAACTTTTCAAAACAAACAAAAATAAATGATCAAGTCCCTTAAAGAAATTGCCCAAAGACATTTAACGTCGTTGCAATTATGGTCTAAACGATGACCCGCGCCTGTCCCTTTCACATCCTAACACAAGGTTGTCCACCAAATTCAATGGTGGAACAAACTTGTTAAAAGGGTTAAAACATAGCAATAATCTTTTGAGAAATTTAGGAGTAGATAACCTCTTAGTTACTTGAATCAAACTTGCAAAAACAAAACGCTTGCCTATTTTTTCAAAACCACACCTCACAACACTTCCAAAACAAACTTTCAAAAACAAATGAAAACTTTTTTTCAAAAGACATACACCTTTGTATACATCCCCACATGGATCATTACAAAGGTTGCCACCACATTGGCCTCTTTTCAAAATATTTTCAAACCCACTCACACTCAAGCACCATTTAAAACAATTGAAAAACATAAAGGCAAGTGATCTAAGCAAGTAACTAAGAGCCCATGGATAACCATGGATAGAAAGGGTGCTAATACCTTCCCTTTCTATAATCTACTCCCCGAACCCAAGAAAACATCTCAAAAGGTTTTTGCTGTGCTTTTTAACCTTTCCTTAGGATAAAATAAAAAGTCGGTGGCGACTCTTGCTCAACCGAAACATTTGCGAATACAAACGCAAAACCTCAAGTCAGTTCTCCCACCGTATCACAATATGTATGATGCAATAAAATGTACTATATCAATGTTTATGATATATGAATGTAATGTATGCGCATGTAAGCTGATTAGCTGTCTTGCTGAGGAAAATAAATCCTTGATAATTTGAGATAATGAACTCTTTGACTGCTGCTGGGGAAAATAAACCCTTGACTGTTGTTGGGGATTCAAAAACCTTTGATTGTTGAGACTGAGAATATCCTTTGGAGTATTGCTGAGGATTGAAAATTCTTGGTAACTTGTGGGGAATTGAGAATCATTTATGACTTTCCTGGGGAAATAAGGACAACTATGACGATCTCTACTGGGGAATTAAAACCTGGGAGGCTTCAACTGGAGAAATGAGAACAAGAATCTTCGTTCTGCTGGGAAGTAACTCTGTGGGGAGAATGTTTGTCCTGTTGGAGAATTCTTCAAAAGCTTGGGTTGTATGTCAATCTACTGGGAAATCAGAGGAAGTTGGATAGTATTCCACCGGGGTTTAAGATTTGGAGTTTTGGACTTCGTTGGGGAAGAAAGTTTCATCTTCACCGGGGATCTGTAGTTCAAAGTTTTCGGGCTCCACTGGGGATCGGGAATTTAGAAACTTAATTCTGATGCGAATTTTGAAACTTAACTCCATTAGGGATATATACTCCAAGGTTTTAGCTCTGTTGAGGATCTAAATGACATACTGCAAGGGATTTCTTCTAGAATAACGTAAAGACATTTTCCTATACTTTCGACCTATCAGTAATTATCCTTTCTCATTTCGTTTTATTTGTAAGCAATGATTATATTCAAATGCATATGCTCATTTAACAAATCATTGGACGTTTTCAAATAAAACATAAGTGTAAAAAGAAAGAAAAGGCAAGCAAATTTCTGCACTTTGAAGTATCTTTGTATTAACTTTGTAAGTATTTTTGTACAAAGGAGACAGTCATCCTAGTAAGAGAATGTTGTCGTAAAATTGAGAAACATTTTATACAAAGAAAGATGGTTATGTGTAACAATTCCATGGGGTTCCCATTCTGCTATGGCCTTCACAACTCTGAGTATCTTGTCCATTCGTTGCTTCATCCGCAGATGATTGGATAGATCAGAAGCTTGGAGCTTGTCCGTGAAGAGATTGTCCTTAAAGTGATCCGACGAGACATAGTCATACGCTTTAATTCCCTAACTTTTTCCTGGACTGCCCTTTCGGGTTTTCGATCCACCGGGAAACCCTTTTTTGCCCAAGTAGCCCTTTCGGGTTTTCAACTTGCCGGGTGTACAGATTTTTTTATTTATCCCTAATTTTTGCCTGAACCGCCCTTTCGGGTTTTCGATTCACCGGGATGCCCATTTTTTCCCAAGTCGCCCTTTCGGGTTTTTAACTTGTCGGGTCATTTTATGCGTAGTATCTTTTGACTATGTCTGCGTTCGCAGGGTGCGGCACGTCGTCGCCGTCTATGGTGGTCAGAATCATTTCCCTACCAGAAAAGATGTTTTTGATCAAAAATGGTCCTTCGTAAGTAGGAGTCCATTTGCCCCTGGGATCACTTTGCGGCAAGATGATCCGCTTGATTACAAGGTCCCCGACTTGATATACTTGTCTATTGACTTTCTTGTTGAAGGCCTTGATCATACACTTTTGATACGCCTGACCATGGCAAATAACAGTAAGTCGCTTTTCGTCAATCAAGTTAAGTTGATCAAACCGGGTCTGAATCCAATCGTCTTCACTCAAACCGGCATCTTTCATAATTCTCAAGGAGGGAATCTGAACCTTGATAGGTAAAACAGCCTCCATGCCGTATACTAAAGAAAAGGGTGTTGCCCCAGTAGAAGTACGTGCCGTGGTACGGTACCCATGCAGAGCAAACGGTAACATCTCATGCCAGTCCTTGTAGGTGACTGTCATCTTTTGAATGATCTTCTTGATATTTTTGTTCGCAGCTTCAACAACACCGTTCATCTTTGGCCGATAGGGAGATGAATTGTGATGTTGAATTTTGAACTGCTCGCATAGAGCGGTGATCATAGTATTATTCAAATTTGTACTGTTGTCTGTAATGATCCTGTCGGGGATACCATACCGACATATGAGGTTCTGCTTGATGAAGCGGGCAACCACATTCTTTGTAACGGAAGCGAAGGAAGTTGCTTCGACCCACTTGGTAAAGTAGTCAATGGCCACCAGGATGAAACGGTGTCCATTGGATGTTGTAGGCTTGATCTCTCCAATCATGCCGATTCCCCACCTCGCGAATGGCCAAGGAAATGTTAAGACATTGAGAGGAACTGGAGGAATATGTACCTTGTCAGCATAGATTTGGCATTTGTGATAAGTACGGGAATGTTGATGACAATCAGCTTCAATGGTAGACCAGTAGTAACCTTCCCTTAGAATCTTCTTAGCCATCATGTGACCGCTCGAGTGGGTGCGAAAGGTGCCATTATGTAGTTCATCCATAATCTGCTCAACTTCAACCTTGTCCACACAACAGAGTAAAACACAATCAAGATTGCACTTGTATAGGATACCATTGCTCAGAAAGAACTTGGTTGCGAACCTCCTTAAGAACTTTTTGTCGTTAACTGAAGCTCCTTCAGGATATTCTTGTGCTTCGAGATACCTTTTGACGTCATGAAACCAAGGTCGGTCCACCACTTCTTCAGTATTAATCTCGTGACAATGTGCTGGTTCGTCCATTCGTTCAATGGTGATTTGAGGTGCCTCCTTATCCCAGTTGAGTTTAAACATGGATGACTTGTAGCTAGCGCATCTGCTAGCTGATTCTCTTCTCACGGGAAGTGCTCGAAGGTAATCTGCTCGAAGTGTGGTAACAATGTCAGGACATATTCTTTGTAAGGGATGAGGTTAGGGTGCTTAGTATCCTACTCTCCTTTGGTTTGACTGATAACCAAAGCTGAGTCCCCAAATACAATCAGAGATTTGATTCCCAAGTCAATAGCAGCCTTGACACCAAAGATACAAGCTTCATACTCGGCCATGTTGTTGGTGCAGCTGAAGCAGAGTCTAGCAGTGAAAGGTGTATGGCAACCTTCTGGAGAGATAAGTATCGCGCTGATACCGTTGCCAAGTGCATTTGAAGCACCATCAAAGTACAGGGTCCATCGGGATCCTTGTTCAGGTCCGTCATACGGTCCATTACCTTTAATGTTGTCCAATGTCATAATATCCTCGTCAGGGAAGTCGAACCTCATAGATTGGTAATCTTCGACGGCTTGATGAGCTAGATGGTCAGCTAGTACACTCCCCTTTATAGCTTTTTGGGTTGTGTACTGGATATCATACTCAGTCAGGATCATCTGCCATCTAGCGATTCTTCCGGATAAAGCAGGCTTCTCGAAGATGTACTTGATCGGATCCATTTTGGAAATCAGCAAAGTGGTATGTGTCAACATATACTGACTTAGCCGACGAGCAGCCCATACTAAAGCGCAACAAGTTTTCTCGAGAAGTGAGTAGCGAGTCTCTCAGTCGGTAAACTTTTTGCTAAGGTAATAAATGGCATGCTCTTTTTGACCAGACTCGTCATGTTGGCCCAGTACGCACCCCATTGAGTTATCCAAAACAGTCAGATACATGATTAAAGATCTTCCTTCGACGGGTGGCATCAAGATAGGAGGCTCCAGCAAATACTCCTTGATCTTATCAAAAGCAACTTGACATTCATTGTTCCATTCAACCACTTGGTCTTTCTTCAACAGCTTGAAGATTGGCTCACAGGTAGATGTTAGGTGAGAGATGAACCTTGCAATATAGTTTAAGTGTCCCAAGAAACCTCTAACCTCCTTCTCAGTGCGGGCGGCAGGCATTTCTTGTATAGCTTTGACTTTGGTAGGATCAACCTCGATGCCCTTGTTACTGACGATGAATCCCAAAAGTTTACCGGACCTGACTCCGAAAGTACACTTGCTAGGGTTCAGTCTGAGCTTATATTCCTTTAACCTGACAAACAGCTTTTGCAGATGGTCGAGGTGTTCTTCTTCTGTTTGTGAACGGGCTATCATGTCGTATACGTAGACTTCGATTTCATGATGTATCATGTCATGAAACAAAGCTACCATGGCTCGCTGATAGGTTGCCCGGGCATTCTTCAGTCCGAGTGGCATCACTTTATAGCAGAAGGTACCCCACTGCGTAACAAAAGTAGTCTTCTCCATGTCTTCGGGGGCCATTTTGATCTGGTTGTATCCCGAGAATCCATCCATGAAGGAAAATACCTTGTGTTGAGTTGTGTTGTCAACCAAGATGTCAATGTGTGGTAGTGGAAAATCATCTTTAGGGCTAGCCCTATTTAGGTCTCTGTAGTCCACACACATTCTGACTTTGTCGTCCTTCTTAGGCACGTGCACAATGTTAGCAACCCATTGAGGATAGAAAGTAACAGCCAGAAATCCAGCATTGAACTGTTTCATCACTTCAGCTTTGATCTTCTCAGACATATCGGGCCTCATTCGGCAGACTTTCTGTTTGATTGGTGGACAGTCTTCTCTTGTAGGGAGACGGTGAACCACAATATCTGTATCCAGTCCCGGCATGTCTTCATGGGACCAAGCAAAGATCTCAACATATTCATTCAACAACTAAACTAAGCGCTCTTTGACATTTGGCTCCAGGTTGGCACCCACTTTAACCTCTTTTCTGTCTTCGGCAGTACCCAGATTGATAGTCTCTAACAAATCTTCATGGGGCAGAATAACCCTTTCTTCTTGTTGCAAAAGTCTAGCCAACTCTCCAGGCACTTCACAGTCTTCATCACCTTCGTACTCGGCATGATTGACCAAATCTTCAGAGTCACTGAAGGCCAAAGCAGAATAGTCACCCATGGAATCCGGAGTGGATGGGTACCTGCATTTTGTAAGTGTGGGTGTGTGTAAGGGATAGCCATCCTTAAACAAAATAAAATTTAAAAGGAAAGAAAATGAACACAAAAGTTTATAGATGAAAACGTCCATGATTCATTAAAAATGGCATATGAAAATGAAAAATCAAAACCCTTACAAATGGACCTATGTGCCCCGGGAAAGGCACAAGGCAAAAAAGTGTACGAATTGTTTAATAATTATTACAGACCAAACACGAAATGTTCAAAAGATAAATTACTGATTGATGAAAGTAATGGGAACGAAGTCTTTCGCCTCCCAGTTGTTCAGTCCCCCTTCAATGGTTGGAAAGATCCAATCTTCAAATTTTCCTTCTTCATCATCATCTTCTAAAGCATGAACTTCATGGTGAGTGATTTTTAAGGGTGGTCCTCCAGCCCGGGAGCGACGCACAGCTTTCTGGCTAGCAGCAGTGAAACCCAATCCGAACTTGTCTGTCTTGTGAGGAAAATCTGGCAGTTGACCCCACATTGTACTTCCTCCTTCCTTAATTACAGCCTCCTCATCTTTAAGGGATGACATACGGGACACAGGCTTGGTAATGATAGGCACATCAGTCGTTGTCTTTGCTACTGCGACCACAGGAGAAACCTCTTCAAAGTGTTGGAAATGTGTTTCTATGAATTCACTGTCTAACTCCACATAGCGGAAAGAGTTAAGGTGACTTATCATATACTCCTCCTCACCATGAACCGTTATGATCTTACCCTGGACTGGGTACTTGAGCATCTGGTGTAGAGAAGAAGTGACTGCCCCAGCGTTGTGGATCCATGGCCTTCCCAACAAGCATGAATATGAAGGACGGATGTCCATCACATAAAATGTAGAGTTGAAAATTTTCGTTCCCACCTTGATTGGGATGTCCACTTCTCTGTGAACCATCCGCTTAGAACCGTCGAAGGCTCTAACAATGATATTACTGGGCTTTAGGGTCAAACCTTCACAATCCAATATGTCCAATGATTTCTTTGGTAGAACATTTAAAGATGAACCGGTATCAACCAGAACATGAGCAAGTGTGGTCCCTCTGCACTCTACCGAGACATGTAGCGCATCATTATGCTTTCTTCCCTTAGGGGTCAAATCAGCATCAGAGAATCCAAGACCATTATCGGCTGTAAGGCTAGCCACACACTCTTGAAATTGATCTGCAGAAGTTTCTTGAGGCACGTGTGCCGTCTTTAAAAATTTGATCAAGGCTTTGGCATGAGCCCCAGAGCAGAGTAATAGAGCCAGCATAGAGATTTTTTAAGGGGTTTTCCCCAGCTGCTCTACGACATCATAGTCACTCTTCTTAATTATCTTTAAAATTTCCTCCATCTCCTTTTGGGTGGTATCGGGGATAACCAAAGTCTGAGCCCTCGTCCTGACGGGCGCTTCTTGGATCCCCTTACCTTTATCGGCAGTAACAGCAGAGGGTATAGCTTCGGGAGCATCAATTTCTTCAATAACCGGACTTCACACAGATATCTTGACAGGCACAGGAGCACTTGAGGGTCCAAAGACTGCCCGTGCAGGAGAAATCTCCGGAGAGAAGATTCTTCCGCTACGAGTTATCTTACTTGTTCCCGCAATATTCCCTATGTTAGGAGTTTCTTCATCGGAATTCTCTTGGACTGATTCGATCTTCTTAACACCATGGTAGAAGATCTCTCCTCCATAATTCCATGGTATCGTCTTGTTGGACTTATATGGGATAGGCCCCGACATGGTAATCTTCAGCGGTACAAGCTTTGGATCAGGCGTAATCTTAATAGGCCTTTTACAGGTCTTAGAAAGATTTTCGGAAATGGTGATTATAGCAATGTCATTGATTGGAGTAACAAAGGTAGTAGAAGTAACATGAGTGATAGTAGCAACAGGAGTTTTCTGAAAGAGGATCTCTTGAGTATCCATTAGGCGTTGGATGCCTGATTTCAACAGTGGGCAGTCAGATTGCAAGGTTGAACAGAAGTAACAATCTTTTTCACATCCCGGGAAAATCCCGGCTTTCAACAGATTCATTTTAATCATTGGCAACGGAGTAATTAATTCATCAACAGCGGTAACATGAAGGTCTTCCACAATAGCATGGACATTATGACCATGTTTTGGCATAGGAGCGGATATCACATTAGATTTTTCAGGGGCATCAAACTCTACCTCCTTAGCATCTATCAAATCTTGGATCTTGTTTTTAAGGGCCCAACAGTTGTTTGTGTCATGCCCTACACTGTCCGAATGGTATGCACATTTTGCATTTGAATGATAATAGGGAGAAGAGGTATTTGGGTTTTCCGGCGCTTCTTTCAAGTTGGTAAGGTTTAACTTTAACAGATGAGGGAGGACCTGAGCCGGTGTCATATTTATCCGGGTGAATTTCTGTTGTGGCCTTTCTACCCTTTTCTGGTTAGTTCTTGGTTGATTGTTGCGAGGTTGATCGGCTGAGGAGTTCTGGATCATCACAGCCCCCACCGCGGGTCGACGCTCCATTCTCCCTTGATTTCTCTGGGTATGAATAGCAGAAACTTCCTTCTTGGCTGGGAAGGTCTTCTTGATAGCAGTGGAAGCGGAGGCATCCTTCTGAATTTTACCACTCTTAATGCCAGCTTCGACCCTTTTACCGGTCAGAATTAATTCGGTGAACCCTGCAGATGAGCTCTTGATCAAGTGATTGAAGAATGGACCTGACAGAGTCCCTAAAAACATGTCAACCAGCTCTCTATCCGACAATGGTAGCTGCACCCTACCAGCCAAATCCCTCCACTTCTGGGCATACTCCTTAAATCCCTCATTAGAGGCCATACCCATACTCTGTAGTTAAGTATGAGTAGGTTCTAAATCTGCATTGTATTGGTATTATCGGTAGAAAGCAGCAGCCAAATCTTCCCAGTTATGGACATAAGATCTCTCAAGTTGATAGAACCATTCCAATCGTGTACCCGACAAACTATCTTGAAAAAAGTGGACCCACAGATCCTTATCAGAAGAGTGAGGTTGGATCTTTCTGACATAGGATCTCAGATGCATCTTCGTACAGGACAAACCGTCGTATTTAGCAAATGTAGGCACTTTGAACTTGGGAGGAATGACGATCCCAGCAACCAACCCTAGTTCTTCGAAATCTAGCCCAAGTACCCTTTGCACTTCCATGGCTGTCAACCGGTCCTCAAGATTCTTATACTTATCGTCCACCGGAGGGTACTGCTGTTTGGAGTAATCTTCATCCTCTTCCTCTTCTTCTTCTTCAGCTTCGGATTCAGAGGGCATTGCAACTCCCTTTCCCTTACCAACCCCTTCGTCAGGCGTTGAGGGGAATTCCAGAACTCTTCTAGCCAAATGCTCAAATCTTCTTCACATAGTGGCCACACCAATTCTTTTCTTTTTCTTATTTTCTGGTTCCTTCTGTTTCTCTAACAGTGCTTTAAGATCCTCTTGACCTTTTTCCAAGGTTATGAGGAGTTATTGGAATTGCAAATTCTGTGCTTGCAGATCTTTAACCATCTGCTCTATATCCATCTTGCTGAAATAAACAGCAGAAAGATAAGGAAACCTGGTGTGAATACCTGTTAATGCATATGATGAATGATGTGTATTCATGTAATGCATTCAAGGATTCAGAAATTCAAATTTGTTGCAAACAAAAAAGAACACACGTCATATTAATAAGAAGAAATTTGTTAGTACATAAATGCCCCATGGGCAGAATATTACAAAATTCTTAATGTAAAAAGACGTTGCGCATTCTTTTTGGCGCGATGTAAGTGTTAAGAGTCTCCTCTTCGTGAAGTCGGCGGGTAAGTTCCAAAACCTTCTTCTCACTGGCATAGAAGCTGGCATCAAAAGTGTTGCGCTCTTCCTTGAGTTGTATCCAACTCTTTTGCAATTCTTCCAATGATGTTGGCATGTCTGGATGTAGGAGGGTGTATGGAACCTCTCCTTTCATAACAGGATCTTTGATCACGGGGAGAATGTAAGGGTATGGCATCATAAGATTCTGGGCGCGGGTTCGTTCCCACTTGAGATAAGGCTTAAGGGGGATGGAATTCTTGTGCCCTAGTGTCTTACTATCTACTTTGTTGGGCATCCTCCAAGCTCGGATAAACCTTTTTCGAAGTCCTTGAGCGTCATTGTCGAAGTCAAAACCCAGGTCAGGAATCAGCAAGTCATGAGGGCCATCCCTCCGGGCATATCCAAACAGCCTTAGAGATAAACAGGGGTTGTAGGTAATGCCTCCCCTAATTCCAAGTAGTGGGACATTAGGGAATTCCCCATAACAATCAATGATGATGACATTTTCTCTGGACCGAGAACACCAATGAACATCAGAATGTGTGAGGGTCATCAAACGTTGTGACCACCTTAAACCCTGCTCATTCTTCAAAACTGATTGGGGAAGGTGAGAAATAAACCACCTTGCTAGAAGAGGAGTACAACACATGAGAACACCTATTTTCCTCATTGTTCTTGTGTGAAATGAGTGTAGGATGTCCCCAAGCAATGTAGGTACAGGATTCAGAGATATGAAATCTTGACAGCATTCACATCTATAAGCTGATCAGGGTTTGGGAACAAGACCAACCTGTAGATGAGAAGTGCTACAATCTCCTCAAAAGCTTGCAGATCTAGAGAATTCCAGCAGTCTTGTGCCTTCTCAAACAAGAATTTTGCCAAGAAATGCTTGACACCACTTCTGGTTTCCCAATAACCTTTGATATCAAATGGTTGCAAGTGTAAGGCTTGAGCAACATCTTCAGGCTTTGGTTCTCTTTCCTTACCGTTGTAGGGTAATTGATGAAGAATAGGAATCCTCAAGAGTTGAGAAAATTCCTCCAAAGTAGGTACTAGTTGGTAATCAGGGAATGTGAAACAGTGGTGTAGGGGGTCAAAGAACTGGAAGAGGACTTTCACCATGTCTTATTTAATGTTGGAGTTGACCAAGTTGAGGAGTCTACCATGTCTTTCACTGAAGAGAGAATTCTCTGGAATCTTGGAAGTAAGCTCCTTGAGTTGAGGAGGGATTCTCACAAGGTTGACTTGAATTATTTTCCTGCAAAGAGATTCCATGACCTACAAAACAAGAACAAAGATGAAGATCCAAACCCTTGAAATGGTTAGTGGATGCATATGATGCTTTATGATGTTCATGATGTATGCACAAGTATATGTACAAGCAAGTCACACAAGTTCCTAGTTTCAGGCTTGCATGAGGTTTCATAGGTAAGTACCCTCTTGAAGTTAGTTGGCTCAACCTGTCCTATAAGTAGTAACTGGGTTCTAAAGAGCTCAATATCACTGGATTATTTTATGTGTTCATTGTTTCAGTTTATCCACTTAACTGGCGACCGAAATATTCCAAGAAAACAACCCTCAATGAGTGTAGTATCGAGTATCTACAAACTTCAGACTGCACCAAAGTCGGTCATCTCACTACCCCTAATAAGGCCAAGATGGTCAAGTAAGGTTTTAAGAGTTCATTAGTGCTTCATGACATCACTCAGCGGCCCCGTATTCTCTTTGATTGACTCAAAGGCTACCGGTACCCACAAATATGTTGCACTAATATAGCTATTGCTTCAACCATGTCGGTATACCCCGCACAGTCTCCACAATGTATTGTTATTTACCTATGAATGTTTCCTAAAAATCTGGGTGGAGGATTCAAACCCAAACAACAGAATCAAATGTAAAGCAATCAAAGCAATCAAGATAAGAATGCAAAGGTGATTTAAACCCTAAGGTTACTCCAATTTTAGATAATTCCCCAGCAGAGTCGCCAGTTCTGTGATACGGTGGGAGAACTGACTTGAGGTTTTGTGTTTTGTATTCACAAATGTTTCAGTTTAGCAAGAGTCGCCACCAACTTTTTATTTTATCCTAAGAAAAGGTCAAAAAGCACAGGAAAGACCTTTGAGATGTTTTCTTGGGTTCAAGAAGTAGATTATGAAAAGGGAAGGTGCAAGCACCCTTTTCATCCATGGTTATCCATGGGCTCTTAGTTACTTATTTAGATCACTTGCTTTTGCTTTTCAATTGTTTGAAATGGTGCTTTGTGTGTGGTTTTGAAAGATGTTTTGAAAAGAGGCCATCGTTGTGGCAACCTTTATAATGATTCTTGTTTGAATGTATACAAAGGTGTTTTTGTCTTTTGAAAATTTTTCAATGTTTGAAAGTAGGGTTTTGAAATTTTGTTGTGAAGTGTGTTTTGAAGATAGCAAGGATGTTATTGCAAGTTTTTGATCAAGTAACTAAGAGTTATCTACCCTATTTTACTCAAAGATCTTTCTTATGTTTTTAACCCTTTTAACAGTGTTGCTTCACCATTGTATTTGGTGAACAACCTTATGTTAGGATGTTAAACGGGACAGGCGCGGGTCATCGTATAGACCGTGATAGCAATTGTGTCAATTATTTTTGGCAATTTTCTTGAGGGACTTGATCATTTTGTTTAGGCAACTCAGATAGCGTCATCGAGAGACTATGATCTTTTGTTTTGTTTTTGTTTTGCCAAAGTACTTGACATGCATACCATGGCCCATTTTTGAAGGCAACAAGTGGATTGTAACCCTAGGGGTGCAAGTGTGTATTGTGTTTGTTTTTCATGCATTTTTGTCTTTGATTAGGTCAAGCTATTTGTTGGTTTTGATTTTGCATACAAACCCTAATTCTTTAATCATGGCATAATTGAAAGCTTAAAGGTGCGAGAATTTAAATTTGAATAGGGGATTATTTTACAAGAAATTAAACCCTAAATTATTACAACCAAATCGAATTTACAAGGCATAATATTTAAATGTACAATATTTAAATAAAATACAATAAATAAATATTTAGACAAAATGTATTATGCAAAAAAGTTTTTTTTTCATTTTATTCATGTATGCAAAAAGTATTTTTAATGTAAAAAATATAAAGAAATAAATAAAGGTTATTTTTATTTGTTTTTAGGGCAAAAACCCTAATTTCTTAAGAAATGGTATTATTTATTATTTATATACAAAAATGTATCAATATGTACAAAAATAAAAGTATATTGAAAAAAAGGTATTTTTTAGTAAAGAAAATAAAAATGTATTATTTTTGTGTTTTTTATTCTAATTATTTAATAATATATATATATATATATATATATATATATATATATATATATATATATATATATATATATATATATATATATATATATATATATATATATATATATATATATATATATATATATATATATATATATATATATATATATATATATATATATATATATATATATATATATATATATATATATATATATATATATATATATATATATATATATATATATATATATATATATATATATATATATATATTAAATATATTAAGTGTGTGAAAAATAAAAATAAATTATTTACAAAAATGTATATATTTCAAGAAAATATTTTCAAATGTGAATAAAAATAATAAATGAAAATAAAAGTATTTTTTACATTATTTTTAAGTTTAAACAAAAATAATATAAGTATTTAAACATTGTTTATATTAGAAAATTTAAAATAAAATAACTAATAAATAAAAAAAATTGTGAAAATATTTTTGGAATATTTTTTATATTTGAAAATAAAATATCAAAGTCAGAAAAGAAATAAAAATGCAAAAATAATAAATATACAAGAAATGGGCCATGGGGTGTGAAACTGAAAATAGGGGTGTCAAAAGCAGGAAGCAGACAGGCCCAGCCCAGCTACTACATCTTCTTCCTCTGTCCAACAGAAACGCGCGCATGGCTTAGTTCAAACCTGTATCTCCTGATTCAGTACTTTTTTGATAAAACTCAAAACATGAAACTTGTAGAGCATCAAACAACGAATCTAACCATATAAAAAACTTAAGCTAACTCTCAAAGACCAGAGAGAATTTCTCTGGCCCTAATTTCTAACCTAGTTTTTTCATAAAGTTCATGGATGAAATTCTCCTAGCACGATTAATATAAATGAAAACTAAGCACATGTATGGTTTCAGGGCAATGAATACAACATCTTTCATTCACAAACCTAACTCTAAATGTTCCTAAATAGAGAGATAGAAGTTCATGAAATACCTGTTTCAGTTGAGTTCGAGCTGGACAATGCAACAACTTTCAATGGGGTTGAGCTTCTTTTGAGCTTGCTTGATGTCCCCTGAGCCTTTCCCAATGCTTTGTTTGTTTTGAAGTGACCTGAATCGTGCTACAGAACTCAACCTGCAAAGCTTCCAAACAAAATTGGTGATGTGTGTTAATGGAGTTACAGCAACTTGTGAATGGTCTGCACAGCTTAGGTATATGGTTTGGAATGTGTTTGAAGTGAATTTGGACAAAATGCACGAGGGGATTTGATTGTGGCTTGCAATATGCAGAACTGGCCCTGTTTTGCAAGAAAATGTGTTTTTTGAGTATGAGGAGGTTTGAGAGGTCAAGGGCTCGTGCTTCTGGCTTGCTAGGGTATGAGAAACTTGTTTCAAAACTTTGCTTGAGTTGGTTTTATCAGATATGTGAGTTGTCTTGTGTTTGACAAGTTTCTTGGTTATGAAGCAAAATGAGAAGTGACAAAGAGCAGGCCTGTACAGGCTAGATCTAACCCTGCATACATTGTGTAAGCTTGTCCCCAAGTTTTTGGATTTGGTTTGCGGCATAAGATCTTGTTCAAGGCTCAAGGATTCTATTTGACATAAAGCAAGATTTTGACAAAAATGGCAAAGTTACCTTTTACTATTTTTGGATTAATCTAGTGTATAATCCTCTAATGACCAAAACAAAACCTTAGACCAATGGATTTGCATTTAATTATTGAGTACAAATTGGTTTAGAGGCCTGTAATTGTGTACTAAGCTAGCTTGGTCAGATTTGGCAAGTGGTATGAACATGTATTGGCCATGGTTACAAAGTGAGTTTTTACAACTTCAAGCATTCGATTCTCCCTAACCACAAAGGTGTTTCAGGAGTTCTTGGACAATTTGGAAAGCTTGAAACATGTACTATAATCCATCTTTGAAATGAAACTTGAAACTCCAAGTGGAACTATATGAAAAATGGCCAACAAGATGGGTCAAAATCATGCCTAAACTAGGGCAAAATTTCTCTAAGTTAAAAGTTTTAGGTACCCTTGTTCCAAAACTCATAACTTGAGATCCAAGCTTCTTTTTAGAAAACCTTGTGAATCAAAGTTGTAGACTTTGTGAGGCACTACAACTTTCATGTTATAAGTTTTGTTTGAATCCATTTTCATCTTGGTGAAAAAATGGGACAAAGTTAGGAAAAAATAAGAAAATTTTATAACTTAGAAAATTTCTAAGTTATGAAATTTTTCCATTTTAAACCCTAATTTGCAATTTTGGGTTTCTTGATGAACAAGTTTCATAATTTGACATGTCTTGATGAAAAATGACCCTTGGCACTTGATTTTGACCAAAAATTCAAATTTTGACTTTTCAATATACAGTTAAATTTTGATCAGTTGACTGAAAAATTCATCTATCAATCCTATGCATTTGAGATCTTTTGAACTTGTTGAATGGGTCAAGATGATGTCATTGAGTCCTTGAGTCCATGGTTGAGCTTGAATTTCCATTGGCTAGGTCAAACAGTCAAAAATTGCCTTTGTATAGTCAAAACCCTAAAAATGACCATTTTGCCCTTTTGGTGATTTGATCAAATTTCTTGTGGAATTGTGATCCAAACTTGATAAAATGGTTCATATGAGTTCATAATGTTAATGTGGGTCAAAACTCATGAGATTTGACTGTCAATTGGCCACAGTTGACTTTTTCCCCAATACAGCTAATTTCTAGGTCAACTGTCCAATTGACTGGGCAAAGATTTGATTCAAGGCTTGAAACTTGGTATGGACAAACTTGTGAGTCCAACATGAAGTATGAAATTCACTTTGGGCATTGTAGGTCAAAACATCCCTGTGCAAACTCAAACCCTAATTTAGGTCAACACTGCAGGGAGGTGCCTTGAGCAGAGCAAACCCTAGCTTGATCTTGAGTTCCAAGAGTCTTGTGATGAGAAATGTTGATAAAATGAGAGGGAAAATTTTGGGGTACAACAGTTTCCCCTGTTCAATATTCTTGAACCTGAAGAGTTAGATTGGCAAGCTTGCCTTTCGTGACTCGAAGGTAAAAGAGGATTGGACACTAGAGTGCCCGTAAATTTGCACTCGTCAAAATATAGCTGAGGAAATGGGCTTAAAGATGCCATTTGGAGATGGTAGAATATTGCTGGAGATGGGCTTAAAGATGCCATCCAAGAATGTTTGTTGAATTGCAATGTTGTAGGTCAGAAGAATGAGCATCAGAATGGTATACGTGTCTGGAATGCATTTGAACTGTATCTGGAGACTGAGTCTGTATGAGCAAAAGAATGGCGTCCATGTCTGGAGCGTATCTGAGCTATAACCGTATTTGAACTTTGAATGAATATCAGAATGACTATCGTGTCTGGAGTGTATCTGTATTGTATCTGAAGTTGAGATCTGTATGAGTAACAGAATGACTTCTGTGTCTGGAGTGCATCTGAAACTTTAACTGGGATCTGAATAAGTGACATAATGATTTCTGTGGCGACTGCACTGGGGAGAATCAAACTTCTGGTGTAAGGGCCAGAATGGCATCCGTGTTTGGAGCGTATCTGAACTTGTAGTTGATAGTTGAATCTGAATGAGAGATAGAATGGCCGCCTTGTCTGGAGCGTATCTAGTCTGTATCGGATTGCTGAAGTCTGTATGAGTAGTAGAATGACCGCCGTGTTTGGGGGTGTATCCATATTGTATCTGGCTTGAAATTTTGAATGAGTAATAGAATGACCGCTGTGTCTGGGGTGTATCCAGACTGTATCTGAATAATTGTTAATGATAGCCTTTTAATCTTATCCTGAAAAGGGTAAAATGTTAGCTAAAACACAAAGTTATGTTGCATGATATGTATGATGCAATGAATTGTGTTTCATCAATGTTTATGATATATGAATGTAATGGTTATGCATGTAAGTTGAGTAGTTGTCTTGCTAAGGAAAATAAATCCTTGATAACTGGAGATAATGAAATCTCTGGCTGCTGCCGGGGAAAGTAAATCCTTGACCGATGTTAAGGACTCAAAACTTTGATTGTTGAAGATGAGAGATCCTTGCTGACTGCTTGGGGATTAAAGATCTCTGTTTTCTTGAGAAGGAGAAATCATGGGACCACTGCTGGAGATTGAAAATCCTTGGCGATTTGTGGGGATTAACAAGGCCTTTGACAACTTCTGCAGGGAATGAGAATCCTTCATGACTTTCCTGGGAAATGAGGGAAAGCCCTGAAAATCTCTATTGGGGAGTTAAAACCTGGGAGGCTTATGCTTGGAGAAATGAGACCGAGAATCTTCAATCTGTTGGGAGATAACTCTGTGGGGAGAATGTTTACTCGGCCGGTGAAATCGGGAGCTTGGGTTGTACGCCAATCTACTGGGGAAGCATCCTAGTTGGGGATAAGCCGAGAAGTTATCTGTTATCTGCTTGGTTTTCAGACTTTTAAGATAGCCTGCTGGGGAAATTGGGGGAAGTTGAACAGTTCCCACCGGGGGTTGATGGTTGGAAATTTGACTTCACTGGGGAAGAAGGTTTAGAATATTCTGGTTCCGCTGGGGATAGGTACTTCAGGGTTTTTGGGCTCCGCTGGGGATCTTGAAGTTTAACTCCGCTGGGGGCACATACTTTAAGACTTTGGCTTTGTTGAGGATCTGAACAATGTATCGCAGGGGATTTCTTCTGGAATGGTACAAAGATATCTTCCTACACCTTCAATCTATCAGTAATTATCCTTTCTCAATTTCGTTTTATTTGTAAGCAGTGACTACATTCAAATGCATATGCCTATTTAACAAAACTTTGGGCGTTTTCAAATAAAACATGAGTGTAAAAAAGAAAGAAAGGCAAACAAATTTCTGCAACTTTGAAGTATCTTTGTATTAACTTTTGTAAGTGTCTTTGTACAAAGGAGACAGACATCCTAGTAAGAGAATGTTGTCGTAAAAATTGAAAAATTTTATACAAAAGAAAGATGGTTATGTGTAACAATTCCATGGGATTCCCATTCTGCTATAGCCTTCACAACTTTGAGTATCTTGTCCATTCGCTGCTTTCGTCCGCCGATGACTGGATTGATCAGAAGCTTGGAGCTTGTTGGTGAAGAGATAATTCTTAAAGGGATCCTAGGAGACATAGTCATACGCTTTAATTCCCTAACTTTTGCCTGGACCGCCCTTTCGGGTTTTCGATCCACCAGGAAACCCTTTTTTGCCCAAGTCGCCCTTTTGGGTTTTCAACTTGTCGGGTGTACAGATTTTTTG
Source organism: Vicia faba (assembly GCA_948472305.1). NCBI lineage: Eukaryota > Viridiplantae > Streptophyta > Magnoliopsida > Fabales > Fabaceae > Vicia > Vicia faba. The sequence goes on along the minus strand of OX451738.1, from coordinate 1,635,699,092 downwards.
TTTTATCCCTAATTTTTTCCTGAACCGCCCTTTCGGGTTTTCGATTCACCGGGATTCCCATTTTTCCCAAGTCGCCCTTTCGGGTTTTCAACTTGTCGGGTTATTTTATGCGTAGTATCTTTTGAATATGTCGGTGTTCGCAGGGTGCGGCAAGTCGTCGCCGTCCATGGTGGTCAGAATCATTGCCCCACCTGAAAAATGCTCTTGATCACAAATGGTCCTTCGTAAGTAGGAGTCCATTTGCCCCTGGGATCACTTTGCGGCAAGATGATCCGCTTGATTACAAGATCTCCGACTCGATATTCCTGACGCCTGACTTTCTTGTTGAAAGCCTTAATCATCCGTTTTTGATACGTCTGACCATGACAAACAGCAGTAAGTCGCTTCTCGTCGATCAAGTTAAGTTGATCAAACCGAGTCTGAATACAATCGTCTTCACTTAAACCGGCATCCTTCATAATCCTCAAGGAAGGAATCTGAACTTCCATAGGTAAAACAGCTTCCATGCCATATACCAACAAAAAGGGAGTTGCCCCTATTGAAGTACGTGCCATGGTACGATATCCATGCAGAGCAAACGGTAACATCTCGTGCCAGTCCTTGTAGGTGACTGTCATTTTTTGAATGATCTTCTTGATATTTTTGTTCGCGGCTTCAACAACACCCTTCATCTTCGGCCGGTAGGGAGATGAATTGTGATGATAAATCTTGAACTGTTTGCATAGAGCGGTGATTATAGTGTTGTTCAAATTTGTATGGTTGTCCATGATAATCCTGTCGGGGATACCATACCGACATATGAGGTTCTGCTTGATGAAGCGGGCAACCACATTCTTTGTAACTGAGGCGTAGGAAGCTGCTTCGACCCACTTGGTAAAATAATCAATAGCGACCAAGATGAAGTGATGTCCATTGGATGCCGTAGGCTTGATCTCTCCAATCATGTCAATGCCCCACATTGTGAATGGCCAAGGAGCTGTCAGAACGTTGAGAGGAACAAGAGGAATATGTACCTTGTCGGTGTAGACTTGGCATTTGTGGCAAGTACGGGAATGTTGATGACAATCAGCTTCCATGGTAGACTAGTAGTAGCCTGCCCTTAGAATCTTCTTAGCCATCGTATGTCCGCTCAAGTGGGTGCCAAATGTGTCACTATGTATCTCGGTCATGATCAACTCTGCTTCAACCTTGTCCACACAACGAAGTAGAACACAATCATGGTTGCGCTTATAAATGATGCCATTGCTTAGGAAGAACTTGTCAGCAAATCTCCTTAAGAACTTTTTGTCATTGACGGAAGCTCCTTCAGGGTATTCTCTATTCAAATAATCCCCTATTCAAATTTAGGTGTTCTTCTTTTGTCTATGATCGAGCTATCATGTCGTCTACGTAAACTTCGATCTCATGATGTATCATATCATGAAACAAAGCTACCATGGCGCGTTGATAGGTTGCCCCTGCATTCTTCAGTCCGAATGGCATCACTTTGTAGCAGAAGGTACTCCATTGCGTGACAAAAGTAGTTTTCTCCATGTCCTCGGGGGCCATTTTGATCTGGTTGTATCCCGAGAATCCGTCCATGAAGGAAAATACCTTGTGTTGAGCTGTGTTGTCAACCAGGATGTCGATATGTGGCAGTGGGAAATCATCCTCGGGGCTAGCCCTGTTTAAATCCCGATAGTCCATACACATTCTGACTTTGCCGTCCTTCTTAGGTACGGGCACAATGTTAGCAACCCATTGTGGATAGGAAGTAACAGCCAGAAAGCCAGCGTTGAATTGCTTCATTACCTCAGCTTTGATCTTCTCAGACATGTCGGGCCTCATTCGGCGGACCTTTTGCTTGATCGGTGGACAATCTTCTCTTGTAGGGAGATGGTGGACCACGATATATGTGTCTAGTCCCGGCATGTCTTCATAAGACCAGGCGAAGATTTCAACGTATTCGTTCAACAACTGCACTAAGCGCTCTTTGACACTTGGTTACAGGTTGGCACCCACTTTCACCTCTTTCTTGTCTTCCTCTGTCCCCAAGTTGATGGTCTCTAGCAACTCTTCATGAGGCAAAATAGCCGCTCTTCTTGTTGCAAAAGTCTGGCTAACTCTCCCGGCACTTCACAATCTTCGTCAACTTCGTACTCATCATGATTGACCAAGTCTTCAGATTTACCGAAGGCTAAAGCAGAATAGTCACCCATGGAATCCGGAGTGGATGGGTACCTGCATTTGTGAGTGTGGGTGTGTGTAAGGGATAACCATCCTTAAACAAAACAAAATTCAAAAAGAAATAAAATGAACACAACAGTTTATGAAAACGTCCAATGATTCATTAAAACATGGCATATGATAATGAAGAAAATCAAGCCCTTACAAATGGACCTACATGCCCCGGGCAAGGCATGAGGTGAAAATAGTGTACGAATTGTTTAGTTATTACAGACCAAAATAAGACATTGTTCAAAGATAAATTTACTGGTTGATGAAGGTGATGCGAATAAAATCCTTTGCTTCCCAGTTGCTTAAACCCCCTTCGACGGTTGGAAATATCCAATCTGCGAAGTTGTCCTCTTCATCTTCATCTTCTACAGCATTAATTCCATGGTAGGTGATTTTGACGGGTGGTCCTCCAGCCTTGGAGTGACGCATAGCCTTCTGTCCTGCAGCAGTAAACCCTAATCCAAACTTGTCTGTCTTATGGGGAAAATCAGGTAGTTTCCCCCACACTGTGCTCTTTCCTTCTTTAATTACCGCCTCTGCGTCCTTGAGAGATTCCATCCTAGATATATGCTTGGGAATGATAGGCACCTCAACCATTGTCTTCGCAACTTCAATCTCAAGAGATACTTCCTCAAAATGTTGGAAAGGCATTTCGATGAACTCTCCATCCAATTCCACATAGCGGAAGGAATTGAGATGACTTATCATGTACTCTTCCTCGCCGTGCACCATTATAATCTTACCCTTAACAGGATATTTCAGCATTTGGTGCAAAGAGGAGGTAACTTCCCCGACATAATGGATCCACGGTCTTCCCAACAAACACGAGTATGAAGGACGGATGTCCATCACATAAAAGGTGGAATTGAAAACTTCTGTGCCTACTTTGATAGGAATGTCAACCTCTCCATGAACCATTCTTTTGGACCCATCAAAAGCCCTAACAACGATGTTACTAGGTTTGAGGGTCAATCCTTTGCAGTCCAAACGGTCGAACGCTTTCTTCGGCAGCACATTCAAGGAAGAACCAGTATCAACTAAGACATGGGTGAGGGTGGTTCCCCTACATTCAACTGATACATGTAGCACGTCGTTGTGTTTCCTTCCTTTGGGAGTCAAATCAGCATCGGAAAAGCCAAGGCCATTATCAGCAGTAAGGTTGGCCACACACTCCTGAAACTGGTTAGTCGAAGTTTCTTGGGGCACGTGTGCCGTCTTTAGAAATTTGATTAAGGCCTTAGAATGGGCCTCAGAGCAGAGTAGAAGAGCCAACATGGATATTTTAGAAAGGGTCTGCCCTAGTTGTTCCACGACGTCAAAATCGCTCCTTTTGATTATTTTCAAGATTTCCTTCATTTCTTTCTAGGTGGTTTCAGGGATAACCACAGCATGAGCCTTCGTCCTGACAGGCGCTTCTAGTATCCCCTTACCCTTATCAGTATTATCAACAGACGGTCTTACTTTAGGAGTATCCAATTCTTCAATTATCGGGTCTCGCACAGATGGCTTAACAGGTACAGAAGCTTTCGAGGGTCCGAAAAATGCTCGAGGGGGAGCAATCTCCGAAGAAAAAATCCGTCCGCTGCGGGTTATCTTACTTGTTCCCGCAATGTTCCCTACATCAGGGCCTTCCTCTTTAGAATTCTCTTGGACTGATTCAATCTGTTTGATGCCATGATAGAAGATTTCTCCTCCATAGTTCCATGGTATCGTCTTGCTAGATTGATACGGGACAGTCCCCGGCATGGTGATTTTTAAAGGTACAAATTCAGGATCAGGTGTAATCTTGACAGGCCTTTTGCAAGCCTTGGGAAGATTGTCGGATATGGTTATTATTGCAATATCGTTGGTTGAAGTAGCAAAAGTAGCAGGAGTAACAGGAGTGAAGGTATCAACAGGGGTCTCTTGGAAGAGTATCTCTTGGGTATCCATCAGGCGTTGGACACCTGATTTCAACATTAGGTAGTCAGCTCGTATGTTTAAACAAAAGTAGCAGTCTTTTCCGCAGCCTGGGAATATCCCGGCTCTCATCAAATTCTCTTTAATCACTAGTAACAGAGTCAAAAGGTCAGCAACATTGGTAACATGAAGGTCTTCCATAACGGCATGAACATTATGACCGTGCTTGGGCATCGGAGCAGAAATCACATTGGGCTTCTCAGGAGCATCAAATTCTACTTCCTTGGCGTCAATCAGGTCTTGGATTTTGTTCTTAAGCGCCCAACAATTATTGGTATCGTGCCCTGCACTGTCAGAGTGGTAAGCACACTTGGCATTGGAGTCGTAGTATGGAGAGGAGGTATTAGGGTTCTTTGGAGCTTCCTTCAAACTGGTAAGATTCAGTTTTAACAAATGAGGGAGTACTTGAGCTAGCGTCATGTTGATTCGGGTGAACTTCCGTTGTGGCCTTTCTACCCGTTGTTGATTAGGTCTTGGCTGATTGCCGAGAGGTTGATCATTTGAAGAGTTTTGAATCATCACAGCCCCTACAGTTGGCCGGCGCTCGATTCTTCCTTGACTTTTCTGAGAATAAACAGCAGAGGCTTCCTTCTTAGCTGGGAAGGTCTTCTTAACAGCGGTGGACGCAGAGGCATCTTTCTGAATCTTTCCACTTTTAATACCGGCCTCGACCCTTTCACCGGTCAGAATTAATTCGGTAAATCCCGCGGAGGAACTCCCAATTAAATGATTGAAGAAAGGACCAGACAGGGTCCCTAGAAACATGTCAACCAGCTATCTATCCGACAATGGTGGCTGCACCCTTCCAGCCAGATCACGCCACTTCTGGGCATACTCTTTAAATCCTTCATTGGAAGTCATCCCCATACTTTGTAGCTGAGTACGAGTGGGCGCCAAATCAGCATTGTATTGGTATTGACGGTAGAAAGCAGCAGGTAAGTCTTCCCAATTATGAACCTCGGATCTCTCAAGTTGATAGAACCAGTCCAATTGTGTACCTGACAAACTGTCTTGGAAAAAGTGTACCCAAAGGTCTTTATCAGATGAGTGGGGTTGGATCTTTCTGACATAGGATCTCAGATGCATTATTGGGCAGGACAGACCGTCATACTTAGCAAATGTTGGTACTTTAAACTTGGGAGGAATGACGATCCCCGCGACCAACCCTAGTTCTTCGAAATCTAAACCAGGTACCCTTTGCAACTCCATGGCTGCCAATCTATCCTCCAGATTCTTATATTTATCATCCGCCGGGGGATATTGCTGTTCGGAGTAATCTTCGTCTTCTTCCTCTTCTTCCTCTTCAATTTCAGATTCAGAAGGTACCGCGGCTCCTTTTCCTTTACCAGCCCCTTCATCAGACGTTGAGGGGAACTCCAGAACTTTTCTAGCATTGCTTTCAAACCTTCTTCCGAAAGTGGCTACTACGGGCCTTTTCTTTTTTTCTCTTTATTTTTCTCCAACAGTGCTTTTAGGTCCTCTTGACCCTTTGCTAAGGTCATGAGGAGTTGCTGGAATTGAGAATTTTGTGCTTGCAGATCCTTAATCGTCTGCTCCAAATCCATCTTGCTGAAATAAACAGCAGAAAGATAAGGAAACCTGGCGTGAAGACCCGTTTATGCATATGATGAATGGTATGTTATTCATGTAATGCATTCAAGGATTTAGAAAATTCAAATTTGTTGCAACCAAAAAGGAACACACGTCATATTAAGAAGAAATTTGTCAGTACATAAGTGCCCCATGGGCAAAATATTACAAAATTCTTAATTTAAAAAGACATTGCGCATCCTCTTTGGTGCGATGTAAGTGTTGAGAGTTTCCTCCTCATGAAGTCGGCGGGTAAGCTCCAAAACCTTCTTCTCACTGGAATAGAAGCTGGCTTCAATAGTATTTCGTTCTTCCTTTAGGTGGATCCAACTCTTTTACATTTCTTCCCATGATGTTGGCATGTCAGGATGTAGGAGGGTGTATGGAACCTCTCCTCCCATAACAGGCTCTTTGATCAAGGGGAGAATGTGAGGGTATGGCATCATAAGATTCTGAGTGCGGGTTCGTACCCACTTGAGATAAGGCTCAAGGGGGATGGAATTCTTGTGCCCCAGTGTCTTACTATCCACTTTGTTGGGCATCCTCCAAGCTCTGATGACCCTTTGTCGAAGTCCTTGTGCATCATTGTCGAAGTCAAAAACTAGGTCAGGAATCAGCATGTCATGAGGGCCATCCCTCCGAGCATATCCAAACTGTCTTAGAGCTAAACAGGGGTTGTAGGTAATTCCTCCCCTAATGCCAAGTAGTGGGACATTAGGGAATTCCCCACAATGATCAATGATGATGACATTTTCTCTTGACCGAGAACACCAATGTACATCAGAATGTGTGAGGGTCATCAATCGTTGTGACCACCTTAAACCCTGCTCATTCTTCAAAACTGATTGTGGAAGGTGATAAATAAACCACCTTGCTAGGAGAGGAGTACAACACATGAGAAAACCTTTTTTCCCCATTGTTCGTGTGTAAAATGAGTGTAGGATGTCCCCAAGCAATGTAGGTACATGATTCCGGGATATGAAAATCTTGACAACATTTACATCTATAAACTGATCATGGTTTGGGAACAAGACCAACCCATATATGAGGAGTGCCACAATCTCTTCAAAGGCTTGTAGATCCAGAGAATTCCAGCAGTCTTGTGCCTTCTCAAACAGAAACTTTTCCAAGAATCCCTTGAAACCACTTCTGGTTTCCCAATGTCCCTTGATGTCAGATGGTTGAAAATGTAATGCTTGAGCAACATCTTCAGGCTTTGGTTCTTTTTCCGTACCGTTGTAGGGTAGTTGATGAAGAATAGGAATTCTCAGGAGTTGAGAAAATTCCTCCAAAGTAGGTACTAGTTGGTAATCAGGGAATGTGAAACAGTGGTGTAGGGGATCAAAGAACTGGAAGAGAAATTTCACCATGTCTTCTTCAATGTTGGAGTTGACCAAGTTGAGAAGTCTACCATGTATTTCACTGAAGAGAGAATTCTCTGGAATCCTGGATGTAAGCTCCTTGAGTTGATGAGGGATTCTCACAAGGTTGACTTGAATTGTTTTCCTGTGAAGAGATTCTATGACCTACAAAACAAGAACAAAGATGAAGATCCAAACCCTTGAAATGGTTAGTGGATGCATATGATGCTTTATGATGTTCATGATGTATGCACAAACACATGTACAAGCAAGTCACAAAAAAACCCTAGTTTCAGGCTTGCATGAGGTTTTATAGGTAAATACCCTCTTGAGTTTAATTGGCTCAAACCTGTCTTATAAATAGTAACCGAGTTCTAAGGAGCTCAATATCACTGGATTGTTTTCTATGTTCATTGTTTTGGTTTAGCCACTTAACTAGAGACCAAAATATTCCAAGAAAACAACCCTCAATGAGTGTAGTATCGAGTATCTACCAACTTCGGACTGCACCAAAGCCGGTCATCTCACTACCCCTAATAAAAGGCCAAGATGGTCAAGTAAGGTTCTAAGAGTTCATTAGTGATTTATGACATCACTCAGCGGCCCCGTATTCTCTTTGATTGACTCAAAGGCTATCGGTACTCACAAATATGTCGCACTAATATAGCTATTGCTTCAACCATGTCGGTATACCCTGCACAGTTTCCACAACGTATTGCTATTTACCTATGAATGTTTCCCAAATCCGGGTAGAGGATTTCAAGCCCAAACAGAAGAACCAAATGTAAAGCAATCAAAGCAAACAATATAATCATGCAAAGGGTGATCTAAGCCCTAAGGTTACTCCACTTTTAAAATATTCCCCAGCAGAGTCACCAGTTCTGTGATACGGTGGGAGAACTGACTTGGGATTTTGCGTTTGTGTTTGCAAATGTTTCGGTTTAGCAAGAGTCGCCACCGACTTTTTATTTTATCCTAAGGAAAGGTCAAAAAGCACAAGAAAGACCTTTGAGATGTTTTCTTGGGTTCGGGGAGTAGATTATAGAAAGGGAAGGTATTAGCACCCTTTCTATCCATGGTTATCCATGGGCTCTTAGTTACTTGTTTAGATCACTTGCTTTGCTTTTCAATTGTTTGAAATGGTGCTATTCAATTGTTTGAAATGGTGCTTTGTGTGTGGTTTTGAAAGATGTTTTAAAAAGAGGCCATCGTTGTGGCAACCTTTGTAATGATTCTTGTTTGAATGTATACAAAGGTGTTTTTGTCTTTTGAAAAGTTTTCAATGTTTGAAAGTAGGGTTTTGAAATTTTGTTGTGAAGTGTGTTTTGAAGATAGCAAGGATGTTTTTTCAAGTTTTTGATCAAGTAACTAAGAGTTATCTACCCTATTTTACTCAAATATATTTCTTATGTTTTTAACCCTTTTAACAGTGTTGCTTCACCATTGTATTTGGTGAACAACCTTGTGTTAGGATGTTAAACGGGACAGTCGCGAGTCATCGTATAGACCATTATAACAATTGTGTCATGTATTTTTGGCAATTTTCTTGAGGGACTTGATCATTTTGTTTAGGCAACTCAGATAGCGTCATCGAGGGACTATGATATTTTGTTTTGTTTTTGTTTTGCCAAAGTACTTGACATGCATACCATGGCCCATTTTTGAAGGCAACAAGTGGATTGTAACCATAGGGGTGCAAGTGTGTATTGTGTTTGTTTTTCATGCATTTTTGTCTTTGATTAGGTCAAGCTATTTGTTGGTTTTGATTTTGCATACAAACCCTAATTCTCTAATCATGGCATAATTGAAAGCTTAAAGGTGCGAGAATTTAAATTCTACACTATTACAACATGATATAGGGAGGGGGTACAAATTTGAATAGGGGATTATTTTACAAGAAATTAAACCCTAAATTATTACAACCAAATCGAATTTACAAGGCATAATATTTAAATGTACAATATTTAAATAAAATACAATAAATAAATATTTAGACTAAATGTATTATGCAAAAAAGGTTTTTTTTTCTTCATTTTATTCATGTATGCAAAAAGTATTTTTAATGTAAAAGATATAAAGAAATAAATAAAGGTTATTTTTATTTGTTTTTAGGGCAAAAACCCTAATTTCTTAAGAAACGGTATTATTTATTATTTATATACAAAAATGTATCAATATGTACAAAAATAAAAGTATATTGAAAAAAAGATATTTTTTAGTAAAGAAAATAAAAATGTATTATTTTTGTATTTTTTATTCTAATTTTTTATTCTATTATTTTTAAGTGTGTGAAAAATAAAAATAAATTATTTACAAAAATGTATATATTTCAAGAAAATATTTTCAAATGTGAATAAAAATAATAAATGGAAATAAAAGTATTTTTTACATTATTTTTAAGTTTAAACAAAAATAATATAAGTATTTAAACATTGTTTATATTAGAAAATTTAAAATAAAATAACTAATAAATATAAAAAATTGTGAAAATATTTTTGGAATATTTTTTATATTTGAAAATAAAATATCAAAGTCAGAAAAGAAATAAAAATGCAAAAATAAAAAATATACAAGAAATGGGCCAGGTGGGTGTGAAACTGAAAATAGGGGTGTCAAAAGCAGGAAGCAGCCAGGCCCAGCCCAGCTACTTCATCTTCTTCCTCTGTCAAACAGAAACGCGCGCATGGCTTAGTTCAAACATGTATCTCCTGATTCAGTGCTTTTTTGACAAAACTCAAAACATGAAACTTGTAGAGCATCAAACAACGAATCTGACCATATAAAAAACTTAAGCTAACTCTCAAAGACCAGAGAGAATTTCTCTGGCCCTAATTTCTAACCTAGTTTTTTCAGAAAGTTCATGGATGAAATTCTCCTAGCACGATTAATATAAATGAAAACTAAGCACATATATGGTTTTAGGGTAATGAATACAACATCTTTCATTCAAAAACCTAAGTCTAAATGTTCCTAAATAGAGAGATAGAAGTTCATGAAATACCTGTTTCAGTTGAGTTCGAGTTGGACAATGCAGCAACTTTCAAAGGGGCCTGAGCTTCTTTTGAGCTTGCTTAATGTCCCCTGAGCCTTTCCCAATGCTTAGTTTGTTTTGAAGTGACTTGAATCGTGCTACAGAACTCAACCTGAAAAGCTTCCAAACAAAAATGGTGATGTGTGTTAATGGAGTTACAACAACTTTCGAATGGGCTGGACAGCTTAGGTATATGGTTTGGAATGTGTTTGAAGTGAATTTGGACAAAACGCACGAGGGGATTTGATTGTGGCTTGTAATATGTAGAATTGGCCCTATTTTGCAAGAAAATTAGTTTTTGAGTATGAGGAGGTTTGAGAGGTCAAGGGCTCATTCTTCTGGCTTGCTAGGGTATGAGAAACTTGTTTCAAAACTTTGCTTGAGTTGGTTTTATCAGATATGTGAGTTGTCTTGTGTTTGACAAGTTTCTTGGTTATGAAGCAAAATGAGAAGTGACAAAGAGCAGACCTATACAGGCTAGCTCTAACCCCGCATACATTGTGTAAGCTTGGCCCCAAGTTTGTGGATTTGGTTTGAAGCATAAGATCTTGTTCAAGGCTTAAGGATTCTATTTAACATAAAGCAAGATTTTGACAAAAATGGCAAAGTTACCTTTTACTATTTTTGGATTAATCTAGTGTATAATCCTCTAATGACCAAAACAAAACCTTATACCAATGGATTTGCATTTAATTATTGAGTAAAACTTGGTTTAGAGGCCTGTAATTGTGTACTAAGCTAGCTTGGTCAAATTTGGCAAGTGGTATGAACATGTATTAGCCATGGTTACAAAGTGAGTTTATGCCAACTTCAAGCATTCGATTCTCCCTAACCACAAAGGTGTTTGAGGAGTTCATGGACAATTTGGAAAGCTTGCAACATGTACTATAATCCATATTTTAAATGCAACTTAAAACTCCAAGTGGAACTATGTGAAAAATGGCCAAGAAGATGGGTCAAAATCCTGCTTAAACTAGGGCAAAATTTCTCTAAGTTAAAAGTTTTAGGTACCCTTGTTCCAAAAATCATAACTTGAGATCCAAGCTTCTTTTGAGAAAACCTTGTGAATCAAAGTTGTAGACTTTGTGATGGACTACAAATTCATGTTATAAGTTTTGTTTGAATCCATTTTCATCTTGGTGAAAAAATGGGACAAAGTTAGGAAAAAATAAGAAAATTTTATAACTTAGAAAATTTCTAAGTTATGAAATTTTTCCATTTTAAACCCTAATTTGCAATTTTGGGTTTCTTGATGAACAAGTTTCATAATTTGACATGTCTTGATGAAAAATGAACCTTGGCACTTTATTTTGACCAAAAATTCAAATTTTGACTTTTCAGTATACAGTTAAATTTTGATCAGTTGACTGAAAAATTCATCTATCAATCATATGCATTTGAGATCTTTTGACCTTGTTGAATGGGTCAAGATGATGTAATTGAGTCCTTGAGTCCATGGTTGAGCTTGATTTGCCATTGGCTAGGTCAAACAGTCAAAAATTACCTTTGTACAATCAAAATCCTAAAAATGACCATTTTGCCCTTTTGGTGATTTGATCAAATTTCTTGTGGAATTGTGATCCAAACTTGATCAAATGGTTCATATGAGTTCATAATGTTGATGTGGGTCAAAATTCATGAGATTTGACTGTCAATTGGCCACAGTTGACTTTTTCCCTAATACAACTGATTTCTAGGTCAACTGACCAATTGACTGGGCAAAGATTTGATTCAAGGCTTGAAACTTGGTATGGACAAACTTGTGAGTCCAACATGAAGTATGAAAGTCACTTTGGGAATTGTAGGTCAAAACATCCCTTTGCAAACTCAAACCCTAATTTAGGTCAACAGTGCAGGGAGGTGCCTTGAGCAGAGCAAACCCTAGCTTGATCTTGAGTTCCAAGAGTCTTCTGATGAGAAGTGTTGATAAAATGAGAGGGAAAATTTTGGGGTACAACAGATACCATTGCTCAGAAAGAACTTGGCTGCGAACCTCCTTAAGAACTTTTTGTCGTTGACTGAAGCTCCTTCAGGATATTCTTGTGCTTCGAGATACCTTTTGACGTCATGAAACCAAGGTCGGTCCACCACTTCTTCGGTATTAATCTCGTGACAATGTGCTGGTTCGTCCATTCGTTCAATGGTGATTTGAGGTGCCTCCTTATCCCAGTTGAGTTTAAACATGGATGACTTGTAGCTAGCGCATCTGCTAGCTGATTCTCTTCTCGCGGGAAGTGCTCGAAGGTAATCTGCTCGAAGTGTGGTAACAATGTCAGGACATGTTCTTTGTAAGGGATGAGGTTAGGGTGCTTAGTATCCCACTCTCCTTTGGTTTGACTGATAACCAAAGCTGAGTCCCCAAATACAATCAGAGATTTGATTCCCAAGTCAATAGCAGCCTTGAGACCAAAGATACAAGCTTCATACTCGGCCATGTTGTTGGTGCAGCTGAAGCAGAGTCTAGCAGTGAAAGGTGTATGGAAACCTTCTAGAGAGATAAGTACCGCGCTGATACCGTTGCCAAGTGCATTTGAAGCACCATCAAAGTACAGGGTCCATCGGGATCCTTGTTCAGGTCCGTCATACCGTCTGTTACCTTTAATGTTGTCCAATGTCATAATATCCTCGTCAGGGAAGTCGAACCTCATAGATTGGTAATCTTCGACGGCTTGATGAGCTAGATGGTCAGCTAGTACACTCCCATTTATACCTTTTTGGGTTGTGTACTGGATATCATACTCAGTCAGGATCATCGGCCATCTAGCGATTCTTCCGGATAAAGCAGGCTTCTCGAAGATGTACTTGATCGGATCCATTTTAGAAATCAGCAAAGTGGTATGTGTCAACATATACTGCCTTAGCCGGCGAGCAGCCCATACTAAAGTGCATCAAGTTTTCTCGAGCAGTGAGTAGCGAGTCTCTCAGTCGGTAAACTTTTTGCTAAGGTAATAAATAGCATGCTCTTTTCGGCCAGACTCGTCATGATGGCCCAGTACGCACCCCATTGAGTTATCCAAAACAGTCAGATACATGATTAAAGGTCTTCCTTCAACGGGTGGCATCAAGATAGGAGGCTCCAGCAAATACTCCTTGATATTATCAAAAGCAACTTGACAATCATTGTTCCATTCAACCACCTGATCTTTCTTCAATAGCTTGAAGATTGGCTCACAGGTACCCCCGACATTCTTCAGTCCGAATGGCATTCTTCAGTCCAAGATGGTCAAGTAAGGTTCTAAGAGTTCATTAGTGCTTCATGACATCACTCAGCGGACCCGTATTCTCTTTGATTGACTCAAAGGCTACCGGTACCCTCAAATATGTCGCACTAATATAGCTATTGCTTCAACCATGTCGGTATACCCCGCACAGTCTCCACAATGTATTGCTATTTACCTATGAATGTTTTCTAAAAATCCGGGTGGAGGATTCAAACCCAAACAAGAGAATCAAATGTAAAGCAATCAAAGCAATCAAGATAAGCATGCAAAGGTGATCTAAACCCTAAGGTTACTCCACTTTTAGATAATTCCCCAGCAGAGTCGCCAGTTCTGTGATACGGTGGGAGAACTGACTTGAGGTTTTGTGTTTTGTATTCGCAAATGTTTCGGTTTAGCAAGAGTCGCCACCGACTTTTTATTTTATCCTAAGGAAAGGTCAAAAAGCACATGAAAGACCTTTGAGATGTTTTCTTGGGTTCGGGGAGTAGATTATGAAAAGGGAAGGTCCAAGCACCCTTTTCATCCATGGTTATCCATGGGCTCTTAGTTACTTGTTTAGATCACTTGCTTTTGCTTTTCAATTGTTTGAAATGGTGCTTTGTGTGTGGTTTTGAAAGATGTTTTGAAAAGAGGCCATCGTTGTGGAAACCTTTGTAATGATTCTTGTTTGAATGTATACAAATATGATTTTGTCTTTTGAAAAGATTTCAATGTTTGAAAGTTTGATTTGGGAAATGTTTTGAAACTGTGTTGTGAAGTGTGTTTGAAAATAGCAAGGATGTTTTGCAAGTTTTGATCAAGTAACTAAGAGCTATCTACCCTATTTTACTCAAAGATCTTTCCTATATGTTTTTAATCCTTTTGACAGTGTTGTTTTACCATTGCATTTGGTAAACAACCTTGTATTAGGATGTTAAACGGGACAGGCGCGAGTCATCATATAGACCATGATTGCAATTGTGTCAAGTATTTTTGGCAAATTTTTGAGGGACTTGATCGTTTTGTTTAGGCAACCAAGATAGCGTCATCGAGGGACTATGATCTTTTATTTTGTTTTTGTTTTGCCAAAGTACCCAACATGCATAACATGGCCCATTTTTAAGGCAACAAGTGGATTGTAACCCTAGGGGTGCAAGTGTGCATTGTGTATTGATTTCATACATTTTTTGTCTTTGTATTAGTCAAGCTACTTGTTGATTTTGGATTTTTGCATACAAACCCTAATCTCTAATCATGGCATAATTGAAAGCATAAAGTGCGAGAATTAAAAATCTAAGCTATTACAACATGATCATGGGGATGGGGGTACAATCTTTGAATGGGGGTGTATTTGACAAGAAATAAAAACCCTAGTTTACTATTACATCCAAATTGAATAATGGCACAAATAATAAATGGACAATATTTAAATAAACAAAATAAATAAATATACCAAATAGTATGAATTATGCAAAAAGAGGTTTTTGTTTATTTATGTATGTAAAAATATTTAATGTGAAAATAAAGAAATAAATAAAAAGATTAATTTTATTTGGTTAAGGATAAAACCCTAATTTTCTTTAAGAAAATAAATACATTATATTATTTATATACAATAAAATATAATAATATATACAAAAATAAAATATATTTAGAAAAAAGTATTTTTTAGTATAAATAATAATAAAAATAAAAGTGTAATATTTTATATTTTTACTCTAAAGTATTTAATAAAATAAAAGTATATATTTATATATGTATTAATTATATTAAATATGTATAATAAATAAAATATATACAAAAATAAAAATATCTTTAGAGTAATATTTTCAGTGTGAATAAAAATAAAGAATAAAAATAAAAGTATAATTCATATATTATTTTCAAGTTTTTAATAAATAAGATAAAAATAATTAAATTGCTTTTTATGTTAGAAAAAATAAAAATAAAATGAAAAATAAATGTGAAAAAATTATAAAAATATTTTTGAGTATTTTTTATGTTTTGAAATAACAAAATAAAATCAGAAATGAAAATAAAATACAAAAATATCAAAGCATAAAGAAATTGGGCCAGGGGGTGCATTCAGCAAATGGGGGGTGTCAAAAACAAGTCCAGGCCAAGCCCAACCCACCACTTCATCTTCAACCTCTGTCTTTCAAAAAAACGTGCGCGCCCTGTACAATTGCTAGATCTTGTATACGTGCTCTATTGCAAAAACACATAACATCAAAGTTGTAGAGCATTTCAAGACGAATCCAACCATATAAACAACTTGTCTTAACTCTCAAAGACCAGAGAGAATTTCTCTGGCCCTAAAATCTAACCTAATTTTTTCAGTATGTTCATGGATCAAATTCTCTCAGCATGCTTAATAAAAATGAAAACTGAGCATATGTACAACTTCATGGCTATGAGTACTACATTTCTTATTCACAAACCTAAGTCTAAATGTTCCTAAATAGAGAGATAGGAAGTTGGTAAAAACCTTTTTCAGCTGACTTCGTGTATGGCAATGTGGAGCTTTTCAACAGGGCTTGAGATGTCTGGGAGCTTGCTTGGACTTCACTTGACCTTCTCCAATACCTAGCTTGCCTTGAATGTACCTGAATCAGCCTACATAACTCAACCTGCACAAGCTCAAAATGAAAATGGCAAACCCTGTAAATGGAGTTACAGTTGGTGTTTGAGGTTTGGGATAGCTTGGATGGATTGAATAGAAGGTGTTTGAACCAGTTTGGGGCAAAATGCACGAGCCAATTGAGCTATGGAAGTCAAGTTGCAGATGCTGCCCTGTTTTACCAATGGAAGGTGATTTCTGGCTATGGGATGTTTGAGGGCTTCAGAGGTCGTGTTTCTGGCTCAAAGGGGTGTGAGAAAGATGTTCAAAATGCTTGCACAAGTTGGTTTTGGCTGATGTTCCAATTCTGATGTATTTGGCATATTTCTTGTATATGAAGCAAAAGTGGGAAGTGATGTATAACAGGCCTGTACAGGCTATTCACCACCTTGCACACTCTGCTCTTGGCCCCTATAACTTGTAGATTTGATTTGCTGTATGAGATATGGACCAATGCTCAAGGGATTCAGTTTTGACATAAAGCACATTTAAGTAAAAATGGAAATGTACCTTTTTCTACTTAGGGATTAATCTTGTGTACAATGTCCTAATGACCAAAACAATGCCATAGACCAAAGGATTTGCATTAAATTATAGAGTGTGAAATGGTTTAGAGGCCTGTAAACTAGTGTAAAGCATGTTGACTTAAAATTGCAACTTGTATGAACATGAACATGCCATGGATGAAAAGTGAGTTTTTGCCAACTTCAAGCCTTCGATTCTCCCTAACCACAAATGAGTTTGGAGAGTTCTTGGACATTTTGTAAATCTTGCAACATTCTCTACAATCCATATTTGAAATGCAACTTGAGATTCCAAGTGGAACTATGTGAAAAATGGCCATGAAGATAGGTCAAAATCCTGCCTAAACTAGGGCAAAATTTCACTAAGTTAAAAGTTTTAGGGACCCTTGTTCCAAAACTCATAACTTCATATCCAAGCTTCTTTTGGGAAAACTTTATGAATAAACGTTGTAGACTTTGTGGAGTACTACAACTTTCATGTTGGAAGTTTTGTTTAAATCCAAATGCATCATGGTGAAAATGTTGGGCAAAGTTAGGAAAAATTAAGAAAATTTTATAACTTAGAAAAATTCTAAGTTATGAAATTTTTCAACTTTAAACCCTAATTTGCAAAAATGGGTTTCTTGATGAACAAGTTTCATGTTTTGACATATCTTGGTGAAAAATGACTCTTGGCACTTGATTTTGACCAAAAAAGTCAAAATTTGACTTTTCAGTGTACAGTCAAATTTTGATCAGTTGACTGAAAAATTCATCTGTCAATCCAATGCACTTGAGATCTTTTGAACCTTGTGAATAGGTCAAGATGATGTCATTGAGTTCTTGAGTCCATGCTTGAACCCAATTTGCCATTGGCTAGGTCAAAAAGTCAGAAATTGCCTTTGTACAATCAAAACCCTAAAAATGACCATTTTGCCCTTTTGGTGATCTGATCAAATTTCTTGTGGAGTTGTGGTCCAAACTTGATCAAATGGTTATATGATTTGATAATGTTGATGTGGGTCAAAAATCATGAGGTTTGACTGTAAATTGGCCACAGTTGACTTTTCCCTCAATACAATTGATTTCTAGGTCAACTGTCCAATTGATTGGGGAAAAATTTGATTCAAGGCTTGAAACTTGGTATGGATAAACTTATGAGTCCAACATGAAGTATGAAAGTCATTTTTAGCATTAGAAGTCCAAAAATCCCTGTGCAAACTCAAACCCTAATTTAGGTCATCAGTGCAAGGAGATGTCTTGGGCAATGCAAAACCCTAATCCTGTCTGGAGTTCAAGGAGCCTTGTGAGGGGAAATCTTGATAGAATGAGAGGGAAAAGTTTGGGGTACAACAGTATGAATGCAATTCAATATAATATTCATGATGAAACATAAGCCTAAATCAACAGGGTAAATTTTGGGGTGCAACACATCCCACGTGCATTTAGGAAAAGGAAGAGGTAAGTAAAAAGGTAGAGTAGAAGATCTGCAGAGGTATGTGTGATACGGTGGGAGAAATGACTTGGTTGTTTTGCATTTTATCACAAATGTTACGGTTAGCAAGAGTCACCACTGACTTTTCTTTTATCCAAAAGGAAAGGTGAAAAAGCACAGGGAAGACCTTTGAGATTGTTTCTTGAGTTCGGGGGGTAGATTATAAAAAGGGAAGGTATTAGCACCCTTTTCATCCATGGTTTTCCATGGGCTCTTAGTTAATTTCTAGATCACTTGCTATTGTTTGAAATTGTTCTTTGTATGGTTTTTGAAAGTATTTTGAAAAAGGCGCCATCGTTTAGGCAAACTTTGTAATGATTCTCGTTCGTAAGAATGTATACAAAGTGTTGATCTTTTGAAAATGTTTTAAAGTTTGAAAGATGTTTTGAAAATAGCAAGGATGTTTTGTTTTGAAATGGAGCAAGTAACTAGGAACGTTCTACCTACTCAAAAGTTTTTCATGTTCTTTTCCTTTTTCTTTTGACATTGTTATCTTACCATTGATTTGGTAAGTAACCATATCTTTGGATGTGAACGGGATGGGCGTGGGTCATCGTATAACCATGATTAGAAATGTTGCAAGGTATCTTAGCATCTTTATTTAGGTACTAAGATCATTTTGAAAGGCAACTTTTGATAGCGTCATCGAGAGACTATGATCTTGTGTTTGTTTGTTTTTGCCAATATACCTCACATGCATAACATGGCCATTTTGTAAGGCAACCAAGTGGATTTTATCCTAGGGGTGCTTGTGTGCAAGTGTATTATTTTTCATGCTTGATTTGTCTTTGATTAGGGTTTGCTAGTTGATTGGTTTTAGTCTTTCCATACAAAGCCCTAATTACTAGCATTTGTATATAAAGTGATAAATTGTGGAATTTAAAATTACTATGCTATTACAATACTTATGGGAGGGGTGTACAAATTACAAATGGGGATTGCAAGAAAATAAATCTAATTAACTATTACAACCATATTGAATTTGGATAAATAATGTACAAAAATGAATAAATATACAAGAATGTAAATGGAAAGAAAAAATGGATTTTTGTTTGGATTTTTTAGGAAAGGGTTTGGTTTTAACCCAATTAACTAAAAGCAAATAATTAGTTAAATTAGTAAAAGTAAACCTAAATTAATTAGGAAAAGAAAATTAAATAAAACCCTAATCTAAATATTAATTGATTAAGAAAGAAAAAGAAATTAAGTTTGTAAGAAAAATATTTTTAATGTCTTTTTTGTCTTGAAAATAATGTATGGTATTGTAAAATATTTTTGGTCTTTTTTTTTTGTTTTAAAAGAATGTTTTTTAATTGTAAAAGAAATAATAAAAATCCTAGTTTCTAATTAAATTTACAAATTAATTAGTAAAATAGATAAAGTATGATTAACTAAAAATAATTTTTATTGTAAAAATAAATAAATTATATCAAAATATAAATCTAATGTTTTTATATTTTTTCTGATTTTTCTAATATTAAATAAAATATTAAAGAAAACAAATAAATAAATAAATAAATAAATAAGAGAAAAAGGAAAATAAAATAGGTCAGGGGTGTGAATAGTGAGTAGGGAGTATGAAATGAGCAAAAATACTAGGCCTAACACAGGGGGCCCAGTGCTGTAAACAAACATAAAAAATGTGAGAAAAAATGAGAAAATAAGCAAAAGGGTACCACTGGGGCTCGAACCCAGGTCCCAAAGGTTAACAGGCGCGCTCTTTACCACTGGGGTGGCTATACATCCGTTCATATTAACAAAACAATAAGTATATATTAGAAATCAAGTCCATGGCCTGAACTCCATCTTCAACCTCACGCCCAGCCAGAGTACTTGTATCTTGTTCCTTTCTAATCCATTTGCAAAAGTGTAAACATGAATCTTGTTGCAAATTTCCTCACGATTTCAGAAATGTAAAGCAATAAAATATATATCAAAGACAAGCATGACTTTTAATGGCCCTAATCTGAACCCTAAAAATTTCAGAAACTTCAATCTTAAAATTCTCTAAGCTCAAGCAACATAAATGAAAACTATGGACATGGTTAGCTTTAGGACAATGATATCTACATTTTTCATTCACAAACAAACCATTAATGATGCTTGTATGAAAAGTTCAAAGTTAAGGAAACTTACCTAAAAACTGGAAATCGTATTCTGGGTTTGAGAACTCCTCAAGGTGTTGTGGTGATTAGGATAGCTCCACTGAGGTCCCAGGAAGCTAATGCAATGATTAGCTTGGTTGGAGAATGGCCGAAATGGTCTGGAGAAGTCCACTTGCAGTGCTCATTTTTGAACTTGGAAATGGAGGAAGATGGTGTTACAGAATTGTAACAGGGTATGGGATTGTTTGTGTATGATGCTTGGAAGCTTTTGGAAGCAAGAAGCCAAGAAACGCACAAGTAGTTTTTGGTTTTGGGATTTCTGGCCAGAATATGCAATAATGGAGGTGTGAGATGCAAATCTGAGTTCTTTCTCTTTTCAGGGCTCAAGCATGCGTGTGTTTTGTGACAAATTACTTGTGTATGTATAAGCAAAAGGCTTGAGTGCTTGAGAGGGTCAGAAGTACAAGTTCTAGACTGATTGCTATGTTACTTGATTTTGAAGAAAAGTGGGAAGTATGGTTCCAAGAGGAAGTACAAGCATGGGCTGAGTGATTGTAAGTGTTTAGATAAACTTCTCTTGAGTTATAGGACATGTATGATCAGAAGAAAACGATTGCAAGGCTCAAGAACAAGTTTTGTGCAAAAAGCTACTTTATCAAAATGGCATTGTGCACTTTCTTCCTAAAATGGATATAAAGCATGGCTTTGCATTGAATGCTTGAATGGAGACCTCTAACAGTTGTCCAAGCAATTAATTATGGAGTTCCTAACAAGTTTGAGGCCTGTAAAGTAGAGATTATGCAGCATAGGTTTGAAATTTGAATCTTGTTCATCACAAAATGACTTGTATTTCAAGTGTGAAAACCCTAACTTCATCTCTTCGATTCTCCCTGCTCAAGAATGATCTCAAGGAGTTCTTTGACAATTTGGAAAGATTGCAATGTTCTCCGCAACCCCTATTTGAATCACTTTTGAAAATTCTCCTTGGAACTATATGAAAAAGTGGCATGAAGTTAGGTCAAAATCATGACCAAAACTAGGGCAAAATTTCACTAAGTGTCCAATTTTAAGACCATGACTTTAGGAATTAATAACTTGAGATCCAAGAATTTTTAGAAGAAGTTGTGTAAAGCAGTGTTGTAGATATCATGGATATCTACAACTTTCATGTTGAAAGTTTCTTTTGAATCCTCTTGCATCATGGTGAAAAATTGGCTCAAAGTTATGAAAAAATATGAAGTTTTAAACACTTAGAAAAATTTCTGTTATAAAATTTTGACTTTTCAAAATGAAATCTTGACTTTTTGACTTCTTGATGAATAAGTTTCATATTTTGACATGTTTTGATGAATTGTGATCTTTGACATTGAATTTTGACCAAAAAGTCAAAGTTTGACTTTTTAGTGTACAATTGACTTTTGATCAGTTGACTGAAAATTCACTGTCAATCCAATTGATCTTGAACAATGTTTTAGGTCATGTAATTAGGTAAAAATGATGCAATTGAACTCTTGAGATCATGCTTCAAACCAATTGATCATTTACTAGGTCAAAAGTCAGAAATTTCCCTTTCTCAATCAAAATCCTAATTTTGACCATTTTGCCCTTTTGATGATTTGCTCAAAATTCTTGAGGAATTATGGTCCAAACTTGATCAAATAATACATATGAGTTTATAATGTTGATTTGGATAAAAAATTATGAAGTTTGACTGTAAATTGGCCATAGTTTACTTTTTCTCCAATACAATTGATTTTTAGGTCAACTGCTCAATTGACTGAGCAAAAGTGTGATCCAAGGCTTGAAAATTGACATGAGTAATCTTGAGGGTCCATAATGATCCATGAAAGTCATATGAAGCATTGAAAGTTCAAATATCCTTGTGCAATCTTAAACCCTAATTTTGGTCATCAGTGCTTAAGGAGGTGTCTTGAGCTGATCAACCCTAGTGCAGTCTTGAACCAAGAGAGATCTTTGTGAGAAAATATTTGATAAATGAGAGGGAAAATTTTGGGGTACAACAGCTGCCCCTGTTCAATATTCTTAAACCTAAAGAGTTAGATTGGCGGATCCGCCTTTTGTGACTTAAAGGTGAAAGATGATTGAACACTAAAGTGCCCAGAAATTTGCACTCGAAGATGGATGATGAATGGGCTTATAGATTCCATTTGGAGGGATGTTGGTAAACACTGGAAGAAGTATCAGCACAAATCTCTTGTTGATTTATACTAAAACTTGATGTTTTACCTATGAGAAAAAGAGTTAGTAAAATGCAGATGCTTGCATGATGTTCACCAGATGTGGTATTATGTTAAATGCATATGGTATGTACATGCTATGATGTATGAATGTGAGATGTATGTTTTTTTGTCTGGGAAAATAAATCCCTGACTGCTATTGAGGAAGTTCTGGGAGATTGAATCCCCGATTGTCGTTGGGGATAAAGAATATGCATATCTTCAAGCTTTATTGAAAGGATGCTTTCACTGGAGAATATCTCTTGAATGTCAGCTGTTATCTGATCGGATCCAGGCTTCACAATTTGCTGAGGATACGGAAGTTAGCTGTTATCTGGTCGAATTCCAGGCTTTGCAAAAAATTTCTTGAAATTGAATAGTTATTTGGTCGGGTCTAGGCTTCATAACAACTTGTTGAGGATACGAAAGTTAACTGTTATCTGGTCGGATCTAGGCTTCACAGTTACTTGAAGTGGTAACTAATATCTGGTCGGGTCCAGGTTTCATGGTTTTCGGAAAGTTGTACTATTATCTGGTCGAGTTTAGGCTTCATAGTGTCTCTAGGGATCATAGTTAATTGTTAACTGGTCGGGCTCCAGGATTCACAATAAACTATTTTAAAAATTGTTATCTGGTCGAGTCCAAGCTTTATAGATTTCTGAGGTTGATGAGGTCAATTGCTATCTGGTCGGATCCAGGCTTCACAATAAACTGTTTGGGGATTTAGTTGTTATCTGATTGGTTTCCAGGTTTCACAACAAATCTCTGAGGGTAATTGCTATCTGGTCGGATCCAGGCTTCACAACAACTTGCTTGAAAAGATGAAATTGAAAACTGATATCTGGTCGGATCCAGGTTTCACAGTAATTTGTTGGAGATACGGAGGCAAACTCTACTGGGGGAAAGAAGTTAAACCTTGGTCGGGTTGAGTCCAGGTTATTTTATATCTTTGAAGAGTTAGACTATTATCTGGTCGGGTCCAGGTTTCATAGCATCTTGAAATTGAGATCAACTGTTATCTGGTCGGATCCAGGTTTCAGATACTCAAATTGTTATCTGGTCGGGTCCAGGTTTCAGTAATTACTTGAAAATTGTGCTAATATCTGGTCAAGTACAGGCTCCATAGTATCTTTTTGGAAATAGTAAAGGCTTTGCTAATGGCTTTACTGAGGATCAGGGGTTGTGGCCCTATGATTTGCAATAATCTGAAAGGAAAATTCAAACTGGAGAGTGTAGACTCGGTTGGGTAGGACAGACTCAGCTTGGGGAGGCTACACTCAACTGGGGAGAATATGCTCCATTTGGGGATAATAGCCTTGGCTATGGAAGATATACTCAGCTGGGGAAGACAGTTTCAGCTGGGGAACTTCGCGGTGTCTTAATTGTTGTATGTTGAGGAAATTTGAACTCGGTTGGGGAGTTTTGTGGTTCCTCAATTATTGTTTGGGTAATAAAACCTGTTGGGGAAAGGTTTATTGCAGCCGTCCTCGTGGGGATAATGATAAGGAGATAACTCTGTAGGGATATTTCATATACATTAAAGAGATGCTTGTCGCTGCTTAGCAGGACACATGTGCCAAATAGTTTTAATTATGTTCATATGCATATGTTCATTCAATTTTAGTCATTGGACAAATTTGCATTCAAAACAAAGACAGAAATTTTGCACTTCAAAGTATATTTGTATTGATATTTTGCCCATGAATAGGCGTTTTTTGTACAGAGAGACGGAGATCATAGTAAGAGGAAATCGTCGAAAGAAAAACAAAATTAAGAATGAAAACAAATAGCCATGTGAAATGATCTCATTGCCTTCCAACTCTACTATTGCCCCAATGTCTTTGAATGTCCCTTGTCATCGATAGAAGTTGATTGGATTGATCTTGGACCGTTTGAACTTGGACCTTGGTGATAAAATTGAATGTGTTGATTCCACGGGACATAGTCATACGCTTTTAATCCTTAACTTTTGTCTGGACCGCCCTTTCGGGTTTTCAGCCCACCAGGATACCCTTTTTTGTCCAAGTCGCCCTTTTGGGTTTTCAACTTGTCGGGTGTAGAATCTTTTGCATATATCCCTAATTTTTGCCCAAACCTTTTGGTTTGCCAGGATGCCCTTATTTTGCCTAGGTGTGTAAACCTAACGGGTCTCTTATGCGTAGTATTTTTTAACTATGTTCGCGTTTATAGGATGTGGGAAATCTTCACCATCCATGGTAGTCAGCAACATGGCACCGCCAGAGAAAACTCTCTTGACAACAAATGGCCCTTCATAGGTGGGAGTCCATTTGCCTCTGGGGTCACCTTGTGGTGAGCTGATGCATTTTATCACCAAGTCGCCAACTTGATATACTCGAGGCTTGTTCTTTTTGTTGAAAGCCTTGATCATCCGTTTTTGGTACGTCTAACCATGACAAATAGCAACTAATCGTTTTTTGTCGATCAAGTTCAAATGATCCAATCTCGTTTGAATCCACTCGTCTTCGCCTAGGTCTGGCTCATTCATAATTCTCAGCGACGAAATCTGAACTTCCACTGGCAAAACAGCTTCCATGCCATAGACTAAAGAAAAGGGAGTTTCCCCAGTTGATATTCTAGCTGAAGTACGGTAGCCATGTAGAGCAAATGGCAACATCTCATGCCAATCCTTATAGGTTACTACCATTTTCTGCACAATCTTCTTGATATTTTTGTTGGCCGCTTCGACTACGCCATTCATTTTCAGTCTACACAGAGAAGAATTGTGATGCTTGATCTTAAACTGAGTGCAAAGCTCAGTGATCATAGCATTGTTGAGGTTAGTCCCATTGTTGGTGATGATCCTTTCGGGGATACCATAACGGCAGATGAGGTTGTGTCTGATGAATCTGGCTACCAAATTCTTGGTGACTGAGGCAAACGAGGCGGCTTCGACCCATTTGGTAAAATAGTCGATATCAAAAAGAATGAAGCGATGTCCGTTGGAAGTTGTGGGCTTGATCTCTCCAATCATGTAAATTCCCCCACATTGCAAATGGCCACGGAGCGGTCATGACATTTAGAGGAATAGGAGGCACATGGACCTTGTCAGCGTAGATTTGGTATTTGTGACAAGTTCTTGAATGTTGATGGAAATTAGTCTCCATTGTTGACCAATAGTAACCTGCTCTTAAGATTTTCTTAGCCATCGTATGTCCACTTGAGTGAGTACCGAAGAGACCATTGTGCATGTCTTCCATGATTTCCTCTGCCTCCTTCTTGTCCACACATCAGAGTAGAGTTGAATCATGGTTGCGCTTGTACAATATCCTGTTACTTAGGAAGAATTTGGCTGCAAATCTTTGCAAGAACTTTCTGTCGTTGATAGATGCCCCCTCTGGATACTCTTGTGCTTCAAGGTATCTCATCACCTCATGGTACCATGGCTTTTCCGAATCGATGTCAAGCTCATAGAAATGTGCAGGTTCATCGAATTTTTTAATTGTTATCATCGGGGCTTCATTGTCCCATCTGACTTTGAACATTGAAGACATGGTTTCCAAAGCGTCAGCCAACTGATTTTCTTCCCTAGGGAAGTGCTCAAAAGTGACCTCTTCGAAATAAGGGATTAGAGATAGCACAAGTTCCTTGTAAGGGATAAGATTAGGGTGCTTAGTATCCCAATCTACTTTTACTTGTCTGATCACTAGGGCGGAATCCCCAAACACATTCAAATGCTTGATCCTTAAGTCAATAGAAGCTTTCAAACCTAAGATGCATGTTTCATACTCGGCCATATTGTTTGTGCAATCGAAGCATAGCCTGGCACTGAAAGGAGTATGGAAACCTTCAGGAGAGATGATCACAGCACCAATTCGGTTACCTAAGGCGTTGGAAGCCCCATCGAAGACCATAGTCCATCGGGATCCTTGTTCAGGTCCGTCATATGGTCCAGGTTTCGCACAGTCGGTTACCAGCATGATGTTCTCATCAGGGAATTCGAAGTTCATTGACTGATAATCATCCATAGTTGTTGGGCCAAATGATCTGCTAGTACATTTCCTTTGATGGCTTTTTAAGTCGTGTATTGAATGTCGTACTCAATCAAGATCGTTTTCCATCTGGCTATCCGTCCGGAAAGGGCAGGTTTCTCGAAGATGTACTTGATTGGGTCCATCTTAGAAATCAACAAAGTGGTATGAGTCAACATATACTGTCTTAGCCAGAGAGCAGCCCATGCCAGAGCGCAACAAGTTTTCTCGAGCAGTGAATATCTGGTATCACAGTCGCTAAACTTTTTGCTCAGGTAATAAATAGCATGCTCTTTTTGGCCAGACTCGTCATGTTGGACCAAAACACACCCCATAGAGTTCTCTAATAACGTCAAGTACATGATCATGGGTCTTCCTTCAACTGGAGGCATGAGAATAGGAGGTTCTTGTAGGTATTCTTTGATTTTTTCAAAGGCAATCTGGCACTCATCGTTCCATCTGACTACTTGATCTTTCTTCAAGAGTTTGAAGAGTGGCTCACAAGTAGTAGTCAAGTGAGATATGAAACGGGCAATGTAATTGAGATGAACCAAGAATCCTCTGACTTGTTTTTCAGAATGATGGATTGGCATTTCTTGGATGGCCTTTACTTTGGCAGGATCAACTCCAATGCCTTTATTGCTGATGAAAAAACCTAGAAGCTTTCCAGATCGTACTCCAAACGTGCACTTGTTAGGGTTTAACCTCAGCTTGTACTTCTTCAGCCTCTCGAATAATTTGTGCAGATGATCGAGATGTTCTTCTTTGGTTTGTGATCTTGAAATCATATCATCCACATATACCTATATCTCATGATGAATCATGTCATGAAATAAAGCTACCATAGCCCTTTGATATGTTGCCCCTGCATTCTTTAATTCGAACGGCATGACCTTGTAGCAGAAGGTGCCCCATTGCATAACGAAAGTAGTCTTCTCCGTGTCTTCAGGAGCCATCCTTATTTGATTATAGCCTGAGAAGCCATCCATGAAAGAGAAGACTTTATGTTGAGCAGTATTATCAACTAAGACATCAATGTGTGGTAGAGGGAAGTCATCCTTGGGACTTTCCCTATTAAGATCCCTATAGTCTAGGCACATACGAACTTTCCCGTCTTTCTTTGGCACCGGCACCACATTGGTAACCCATTAAGGATAGGATGTCACAGCTAGGAATCCCGCATCAAATTGTTTCATCACTTCAGCTTTGATCTTTTCAGACATATCAGGCCTCATGCGACGAACCTTTTATTTAACAAGAGGGTAGTCCTCTCTTGTCGGCAGACGACGAACTACGATGTCGGTATCCAACCCAAGCATATCTTTGTAAGACCAAGCAAATATTTCCACATAATCAGGCAACATCTGAACCAACCTGCTCTTGACACTGCTTTTCAAGTTAGCGCCAATCCTGATTTCCTTTTTATCTGACTCAGTACCCAGGTTGATAACTTCAAGTGACTCTTCGTGCGGTTGAATAGCTTTTTCCTCTTGTAACAGAAGTTTGGATAGTTCTCCCGGTATGTCACAATCTTCCTCGCCTTCGTCTTTGGCTTTGTTGATAGGACATTCAAAGTCATAGTCGACAATAGTATAGTCATCGGTAATAGGATCCAGAGTGGATGTGGACCTGCAAGAGTGTGTGTGTGTGTGCATGTAAGATACATGGCTATTTTTTTTGAAAAATGTATTTGAAAGAAAGGAAAGACAATGAACACAAATATTTGAATTCAAAAGAGTCCAATGTACTTAATGATCATATGATTAGATGAACATAAATAAAACCCTTGACAAATGGACCAAAGTGCCCCGGGCTAGGCACATGGCTGAAAAGTCGTTGTTAAAATATTACAGACAACAAGTTCTTGAATTAAAAGAAAAGCAATAACAAGTAGATTACTCCTCAATGAAGGAGACGGGCACAAAGTCCTTCGCATTCCAATTCTTCAACTCTGTTATAGTTGGATACACCCACTCTTCAAATGCAGCTTTTTCTTCAGAATCACCCACGGCGTTGACTTCATGGCTTCCAATGCGGAGAGGTGGATTTCCAGCACGAGCATGCCTCACTTCCTTCTGAGCTTTGGCGATGAAGCCCAGGCCAAACTTGTCCGCTTTAAATGGGGTATCAAGGAGTTTCCCCCAAGTACCACAGTTCCCTTCAACAATTGTCGCGCGGGCATCCTTGATTGAAACCATCTTTGGCGTGGCCTTAACAACTTTAGACTCATCAGAAGAGCATTTAGTAACAGCAATCATCGGTGGTACGACCTCAAAGGCTTGACATGGGGTTTCAATGAATTCTCCATCCATCTCCACGTACTTGAAAGAGTTAAGGTGGCTCACCATAAACTCCTCTTCTCCACACATGGTGACTATTCTGCCCTTGACTGGATATTTGAGTTTCTGGTGGAGGGTTGGGGTTACTGCCCCAGCTTTATGGATCCACAGGCGTCCTAACAGACAAGAATAGGCTGTCCAAATATCCATAATATAGAAAGTGGAGTTGAAGATTTGGGAACCCACTTTTATTGGAAGATCTACCTCCCCATGAACAGTCCTCTTTGATCCTTGAAACGCTATTACAATGATGTCGCTTGGCTTCAAGACTAAATCCTCACATTCAAGACGGTCTAACGCCCCCTTGGGTAATACATTCAGAGAAGAACCAGTGTCGACTAGCACATGTGCTAAGGTAGTCCCTTTGCACTCGATTGACACATGTAAAGCTTTATTGTGATTTTTCCTGAGAGGTGTTAAGTCAGCATCTGAAAATCCCAAGCCATTATCAGCTGTCAGGCTAGCTATGCAATTCTCAAATTGGTCTGTTGTTGTCTCATGGGGGACATGAGACTTTTTCAGGAACTTGATTAATTTCCGAGCATGGGCATCAAAGAAAAGCAGCAATGACAACATTGAAATCTTAGAAGGGGTTTGCCCCAACTGTTCTACAATTTTGAAGTCGCTTCTCTTAATTATCTTCAAAATCTCGTCCATTTCACGGGCGGAGGGTTCTTCATCAGCTACGTCTTTGGAGGGTACTTCAATCACAACCAGCTCAACAACTTTTTCCTTCCCTCTGGTATTGTTACTTGGCTTGGCAGCAGTAATGCGGATGGGCGTCCTTGTAACAACTGGTTGTGAGATATTAGGTGAAAATATTCTTCCAGTTCTAGTTACTTTTCTTGAACTAGCTATGTTGCCAACATCGTCATCTTTTTCTTCTTCGATCCAGCCATCTTGTTTAATCCCATGATAGAACACTTCAGCACTGTAATTCCATGATACCGCTTTATTTGAAGAGTAAGGAACTGGTCCGAGATTGGTAATTATCAAGGGAGCAATAGTGGGTTCATTTGAAATCCTAATAGTACTTTTGGAGGTGATCCTAAGAGGTTTGTTTGAGATGGTAATAATGGAAAGGTCTTCACATTTGTTAATCAAACTCTTGGCAAGTGGAGTCTTTTCAAACAGAATTTCGTGGCTATCCATCAGGCATTGTATGCCTTTTTTCAGCCCTTCACATCCATTGAGTTATCTTGTACAGCACACACAGTCTTTTTCATAGCCAGGGAAGATCCCAGCTTTCAACAGATTGTTTTTTATTACATTCAGCGAAGTAGTCAATTCTTCAACAGAGGCAACAAACATTGTATCTTCGACAGTACTAACACCTTTGTCATGCTTCGGCATTGGAGTGGTAATTACATTCAACGTTGGAGGAGCATCAAACTCAATAGTCTTGTTGTCAATTAAATACTGGATCTTGTTCTTCAAGTTCCAGCACTGGTCAGTCTCGTGCTCGGAGATGCTTGAATGGTAAGCACATTTAGCGTTTGGATTATACTTTGGTGACGAGGTGTCAGGGTTGGCGGGAGGATCGCGCAATCTCACTAAATTAGCCTTGAGCAAATGTTTAAGGGCTTGAGACAGTGACATGCCTAACCTCGTAAATTGTCTTCTTGGAGTTTCAAAATATTGATGATTTGTAGATGGTCTTCGAGTGGGAGTTGGATTGGAGATTCGGACAACATTTATAGACGGATAATCATTCTTCTTGGTATGGGCCCTTGCTCCATACACGGCATTGACTTCCTTTTTTACAGTAAAAGGTTTTTTGATAGGATTGGGAGTGGAGGTAGATGCCACAGAGATATTCCCACTTTTGATGACACTTTCAACTCTCTCACTGGTTAAGATTAATTCGATGAAACTAGAAGAAGAGCAGCCAACCAACAGATTAAAGAAAGGACCAGATAAAATGCCCATGAACATGTCGATATGCTCCCTATCAGTCAAGGGAGACTGGACCCTACTAGCAAGGTATCTCCACTTTTATGCATATTCCTTAAATCCTTCGTTCTTCCCCCATGGTCATATCTTGCAATTGAACCCTTATTGGTGTCGAGTCGGCATTGTACTGATACTGATGGTAGAAGGCAGTAGTTAGATCCTCCCAAGTGTTGATACGAGAACCATCTAACTGATAAAACCATTCAAGTTGTGTTCCAGCCAAGCTCTCTTGGAAAAAGTGAACCCATAGCTTCTTATCAGCAGTGTGCGGCTGTATCTTGCGCACATAAGATTTCAAATGGAGTTTTGGACAAGAAACTTCATCGTACTTTGCAAAGATTGGTATTTTGAATTTGTGGGGAATGACTACCCCAGAGATCAAACCCAAATCATCAAAATCTAAATCAGGGACGGCTTGGATTTCAACAGCTTTCAATCTGTCTTTTAACTGCTTGTATTTGATATCAGCGGGGTGGATACTACTCGTTGAAATAATCATTATCATATTCTTGATCGTTAGCACATTCAGCCTGAGTACTTTTGACCTCACTGACCTGGTTCTCGTCCTATTCAGAGGAATCTCCTTCTACTGGGATTTGATGGATTGTCTCCTTGAACCTTCTACCCATGTTTAGTAGAGCTTTCTTCTTTGGCTTCTTCTTAACGGCCAACAAAGCCATCATATCTTGCTTCCCCTTGGCTAGGGCTAGTAGAGCTTCCTGAAACTGAGAATTTTGGGCTTGGAGATCCGTCACAGTTTTCTCTAGATCCATCTTGCTGAAATAAACAGCAGAAAGATAAGGAAACTTGTTATGTGAAAAACCTGTCATGTTATGATGCATGGGATATGTACATGCAAATAATTTTAAGGATTAATGAAATTTAAATTTGTATAGACAACAGAATGAAAAAACGTTGATTTTTATTAGACAAAACAAGAAAGGTTACATAATGCCTCTTGGGCTTACAAAATAGCTTTCTAAGATAAAAAGACTGAACGCATCCTCTTTGGCGCGAGATAAGCGTCCACACTTTGCTCTTCTTGTAGCTGCTTCGTAAGCTCCAAGACCCTCTTCTCACTAGCATAGAATTGAGCTTCGAAAGTATCCCATTCTTCCTTAAGCTGAATCCAACCCTTTTGTAGGTCTTCGAGAGAGGTAGGCATGTCGGGATGGAGGATAGTGTAGGGAATATCTCCTTTGACTACAGGCTCCACAATGACTAGTAAGATGGAGGGATAAGGCATCACAAGTTTATGAGCACGAGATCGTACCCATTTGAGGTAAGGCTCGAGGGGAATGGAATTCTTGTGTCCTAGTATCTTTCTATTCACCTTGTTTAACATCCTCCAAGCTCGGATAAATCTCTGGCGGTGACCTTGATCGTCGTTCTCATAGTCAAATACCAATCCTTGGATAAGCATCTTATATCGACCATCCCTTCGGGCGTAACCAAACTGTCTTAAGGCTAAGCAAGGGTGGTAGGTGATACCTCCTCTAATTCCAAGTAAATGGACATTAGGGAATTCTCCACAATGGTCGACGATAGTAACATTCTCCAAAGAGCGGGAACACCAATGAATATCTGAATGTCTGAGCATCATCAACCTATGTGACCACCTTGAACCTTGTTCATTCTTCACACTGATTGGGGAAGATGTGAAATAAACCATATTTCCAATATAGGAGTAAAACACATAAGGATACCTCTTTTCCTCATAGTGCGAGTGTGAAAGGAATGTAGGATGTCCCCTAGCAAAGTAGGCATCGGGTTACGAGACATGAAGATTTTGACGGTGTTCACATCTATGAGTTGATCAGGATTTGGAAACAAAACCATCCCATAGATGAGGAGAGCCACAATTTCCTCAAAGGCTTGCAAATCCAAAGAGTTCCAACAGTTTTGGGCTTTCTAAAACAAGAACCTTGCTAGGAAGCCTTTGACACCACTCCTTGTTTCCCAATTAGTTGTGATATCAGATGGTTGCAAGTGTAGAGCTTGAGCAATCTCTCCTGGCTTTGGATCTCTTTTTGTACCGTTAAAAGGTAGTTGATTGAGAATGGGAATCCTCAAGAGTTGGGAGAATTCCTCCAAAGTCGGCATAAGTTGATAATCGGGAAATGTGAAGCAATGGTGTAAAGGATCAAAGAACTAAAAGAGCACCTTCATCATGTCTTCATCAGT
The DNA here is from genome assembly GCA_948472305.1 of Vicia faba. Lineage (NCBI taxonomy): Eukaryota > Viridiplantae > Streptophyta > Magnoliopsida > Fabales > Fabaceae > Vicia > Vicia faba. Next base: position 1,635,666,309 of record OX451738.1, on the reverse strand, counting down.
GTTGGAGGTAACCAAGTTTAGTAGGCGACCATGTCTTTCGGTAAATGGAGAATTTTCAGGAATCCTTGATGCTAGCTCTTTGAGTTGAGGATGGATCCTTACGAGATTGACTTGAATGGTTTTCCTGCGAATAGAATCCATGTCCTACAAAACAGAACAAAGACAAATCCCAAAAATCCTTGAAATTGTTAGTGAGTATGATGTTATGATGTTTATGATGTTATGTACAAGTAAATATATACAAACAAAGCAAAAAAGTCCTTAGGTTTAGGCTTGCATGGAGTCTCATAGGTAAGTACCCTCTTGAAGTTTAGTTGGCTCAAAACCTGTCCTAGAAATAGTAATCGGCTTCTAAGGAGCTCAATATCACTGGTTTGTTTTCTTGGGCATTGTTTCAGCGCAAGCCTCTTAAATGGCGACCGAAATATCCCAAAAAACCTAACCTCAACGAGTTTAGTATCGAGTATCTACCAACTTTGGACTGCACAAAAGCCGGACATCTCACTATGTCCTAATGGCCAAGTTGGTCAAGAAAAGATTCTAAAAGTTCATTAGTGCTTCATGACATCACTCAGCGGCTCCGTATTCTCCTTGACTACTCAAGGGCTACTGGTACCCACAAATATGTCGCACTAACGTAGCTATTGCTTAGACCGTGTCGGTATACCCTGCACAGTTTCCACAATGTATTGCTACTTACCTATAAGGTATCCCAAATCCGGGTAGAGGATTCAAACCCAAACAAAGAACCAAAATATAAAGCATACAAGTCAAACAAAGAAAGCAAGTAAATGTGATCAATCCCTAAGGTAACCCTACTTTTAGAATCTTCTCAACAGAGTCTCCAGTTCTATGATACGGTGGGAGAACTGACTTGGTTGTTTTGCGTTTTACCGTAAATCTTGCGGTTAGTAAGAGTCACCACCGACTTTTCTTTTATCCAAAAGAAAAGGTGAAAAAGCACAGGAAAGACCTTTGAGATTGTTTCTTGAGTTAGGGGGTAGATTATGAAAAGGGGAGGTATTAGCATCCTTTTCATCCATGGTTTTCCATAGGCTCTTAGTTACTTGCTAGATCACTTTATTTTGTTTGAAATTATGCTTTGTGTTGTTTTTGAAAGTATTTTGAAAAAGGCGCCATCGTTTAGGAAAACTTTGTAGTGATTCTTGTTTGTAAGAATGTATACAAAGTGTTGATCTTTTGAAAATATTTTCAAGTTTGAAAGTGTTTGGTGTTTGTTTTGAAAATAGCAAGGATGTTTTGTTTTGAAAGGGAGCAAGTAACTAGGAACATTCTACCTACTCATAAGTCTTTCATGTTCTTTTCCTTTTTCCTTTGACATTGTTATCTTACCATTGATTTGGTAAGTAACCTTATTTAGATGTGAACGAGACGGACGTGGGTCATCATATAACCATGATTAGCAATGTTGGAAGGTATCTTAGCATCTTTCTTTAGGGACTAAGATCATTTTGAAAGGCAACTTTTGATAGCATCATCGAGGGACTATGATCTTGTGTTTGTTTGTTTTTGCCAAGATACCTCACATGCATAACATGGCCATTTTGTAAGGCAACTAAGTGGATTTTACCCTAGGGGTGCTTGTGTGCAAGTGTATTGTTTTTCATGCTTTGATTTGTCTTTGATTAGGGTTTGCTAATTGATTGGTTTTAGTCTTTCCATACAAAGCCCTAATTACTAGCATTTGTATATAAAGCGATAAATTGCGGAATTTAAAATTACTACGCTATTACAATACCCTTGGGAGGGGGTGTACAAATTACAAATGGGGATTGCAAGAAAATAAACCTAATTATCTATTACAACCATATTGAATTTGGATAAATAAAGTACAAAAATGAATAAATATACAAGAATGTAAATGGAAATAAAAATGGATTTTTGTTTGGATTTTTTAGGAAAGGGTTTGGTTTTAACCCAATTAACTAAAAGCAAATAATTAGTTAAATTAGTAAAAGTAAACCTAAATTAATTAGGAAAATAAAATTAAATAAAACCCTAATCTAAATATTAATTGATTAAGAAATAAAAAGAAATTAAGTTTGTAAGAAAAATATTTTTAATGTCTTTTTTGTCTTAAAAATAATGTATGGTATTGTAAAATATTTTTGGTCTTTTTTTTTTGTTTTAAAAGAATGTTTTTTTAATTTTAAAAGAAATAATTAAAACCCTAGTTTCTAATTAAATTTACAAATTAATAAAATAGATAAAGTATAATTAAATAAAAATAATTTTTATTGTAAAGATAAATAAACTATATCAAAATATAAATCTAATGTTTTTATATTTTTTCTGATTTTTCTAATATTAAAGAAAACAAATAAATAAATAAATAAATAAATAAATAAATAAATAAAGAGAAAAAGGAAAATAAAATGGGCCAGGGGTGTGAATAGTGAGCAGGGAGTATGAAATGAGCAAAAATAATAGGCCCAACACAGGGGGCCCAGCGCTGCAAACAAACATAAAAAATGTGAGAAAAAATGAGAAAATAAGCAAAAGGGTACCACTAGAGCTCGAACCCAGGTCCAAAAGGTTAACAGGCGCGCGCTTTACCACTGGGGTGGCTATACATTCGTTCATATAAACAAAACAATAAATATATATTAGAAATCAAGTCCATGGCTTGAACTCCATCTTCAACCTCATGCCCAGCCAGAGTACTTGCATCTTGTTCCTTTCTCATCCATTTGCAAAAGTGTAAACATGAATCTTGTGGCAAATTTCCTCACGATTTCAGAAATGTAAAGAAATAAAATTATAGATCAAAGATAAGCATGAATTTTAATGGCCCTAATTTGAACCCTAAAAATTTCTGAAACTTCAATCTTAAAATTCTCTAAGCTCAAGTAACATAAATGAAAACTATGGACATGGTTAGCTTTAGGGCAATGATATCTACATTTTTCATTCACAAACAAACCATTAATGATGCTTGTATGAAAAGTTCAAATTTAATAAAACTTACCTCAAAATTGGAAATCGTATTCTGTGTTTGAGCACTCCTCAAGGTGTTGTGAAGATCAGGATAGCTCCACTGAGGTCCCAGGAAGCTAATGCAATGATTAGCTTGGTTGGAGAATGGCTGAAATGGTCTGGAGAAGTCCACTTGCAGTGATCTGTTTTTGAACTTGGAAATGGAGGAATATGATGTTGCAGAACTGTAACAGGGTATGGGATTGTTAGTGTATGGTTCTTGGAAGCTTTTGGAAGCAAGAAGCCAAGAAACGCACAAGAAGTTTTTGGTTTTGGGATTTCTGGCCAGAATATGCAACAATGGAGGTCTGAGATGAAAATCTGAGTTCTTTCTCTTTTCATGGCTCAAGCATACGTGTGTTTTGTGACAAATTACTTGTGTATGTATAAGAAAAAGGCTTGGGTTCTTGAGAGGGTCATAAGTACAAGTTCTAGACTGATTGCTATGTTACTTGATTTTGAAGAAAAGTGGGAAGTATGGTTCCAAGAGGAAGTACAAGCATGGGCTGAGTGATTGTAAGTGTTTAGACAAACTTCTCTTGGGTTATAGGACTTGTATGATCAGAAGAAAATAATTGCAAGGCTCAAGAACAAGTTTTGTGCAAAAATCTACTTTATCAAAATAGCATTGTGCACTTTCTTCCTAAAATGGATATAAAGTATGGCTTTGCATTGAATGCTTGAATTGAGACCTCTAACAACTATGCAAGCAATTAATTATTGAGGGCCTAACAAGTTTGAGTCCTGTAAAGTAGAGATTATGCAGCATAGATTTGAAATTTGAATCTTGTTCATCACAAAATGACTTGTATTTCAAGTGAGAAAACCCTAATTTTATCTCTTCGATTCTCCCTGCTCAAGAATGAACTCAAGGAGTTCTTGGAAAATTTGTAAATCTTGCAATGTTCTCTATAACCCCTATTTGAATCACTTTTGAAAATTCCCCTTGGAACTATATGAAAAAGTGCCATGAATTTAGGTCAAAATCCTGACCAAAATTAGGGCAAAATTTCACTAAGTGTCCAACTTTGAGACCATGACTTTAGGAATTAATAACTGGAGATCCAAGCATTTTTATAAGAATTTGTGTAAATAAATGTTGTAGATATCATGGATATATACAACTTTCATGTTGAAAGTTTCTTTTGAATCCTCTTGCATCATGGTGAAAAATTGGCTCAAAGTTATGAAAAAACATGAAGTTTTAAACACTTAGAAAAATTTCTAAGTTATAAAATTTTGACTTTTCAAAATGAAATCTTGACTTTTTGATTTCTTGATGAATAATTTTCATATTTTTACATGTTTTGATGATTTGTGATCTTTGGCATTGAATTTTGACCAAAAAGTCAAAGTTTGACTTTTTAGTGTACAGTTGACTTTTAATCAGTTGACTGAAAATTCACTGTCAATCCAATTGATCTTGAACAATGTTTTAGGTCATTTCATTGGGTCAAAATGATTCAATTGAACTCTTAAGGTCATGCTTCAAACCAATTTATCATTTGCTAGGTCAAAAATCAGAAATTGCCCTTTCTCAGTCAAAACCCTAATTTTAACCATTTTGCCCTTTTGATGATTTGGTCAAAATTATTGAGGAATTATGGTCCAAACTAGATCAAATGATACATATGAGTTTATGATGTTGATGTGGATAAAAAAATTATGAAGTTTTACTGTAAATTGGCCATAGTTGACTTTTTCCACAATACAATTGATTTTTAGGTCAATTGCTCAATTGACTGAGCAAAAGTGTAATCCAAGGCTTGAAACTTGACATGAGTAATTTTGAGGGTCCATAATGATCCATGAAAGTCATATGAAGCATTGAAAGTTCAAATATCCTTGTGCAATCTCAAACTCTAATTTTGGTCATCAGTGCTTAAGGAGGTGTCTTGAGCTGATTAACCCTAGTGCAGTCTTGAACCAAGAGAGATCTTTGTGAGAAAATATTTGATAAATGAGAGGGAAAATTTTGGGGTACAACATTATGATTGGTTCTCTCCTTTATCTGACGGCTTCAAGGCCTGATATTTTATTCAGCGTCTGTTTATGTGCTAGATTCCAATCAGATCCTAGAGAATCTCACTTAACAGCAGTTAAGCGAATTTTCAAGTATCTGAAAGGTACTACTTGTTAGAACAAGATTGGTTCTAATCATATCTCAGAGTTTTTATGATAACAATAAATTATATTTTATAAAATTGATACTCTGATGAACGTATTTAATTGTTTCAGATAATATTCTGACAGAAGCATCTTGATGTGCTGAGCTAAAAATAAATGAAGAAGTTCTTTGATGAAAGAACTATTTGTTTTAGCGCAAGTGATGATGCTGATGCTGACTCTGGTAAGATAATTATTTAAATGCATCTTCTAACGCTTAGCAGGATTCCTTGATCAGAAGTACCTTGAAAGCAAGTGATGTTCAGAAGATATTTGAAAGCAAGTGCTAATCAGAAGTACTTAGCAAGCAAGTGTTGTTTAGAAGATATGAAAGCATGTTCTGAATCAAGATGTGAAGCTATGTTCTTAAAGAATGCAAAAGCTAACAAGTCTTGTCAAGATTCAGGAAACATGTTCTTACAAGTGTCGTTTGCTCATTTAATGCAAAGACGGCTACATGCACTCAAGTGTCTACACTAGTTCATTGGAAAATGGAATAGTATAAGGAAACACGCAAACATTTAATGCTCTCCATATTTGAAAGGCAGCAACGGTCATCTTTGTTCTTACTATATATAGAAGAACATTTATTGCAAGCCAAGAACCAAGAGAACTCAATAATTTCAAAAGAAGCAAGAACTACGCAAAAATATTCTGGGCTCACAAATTAATTTTCATACACTTTGTGCAATACTATTCTTAGTGAAAAATCACAATTGTGATATAGCTTTCTTAGAAGCAAACTTTGTATCACTATTTGTAAAGATTTAACTCTTGTAATTGTTCCTTGAGAGACCAAGTTTGGTCAGATTTCTCAAGTAGACTAGGACTAGTTTAAGTCTTGGTGGTGTGAGTCACTTGTAAGATTACTTGTGCATTGTTAGTCACAACAGTTATTGTGTGATTGTAATCAATTGATTATAGTAAATTAAGTCCTTGTTGAGAAAGGCGAAATCACCTTGGCGGGTGGACTGGAGTAGTTTGAGTTCAAACGAACCAGGATAAAAATAACCTTGTCTTTCCATTATTGTTAAGCATTTAAGAAAAAGAAAAAGAGAAACTTATTCAACCCCCCCCCCCCCCCCCCCCCGCCCCCTTCTAAGTGTTTTCTCACCCTTCAATTGGTATTAGAGCTTGACTCTGAGCTCAACACTTAACCGTGTCAGGAAAAGATCCAGAAGAAAACACATATGGATACTGAATAAAACAACAATAGTTATAATAAACCTCCTGTTTTTGATGGAGAAGATTTTGATTATTGGAAAGATAGACTAGAAAGTTTCTTCTAGGTCATGATAGTGATTTATGGGATATAGTCTTGGATGGTTACACACATCCTACAGACTCAGAAGGAAACAAGATTGATAGAAAAAATATGGATAGACAACAAAAAGCTGATATCAAAAATCATCATAGAGCTAGAAATATTTTTCTAAATGCTATCTCTAAAATGGAATATGAAAAAATCACAAATAGAGATACAGCACATGATATGTTTGAGTCTCTTAAAATGACTCATGAAGGAAACGCTCAAGTGAAGGATTCTAAAGCTCTGGCTCTCATCCAGAAGTATGAAGCCTTCAAAGTAGAAGAAAGTGAATCTATAGAAGCAATGTTCTCAAGGTTTCAAACTCTGGTCGCTGGTCTAAGAGTTTTGAACAAGGGATACACTAAAGCAGACCACGTTAAAAAGATCATCAGAAGCTTACCCAGAAGATGGGCACCTATGGTCACTGCTTTCAAAGTTTCAAAAGATCTGAACAACGTGTCTCTTAAAGAACTCATCGACGCTCTCAGAAGTCATGAGATAGAACTTGATGAGCACGAGCCTCAGAAGAAAGGTAAGTCTATTTCCCTTAAATCAATTAAGAAATATGATACTAACGCTTTTCAGGATGAAGAGGAAAACTCTGAAGAATCAGCGTCAGAAGAAGACGAACTATCCTTGCTCTCCAGAAGGATCAAGCAGCTGTGGAAGCATAGACAGAAGAAGTTCAGGAACTTCAAGAAGTCAGAAGATAAGCCAGAATCTTCTGGTCACCAAAAGTCAAACAGAAGAGAGATAATCTGTTATGAATGCAAAGAACCTGGACACTATAAGAGTGATTGTCTAAAACTCCAAAGAGAAAAACCAAAGAAAAAGTTTGGTAAAAAGAAAGAAATGATGGCAACTTGGGATGATTCAGAATCCTCTGAAGATGAATCTGATTCTGAAGATGAGAATGCCAACCTAGCTCTGATGGCCACCACAGTAGATGACTCAGACTGTTAGTCAGACCCAAAAGAGGTATTCTCTGAATTTACTATAGAAGAACTTGCTGAAAGTTTATCAGAACTTCTGGAAAACTATAGTAAGCTCAAAATCAAATACAAGAAAATCAAGAAGAGTCTTGCATCTGATCTTGAGAAACATGAAACAGAAAATTCTGAACTAAAAGAAAATAATTTTAAACTTAAAGAAGAAATTCAAAATGTTCAAAAAATTTCTAGTTCAGATTTTGTGTCAAGTTCAAAAGATATTCTGAAAGAATATGACTGTAGCTTTCAAACTTTTCTTGCTAAAAGCATAGACATAAGCAAAATGGATTCAATGATCTATGGAGTTAGTGAGAAAAACAGAAGAGGAATTGGATATGAACCTCCCAAAGGGAAGGAGACATATATACCAAAACGTGCTTCTAAGATGAATTTCACTTACAAACCCCTGAACAAACAATTCAAGTTTGGACACACACATGATATTAAATATACATCACATTCTGGAAACTCTTATGCTAACCCAAAGTTCAAACAGAACTTAAAATTCTCTAACCCAAGAGGACCCAAAAAGATATGGGTACCTAAGGATAAAATAATATTTGTTGCAGATGTCCTTAACAGCTCAATTGAGACACCAGTCGTGGTACCTGGACTCTGGGTGCTCACGACACATGACGGGGAAAAAGTCTATGTTCCAAAACCTGGAATTTAAAGCTGGAGGAGACATCAAGTTTGGAGGTAATCAAAAAGGGAAGATTATTGGTTCTGGAACCATTGGAAACGATAACCTTCCTTCTATCTCTAATGTTTTATTAGTAGAAGGATTAACGCATAACCTGATGTCCATAAGTCAATTAAGTGACAACGATTATGACTTTATCTTTAATCAAAATTCGTGTAGAGTTGTTAGTCAAAAAGATGGAACAATCCTCTTTTCTGGCAAGAGAAAGAACAACATATACAAAATTGATTTATCAGATCTTAAATCTCATAATGTTAAATCCCTTTTGTCTGTTAGTGATGAGCAATGGGTATGGCACAGAAGATTGGGACATGTCAGCTTAAGAAAAATCTCTCAACTAAATAAATTAAATTTAGTCAGGGGACTTCCCAATCTGAAGTATAACTCAGAAGCTCTGTGCGAAGCATGTCAAAAGGGAAAATTTTCAAAACCTTCCTTTAAATCCAAAAATGTTGTTTCTTCCTCTGGGTCATTAGAACTACTTCATATTGATCTGTTTGGGCCAGTTAAAACTGCATCCATCAGAGGCAAGAAGTATGGATTGGTCATTGTTGATGACTTCAGCAGATGGAAATGGGTCAAGTTTTTAAAACACAAGGATGAGTCATATTCTGTGTTCGCTGACTTCTGCAACCAAGTGCAAAACGAAAAAGATTTTAGAATTATAAAAATCAGAAGTGATCATAGTGGAGAGTATGAAAACCATCATTTTGAAAAATATTTTAAAGAAAATGGTATTGTTCATAATTTCTCTTGTCCTAGAACCCCCCAACAAAATGGAGTTGTAGAACGAAAGAATAGAACATTACAAGAAATGTCCAGAACTATGATAAATGAAACTAATATGGAAAAGCACTTTTGGGAAGAAGCTGTGAACACAACATGTTATATTCATAATAAAATATCTATAAGACCTATTCTTGAAAAGACTCCCTATGAATTGTGGAAAAACAGAAAACCCAACATTTCTTATTTCCATCCTTTTGGATGTACTTGTTTTATTCTGAACACTAAAGAAAATCTGAACAAGTTTGATTCTAAAGCACAAAAGTGTTTTCTGCTTGGATATTCTAAACGCTCAAAAGGCTATAGAGTATACAATACAGAAACTCTGATTGTTGAAGAATCAATCAAAGTCATGTTTGATGATAAGCTTGGCCAGCAATAGCCAACGCAAATTGATAACTCTGTAGGTACAAAAGATCATCCCTCAAACTCTGAAACTTCAGAAGCAAAGGAAGACTCTGAAGCAAAGGAAGACTCAGAAGATCATCCTCTTGACAATGCTCTGGATAATCTTAGGATCTCTGAACAACTCACTCAGAAAAGGTTTTCTAGAATCTCTTTAGCTCATAAAGAAGATGTGATCATTGGAAGTAAAGAAGATCCCATCAGAACAAGATCCTCTCTCAGAATCAATGAAGAATCGTTGTTTGGATTGGTATCTCTGATTGAGCCAACTTCTCTTGATGAAGCTTTGGAAGACAATGATTTGATCTTAGCAATGCAAGAGGAACTCAATCAATTTTCCAGAAACGATGTATGGGATCTAGTTCCAAGACCCAAAGGATTCAACATTATAGGAACCAAATGGGTTTTCATAAACAAAATGAATGAGCAAGGAGAGGTGATCAGAAACAAAGCATGACTGGTTGCACAGGGTTATAGTCAACAAGAAGGAATTTATTATAATGAAACCTTTGCCCCAGTCGCCAGGCAGAATTTGAGATGAGCATGATGGGAGAATTGAAGTTCTTTCTGGGAATTCAAATCAACCAGACTCCAGAAGGTACTTTCATACATCAGATGAAGTATGTCAAAGAACTTCTGAAGAAATTTCAGATGTCAGAAAGCAAAGATGCTAAGACACCTATGCATCCAACATGCATTCTGGGAAAAGATGAGGTAAGTATGAAGGTAGATCAGAAGCTCTACAGAGGTATGATTGGATCCCTTCTCTATCTGACTGCATCTAGACCTGATATATTATTTAGCGTATTTTTATGTGCTAGATTCCAATCAGATCCTAGATAATCTCACTTAACTGCTGTTAAGAGAATTCTGAGGTATCTGAAAGGTACTACTAATCTGGGTCTATGTTACAGAAGATCAAAAGATTTCAGACTAGTAGGTTATTGTGGTGTTGACTTTGCTGGAGATAGAATTGAAAGAAAGAGCACCTCTCGAAGCTGCCAGTTTCTGGGTAAAAATCTTATCTCGTGGTACAGCAAGAAGCAAGCAAAAATTGCACTTTCAACAACAGAAGCTGAGTATATATCTGTTGCTGGATGTAGTTCTCAGATGATTTGGATGAAAAGTCAGCTAGAAGATTTTAATCTTTATGAAAGTAAGATTCCAATCTTCTGTGACAATACTTCTGCAATTTGTCTTTCTAAAAATCCTATTTTACATTCTAAAGCTAAACACATTGAAATTAAATATCATTTTATAAGGGACTATATTCAGAAGGGAATTTTAAATTTAAACTTTGTAAAAACAGACCATCAATGGGTTGATATTTTTACCAAACCCCTTTCAGAAGATAGATTTAAATTCATTTTGAAAAATATTTGTATGGAATTATGTCCTAAATAAAATAATATTTATCTTCTGTGCTTGACTTCAGAATGTTCTGAAATAAATGCTTTGATTAACAACTCCTCAGAAGTTAGAAGAGAAGTTACATCAGAAGCTATATGTAATGTTCTGAAATGTTCTAACGTTTCATTTCAAAGTATAGCTCAGCAGTTCATTAGATCAAACAGCTGTCCCATGCAACCTTCAGGAGATGAACACTTGGTGTGTTTCTGAAAGGTCACGCGTGCTAAGCTATTGACGTCGTTCTAGGTAACTGTTATGATTTGATTAAGATCTCACGCTTTCCCCTTACTTTTCAATTTCATTAAATTCTAAGTCATGATTATATTCTTTTTATTTAAATTTTTTTATTAAATACTCTTTTTACAGTTTTATTTTTTAACCTTTTTCTGAAAAGTCTTCATATAAATACCTTTGTAAAAACCCTTCTCACTTTTTACCGTCTCTTTCAAAACTCAAACGTCTCTGTGTATTTTTCTCTGAAACCCATTTTTCTTCTCTCAAACCTAAGTGCTCCTATGGCTTCCTCCTCTACTCATTCTGAGAACATTCAATCTGAGCAATACATCGTTCCTGAGAGAACCACTCTCATTCCAGTGGATAGCTTAGAGGTTATAAGTGAAATAATGGTGGACTTTGAGAATCGTAAAGCTAATGGTTTTGATCTTCTTCCTACTGTTGAGTTTCAAGGTTGGGGAAACTTCTTTGACCGTCTAGTTGGTCCAGTCTTTCTACGCCTTGTTAAAGAATTCTGGATACACGCAATTGTTTCTCCAAAGGTCATCCTCTCTTTCGTGATGGGTAAGGAAATCTCCCTTACTGAAAATCTAATCAGAAAACTTCTAGGTTTTGAAGAAATTGGAGTAACTAGAATTGCTAATGGAAGAATGGAAATGTCAAAGGTTTATGCAGAAATTTTTACAAATGGTCAAGGGTCTTCAAAGGTCAGAGACTTGAAAAATAAGTACAAGATATGGGAAAAAATAATCCATGGTTGCATTCATCATAGGAAGGAAACTAGCTCTCCAGACTATATAAATGTTGACCAACAATACTTGTTGTTCTGTCTTGGAACAAATATAAAAATTGATTTACCCTATCTCTTGTTTGATCATCTCTAGACTCATGTCAAAGAAACGAGAGAAGCTGAAAGAATGAAGAACCCTAAATCCAAAAGGAATTGGATTCCAATGGGGAGATTGATTTCAGACATTCTGATTGAGAATGGTCTGATTGCTCACCTGGATGAAGCGAATCTGCTGGGGGAGTTAGAGCCTACTTGTGGAAAGGATCTGACTGGAAAGAACTTGGTAAAGAGAAAGATTATTGACAAGCTGCTGATAGAACCAACGCCTTTTGTTTCAGCAACTGTTAAGAGAAGGAGGATACCAATTGCTGATTTTCCACTGTTCAACTCAGGTGATCACCCTCGCATCATCCTGCATTACATTCAAATTTGTAAAGAAAGTGGAACACCCATTGATCTTGTTTGGCTTCAAGGAAGACATGAAGCTGCTCCAGATGTTTTTTTTCAGCAACCATTAAAGAGGAAAGCAGTTGAAGGACCTTCTGCCAGACCTCAGAAGAAGAAGAGAAATCAGGTACACCAGGTAAAACTATTTCTGTTTATGATTCTGAAAATATATCTACATCTGCTGAACCCCAAACCTTAGGAGACATAGATGTTGATATAGACCTGACCATACCCTCTGACCCTATTGCTGAAAATCCTCAAAGAGAACAAGTTTTATCATACTTGAGTGATTTTGACTCTGATGATTTTTCTGAAACCCAAACAGAACCATCCCAATCAGAACCGTCTCAAACACCTGCTGAAAACCTTTCTAGACCTCCTCCCAGACCTTTATCACCCAGGCCTACTGGATGGTATGATGTTGGCTCTTGGAGAATACCAGGAATCGACGAACCTCTGGCCACTCTAAAGCCACCTTTCAACCTACCGTCTGAAAGCATCTTTGCCTTAAACAAAACACAAACATAAAATCCTACCCCAACTATTGACAACACCATAATCATTTCACCTGACATCACACCACCCACATCTCCACAAGTTCCAACTCCTAACTTACCAATGATTTCACCTCCTCACATTCCAGAACACCAAACTCATGAACCCTCTGAAACTCATGAACCATTTGAACCATCACCAACACATGAACCCTCTGAAACTCTCAATCCATCAGAAACACCTGAACCCTCTGAACAACCTGACCAACCTGTCCAATCAGCAACACATGAACAATCAGAAAATCTTGAACCAGCTGACTTTCTAAAAACTGTAGTTGACTTTGAATCTCTATAATTTATGAAAATAAAACCTTCAAAAAGGATGTTCCAAAACCTGTTCAGCCAGATGTAAATATATTCTCTCAGAATTTTTTAACATAAGTTCAAGCTTGGTTGGACCTGCTGAAGGCAGATTGCACCAGAAATGTGAACCCAGCGGCAACAGATCTTCTGTAGGAAACGTTCAGAAGAACTTTAGATGCTGAGCCACTGAAGCTGCAAGACTTATGTCACTCTCAGGTGATTGAGAACTTCTCCAACCATATGCATGCCTTTCAGTCAGAAGTTGCTGATATTTGGGACAAGAAGTCTTCTCTAATGATTGATGATGCTCCAGCTGATCAAATGGACATTTCAGTAGATGAATCTGAAGAATCCTCTGAAGATTCAAATCCTCTGGCAATAGTTATGTTGAATCAACCTTCTGCAAAAGCTGCACCTGAACCAGTGCCAACTCTTATGGTGGATCTGGGCACTCTTCTTTCAACTTTTATTCGTTCTGACTCAACGGTTGCTACTCCAAAGGTTGTATCTGCTGAAGCTTCTACATCCTCTTATCCTACTTCACTTGTAATGGATACTCTGAATGAGCTTAAGAGGGATAACGAAGCTATTCATGAGCGCTTGGACAAGCAAGATCAGACAAACCAAGAAATCATAACATGGATGATGAAACAAGAGGAATCTGCATCTGAGATCAAGAATCTTCTTATGGCCCTTGTTTCTAAGAAATCTTAGTTTCATTCTATTTCTTGTTTTTGTTTGTTGTTTTGTTGAACCTATGAATCTTTTATTATAAAAAAAAAATTTAGCTCTTCAATTTTTTTTATATATACTTTTTTATTATGCCAAAAAGGGGGAGAAAATGAGTATTTTGATCTAATCTCTGATTGACAGTTATGGAACTAAGTCAAACATTCTAACAAAATACAAGATTTCTTTATATGCTTTAAAGAACTTTGCAGGTATCATTTAAACTCTGGAAGTTTAATTTCAAATGAACATTATCTTCAAAAAGACCTGATGAAGAAATCCCAGAAGAAAATTTCAATGCTCTGATGAAAATTCTCAGGAAGTTTTTTCTTATAGAAATATTTATTTCAGGGGGAGATTCCTATCTCTTATTAAATTTTATTTCTTCTGAATATTTTTTTGTCATCATCAAAAAGGAGGAGATTCTTAGAACAAGATTGGTTCTGATCATATCTCAGAGTTTTGATGATAACAATAAATTATATTTTATATAATTGATACTCTGATGAACGTATTTAATTGTTTCGGATAATATTCTGACAGAAGCATCTTGGTGTGTTGAGCTGAAAATAAATGAAGAAGTTCTTTGATGAAAGAACTATTTGTTTTAGCGCAAGTGTTGATGCTGATGCTGACTCTGGTAAGATAATTATTTAAATGCATCTTCTAACGCTTAGCAGGATTCCTTGATCAGAAGTACCTTGAAAGCAAGTGTTGTTCAGAAGATATTTGAAAGCAAGTGCTGATCAGAAGTACTTAGCAAGCAAGCGTTGTTTAGAAGATATGAAAGCATATTCTGAATCAAGACGTGAACCTATGTTCTGAAAGAATGCAAAATCTAACAAGTCTTGTAAAGCTTCTGGAAACATGTTCTTACAAGTGTCGTTTGCTCATTTAATGCAAAGACGGCTACATGCACTCAAGTGTCTACACTAGTTCATTGGAAAATGGAATAGTACAAGGAAACGCGCAAACATTTAATGCTCTCCACATTTGAAGGCAGCAACGGTCATCTTTATTCTTACTATATATAGAAGAACATTTATTGCAAGCCAAGAACCAAGAGAACTCAATAATTTCAAAAGAAGCAAGAACTACGCAAAAATATTCTGGGCTCACAAATTAATTTTCATACACTTTGTGCAATACTATTCTTAGTGAAAAATCACATTTGTGATATAGCTTTCTTAGAAGCAAACTTTGTTTCACTATCTGTAAAGATTTAACTCTTGTAATTGTTCCTTGAGAGACCAAGTTTGGTCAGATTTCTCAAGTAGATTAGGACTAGTTTAAGTCTTAGTGGTGTGAGTCACTTGTAAGATTACTTGTGCATTGTTAGTCATAACAGTTGTTGTGTGATTGTAATCAGTTGATTATAGTGAATTAAGTCCTTGTTGAGAAAGGCGAAATCAGCTTGGCGGGTGGACTGATGTAGTTTGAGTTCAAACGAACCAGGATAAAAATAACCTTGTCCTTCCATTATTGTTGAGCCTTTAAGAAAAAGAAAAAGAGAAACTTATTCACCCCCCCCCCCTTATAAGTGTTTTCTCACCCTTCACTACTAACCTGGGTTTGTTTTATAGAAAATCCAATGGATATAGCTTAGTAGGATATTGCGATGCTGATTTTGCTGGAGACAGAGTAGAGCATAAAAGTACTTCTGGAAGCTGCCAGTTTTGGGGAGACAACCTGGTCTCATGGACCAGTAAGAGACAGTCCACAATTGCGTTGTCAACAGTAGAAGCTGAATACATAGCAGCTACTGGGTGTAGCACACAGATGCTCTAGATGAAAAGTCAGCTTGAAGACTTCAACATATTTGAGAGTAACATCCCTATCTTCTGTGATAATACCTCTGTTATTTGTTTATCCAGAAATCCCATTCTATATTCTAGGGCTAAGCATATAGAAATAAAACATCATTTTATTAGGGATTATATTCAGAAAGGAATTCTCAGTTTAAAATTTATTGACAAAGACCATCAATTGGCTGATGTGTTTACAAAACCCCTTCCTGAAGATAGATTCAATTTCATTTTGAAACATCTCATCATGAAATTATGTCCAGAATAAAATTTTTATTTGCATATTCTAACCCTCAGAATTTTATTGTTTTCTGTGAACATCTGATCAAGTTATCTTCAGAAGTTAGGAGTACAGTTGCCTCAGAATCTATCTATGAAGAACTGAACTTTTCATTTCAAAGATAGAGGTGTGTAGTTCACACCATCAAACATCGGTCATCCTCTTACTAGCTACCTTCTGAGGCTGAACATGCATTCAAATTCTGAAGGGTCCAAGGCTCTGATTGGATGCATTGAGACACTTGTCAATGGTAATTGTTCAGTATCTACACGAAATTCCCTAATTTCAGGTTTCATTATTTCAGTGTAATCATTACTCATTTTCTCTTTCTTACTGATTAAGTTTTCAAAAGTGTTTATAAACTCAATTTACTATTTCATTCACTCCTTATGCTTTCACTATTCTCTCTCGCTCTAGTTTTTCAAAAACCCTTTCTATCAGTTTTTCTTCAAAGAATCCGTGTGAACAATGGCATCCTCATCAAGCCTCAAGAATCTCAACAGTGCTCTTAGTTCTTCGTCAACAAAATAGTATGAGGAGCCCATTAGAACGATGCTCACACCGGTGGATAACCTTGAAGTTCTATGTGAATTAATCATCGATTTTGAGAGTTTAAAGGAAAATGGGTTTGATCTGTATGAAGATGTAACAGCATAGGGTTGGAACAGATACTTTGATCGTCTGTTGGGTCCAACATTTCCTATTCTTGTTAAAGAATTTTGGATTCATGCTACTTCATCCAACCACCAGGTTACGTCATATGTTATGGGGAAGAAGATAGCGATTACAGAAGACTTGATTGGGAAACTTATTTGGTACAATGGCGGCAAAGTCAGATGCATTGATATGGCTGACAAGTGTTCTGACCTAAAATCTATTTCTAGGGTCATTTTCACTTCTGGACAGTCATCCAGCAAGATAAGAGACTTGAAATATTATTATAGAATCTGGGCTATGATCATTCTGGGATGTATCAATCATAGGAAGCCTACAAGCTCTCCTGATTACATCAACATTGATCAGCAGTTTCTGTTATACTTCATTGCAAAGAAGACCAAAATAAATCTTCCATATTTGCTATTCAACCATCTGAGAACAAGTGTGAAAGAGACAAGAGAAGAAGAAAGAACTAAGAGGGATTGGATTCCTCTGGGAAGATTGATTTCAGATATTCTGACAGAAAATAGGCTGATAGAACATCTGACAGAGGCTCAAGAGATCAGCACTCTGGAAGCAACTGCTGGGAAACCACTAAATGCCAAGAATCTGAAGAAAATGAAGATTATTGAAAGCATTAAGAAGGAACCAACAATTTCTTCTCATGAGGTCATCACATTGTGATACGGTGGGAAGAACTGACTGTTTTTGGAACGCTGGTTTGCGTTTTGCGAGTATTTTTGCAAAATGCCGCGGTAAGCAAGAGTCGCCACCGAATTTTATTTTATCCAACAAGGAAAGGAAAAAAGCACAGAAAAATTCCTTTTTTGAGATTTGGAGTACGGGGGGTAGATTATAGAAAGGGAAGGTATTAGCACCCTTTCTATCCGTAGTTATCTACGGGCTCTTAGGTACTTGCTCATCATTTACAAAATGTTTTCCTTGTGCTTGTGGGTTTTGAAAAGTTTTTAACTTCGATTTAACTCTTGCTTCTGTCCTCAAGAGTGTAATGAAGTGTTTTTGAAAACTTTGTTTGAAAAGGAGTGTAAGTGTAAAAAATTTATTTTGGATGAGCAAGTATCTAAGAACTATCTACCTACTCGAAAAAAGAATCGTTCTATGCTAATTTCCTTTAGACAATGATATCCCACTATTAATGAGTAGGTAGCACCGTCGTTGGAGTTTGAGGGTCAATTCGAATGAGGGACATATGGTCACTAAAGCAATGTTAGGACGCCTTAGCGGTTACCCTAATATCTTAGATCATTCGTTTGAGGAAACAATATCCGAGGCAACTATGATCTTTTAGACAAGAGGACGACCTCTAAAACTACCTATACTCAATGAATGTGTACGAAGGCAACCAAGTGGGGTGTACCCTAGAAGTGTGCATGTGCGAGTGTGTCGTTTTCAGTTTATTTTTATCTTTGCACATGTTAAGGGTGATCTAATTTGATTTTAAGATTAGGCATTCAGTCTTGTCATGCATACCCTATTATCAAACATCTAGCAGTTACATAAATTGCAGAATTAAAAGTGCGGAAATTAAAATTAATTATTACAAGGCGTCGGGTATTTACAACGCCAAAAGCAACCCTTTGAAAATAAAATAAAGCGGTAAAATAAATAAAATGTCCTAATTATTATTACATACCGGAAATAGATACATCAATAATTAAATAAAAATGAAGCGCGACGCGAAATTAAATCGGATGCGAAATTAGGGTTTTGACCCTTTTAAAAGAAAATGCTTTTTTTGTCGTTTTTATTTTAAGAAAAGAAATTAAATCCTAAATTAAATACTAAATTAATTATTAAATTAATTAATTAATGGAAAAAATAATTAATGACATGTTTTTGGAGTTTTTGATATTTTAAGAAAGAAATTAAAATAATTAAACTAAAACTATAACCTAATTAATTCTAATTAATTTTACTTATTTACAAAAATAAATTAAAATTACCTAATTAATATCCTAGTTAATTAGTTAGTATTTATTAAAAATAAATAAAATTCTGAATTTTTATTAGATAAAAAGTATTTTTGTGATTTTTTGATAAAAAGAAAATTAATTTAATGGTTAGTAAATTAATTAACTAAAATAAAGCAATTAAATTAAATAAACAAAAAAAATATAAAAAGGTAAAGATGGGCCTGAGATTTGGAGGGTGTAGAAAGCACTTTGTTGGCCCAAATATGCTGATCCATGTGGACTTTTTGGGATCCAATACTCATGTGTTGACTGGCTTATGGTATGCCTTCAAAGATTGACCACCAGATCTGGCCATCTGGCACATGGATGAGGGATGAGCATGGTGGAACTCCTGGCCTAGGCGCACATTGGATTACCTGAAAACAAGTGAGAAAATGCAAATTGCTGGAGGCAGGGATCGAACCCCTGACCTCCAGCCACTAATGCCTTGAATGTACACCTGGTGACCAGCTGGGCTACGTTGCTTTGTTGTATGTTAATCAAGAAATAGAGATAATACATGAAACAAACAAAATATTGGAAAAAACAATAAAACGCGCGCAATTATTTGAATGGGCAAATGGGTGGACGACATGTCTTCGTCCCTATCCTCCAAAATTGTAACTTTTACCTGCGGATTTTTATCCGCAGCTAAAAGCGTAGCTTCGTTCTAAAATCTTCTCCAGGCCATATAAATGGAATCTAATCCCATAGTTAGCCTCGTCGCATCCCTCTGATCACAGCCATAACCACCATTAAGGCCAATTTTACCTGAAAATAGAAGCCCCAAAAACAAAAGACGAAACCCTAATAATGGTGGGTCTCGTTACAGGTCACAGAAACGCAATTGAATGATACCAAATGCTTGCAAATGATTTGTAGTTTCAAAATATGCTATCAATTCATACCAACCATGCTTAAATTGCAAAATGCGAAATCAAGAACAGGGCCATGTTACGAATGACTTACAGCGCGTATGGGGGTCTGAGAAGACGTGATTTTGATTGGTTTAGCTTGTGAGGGTTGCCAGGAAACGATTGAGATACTTGCCAAGCCCTGAAACGACCTCTAATCTTGATTTCGATCCCACACTTTTTCTTTGTTTTTGCAAGTTTGGTTCTGCCTCTCCAATTAATCTCCAACTCTGATTCTTGTGTCTCTCGCCTCCTTATGTATTGTACAATACATTAGGGTAAAACATTATGTCCAAATCTTCCTCCATTGATGATTGAATATTTGATTTGATCTTCTTTTACCACCTTCCAATTTTGGCTTGATTTCAATCTTTTTGTACCCTTATGCCTTGATACGAATTGGAAATGGTTTGCTAGCTGTCATTAAAGCCTGAAACAGTCAAAAAATCCATTGGTATCAATGCTTTGGATTTTATTTGATTTAAATTAAATTAATTCAAATAAAAATCAAAATAATTAATAAAAATGTGATATGGACACATGGATAAAGCTAGAGTACGTGGGAAATAATGCAAACTCAAAACAAGTGAAAACGAATGGGCCCATTTGGAAAATTTTGATGTTTTGGGGATAGTTGACTTTTGGCAATTTTGCAAAAAAGTCCAACTTCAGCAATGCATAACTTCTTCAATTTTGACTCTTTGGAGGTGTTCTTGGACTTTATAGAAATCTTGATATGTCCTATAACCAACCCTTTTGGTATCATATCATTTTGATATTCCATGCTCAAGTTAGAAGCTTTGACAAAAAAGTTGTTTTTGTTGACTTTCAAAAATGACCTATAATGTCAAAATTCATAACTTCTTGTGAGTGCATATTTTGATCTTGGGGTATGAATATGGATTGTAGGGAATTGCATCCTATTCAAAATGAGCTTTGGATGGGTCATTTCGCATAAAATATGAGAAAGTTATGCTTGGTCAAAGTTGGGTTGACTTTTCCTACAAAACCCTAATTTAGCAACTTTTGAATCTTGATGAATCTTGAGCAATCCTTGATGAATCATGATCAAACCTTGATCAAATGATTAAATATACTTCAAAATTGGAATATTTACAAAAAATCTTGAAGTTTGACTGTATGTAGGTCACTGTTGACTTTTGCCCTAGCACAGTCGATTTTTGGACTTTTGAGCAATTGACTGAGCAAAAATCCTCTGCAAGGCTTGAAACTTGGCATGGATGATCTTGAGAACATATTAGGACATTGGTGAGCACTTGGGGTCACTTGGACTCAAGGATCTTGATGCAATACAAAACCCTAATATGGGGTAGTCTGCCTTAAGAGAGAGCTTGTCTGACCAATTTTTGGACTACCTTGAGCAATCTTGGAGATCTTTCTTGCAATGTTTTGAGAAATATGGGAGGGAAAATTTTTGGGTACAACAGCTGCCCCTGTTCAATCTTCTTAAACCTGAGGATGTAGATTGGCTTTCGTGCCTTTCGTGATCCGAAGGTAGAAGAGGATTGAACACTAGAGTGCCCAGAAATTTGCACTCGCATGAAGTGGTAGTTGCTTTGTAATGTCGGGAATGGGCTTACAGATGCCATTTGGATAAGTGTTGATCGCATAAGAGATTCCTTAGCGAGAGCTTGTATACCTATTGTTGTAGAAGATTCCGCTGGGGATGTCTGGTCTTTGTTGATATTTAGGAACTTGCCCGTAATTCAACTGAAATGTCGAGATTTAGGAACTTGCTCGTAATTCAACTGAGGTGTCGAGATTTAGAAACTTGCCCGTAATTCAACTGAGGTGTCGAGATATATGACCTTGTCTGTAATTCAACTGAGAAAATCATCTCTGCTGAGATTTAAGAACTTGTCAATAATTCGACTTGGGGAAACATCTTCGTCGAGATTTAAGAACTTGTCTGTAATTCAACTGAGAAAACTTCTCTGCTGAGATTTAGGAACTTGTCTGTAATTCAATGGAGGAAAAACTTTGTCGAGATTTAGGACCTTGTTTGTACTTCAACTGAGAAAACATCTCTACTGAGTTTTAAGGACTCGTCCGTAATTCAACTGGGGGGAAACATCTTCGTCGAGATTTAAGAACTCGCCCGTAATTCAACTGAGAAAACTTCTCTGCTGAGATTTAGGAACATGTCTATAATTCAACGGAGGAACTTTGTCGAGATTTAGGACCTTGTCTGTAATTTAACTGAGAAAAACATCTCTGCTGAGATTTAAGAACTTGTTAGTAATTTGACTGGAGGGAAACATCTTCGTCGAGATTTAAGAACTCGTTTGTAATTCAACTGAGAAAACTTCTCTGCTGAGATTTAGGAACTTGTCTGTAATTCGACGGAGGAACTTTTTTGAGATTTAGGACCTTGCCTGTACTTCAACTGAGAAAACATCTCTGTTGATATTTAAGAACTTGTCAGTAATTTGACTTGGGGAAACATCTTTGTTGAGATTTAAGAACTCGCCCATAATTCAACTGAGAAAACTTCTCTGCTGAGATTTAGGAACTTGTCTGTAATTCAACGGAGGAACTTTATCGAGATTTAGGACCTTGTCTGTAATTCAACTGAGAAAAACATCTCTGCTGAGATTTAAGAACTTGTCAGTAATTCGACTTGAGGGAAACATCTTCATCGAGATTTAAGAACTCGCACATAATTCAACTAAGAAAACTTCTTTGATGAGATTTAGGAACTTGTCTGTAATTAAACGGAGGAACTTTGTCGAGATTTAGGACCTTGTATGTAATTCAACTGAGAAAAACATCTCTGCTGAGATTTAAGAACTTGTCAGTAATTCGACTGGAGGGAAACATCTTCATCGAGATTTTAAGAACTCGCCCGTAATTCAACTGAGAAAACTTCTCTGATGAGATTTAGGAACTTGTCTGTAATTCGACGGAGGAACTTTGTCGAGATTTAGGACCTTGCCTGTACTTCAACTGAGAAAACATCTCTGTTGAGATTTAAGAACTTGTCAGTAATTCGACTTGGGGAAACATCTTCGTCGAGATTTAAGAACTCACCCATAATTCAACTAAGAAAACTTCTCTGTTGAGATTTAGGAACCTGTCTATAATTCAACGGAGGAACTTTGTCGAGATTTAGGACCTGCAGGAGAGGATAACTCCGTTGGGGAATAATCTGATGAGGAGATTAATCTGTGGGGAAGAGATTCTCTGTAGAGGATTCCGCTGATAAATTCAGCTGGGGATAAAATTACCGTTGGTGGTGATACTGAATCTTGTTGGGGATTTGTGTTTCTGCTTGCGAAAGGAATGAACTCCGATGGGGATGATTTTTCCAATAGCGACCTTACTGGGGATAACTTTTTAGGCTCTACTGGGGACATTTTCCAAACTCCACTAGGGAAACTTTTTTAGACTGCGCTGGGGAAATTTTCCAAACTCCACTGGGGATATTTTATACTTCGCCGGGGATGATAAGACTTTTCAGTGCTGATGATAGATAAACTCTACTTGGGGAGAATATTACCGATTCATTCGCGGTTGTGAGTCTCAGCTGGGGAGAGCTGCCTTTTCTTACCCTGCGGGGAATGAAAGTACTTCAGCCATATTTTTCAGTTGAATTTATCCTTGTACCTGGTGGACAGAGCGACTGTAAAGCTCGGACAATTCTTATTGCCCCTGTTTCTGATATTATGAGTAATCGTCTTTTGTTTCGCATGTAGATATTCATGAGCAGTAATTAATGTCAAACGCATATATCAAAAATGAACATTGGACGTTCTTTGCAAAACAAAACAGAAAAAGGAAAAACAGTTGAAATTTCTTTGAAAATGAATTGTATTAATTTTGATGTTTGGCCTGTAAATAGGCGTTTTTGTACAAGAGGCTGACGTCCTAGTAAGAGAACGTCGCCGAACAAATAGAATTTATACAATTTGTAATAAACCAAGAAAAACAGCTATGTGAGTAATCCCACTGGGTTCCAACTCTGCTATTGCCCTTATGTCCTCGAGCATCTCATCACTTTGCTACTTGGTTGAAAGTATATCAGATTGATTAGTGTCGTCCGAGCTTGATAGTTGATACCGAAGTCTGGTTGCAAGGTGATCCAATGAGACATAGTGTTACGCTTTGATCCCTAATTTTTGCCTGAACCTCCCTTTCGGGTTTTCAGTCCACCGAGATACCCTTTTTTCCCAAGCCGCCTTTTCAGGTTTTCGACATGCCTGGTGTACAGTTTTTTTTTTATTTTTATCGCTTATTTTTGCCCGAACCCTTTTGGTTCACCGGGAAGCCCTTATTTTTGCCTAGGTCAGTCAACCTAGCGGGTCTTTATTCATGCGTAGTATCTTTTCACTATGTTTGTGTTGACGGGGTGAGGGAGGTCGTCACCATCCATGGTGGTTAGAATCATAGCTCCTCCTGAGAAAATATTCTTAACCACAAATGGCCCTTCGTAAGTAGGGGTCCATTTGCCCCTGGGATCACCTTGAGGTAGTATGATGCGCTTGATAACCAGGTCCCCAACCTGATACTCTTGTCGTCTGACTTTCTTGTTAAATGCCTTTATCATCTACTTTTGATATGTCTGACCATGACAAATAGCAGTGAGTCTCTTTTCGTTGATTAAATTCAGCTGATCAAGCCGGGTCTGAATCCAGTCATCTTCGCTCAAACATGCATCCTTCATAATCCTAAGAGAGGTTATCTAAACTTCAATGGGTAAGACGGCCTCCATACCATATACCAAGGAATAGGGTGTTGCCCCTGTTGACGTCCATGCTGAGGTACGGTACCCATGAAGAGCAAACGGTAACATCTCGTGTCAGTCTTTGTATGTCACCGTCATCTTCTGCACAATCTTCTTAATATTCTTATTAGCCGCTTCTACAGCCCCATTCATCTTCGGCCGGTAAGGAGAAGAGTTGTGATGTTGTATCTTGAACTGCTTGCAGAGTTCGGTGATCATTTTATTGTTGAGATTTGTACCATTGTCCGTAATGGTCCTCTCTGGTACACCATATCGACAGATCAAGTTGTGTCAAATGAACCGTGCCACGACGTTCTTGGTTACGGTAGCAAAGGAAGCTGCTTCAACCCACTTTGTAAAGTAATCAATAGCTACCAGGATGAAACGATGCCCGTTAGATGTCGTAGGTCTGACCTCACCAATCATGTCAATGCCCCACATTGCAAAAGGCCACGGAGCTGTCAAGATGTTCAGAGGTACTGGAGGTATGTGCACCTTATCAGCATAGACTTGGCACTTGTGACAGGTCCGAGAATGCTGATAACAGTCGGCTTCCATTGTGGACCAATAATATCCTGCCCGAAGGATTCTTTTTGCCATGGTGTGTCCACTGGAATGAGTTCCGAAAGTACCTTCATGTAACTCTATCATGATCCTTTCTGCTTCGTTCTTATCCATACAACGTAGTAAGGTCGAATCATGGTTACGCTTGTAAAGAATGCCATTACTGATGAAGAACTTCTCCGTGAACCTCCTCAGAAACTTCTTATCGTTAACAGATGCACCCTCGGGGTACTCCTGAGCTTCAAGATACCTCTTTACCTCATGAAACCAGGGTTTATCCTCTTCAGTCTCAATGTCATAGCAATGTGCAGGTTCGTCCAACTTCTCAATGGAAATCTGGGGAGCTTCATTGTCCCATCTGACCTTGAACATAGAAGACATTGTAGCCAGCGCGTTCGCCAACTGATTCTCCTCTCTAGGGAAGTGTTCAAAGGTTATCTCCTCGAAGTGTGGAAGCAACGTCAATACATACTCCTTGTAAGGAATAAGATTTGGGTGTTTCGTATCCCACTCGCCTTTGATGTGGCTGATCACGAGAGCGGAATCTTCGAAAACACTTAGAAACTTAATCCTTAGGTCAATTGCTGCTCGAAGACCCATGATGCACGCTTCATACTCCGCCATGTTGTTGGTGCAGTTGAAACATAGTCGGGCGGTGAACGGAGCATGAGAGCCTTCAGGAGATATGGTCACGGCGCCAATGCCATTACCCAAAGTGTTTGAAGCTCCATCAAAGTACATAGACCATCGGGATCCCTCCTCAGGTCCTTCATCCGGTCCAGGTGTTTCAGTCAGTCACCAACATGATGTTCTCATCCAGGAATTCAAAGTTCATAGACTGGTAATCATCCATTGCCTGATGTGCCAAATGATCCGCCAACACACTTCCTTTGATTGCCTTTTGGGTCATGTATTGGATGTCATACTCAGTCAAGATCATCTGCTATCTTGATATTCTTCTGGACAAAGCAGGCTTTTTGAAGATATACTTGATTGGATCCATCTTTGATATCAATAGAGTAGTGAGAGTCAGCATATACTGTCTCAGCCGGCGAGCAGCTCATGCCAAAGCGCAGCAAGTTTTCTCAAGCAGCGAGTATCGGGTCTCGCAGTTGGTAAACTTTTTGCTAACGTAGTAAATAGCATGCTCTTTTCGGCCAGACTCTTCATGTTGACCCAGCACACACCCCATTGAATTATCGAGTACTGTCAAGTATAAGATTAAAGGTCTCCCCTCAACTGGAGGCATCAGAATAGGTGGCTCTTGGAGATATTATTTAATCCTTTCGAAAGCGGCCTGACATTCATCGTTTTGTCTTACAACTTGATCTTTCTTCAGTAGCTTGAAGATTGGTTTACAAGTAGCAGTCAGGTGTGAGATGAATCGGGCAATGTAGTTCAAACGTCCCAGAAAGCCTCTGACTTCTTTTTCTGTTCGGGGAGCTGGCATTTCCTGTATAGCCTTCACCTTTGCAGGATCCACTTGAATACCTTTATTACTTACGACGAAACCCAGCAACTTACCAGATCTCACCCCGAAGGTGCACTTGTTCGGGTTTAACCTCAGCTTGTATAACTTCAACCTGTCAAATAGCTTCTGAAGGTGGTCAAGATGTTCTTCCTCAGTCTGGGACCTTGCAATCATATCGTCAACGTATACCTCAATCCCATGATGGATCATGACGTGGAACAAGGCGACCATGGCGCGCTGATACGTTGCCCCAGCATTCTTCAATCCGAAAGGCATGACTTTGTAACAAAAGGTACCCCATTGACTAACAAAGGTTGTCTTCTCCATATCTTTGGGAGCCATTTTAATCTGATTATAACCAGAGAAACCGTCCATAAAGGAAAAGACCTTATGATGTATGGTGTTGTCAACCAGAACGTCGATATGAGGCAAAGGGAAATCATCTTTGGGACTCGCCCTATTCAGATCCCTATAGTCAACACACATTCGAACTTCACCATCCTTCTTCGGCACCGGAACCACGTAGGCAACCCACGGCGGGTAAGAAGTAACTGCTAGAAAACCGGCGTCAAACTGTTTCATAACTTCAGCCTTGATTTTCTCAGGCATCTCCGGGCGCATTCGGTGGACTTTCTATTTCACTGGAGGACTGTCTTCCTTGGTAGGCAGGCGGTGAACCACAATATCGGTATCCAACCCAGGCATATCTTCATAAGACCAGGCAAAGATCTCAACATAGTCACGCAACATTTGAATCAACCGTTGCTTAACACTTGACTCTAGATTTGCACCGATCTTGACCTCTTTCTTGTCTACCTTTGTACCCAGATTCACTATTTCCACTGGCTTTTCATGCGGTTGTATGACCCTCTCTTCCTGAAGTAATAGTCTAGCAAGTTCACCAGGCACCTCGCAATCATCTTCACCTTCGTCTTCGGCTAAGTTGATCGGACTTTCGAAGTCATAACCGGCAGTAGCAGAGTCGTTCTCAGTGGGATCCAGAGTGGATGTAGACCTGTATATGTGAGTGTGTGTAAAATATTTGTTTTTGCAAGATAAAAAGAAAAACAAGGAGCGCAAAATTTGAAATGCAAGAAACGTCCAATGCTTTTATTAATGATATATGGTAATGACACATATAAAGCCCTCACAAACAAAACCATGGTGCCTCGGGTAAGACATCGGGCCGTAAATTTTAAAAATTGTCTGTTACAAACTCAAAACAAAAGTCTCATTATTGGGTAATAAAATAAATTGGGACGAAGTCCTTTGCCGTCCAATTGATTAGTCCGCCGTCGGTAGTTGGGTAAATCCAACTGTCAATATCATACTCTTCATCATCGTCTTCAATGGCATTCACTCCTGAATTGCTGATAAACAGGGGAGGTCCTTCGATCCGTGCACGCCGAACATCCCTTTGAGCTTCTGCAGTGAAACCCAAACCAAACTTGTTAGTCTTATATGCAAAATCAGGGAGTTGACCCCAATTTGCACACCCACCTTTCTCAACAACAGCCCGGGCATCCTTGAGGGAAGCCATCTTCATTGGGGGATCTTCAGTAACAGTTTCAGTTGATGCCAGCGTCTGGGGAACTTCTTCAAAATGTTGACACGGGGTTTCAATGAACTCGCCGTCCATTTCCACATACCAGAAAGATTTGAGATGGCTCACCATGTACTCCTCTTCTCCTCGTACTGTAACAATTTTCCCCTTCACTGGGTATTTCAGCATCTGGTGGAGCGTAGAAGTTACTGCCCCAACTTTGTGGATCCACGGGCGACCCAGCAAACAAGAATAAGATGGCCGAATGTCCATCACATAGAATGTAGATGCGAAGATCTGAGAACCAACTTTAACCGGAATATCCACTTCTCCATGTACCATTCTCTTGGACCCGTCAAAGGCCCTAACTACAATGTTACTTGGCTTCAGCTCCAACCCTTCACAATCTAACCGGTCTAAAGCTTTCTTAGGCAAAACGTTCAACGAGGACCCAGTATCCATCAATACATGAGCTAGAGTAGTGCCCCTGCACTCAATGGAGACATGCAGGGCATCATTGTGATTCCTTCCCTTAGCAGTCAAGTCTGCATCAGAGAAACCCAACCCATTATCTGCTATCAGACTAGCCACACAATCTTTAAACTAATCAGTTGATGTCTCCTGCGGCACATGCGCAGTCTTCAGGAAAGAAATCAGAGCCTTAGCATGGGCCTCTAAACACAACAATAAGGACAACATAGAGATCTTCGATGGGGTTTTCCCCAGCTGTTCGACTACATTGTAGTCGCTTTTCTTAATGATCTTTATAATTTCCTCCATCTCCTATCTAGAGGCCTCAACAGTAATCTTCCTCGGTGCCTCCGTCCG
Source organism: Vicia faba (assembly GCA_948472305.1). Classification (NCBI taxonomy): domain Eukaryota; kingdom Viridiplantae; phylum Streptophyta; class Magnoliopsida; order Fabales; family Fabaceae; genus Vicia; species Vicia faba. Next base: position 1,635,637,708 of record OX451738.1, on the reverse strand, counting down.
GGTAGGCTCACCGGTAGTCTCTTTGCCCCGAGTGTCAGCTGACTCGGTGACAGGGGTAAGAATTGGAAATTGAGCAGGGACAGTAGCAGATATACTGGAAGGTGTAATAACAACAGGCTTCCGAGCAGTTGGTGGAGAGATCTCAGGGGAGAAAAGTCTTCCGCTGCGGGTGACTTTACTAGATCCAACAATATTGCTGACATCGGTATCATCCTCTTCAGCATTCAAGTCTTGTTTAACCCCGTGATAATACACGTCAGCCCCGTAGTGCCATGGAACAACTTTATCTGATGTATAGGGGATAGGCCCAGGAATGGTAATGATCAACGGAGTGATTCTCAGAATAGATGTAATTCTAACAGGATTTCTCGAGGAAGCCTTGAAAGAATTGGCGGAAATGGTAATTATAGAAATGTCTTCAAAAGGAACCAATGGAACAAAAGTTTTCTCAAACAGAATTTCTTTATTATCCATCAGGCGTTGGACACCTGACTTCAAAAGATGGCAACCACTAGGTAGGACAGAACACAGATGGCAACCTTCGCCACAGCCTGGAAATAAACCGGCTAACAGAAGGTTCTTCTTCACAGTCATCAATGGAGTAGCAATGTCTTTCACAGAAACCACAAACGAGTCGTCATCTACGACATTCACTCCATGCTTGGGCATAGGATCAGTCACAACATTATGCTTTTCAGGCGCTTCGAACTCAATCTCCTTAGCATCAATAAATCCTGTACGTTATTCTTCAAGACCCATCAGTCATTCGTATCATGCCCTGGGCTATCGGAGTGAAAAGCACAGCGGGCGTTCGGATTGTACAGCGGTGATGTTGTATTGGGATTCTTCGGGGCTTCCTTCGGAATCACCAAGTTGGTCTTTAACAACTGTGGCAGAATCTGAGACAGGTTCATATGGAGCTGAGTGAATTGTCTTCGCGGCCTCTTGGCTCTTGGCTGATTATTGCGTTATGAGGCAACAGCAGGTCTTGATATAACAACTGCATTTACTGTTTGGCGGCGCTCAGGTCTATTATGGCTCTTTGAGCTGTAAACTGGGTTGGATTCCTTCTTAAAGGGCTTCTTTTCGGTACTTGATGAAGCACCCTTCTGTATCTTACCGCTCTTGATACCGGCCTTAACTCTTTCCCCGGTCATAATCAGCTCAGTGAACCCAGACGATGAACTTCCAATCAGATGATTAAAATACAGACCAGACAGGGTCCCCAGAAACATATCTACTAACTCCCTGTCAGCCAGCGGGGGTTGCACTCTTCCAGCAAGGTCCCTCCATTTCTGAGCGTAGTCTTTGAGACCTTCGCTCGCACCCATAGACATACCCTGAAGTTGGGTACGCGTGGGAGCGAGGTCGGCATTGTATTGGTACTGCTTGTAAAAAGCACCAGCAAGGTCTTCCCAATTACGGATACTAGCTCCTTCCAGCTGGTAAAACCATTCAAGTTGAGTCCCTGAAAGACTATCTTGAAATAAGTGGATCCAGAGGTTCTTATCAGCGGTGTATGGCTGGATCTTTCTAACATACGAGCGGAGGTGCAGCTTTGGGCAAGAAACCCCGTCGTATTTAGCAAAGATTGGTGCTTTAAACTTGTGGGGAATCACCACCCCAAATGACAAACCCAAATCTCCAAAGTCCAGACCAGGCACTTTCTGGACCTCCATTGCACTCAACCGGTCTTCGAGTTGCTTATACCTATCCTCAGCTGGAGGGTACTGATCTTCATCAAAGTCAGTCTTATTGTCAGAAACCACAGGGCTAGGAGCCCTCCTTTCTTCCTGATTCTCTCCCCCTCCAGGTGAGTGAGATAAATCAACATCTTCCCGCAAATTGTTTCCAAATCTGCGACCCATATTCAGTAAGACCGTCTTCTTCTTCTTCTTCTTATCTTTCAAGATAAGAGTCTTCAGATCTTGCTGACCCTTGGCCAAGTTCATGAACATTTCTTGGAACTGGGCGTTTTGAGCTTGCAGAGCCTTGATGGCTTGATCACTTGATGTTTCAGAAGACATGATGTGCTGAAATAAACAGCGAAGAAGATGAGAAACCTGTAAGGGTACCTGTAATGAGGTGCATGGGAATGAAATGTGTATGATATGATTTCAAAGACTTTGGAGATTCAAATTCGTAAACCAAAATAAAACGCACTTTTATTAAATAAAACTTGAATTCAATGTTCAACAAATGCCTTTAAGGCATTACAAAAGGAAATACTGAAAAGTAAATCAAAACTAGAAATAACAAAAGACATCAGCGCTCCCATGGTCGTTTCCCTTTGGTGCTGACATAGTCGTTGAGGACCTTCTCATTCTCTAGTTGCATTGTCAACTTCAGGATCTTCGGCTCTTGTTCGTGATACTTCTCTCTGTAAGTATCTCGTTCTTCCCTTAGTTGGATCCAAGACCTCTTTAATGCCCCAATGTCAGTAGGCATGTATGGATGGAGGATGGTAGGAGGAACCCCTTCTTCATCAGCACTCTCAACAATTACTGGTAAGACAGCTTCGTACGGCATTCCCAGCTTTTGAGCACGTGTATGAACCCATCAGAGATATGGTTCCATCGGAAGAGAGGTCTTCATCCCTAACTCATGTGGATCAGACTGGTGCACCCTGTTCTAAGCTCGTATGAACCTGCGGCGATGCTCCTCACTATCCCCTTGGAAGTCAAAGACAATGCTCGGCATTAGCAACTCGTGAGGTTCGTCCCTCCTAGCTCGCCCAAACTGACGTAAGGCCAAACAAGGATTATAGGTAATCCCTCCTCGAATTCCAAGTAGTGGAACATTGGGGTATTCCCCATAGCGATCAATAATAGCTACTTCTTCCATGTTTTTGGTACTCCATATAATGTCGGTGTGAGCAAGAGACATAATTCTGTAGGCCCAACCCATGCCTTCCTTGTTCTTCAAAACGGATTTGGGGAGGTGAGAAATAAACCACCTCGCCAGTAATGGTGCACAACACATAAGGGTTCCCCGTTTCCGAGCAGTACGGGCATAAAGAGTGTGCAGAATGTCACCTAAGAGAGTGGGCACCGGATTATGGGACATGAAAATCTTCACCGCGTTCACGTCGACGAAAGAATTTGAGTTGGGAAACAACACCAAACCATAAATGAGAAGAGCCAGGATATCCTCGAATGCTTGAAAATCCAAACTGTCCCAAAACTGATTAGCCCAATCAACCAAGAACTTAGCCAAGAAGCCCTTTGTCCCACTTTGAGTCTCCCAGTTAGACATTACCTCAGCCTTTGTCAGATGGAGGGCTGAGGCAATCTCTTTCGGCCTAAGGACCTTCTCCCAACCTATAAATGGCGTCTGCTCTATAATAGAAATACCAAGTAGATCAGAGAACTCTTCCAGAGTAGGGACCAACTGATAGTCCGGGAAAGTGAAGCAGTGGTATAATGGATCAAAGAACTGGCACAAAACACTCATCATCTGCTCATCTAATCTGGAAGTGACCAAACCAAGGAGGTGCCCATGTCTTCTGATAAAAGAGGAAGTGTCAGGAACCTTTGCAACCAAATCTTTAAGTTGAGTAGGAATCTGTACAAAGCTGATCCGAATAGTGTTTTTACGCATAGAGGCCATGACCTATAAAACAGAGCAAAGATGAATCCCCTCTGTCTTTGAAATGGGTTAGTCTGATGCAAGATGCATGTAATGTCATGATGCATGATGTTATGATAGAAACACACCGCAAGTATTCACATATAGCAAACATGGTAAGGGCATACAAGTCATACATATAGCCCTTAGATTTTAGGTTGGCATGGAGTTTAGGTATTACCCTCTTTCAGTTTAGTTGGTTCAACCTGTCCTAGAAATAGTAACCGGGTTCTAGAGGATCTCAATATCACTGACCACCCTCGATCGATCATAATTCCAGTTTGGCAACCTTTTCTTACGGCCGGAATCATCACGAGAGTTTGGTCTCAATGAGTGTAGCATATTGCTACTGTTCTATGGCCAAGTTGGTCAATTATAGGTTCTAAGGTCAGTTGGTGCTTAATGACCCCTTAGAAGACTCATATTCTCCTTGTTCCATCACAAGGGATATCGGTACAAACTAAAGTGCCACACCAACGTAGCTACTGCTTCAACCGTATCGGTCTACGCCGTACATTTCCCTCACAGTCTATTCCTACTTACCTAAAAGGTATCCCCATATCCCGGTTAGGATCTATAGTAACTCCGATTCAAGCCCACAAAGATAAAGCATACAAATCAAGCAATTGAAAACATTATGATGAACTATTCCTAAGGTACACCCCACTTATAACTCCTCAGCAGAGTCGCCAGTTCTGTGATATGGTGGGAAGAACTGACTGTTTTTGGAACGCTGGTTTGCGTTTTGCGCTTGTTTTTGCAAAATGTCGCGGTAAGAAAGAGTCGCCACCGACTTTTATTTTATCCAACAAGGAAAGGAAAAAAGCACAGAAAAATTCCTTTTTTGAGATTTTCTGAGTACGGGGGGTAGATTATAGAAAGGGAAGGTATTAGCACCCTTTCTATCCGTAGTTATCTACGGGCTCTTAGGTACTTGCTCATCATTTTCAAAATGTTTTCTTTGTGCTTGTGGGTTTTGAAAAGTTTTTAACTTCGATTTAACTCTTGCTTCTGTCCTCAAGAGTGTAATGAAGTGTTTTTGAAAACTTTGTTTGAAAAGGAGTGTAAGTGTGAAAAATTTGTTTTGGATGAGCAAGTATCTAAGAACTATCTACCTACTCGAAAAAAGAATCGTTCTATGCTAATTTCCTTTAGACAATGCTATCCCACTATTAATGAGTAGGTAGCACCTTCGTTGGAGTTTGAGGGTCAATTCGAATGAGGGACATACGGTCACTAAAGCAATGTTAGGACGCCTTAGCGGTTACCCTAATGTCTTAGATCATTCGTTTGAGGCAACAATATCCGAGGAAACCGTTTCGAGGCAACTATGATCTTTTAGACAAGAGGACGACCTCTAAAACTACCTATACTCAATGACTGTGTACGAAGGCAACCAAGTGGGGTGTACCCTAGAAGTGCGCATTTGTGAGTGTGTCGTTTTCAGTTTATTTTTATCTTTGCACATGTTAAGGGTGATCTAATTTGATTTTAAGATTAGGCATTCAGTCTTGTCATGCATACCCTATTATCAAACATTTAGCAGTTACATAATTTGCAGAATTAAAAGTGCGGAAATTAAAACTAATTATTACAAGGCGTCGCGTATTTACATCGCCAAAAGCAACCCTTTGAAAATAAAATAAAGCGGCAAAATAAATAAAATGTCCTAATTATTATTACATACAGGAAACAAGTACATCAATAATTAAATAAAAATAAAGCGCGACGCGAAATTAAATCAGATGCGAAATTAGGGTTTTGACCCTTTTAAAAGAAAATGCTTTTTTTTGTCGTTTTTATTTTAAGAAAAGAAATTAAATCCTAAATTAAATCCTAAATTAAATACTAAATTAATTATTAAATTAATTAATTAATGGATAAAATAATTAATGACATGTTTTTGGAGTTTTTGATATTTTAAGAAAGAAATTAAAATAATTAAACTAAAACTAAAACCTGATTAATTCTAATTAATTTTACTTATTTACAAAAATAAATTAAAATTACCTAATTAATATCCTAGTTAATTAGTTAGTATTTATTAAAAAAAAATAAAATTCTGAATTTTTATTGGATAAAAAGTATTTTTGTGATTTTTTGATAAAAAGAAAATTAATTTAATGGTTAGTAAATTAATTAACTAAAATAAAGCAATTAAATTAAATAAACAAAAAAATATAAAAAGGTAAAGATGGGCCTGAGATTTGGAGGGTGTAGAAAGCGCTTTGTTGGCCCAAATATGCTGATCCATGTGGACTTTTTGGGATCCAGTACTCATGCATTGACTGGCTTATGGTATGCCTTCAAAGATTGACCACCAGATCTGGCCATCTGGCACATGGATGAGGGATGAGCATGGTGGAACTCCTGGCCTAGGCGCACATTGGATTACCTGAAAACAAGTGAGAAAATGCAAATTGCTGGAGGCAGGGATCGAACCTCTGACCTCCAGCCACTAATGCCTTGAATGTACACATGGTGACTAGCTGGGCTACGCTGCTTTGTTGTATGTTAATCAAGCAATAGAGATAATATATGAAACAAACAAAATATTGGAAAAAACAATAAAACGCGCGCAATTATTTGAATGGGCAAATGGGTGGATGACACGTCTTCGTCCGTGTCCTCCAAAACTGTAACTTTTACCTGCGAGTTTTTATCCGCAACTAAAAGCGTAGCTTCGTTCTAAAATCTTCTCCAGGCCATATAAATGGAATCCAATACCATAGTTAGCCTCGCCTGATCCCTCTGATCACAGCCATAACCACCATTAAGGCCAATTTTACCTGAAAATAGAAGCCCCAAAAACAAAAGACGAAACCCTAATAATGGTGGGTCTCGTTACAGGTCACAGAAACGAAATTGAATGATACCAAATGCTTGCAAATGATTTATAGTTTCAAAATATGCTATCAATTCATATCAACCATGCTTAAATTGCAAAATGCAAAATCAAGAACAGGGCCATGTTATGAATGACTTACAGCGCGTATGGGGGTCTGAGAAGGCGTGATTTTGATTGGTTTAGCTTGTGAGGGTTGCCAGGAAACGATTGAGATACTTGCCAAGCCCTGAAACGACCTCTAACCTTGTTTTCGACCCCACACTTTTTCTTTGTTTTTGCAAGTTTGGTTCTGCCTCTCCAATTGATCTTCAAACCTGATTCTTGTGTCTCTCGCCTCCTTATGTATTGTATAATACATTAGGGTAAACAATTTTGTCCAAATCTTCCTCCATTGATGATTGAATATTTGATTTGATCTTCTTTTACCACCTTCTAATTTTGGCTTGATTTCAATCTTTTTGTACCCTTATGCCTTGATACAAATTTGGAATGGTTTGCTAGTTGTGATTAAAGCTTGAAACAGTAATAAAAAAAATCCATTGGTATCAATGCTTTGGATTTTATTTGATTTTATTTGATTTAAATCAAATTAATTCAAATAAAAATCAAAATTAATTAATAAAAATGTGATATGGACACATGGCTAAAGCTAGAGCACGTGGGCAATAATGCAAACTCAAAACAAGTGAAAAAGAATGGTCCTATTTGGCAAAATTTGATGTTTTGGGGATAGTTGACTTTTGGCAATTTTACAAAAAAGTCCAACTTCAACAATGCATAACTTCTTCAATTTTGACTCTTTGGAGGTGTTCTTGGACTTTATAGAAATCTTGAGATGTCCTATAACCAACCCTTTTGGTCTCATCTCATTTTGATATTCCATGCTCAAGTTAGAAGCTTTGACAAAAAAGGTGTTTTTGTTGACTTTCAAAAATGACCTATAATGTAAAAATTTATAACTTCTTGTGAGTGCATATTATGATCTTGGGGTATGAATATGGATTTTAGGGAATTGCATCATATTCAAAATGAGATTTGGATGGGTCATTTCTCATACAATATGAGAAAGTTATGCTTGGTCAAAGTTGGGTTGACTTTTCCTACAAAACCCTAATTTAGCAACTTTTGAATTTTGATGAATCTTGAGCAATCCTTGATGAATCATGATCAACCCTTGATCAAATGTTGAAATATACTTTAAAATGGGAATGTTGACAAAAAATCTTGAAGTTTGACTGTATGTAGGTCACAATTGACTTTTGCCCTAGCGCGGTCGATTTTTGGACTTTTGAGCAATTGACTGAGCAAAAATCATCTGCAAGGCTTGAAACTTGGCATGGATGATCTTGAGAATATATTAGGACATTGGTGAGCACTTGGGGTTACTTGGACTCAATGATCTTGATGCAACACAAAACCCTAATTTGGGGTAGACTGCCTTAGGAGAGAGCTTGTCTGACCAATTCTTGGACTACCTTGAGCAATCTTAGAGATCTTTCTTGCAATGTTTTGAGAAATATGGGAGGGTAAATTTTGGGGTACAACACACATCTAGGAGAACTCCTCTGAAGGATTTTCCACTATTCTCTGAGATAGATTCTTCTCCAGAGATTGGGTCAGATACCTTGAAGCTTGCAAGGAAGATAAGACTATTCCAGAAATCAACATTCGTGACCTGCACAAGGCAGCTCCAGAGGTTGTGCTGAAGAAATCCAGAAAGATGGAGGCAGAAGGAGAAATATCCTCTCAGAAGACACCCAAAGCTGCGAAAAAGAAAGGTAACACGTCTTTTGTTTCTGTTGTAGAATCTATATTTTTTCCAACATCTGAAACCATTCCCCCTCAACCAACAGAAAATCCCTCACCATAAACATTTGAGGATTTTGACATAGAGTTTGATCCATATGTAACTCTTGGCAGTTTCCTAAATGAACCTCACTCCCCCAATCTAAATCCAAAACAAAATAACCAAAACTTGCAAGAGTTCTCTCTGATATTGAACTGTTTGATCAAGACTTTCACTCACCAATCCCAAAAAATCCAAATATTCAGTCTCAACAACCAGAAACTCCACACCCACATTCTCCACAATCAGAACATCAAAACCTCAACTCAACTCAACCAGAAAATAAAAACCCTCTCACTCCTCAATTTGAAAATCCAAATTTTGAAACACCCGAACCAGAAAATCAACACGCTACCGCAAACCAATCAGAAGACTCCCTTACAAACTCTGATACCACTATCCCAATTCCTGGAATAACAGAACCTCTTATGGTTCGTTTACCTCTCTCCATCCATGATATTCCAAAAATACCTTCACCATATGATTCCACACCACCAAACACTCCTCACTCACCAATCCTGATTTATGATTCTCCTACTCCCTCACCAATTAACCGTCCAGCTGATCATCTCAAGACTGTCATTGATCTAGAAGCGCTAGACCATATAGCTTCTACCTCAAATAAAATTGTCATTCCCAAACCCAAACCAACCTTAACCAAATCAGATGTTGGTAAGAACTTGTTGATTTTTGAAACAGAAATACAGGAATGGGTTACTTCTTTGAAGCAAGCAAGTCAAGAGAATTCTAATCCTGCTGCTTCTGATTCTCTGTGGGATAGATTCAGAAAATGGTTCAACTCTGAATCCCATAGACTGAAAGAATTGAGCTATGAGATGGCTCAGCAGAACTTCAGTGATCAGCTGAAAGCCTTCAAAGACCAAGTTCTAAGTCACCGGGACAAGAAAGAAATTCTTCTGCTAGAAAATTCTCCCTGGAAAGACCACCAACCTTCAGAAGTCACTGAACCAGGTTCTGATAGTCACCCTCTGACTACTGCTCCAGAAAAGGAAGTTGCAATAGAAGAAGTAGTTCAATCAGAAGAGGCTGTAGAGTGTTCTGAACGATATGCAACCTCTGAAGATACACCAGCTGCGTCTCTAGTCATGCAAACTCTGGAAGAGTTGAAGAAGGAAAATGCTTTAATCCACGCAAGGTTGGATAAGCAAGAAGAAACAAACAAAGAGATAAGGGACATATTGGACAAGCAAGAAGATACAACAAAAGAAAATCAAGGATATTCTGGGAAAGCAGGAAGAATCAAGCACTCAGATTAAGAGCTTACTGGAAGCGTTGTTCACACGACTTCCCCCTCCATCTTAGATTTTCTTTAACTTACATTATGTATTCTTCATCTTATCCTCTTTGTTTCTGAAAAATGTCATTGCAGTCTGTTTTCAATATAAATCATCGTTTTTTTTACTCTGATTATATTGCTTTTTGATACCTGACAAAAAGGGGGAGAACATAAGATATTTTCAATAACAGTATACCGAGACAAAGTCTCAAGCATTCTAAATATCTTAACTTCTATTTTTCTCTGAAAGCATGAACAGGAACATATTTTGATAAAGACAGAAAGAGATGCATCAAAAGCTCTGATGAGAAGGAACTTCAGGGAAGTAACTCATCTCTATCTGAGTACTTAACTCAGGGGGGAGACTCTCTTAAGCTTTTTTTTTCTGTATATTTTTATTGAAAATCCTAGTTTTTGTCATCATCAAAAAGGGGGAGATTGTTAGAACATAGTTTGATTCTACAACCCTTATAAGAGTTTTGATGATAACAAACACAAAGAACAAATATGCACTCTAAATTTGTGTTATATGTTGTACAGAAATTCTGACTGAAACGACATCAGAAGTTAAGCCACAAAAACTTTCAAGTTGAGCAATCAGAATATTCTAAAGAATGATGATCAGAATATGCGCTAAAGTAAAAGATATTCTGATTCTGAATAGAAGTTTAATGCGCCAACAAATCCTCATGTCTCTGAGTTATCAAAGTTCTGAAGTAAAGCAGCATGCAAGATTCCCAAGTTCTGAAGTGTTACTTTTCCATTAAGACAGTATCATATGCAACTGCTTCATTCAGACAAGAATCTTCTCAGTATGGAAAGTACATTAAGTGTCCATTATCACATTTCAATTTGGACAGATTTCAACGCCTATATAAACAAGCTCAAAGGGTAAATCGCTTACGATTTTTGCTAACAACTGCTCGATACAATCTCAAAAAGCTGTAAATATTCATATTCATTCTATACTCAAATTGTGTAATACATCACAGTAGTGATACAGTTTTTGTAACGAAAAATAAATAGTACACAGTAAATTTTTATTTGATTAAGATATTGTTCCTTGAGATAAACCAGGTTGTGGTCATATTCAAGAAGACTTTGGCAGTTATCAAAGTAGATTTGTAATCTGTTTGATTAGTGGATTAAGTCCTCGTTGGAGAGAGGCGAAATCACCTTAGTGGGTGAACTGGATTAGTTTGAGATCAAACGAACCATGATAAAAATCTTGAGTCTATTGCTTTTATTTTTTTAAAATTTCAATTCAACAACCCCTTCTCACTTCTTCATAATCATGTTCTTATTATGATAATTATGTTTGATAAAAAGAAAAACAAATAAGAAAAAAACGATTTATAGATTTTAAGTTTCTAATAAATATGACATAGAAAACAAATTTCTGAATTTTAGATGAAAGTTTATGAAAATAATAATTATACTTGTGCATTACAATGTGGATGATGACACTACTCATGCGTATGATTGTAAGAGGGTGTTTGCTGTTTTGATTACATATAACTAGTAGGTCCATATCAATCCTATAGCTTCACATTATGTCTTTATACACATCTTTTGACCTGGCTAACATTAGCTTCACACCAGATCAGCATAAGGTTCTTCTTGCACTAGCTCAACAAACACCAAGTCAACCACAATCCACCATTCATCATTTTAACTACACAATAAACATGACCTCAAGTAACCACACAACTATTAAATTATTTAAACAATTTCAGTAATAATAGACAAATTTTTTATACGGGGACCGCAAATCATGTGTGACATTCCATTCAATTTTATACTCACGTGATTGAAATCAAACCCATACAATTAGACACTCATGGAGCCTCTATTTCTAATAAATTTTCAGGAACAATGTTGTTCACGAATAATTTTTCTTTGACTAATATTTTATACATACTCGATTTTTACACTAATCTAATTTCTATGCCTAAAATAGTTCATTCCCCTGATTCTAACATTTTTCAATTCAACTAAATCTATCATACGTGGGAAACTTATCATGATGAAGATTGATGTAGTTGTGCTACACAATGACTTATATTTGCTTACCTACCCTTCCACCCCAATAATATTTTTGTTAGAAATAATTCTAGTTCTAAAAATTCTACCATAAACATATTTAACTTGCGGCATTACCATTTTGTCCATACCTCTTATGAAATAATTGTTCATAACAATAAATAATTTTTTTTACATAACATATCTAAAAATAATTATCTTTGTGATACTTGCTTTTATGTCAAACACAAAAGACTTTCTTTTCATGATATCATTAAAACTTCTTTAGCATGCTTTAACCTTATCCGCATGGACATACAGGGTATTTTCTCTATCCCATCCATGTTAGGTCATAAATATTTTTAAAATATTGTTGATGATCACAGCAGATTCTATTAGGTCTATCTCATGAAAATAAATTTGAAACATCCAACTTTATTTAATCTTTTGTTATCTATATCCACAGTCAATTTGATAAAAATGTCAAGACAATAAAATTTCATTTAAATGTAAAGACTATGAAATATTTTTACATGAAATATGAGATACATCATGAGACTTCTTGCATTGACATACTCCAACAAAATGGAATAGTTGAAAAAAAATATCAACGGCTTTTAGGAGTGACTCACGCTCTCATTTTTCAATCCCATGTTTTTAAAGTGGTTCAGACTCATGCTCTTTCGCATGTTATTTTTATATAAAAAAAAACTGTCATGAAAATTTTAAATTTTATAACTCCTTTTAATTAACTTGCTTTACAATGATAACCCTCACTACTCTTCTTAAAAAATTTTGGTTGTTTAGTTTTTGTTTCCAATTTGAAAAGGAAATGTTTTAAAAAGTATAATGGAAATCGAACTAACAAAACTTTAAGTTTAAGGTTGAATTAACTCAACCGATTAAATCTACGATCAAACTAATTAAACCTACAATCAAATCATTTATTAAATAAATGAATAATATGAAGCAAAATTTCATGGATAAGTCATACATAATCATATGTTCAAGATTTAATAAACAAAATATTTTAAAATTTTATCACAAACTTAATAAAACGAAAATAATGATAGACATAATAATACAATATAATCATACTCTTAATTCCAACTTTATTCAAAAATAATTTAATTAACTTCAAAGTTAAAAAAAACAATTAACACCAAAAACCAAATACTAGAATATAATACTTAAAATAAATTCAAATAATTTAGAATACCTAAATTTAATAGGATATAATACCAAAATAAACAAAACAATCTACTTTATTCAAGAATAAATCAGTTTAAAATTAAATAAAAAAGAGTACCTAAAATTAAATAAGAACATAAACTATTTCAAATAGTTAAGTATTGACTTTGACATATTAATTTTTTCAATCATTTTTATAAATAAATAAAAAACTAAAATTAGTCACTGACATGTTGGAAATCCACCAAATATCTATAATGAATTTATACCAATCTTGATGAACAAGATTGATATCACCACACAATGATAATGAATTATGAGAAAAGAAAAGAAAAGAAAGAAGACAATTATTTTTGGCAGAGTTTCTCTCTGCCCACAAACTGTGAAAAACTTTATTAATCACTTGCAACTGCAAATTCTGTGATTACAATGAATTGACTTAATTACAAAATTAAGGGTTACTCCCTCTATTTATAGATTTAGGTTAGCTTTCTCCCTAAGTTAAAGCCCAAAACTATAAAAGCTCAAAATACCTATTTTGGTACTAAATCAAATCTATCTATTTTAGATCTAAATCAAATTTATCTAAATCTAAAACCAATCAAATTTGTGTATAGCTTACTTCGATCCACAAGCTCTTCGACTGGGCAACCTCCCTTCGACACACACACATTGTTTGACACAATCGAATTACAATTTAACACACAACCTAATTCATTGTGTCTTAACTATATATATCCATCATGGTTCTTAGTCTTCTGAATACTTTGACCTGCACTCCCTTTGTCATGATGTCTGCAATCTTATTCTCAATTCTGCAGTGTTCCAAATTCATCTTCCCATCTACTACCTGCTCTCGAAGATAGTGGAACCTCATTTCGATGTACTTTTTTCGACCATGTATCGGGTTCTTTGCCAGATTGATAGTTGACATGTTGTCGGTCTTCATGGTAATTGCTCCATGATCTTTCCCTGTTATCTCTTCGACCAAGTTCACCATCCAAGTTGCGTGACATGCACAAAGAGAAGCAGCTATGTATTATGCTTCGCATGATGATAATGCCACTATTGGTTCCTTTCTTGAACTCCAAGCAACCAGTGCACCACCTAACATAAACACATATCCTGTTGTTGATTTTCGATCTTCAGCATCACTACACCAACTCGAATCAGTGTATCCCACTAACTGGAATTCTTTTCCTTTATCAGCTGTAGGAAACAAAATTCCATAGTCGAGAGGTCCTTTGAGATACCTTAGTATCTTCTTCACAGCTACTAGATGTGATACCTTTGGCTTATGTGTGAATCTACTTACCATACCTACATTATATGCTAAGTCAGACCTTGTATGACAAAGGTATCTCAATGACTCAATAAGTCTTTTGTATTGGGTTGGGTCTGTGAGGGAAAAAGTGAAAGAACTGAGTTTTAATGCTTGTCAAAAACATATCTGTGCAAATATGTCATGCTTCAAACAGGTGCAAGTGAGAAACATCAAAAACAAGTATTTTTCTCAAAACAGACTGCATGAGTCGGCTCATGGAACCTTAGGTCGGCTCATGAGAAGAAGATTTTGGCTTGGAAATATCTGGGAAGGCGCACGCCTTCTCTATGCGTCAACACATAGTTCTAGGAGAACATGAGTCGGCGCATCAGGAAATGAGTCGGCGCATAACTGAAGGAATTTCGACCTCTCTCGCTCGGGAAGGCGCGCGCCTTCTCTATGCATCGACACATAGTTCAGAGAAAACATGAGTCGGTGCATCAGACAATGAGTTGGCGTATAACTGAAGTAATTTCAACCTCTCTCGCTCGGGAAGGCGCACGCCTTCTGTATACCCTGCATGAGCTGACGCATCGCTATATTGTCTCATTTTTCTGCTATGTTGTTACATCATGGGAATCACTTATATATATTGTTTGGCCTCTATTTTCCAAGTAAAAAGAAGAAAAAGTGAAAGATAGCCATAAGAGCTCTCTTCATCTTCAACCTCTCATCAACCATCAACAACTACACACAATCATTTTTGTTGATCAAGTTTTTGGGATTGTGTTGATAACATCCGAATTGAAAGTGAAATTTCAGATTTGGGTAGAGATCTTTGTGGGTTTTTTTCTTGAATAAAACCATTGGGGTTTTGTCCTCCAAAATTTGGGGTTTTTATCACAAGTCTTTGCTTCATTGAATTCAGCCGAGCTAAGGGATTGGAAGACCGTGAGGTGTTCAATCGGGTAGCGGTAACCGGATGATTGTGAAGAAGGATTTGGATCCAATTTCTTGGGTTCAAAATCATTCAAGGTAGAAGGAGATTTTGTTCAAGATTTGGCATACTTGATTCATCTAGAATCAAGGGAAGAGGAGTGCAACATATAAGATTCATCAAGTGACTTTGAATTGTGGTGATTGTATCTTCTCTTACAAACTTTACAAAATTAATTTCATATCCTAATTCTAGATTCTAGAATTGGGGGTAGAGTAGCCCACACGAGGACGACAGGGTGAACAGCCTTAACAAACACTGTCCATTTTAGTTTTCTGCATTTTATTTCTATCTGCTTGAATTTGTGAGTTATCAATTCTTTCATTCATACAGAATAATAGTAGTGACAAACTAAAACATTACACCTCATATAGCATTCATTTGAATCACTATAATCACTACAATTTGAGTATAACCAAACCTTGTGTAGTACGTACACCAAGTGTTTGGTGAATTTATGAAAATTCTGGCTACAGATACTTAATGTCACGTCCGATGTTATGACACCGTATCTGACTTACTATATGACAGTAAATACAAAAGCAGTAAACAACACAGTCAATTGTTTACCCAGTTCAGTGTGCAACAACACCTACTCTGGGGGCTACCAAGCCAGGGAGAGAATCCACTATAAGAGATGTTAATTCAGGAATAAACCAACCAGTTTATCTCCTTCACTTAAGACCTACCCAATGCAATTCTAATCTAAGTACAACTTAAATTTGAGTTCCTACTCACTCCCCCTCAATCACAGCAGTGATACATAAACCAATTTGACTTGAGAATTGATGAAGACACTCTTCAAAACACACTCTTGATTAAGCTTCACAGCTTTTTAATCAAGTAACACAATCACTCGTGCTTCACAGCTTTGAGTGATGTACACAACTAACTTGACTCTGCTTCACAGCTTTAGTCAAGTAACATTCAAACACTCTTGCTTCAAAGCTTTGAGTGCTACACAACCCTTACAATTGAAACCTATTCCAAGACACTTATCACAATGATAATTGCTTGGAGTACAATAAACAAATCTATACAGATTACAAACTTGATCTTCTAATCAATCAGCAGGGATGACTTCAAAAACCGCAGCTCTGTTGAATATATAGCAGCTGCAACTTCAGTTAGGGTTTCCAAAAACCTAGGGTTGATTCCTTTTGACCTAAAGACCAGGTCACAGTACTTTGTTGATTAGGTTAGGATTGAGCGAGGTTACTCCTCAGAAAACGCAGGATTCTGTTTAGGAAGGACTGAGTTATTTCCTGAAAAAACTCAGACTTATCCAATCCTGTAATCCTGCTAGTTCAGAACAGGATGTCATAACATCTGTTATGACATCTGAGAAAACCTGTCTACTGATTAGCTAAATGTGATCATTTTGCAAACATGCTCAGATACACACTTATAAACATCAGTATTTGAGTTACAATATTTTTCTGCATATGTACCTAAAGAGTCAGTACAACCTGAACTAGAATGTTATGACATCAGTCATGACATTCACACATACACTTGGAATTTACCAAAAATGCAAGCCAATACCTAAACACCTACAAACTCCCCCTTTGGCAGATTTTTGGCTAAAGTCCCTAAACAATCAGAGATAGATAGATAGCAGCAGAAATAAGTGACAGCAGAAAAATATAGTGTTAAGTACTAATTAAGCAGTACCAAAAATATTCTCCCCCACTTTAGCCACAAATGGGCCAAAGATTACATGTTTATAAAGTTATACAGTTATCCAAGACAAAACAGCAGAACATACTTCCAAACTCCACCAGCAACACCACCAAGCAGCAATCATCCTTCAAGTACTGTCATCAGACTCAGAGGAGCCACTTTCTTCAATGTTGAGCTGTCCTTCATCTTCTTCCCTCATGCTTGCTTCAGCTTCTTCCTTTTCTAGCTTGGCAATTAGTGCTTCTAGGGTCCTTTTTCTAGCATCCAGATCTTTGCAAGTTTCTTTTAAGACAGCTATGACATCTGATGTTTTGGACTGGCTCTTTGCAGACGATGTCTCAGCTGATGTTATGACAATGTCTGGAGCATGGGATCCCTGAAACAGTTTGTAGTGCAGGCCAAGGGCAGGGGCTCTTTTGCAGACTGTATCTCTTGCTACAAGTATGTCAGGATATTGTGCAAGGATGATTCTACAAATGAGGGAGGGAAAGGCAATTGGTCCTTTGACAGCATAACTGCCAGCATGCTTCAAGGTTTGTTCAAAAATGTACCTTCCATAGTCAAAGGCAGTCTTGGTTCCTACAGCATAGATGAATCTCCCCAATCCTGTGGAGATGGTTGATTTGTGATTTGTAGGCACCCAGTTTGCTGCACCTATTTTATGCAAGATGGCAAATTTCATGCTGAGTTTACTAGCATTCAACTTCCCTTTCAATGGCCAGCACTTTACTTGCCTGGCAGTGATGGTCAAGCATACTTCATTGTCAGTTGCCTCTAGGTCAGGACAGTCCTTATTTGTTCTTCCAAGAAACTTGTTGATTTCTGATGGAGAGAACTTGACCCTTCTTCCTCTAACAAACACACTCTCAAAGTCAGCTGACCTCCCATCAGCACAATCATTGGATAAGTTCACTACAAACTCTTTAACCAGATTTTCATAGCATTTGCCAAACTTCATCACAGTCTTTATTAGCCCAGCATTCCTGATCAGCTCCATGATGTCTTTGCACTCCAAAGCATCATTGTTGAGTTCTCTCTCCAAGGCTATTCTCTTCAAGCAAACATACTTCCACCTGTTTGCATTATCAGGATGATGAAAGGAGATGTTGTCTGTTGGCACTTCAGGCACTCTAGCAATCTTGCTGGAGGGGAGCTTCCTTCTGATGGGAGTATTGTCAATGTCAACCTCAAATTCTGATTCAGAATCAGAAGTTTCAGGTTGTCTAGCAGTCTGCACCTGTGCCTTCTTCCCTTTAGTCTGAATTTTCTCAGCCAACCCTTTAGCCTTGGATTTCTTAACATCAGGCTTAACAGTCTCACTACTCTTTCTTTTCATCAATCTCCTAGCAATGCTAGGGTTCACATTTGCAATCAGTTCATTATCTGAGTAATCTTCATCCACATCAATGATAGGTGGATCAGCAGCCTTTTGAATGTTGTCTTTTGGTGTCACAACATCCTTAGTGACATCTATATTTTCAGAACCTTCCACATTTGGACTTTCTGATTGATTCAAAGGGATAGAAATCCCCGGTACAGATTGGTTGCCACTCAGAATACTAGAAACCAGTCTAGCAATAGCTTGGTGTACTTGAACTGATCCTTCTTTATTAGGTGTAGAAGACGAAGGAAGAGAAGAGTTACCAGAGATTGTAGCTTGAGCTCTTCCTGCATGTCTGGTCCGGAGCTTTTTGACTCTGGTTGGGTCAGTTGCCATCTCCCTGAGAGGAGTGACCTCAAGAACTTCAGATTCTAAGCATGTAGTGATTGCCCTAGAATCTTGATCAGATGATGATGATGATGAGTGAGACGAAGCCGCCATGGTGGAAGATGATGTCTGAGACATTGTGTTTAACGTTGAGTAGCAGTAGCAGTTTGAGAAAACTCTTTGATTGAGAGGAGAAAACAGGTTGCAAGGATGAGAGAGATAGGGAGTACAAGGGAGTCTTTTCAACTTCTGAAGGCTTTTGAAGGAATTGTGAGTGAATATGATTAACCCACTAAATATAGACTTAATAGAATTAATCCTTTTAACCCTTGTTTTCAGCAAAACTAATTGCTATAATTTCTCATGTTGGTGAATGCCCAATCTGCCCCTCAAATTTTCAAGTTGATTTCCAACAAGCACCTTGGTAGAAGAATCAGTTAGCTGAAGCTCAGAGAAACTATGTTTCAGTTTAAATGATTTCTTCTCTCCAAAGTCAATAGGGTTTAAGGAAATGTTGAATGTTTTCAGATTATCACACCACAATGTCACAACATCTTGTGTAACATTGTCTTCAGGTAGCATCTGTGTTGACCAGAATTTTTGAGAACAGAATTTATGAGACTTGTTCTTTGCCACATCACATATATTATCAGCCTGTAGTTTAGGAGTTCTTCTGACATCTTCCATAGGAATAGCTCTTTTCATTCCTTCAAGTTTATGCTGCCACTGTTTCATATCTTTTTCTTCTTTGATGATTTGACTCAAAGTGGGGATATCAGTGTTCTCAGGCTGCCACACATAACAGTTATTTTTGGATTTTATTCCTCTCATTACAATATCTAGTTTTTCATTAAACACTAGACATTCAGATCTTGAGAAGTTGACCATGAATCCTAGATCACATAATTGACTGATGCTGATGAGATTAGTAGTCGACCCTTTTACCAGCAGTACCTTATTCAGACTTGGAACTCCAGGGTAGTCCAAATTACCAACTCCTTTGATTTCTCCTTTAGCACCATCTCCAAAGGTCACAAAACTGGTGGTGTGAGGCATAACATTATTGAGGAGATTTTTGAATCCAGTCATGTGTCTGGAACATCCACTGTCAAAGTACCAATCTTCCTTTGCTGAGATCTTCAGGGAAGTGTGTGCTATCAGTGCAATAGCCTTTTTCTTCCATTGAGGAGCGTGTGGTACCTTTTTAGACTTAGGTTTGACATCTGATTTCTGATTAGGATATCCATGTAGTCTGTAGCAGAAGGGCTTTATGTGACCATATTTCCCACAATGATGACATCTCCATCTTTGGTACCTCTTCTTCATGTGTCTCTGTCCCTGATGTTGAGAGTAATGTTGAGACATCTGGTTTGACATTTGCTTCCTGGTAACAAATTTCTTTGTTTCCACAAATCCTAGGCCAGATTTATTTCCCATATTTTGTCCAGCCTGAAGAATCTCTTCCAATTTGTCAGTTCCATTTGTCAACATCTTGACTGATTTGGTCATTTGATTCAGTTGTGAGTTCAGCAGTTGAACTTCTCCTTCTAAATGACTTATAGTTTCAAGATTTGCTCTCTTTTCAGCCTCCAGCTTTACAATGAGTTTTGATTGTTTCTCATTTTGCACACAGACTTCACCACTTCTGATACACAATTTCTTGTAGGTATCAGCCAGTTCTTCAAATGTTACTTCTTCATCACTGGTGTCACTTTCAGAAGTACAAACACTAGTTAGGGCAGTAACTAGTTTGGCAGATTCTTCTTCAGAATTGCTTTCTGAATCATAGTCAGACCAAGTAACAGTCATTCCTTTCTTTTGCTTCTTAAGAAAGGTAGGACATTCAGCTCGAATATGTCCATATCCTTCACATCCATGGCATTGAATTCCTCTGCCTTGGTTTTCCTTATCTTCTGATCTTGGTCTTCTGCTGGAACTGTCAATGTCAGAAGGAATGTTATGAACATTTGACCTTGACTTTGGGTCCATTCTTTTGATGAGCCTGTTGAACTGTCTTCCAAGCATGGCAATGGCTTCTGATATGTTTTCTTCTTCATCCTCCTTGTGTTCAACATCAGTGTTGGTTACAAGTGCTATGCTTTTGTTCTTCTTGTCACCATTATCAGTGATCCCCATCTCAAAAGTCTGAAGAGACCCAATAAGTTCATCCACTTTTAACTTGCTAATGTCCTGGGCTTCCTCTATGGCAGTTACCTTCATTGCAAATCTTTTAGGCAAGGATCTGAGAATCTTCCTCACCAGTTTTTCTTCTGACATTTTTTCTCCCAGTGCTCCTGAGGTGTTGGCAATCTCCAAGATGTTCATGTGAAATTCATGGATGGTTTCATCTTCCATCATTTTTAGATTCTCAAACTTAGTGGTCAACATCTGAAGCCTTGACATCTTTACTTTGGAAGTGCCCTCATGAGTAGTTTTGAGGGTGTCCCAAACTTCCTTGGCCAGTTCATATTGATGTACTAATCTGAAGATGTTTCTATCAATTCCATTGAACAAGGCATTTAAGGCTTTTGAATTTCCCAGAGCTAACTCATCTTCTTCTTTACTCCACTCTTCCTCAGGCTTCAGACTGATTGTCCCATCTCTTTCAGTTATGGTGGGATGAATCCATCCTTTGTCAACAGCTCTCCAAGCCTTTTTGTCCAGAGATTTTAGGAAGGAAATCATACGAGGTTTCCAGTAGTCATAATTAGTTCCATCCAGAATGGGTGGTCTATTTCCAAAAACTCCTTCTTTGTCCATAGTGCCAGAAAGTGATATCCCTAGATCTCACCCAGTAATACAGGCAGGGTGCCTGCTCTGATGCCAATTGAAAATTCTGGCTACAGATACTTAATGTCACGTCCGATGTTATGACACCGTATCTGACTTACTATATGACAGTAAATACAAAAGCAGTAAACAACACAGTCAATTGTTTACCCAGTTCAGTGTGCAACAACACCTACTCTGGGGGCTACCAAGCCAGGGAGAGAATCCACTATAAGAGATGTTAATTCAGGAATAAACCAACCAGTTTATCTCCTTCACTTAAGACCTACCCAATGCAATTCTAATCTAAGTACAACTTAAATTTGAGTTCCTACTCACTCCCCCTCAATCACAGCAGTGATACATAAACCAATTTGACTTGAGAATTGATGAAGACACTCTTCAAAACACACTCTTGATTAAGCTTCACAGCTTTTTAATCAAGTAACACAATCACTCGTGCTTCACAGCTTTGAGTGATGTACACAACTAACTTGACTCTGCTTCACAGCTTTAGTCAAGTAACATTCAAACACTCTTGCTTCAAAGCTTTGAGTGCTACACAACCCTTACAATTGAAACCTATTCCAAGACACTTATCACAATGATAATTGCTTGGAGTACAATAAACAAATCTATACAGATTACAAACTTGATCTTCTAATCAATCAGCAGGGATGACTTCAAAAACCGCAGCTCTGTTGAATATATAGCAGCTGCAACTTCAGTTAGGGTTTCCAAAAACCTAGGGTTGATTCCTTTTGACCTAAAGACCAGGTCACAGTACTTTGTTGATCAGGTTAGGATTGAGCGAGGTTACTCCTCAGAAAACGCAGGATTCTGTTTAGGAAGGACTGAGTTATTTCCTGAAAAAACTCAGACTTATCCAATCCTGTAATCCTGCTAGTTCAGAGCAGGATGTCATAACATCTGTTATGACATCTGAGAAAACCTGTCTACTGATTAGCTAAATGTGATCATTTTGCAAACATGCTCAGATACACACTTATAAACATCAGTATTTGAGTTACAATATTTTTCTGCATATGTACCTAAAGAGTCAGTACAACCTGAACTAGAATGTTATGACATCAGTCATGACATTCACACATACACTTGGAATTTACCAAAAATGCAAGCCAATACCTAAACACCTACAATTTACAACTCACAAATTTGCTTTATCTTCTCCGCAACTAATTGGTAATAACTTACACCTTGTTAAAACTTGGTAAAGAGATTCATCATATTCAATTCTAGTGTGATTCCATTCTCATCATTTTCATTAAATTGGTTTGTATATCTGATCTTTCCAATACGTAAAGTTTAGACGATCAGATTCAGGGTTGTTGCTCTCGGATAAAAACAATTTTATAAAAAGCAAAAAAAATTAAAGGGATCTATTCAACCCCCCCCCCCCCCCCCCCTTCTAGATCTGTAACATCGTCTAACAAGTGGTATAAAGAGCTCAGGTTTGTCCAGTGCTTCACATACAACTTCTAGAAATGGATTGTGATCTAAAAGGGGCGTACACTAGAGCACCCAGTTTCATAGGTGAAAATTATAACTATTGGAAATATTATATGTGTGTCCATATCACGTCTGTTGATAGGAAAATATGGAAGGTTATCCAAGATGGGCCAGTTGCAATAACTATGCAAAATGCTGTCGGGATAACCGTTCCTAAACCGGAAGCACAATGGGATGAAAAAGATGAGAAAAATTATGCCTATGACTGGAAAGAACGAAACATGCTCATAGCAGCTGTAGGAGTTGATGAGTATTTTCGTGTCTCACATTGTGCTACGGCTAAGGAAATGTGGGGCGCTTTGCAAGTCACCCATGAGGGCACAAATGATGTAAAATTGGCTAGAATCAATACTTTGACGCAAGAGTTTGATCTCTTTCGCATAGAGCAAGGTGAAACCATCGCCGACATGCAAAAGAGATTTTCTCATATAATGAATCTCTTACATACACTTGGTCATGTAATTTCCAGTTCTGTTGCTACTAAAAAAATTTGAGATGTCTTAGCAGGGAATGGCAACCTAAAGTTACGGTAATTAAGGAAGCCAATGATCTAAATACTTTGGATCTCACAACACTATAGGGTAAGCTTCAAGAACATGAGTAAGAGATCATAAGCCTTGGAAAGCATGAAAAGAAAGAAAAGAAGGAAAAGTCAAGGGACTTGGAAAAGAATTCTATAGCACTAAAGGCTTCAAGCTCCAAGTCATCCACCTCAATTTCATGTGCAAGTGAATCAAGTGATGACGATGATAGTCCGGATGAAGATATGGGTCTATTCGTAAGAAAATATAATAGATTTCTCCAGAAAAACGAAATTCAACATTCTGATAAGAATCTCATCAATTATAGACGCCACTCTCAACCAAGCAAGCAATATGAAAGTAAGAAGCCTAAGTCACGAGGATCATGCTACCATTGTGGCAAACCTGGTCATTACAAGTCGGATTGTCCCTATTTGAAGAAAGACAAAGCCAAGACCAAAAATCAAAAGAAACCAACCAAAGCTAGAAGAGCATACATTTCTTGGGAGAGCGATAGTGATTCCTCAAGTAAAGGTTTCTCAAGTGATGAAGAAGAAACGGCCAACCTTTGTCTTATGGCTCATCATCATAAGAAAAAGAATGTAAGTCATGCTAAGTATGATCATGTTGATGAAATTTATTATTTAGAATTGTTAAATTCCTTCAATATTTTACATCAAGAGGCTAATGAAGCTTTCAAACGCTTAGCCTCAAACAAGAAAATCTTTTCATATCTAGAAAAAAAAGTTTCCAATTCCGAAAAGGAATTAGAAGCTCTTAAAGCATCTATGATATAAAATATTGAAGGAAAATGTGAAAAAGAAGAGAGACCTTGGTTTAAATGGCATGGATGTGAAACTTGTCATATTTGGCAAAAAGAAGTTAGAACTCTCAAAGCCAAATTAGACAAAGCTTTACAACCCAAGATTACATTTGCTATCGATCGCTCAAACTTCAGAAAAAGTATGATTAATCTCTATCAAAAATATACCTATGAAGTAAGGGATCAAGATAGAAAAATTAGATCTCACTTAGATATCTCTTGTCTATATTGTTGCAAGAAGGGACATACCATTAGTAAATGTCGATTTAGGAGATTCTTAGTTCCTAAAGGCATATAACAATTGTTCCCCAAAGGCAACAAATGTTTAACTCACACTCAAGGATCCAATGAATGTTGGGTACCTATCTCCCATGTTTGATTTTTCAGGTGGAATGTCTTCAGGCTCTCGAGAAAAGATGGTTTCTCGATAGTGGTTGCTTAAGACACATGACGGGTGATATTTCGCTATTCTTTGACTTTGTGGCAAAGAAGAAAGGATTTTTTACTTATGGTGATAACAAAAAGGGAGCAATACTCGGTAAAGGTAGTGTAGGTAATCCCTCATCCACCACTATCTCAGATGTCCTATTAGTTGAAGGCCTTAAACACAATCTTATTAGCATTAGTCAATCATGCGACAAAGGTTATAAAATTACTTTTATAAAAGATGATTGCATAATCAAACATAATGATAAGAAAGAGGATGTATTTAAGGGATTGAGGGTAAACATTGTGTATATGCTTGACTTGAATGAAGTGTCCCTAACAGGTGCTAAATGCTTAGTCTCCATAAGTGAAGACTCATGGCTTTGGCATAGGCGATTAGCACACGTTAACTTTGATTTTCTAAATAAAATCATATCTAAAGACCTTGTGGTTGGCTTACCCAAAATTAAATTTTCAAAAGATCATATATGTGATGCTTTTCAAATGGGTAAACAAACACGAGTCTCTTTTAAATCTAAAAATGTCATCTCTATAACGAAACCACTTGAACTCCTCCATATGGACTTATTTGGACCATCTAAAATTAAAAGTCTAGGTGGAAATTATTATGGCTTCGTTATAGTTGATGACTACTCTAAATTTTGTTGGACGATATTCTTAGAAAATAAAAGTGAGACTTTCTATGCTTTTGAAAATTTTGCCAAATTATCTCAAAACAAGTTGAATACAAAAATTGTTACCATCCGAAGTGACCATGGAGGTGAATTCAAAAATCACTTTTTTGATGAATTTTGTGAAAGAAATGGCATTGATCATAATTTTTCTGCTCCTAGAACACCTCAACAAAATGGAGTTGTTGAGCGTAAAAATCGTGTTCTAGAAGAACTTGGGAGAACTATGATCAATGAACATAGTCTTCCAAAATACTTTTGAGCCGATGCCATTAATACGGCTTGCTATATGCTAAATAGGATCTTGATACGTCCTATGCTCAACAAAACACCGTATGAACTTTTGAAAGGTAGAAAGCCAAATATTTCTCATCTTCATGTCTTTGATTGTAAATGTTTCGTATTAAATAATGGGAAAGAAAATCTTGGCAAACTTGACTCAAAAGCCGATGAAGGTATCTTTCTCGGATACTCTCAATCTAGTAAAGCATATAGGGTATTTAATAAAAGGTTACAAATTGTAGAAGAATCCGTGCATGTTTCCTTTGATGAATCCTGTCTAAAAATGGTCGGAAAGGGTATTTCTTTTAATGGTGCAGGTGCTTCTTCGGAAAGGATACTCAATGATCAAAATGAAAAGAGTAATGAGCCCCTCTTGAGACAGAAAAAGGGGAGATGGATCATGTGTCTAACAAAGAAGAAGAAGACACTCAACCAACAAATGAAATAAATCCTCCTTTGGAGTGGAAAGAGGGCAAGGATCATCCCATTGACAACATTCTTGGAGACATATCAAAGGGAGTAACTAGACGGTCTAAGATAAGTAACTTTTGTTATCATTTCGCATTTGTCTCTCAAATTGAGCCTAAAAACCCTAAAGAATCTTTATTCGATGAACATTGGTTTTTGGCAATGCAAGAAGAATTAAACCAATTCAAGAGAAATGAGGTTTGGGACCTTGTCCCCCCTCCGCGAGACCATCGAATAATTGGTACTAAGTGGGTATTTAGGAACAAACTTGATGAAAACATAATCATAACTCGCAACAAGGCGCGTCTTGTTGCTCAAGGGTATAACCAAGAGGAAGGCATCGACTATAAGGAAACTTATGCTCCGGTTGCCCGACTTGAGGCTATACGTTTGTTATTAGCTTATGCATGTTCACAAAACTTTAAGCTATTTCAAATGGATGTTAAAAGTGCATTCTTAAATGGTTATATTAATGAAGAAGTCTATGTATCTCAACCTCCCGTATTTGAAAATCACGATTTTCCTAAACATGTTTATAAACTTAAATGTGCCTTATACGGTCTTAAGCAAGCCCCTAGGGTTTGGTATGATCGGCTTAGCAAGTTCTTACTAGAAAAGGGATTCTCTAGAGGGAGGGTTGATACAACCCTCTTCATTAAGAGCCAATAAAATCACTCCATCTTAGTGCAAATTTATGTAGATGATATCATTTTTGGGTCTACTAACATCACCTTGGTCAAGGAATTTTCTAAAATGATGCAGAGGGAATTTGAGATGAGCATGATGGGGGAGTTAAACTACTTCCTAGGTCTTCAAATTAAACAACTTGAGGAAGGAACTTTTGTTAGCCAAACGAAGTACTGCTATGAGTTGCTCAAGCGCTTCGATATGGCAAACTCAAAAGTTATTGACACTATAATGCCTACCGCGGTTAGCCTAGATCGGGATGAACATGGTAAGCCGGTTGATGTAAAAAGGTATAGAGGTATGATCGGATCTCTTATTTATCTTATCGTTTCTCGTCCTGGCATTATGTTTAGTGTTTGCATGTGTTCTAGATATCAATCTTGTCCTAAGGAGAGTCATCTAAAAGCTGTAAAACGTATACTTAGGTATCTTTGTGGTACTCCTAAGTATGGACTTTGGTTCTCCAAGGGTAGTGATTGTTCTTTGGTTGGCTATTCCGATTCCGACTTTATGGGTTGTAAATTGTATAGGAAAAGCACAAGTGGCACTTCTCACTTCTTTTCAAACTCCTTAGTTCGTTGGAATAGCAAAAAGCAAGTTTCAGTTGCTTTGTCAACCGCCGAGGCAGAATATGTTGTGGCCGGTAATTGTTGTGCTCAAATGTTGTGGCTCAAACAACAATTAATCGACTATGATTTAAAACTTAATCATATTCCAATATTTTGTGATAACACAAGTGCCATCAATCTAACAAAAAATCCAGTTCTACACTCGCGCACTAAACATATTGAAATTAGGCATCACTTCCTTAGGGATCATGTAGAGAAAGGTGAAGTCGTGTTTGAGCATGTTGATAGCAAAAATCAACTTGTCGGTATTTTTACAAAACCACTAGCGAACGAACCATTCTTTCATATTCGTAGGGAACTCGGTGTCCTTGATATTTCAGATAGATCGCAACTCCAATGAGTTGCATTCCCTTTATTTATCTTTGTGTCTCTATGATTCGTGAATATTATCTTGGGCTAGCGACATGTAAGGGCATCGTATCGTTCAAATAAGTTCGGTAATATCCTTCCTACTCTTTCTCATCAGTGATCATTTTGCTTAAATGTTGGTGCTATGAAATGATTAAATGCTTTGTGTGTTATTGCTTCTGTGCATGCGTACTTGTTTATTATGTTCAATTAATGTCTACAAAACCTACATGCCATGAAATACAAGAAATTTCAAATATTTACATACATGAGCCGACCTATAACTCTGAGCGGTCGGTGCACGCCTGATTGAGAAACATATTTACGCCTATTTTACTGGAATGCGTCGACTCATCCCTGCATAGGTCGACGCATTACGGTTTGGCAGCCCATCATATCCTAGTTTGTATTGTGTGGTTCCAATTGCATGCATCCATTTGCTGTGTTGTTGTTCCCTCTTGCTAGCATTCATCCGGCCTCTCTCTCCAAATCTCAAAACCCTAAAAACCCACTGTGTCATTTCAACTCCAAATCTCTCCAAACCTCCATCCATGGCTTCTAGGGCAACAAAGAAAAGAAGTATCAGAGGTAGTTCTTCAAATCAAACTCCGGTTACTCCTCTATCACTTCTTCCTTCTGATCTCACTAAAAAATATGATGAAAAGTTTGCTAGAAGAAGGTTGGTTAGGCAATTTTGTGCCTTCTGTAACACTCTTAAACGCCTGCATATCTCATATATGGTGGAATTGTTGGACCATCAAAAGGTGTTTCCATTCCTTGAGTTGGATGGAGACTACAACGAGGTACTCGTCAAGGTATTCTATGCGGGTATACAAGGTAAATTCTCTGATCACCAATTTTCATACAGAATTGCTAATAAGGTTGTCAAAGTAGATGATGAAATTTGGAAAACTTTTGAGTTGTTCCCTGTTGACACTGATACTGTTAAAATCACCAACACTAAGCTTCCTGCATACTATGACTTCAAACATGCCTTAAACTCCATGTTAAAACGACCATGTCCTGAGAATTTTGTGCAAAGTAGTGCTCTTCCAAAAACTGTCACAACGGGTCAATTGATTCCTCTAGCTCAAATTATGCAATGGATTGTGTCAAGGATAATTCGCCCTAAAAAGGGTGGGTTGTCCCGTATTGATCAACCTGAGGTTATGTTAATTTGGGTATTCTAAACAAAATTAAGATTAATTGGCCGTATTATATCACTAGCCGGTTATTTGCATTGAGGGATTCCCCTAGAGGATCTGCCTTGGGGTATCCATCATTCATTCATGTAATTCTAAGTCAAGCAAACCTTGATCTTACTGGTATTTCACCTACACCTATTCTGCCGGATTTAGATTTTACCTCCAAAACTCTCGCACTTATGGGTCATCAATGGAATCCCCAGCTTGGTAAGTACAAGTACTTTGTGAAGTCAAACTCAGTAATGGTTCAAAGTGAAGATGTTGAACAGGATGATAAAATGGAAGATGCTGAGGGAGATGAAGTTGGTACTGAGAATCAAGAAAGTGCTAAAGAGGACAAAGAAACTCACGAAGGCAATGATGACCATGAGCCTCATAGATCCTATGATGAGGTGATGCATAAACTTGAGGAAATGCACGTCCACCATCATGAAGACATGGTATTAGCAACTGAACAAATTAACAATATTACTGGAATAGTCAACCTTCAAAACATTCAGTTCAATAATTATGCTAGCCTCCAAGACGCCGATATAACACTCTTCATGAAATGATGGAAACACAAAACAAAAACTTGGTAAACTTTCAGTCGGCTTTCATGGCTCGCTTTCCACCAAACCAACCAAAATACAATGAGGAACAACAACATTAGTCAATGCTTGTCGCTTTATTTCTTGCTTATTATGCTTATATTATCATGGTTTTGTATTAAACTGTTTTACTTCCCGTACTACTTTGTGTTTTATTTTGGGTTTGTAATAATGAACATCGTATTGTTTTACTTTATTGGTTATTGCTTCTATTTTTGTTTGCACTTGCTTCATATTGTGTGTATGTTAGTTTGTGTTCTTTTTGCAAATTTTCAAAATATTGGTCACTCTATGTTTTTTGGTTCTCTTAATCCATGTCCTTGTTTCTTTTTTATGTTGTCAAAGGGGGAGAAGGAAAGGAATGCACAGCCACAGCAGAAATATGCAATATCTCAGGGGGAGGATAATTGGATGATTCGCAAGGTTGACTCGCAACCATTGAGACGATTCATATTTGACGTTTTTTCCATCATCAAAAAGGGGGAGTATGTGAGGAAAAAGTGAAAGAACTGAGTTTTAATGCTTGTCAAAAACCTATCTATGCAAATATGTCATGCTTCAAACATGTGCAAGTGAGAAACATCAAAAACAAGCATTTTTCTCAAAACAGGCTGCATGAGCAGACTCATGGAACCTTAGGTCGGCTCATGAGAAAAAGATTTTGGCTTGGAAACATTCGGGAAGGCGCACGCCTTCTCTATGCTTCGACGCATAGTTCTGGGAGAACATGAGGCGGCGCATCAGGGAATGAGTCGGCGCATGACTGAAAGAATTCCAACCTCTCTCGCTCGGGAAGGCACACGCCTTCTCTATGCATCGACACATAGTTCTGGGAAAACATGAGTCGGCGTATCAGACAATGAGTCGGCGCATAACTGAAGGAATTTCAACCTCTCTCGCACGGGAAGGCACACGCCTTCTGTATACCCTGCATGAGCCGATGCATCGCTATATTGTCTCATTTTTCTGCTATGTTATTACATTATAGGAATCACTTATATATATTGTTTGGCCTCTATTTTCCAAGTAAAAACAAGAAAAAGTGAAAGATAGACACAAGAGCTCTCTTCATCTTCAACCTCTCATCAACCATCAACAACTACACACAATCATTTTTGTTGATCAAGTTTTCGGGATTGTGTTGATAACGTCCGAATTGAAAGTGCGATTTCAGATTTGGGTAGAGATCTTTGTGGTTTTTTTATTGAATAAAACCATTGGGGTTTTGTCCTCCAAAATTGGGAGTTTTTATCACAAGTCTTTACTTCATTGAATTCATACGAGCTAAGGGATTGGAAGACCGTGAGGTGTTCAATCGGGTAGCGATAACCGGAGAATTGTGAAGAAGGATTTGGGGCCAATTTCTGTGGTTCAAAATCATTCAAGGTATAAGAAGATTTTGTTCAAGATTTGGCATACTTGATTCATCTAGAATCAAGGGAAGAGGAGTGCAACATATAAGATTCATCAAGTGACTTTGAATTATGGTGATTGAATCTTCTCTTAAAAACTTTGCAAAATTAATTTCATATCCTAATTCTAGATTCTAGAATTGGGGGTAGAGTAGCCCACGCGAGGACGACGGGGTGAACTGCCTTAACAAACATTGTGTCTATTTTAGTTTTCTGCATTTTATTTCTATCTGCTTGAATTTGTGAGTTATCAATTCTTTCATTCATACATAATAATTATAGTGACAAACTAAAACTTTACACCTCATATAGCATTCATTTGAATCGCTATAATCACTATAATTTGAGTATAACTAAACCTTGTGTAGTACGTACACCAAGTGTTTGGTGAATTTACAACTCACAAATTTGCTTTATCTTCTCCGCAACTAATTGGTAATAACTTACACCTTGTTAAAACTTGCTAAAGCAATTCATCATATTCAATTCTAGTGTGATTCTATTCTCATCATTTTCATTAAATTGGTTTGCATATCCGATCTTTCCAATACGTAAAGTTTAGACGATCAGATTCAGGGTTGTAGCTCTCTGATAAAAACAATTTTATAAAAAGCAAAAAATTTCAAAGGGATCTATTCAACCCCCCTTCTAGATCCATCACATCGTCTAACAGGGTCGAGATCATCTTCATTTTCATCTCTCAACAATTGCAGTCTTGGGGCTGCAGGTGTCGAAGTTGAGTTGCATTCTTCCATCTAAAATCTCTTAAGAATTTCTCCCGCATATCTTCTTTGATGCATCATTAAACCTCTACTACTCTTGTAAAATACGATGCCAAGGAAATATGAAATCTCACCCAGATCAGGCATTTCGAATTCCTTGCTGAGATCACCTTTGAAGTCTTCGATCTCACTTTTCCAGCTACCTGATATCAACAAATCATCGATATAGAGACATAGTATAAGAAATTTACTATTTCTTCTTCTTACATATACTCCATGCTCAGTTGTGCACTTCAAAAATTCCTTCTTCCTTAGGAAACTATCAATTTTCTTATTCCAAGCTCTTGGAGCTTGTTTCAATCCATACAGGGCTTTATGTAGCTTGTACACCTTTCTCTCTTCGTCATGTTTCACAAACCCAACTGGTTGTTTAACATAAACTTCTTTGTCTAAGGGTCCATTCAGGAATGCAAACTTTAAGTCCATCTGACACAAATGTCATTTGTTTATTTATGTTAGACCAATAACCAACCTAATTGTTTCGATCCTAGTAACAGGGGCAAAAACTTCATTGAAGTTTATTCCTTCTTTTTGTAGAAATCTTTTCACCACAAGCCTTGCTTTGTGTCGAGTTACTTCCCCTTTGGAATTTATTTTCGATTTGTATACCCACTTGACATCAATTGCCTTCTTACCTTGAGGAAATTCGATAAGTGACCAAGTGTTTTTGTCTTTGATAGATTTCACTTCTTCGTTCATTACTTTCACCCACTTCGAATCCTTCAATGCTTCAGCTGCATTGACAGGTTCGACATCTGCATAGAAAGCATAATGTACCAACTCACCATCATTATCTATCACATCATCTGATGTAATCACACAATCTTGTAATCTTGTAGGCATGCGTCTTGTTCTTTGAGGTATGCTTGTACTTGGTTGATATATAAATGTTGGTTCATCTTGTCGAACTTCTCTTTCGACTTGAGTTTCTGGTTCATCAAGTAGGATTCCTACTGAATCTTTCTTGACACTTTTAGTCCAATCTTATTCTTTAAGTTCATCTATGATCACGTCCCTGTTGATCACAATCTGCTTGTTCACTGGGTCGAATAACTTGTAACTTCCTATCGAATGATATCCAACTAGAATAATTTGACTCGACTTGTCATCAAGATTTCTTCTTAACTGATCTGGCACATGTATATGTGCAATAGATCCAAATACCTTTAGATGAATCAATCTAGGCTTCACACCAGACCAAAATTATTCTAGATTAATTCCTTCTTGCTTCTTTGTAGGACATCTGTTCAAAATGTATGTTGCAGTTGACACACCTTCACCCCAAAACTCTTTAGGTAAATTCTTGCCTTTCAACATACTTCTCGCCATATTCATGATGGTTCGATTCTTCCTTTCTGCAGTTCCATTATGCTGTGAAGTATAGGGTGGCATCACCTCATGCACAATCCCTTCCTTTTCACATAACCTGTCGAATTATTTCGACACATACTCTCTTTTGTACCCCAAAATTTTCCATCTTATTTCTCAAGTAATCTCTCACAAGATCTCCTTTGGTTCAAGACTACACAAGGATTGATCAGCTCAAGACACTTCCTCAAGAACTGATAATTGAAAATTAAGGTTTGAGTTTGCACAAGGACAAATGAACTTTTAATGCCCCATATGACTTTCATGGATCATTTTGTACCCTCAAGATTTCTCATGTCAAGTTTCAAGTCTTGGATCACATTTTTGCTCAGTCAATTGATCAGTTGATCTAAAATCAACTGTATTGGGGAAAAAGTCAACTATGGTCAATTTACAGTCAAACTTCATAATTTTTTATCCACATCAACATTATGAACTCATATATGTCAATTGATCAAGTTTGGATCACAATTCCTCAAGAAATTTGATCAGATCATCAAAAGGGCAAACTGGTCAAAATTAGGGTTTTGATTGAGGAGGTTCAATTTTAACTTTTGACCTAACAAATGACTTATTGGTTTAAGACATGACCTCAAGGATTCAAATACATCATTTTGACCTAATGGTGTGGCTCAAAACACATCTCAAGATTATTATATTGACAGATGAATTTCAGTCAACTGATGAAAAGTCAAATGTACACTGAAAAGTCAAACTTTGCTTTTTTAATCAAAGTCAAGTTCAAAAATCACATTTTCAACAAGGCATGTCAAAATATGAAGATTGTTCATCAAGAAATCAAGAAAGTCAAAATTCATTTTGAAAAGTCAAACTTTTCAAGACTTGGAAATTTTTCTAAGTGTCTTTTATACATGATAATTTCATTACTTCATACCATTCTTTCACCAAGATGCAAGATGATTCAAGGAAAACTTCCAACTTGAAAGTTGTAGATCTCAATGAGATCTAAAACAATGTAGAGCGAGACTTTTCTAGAAATGCTTGGATTCTAAGTTATAAATTCATGAAGTCATGGCATTTTTGAATAAACACTTAGGGAAATTTTCAGCAGTTTTGGTCAGGTTTTTATCCCAACTTCTTGGCCAATTTTCATCAAGTTACAGTTTGATTTA
Source organism: Vicia faba (assembly GCA_948472305.1). Taxonomy (NCBI): domain Eukaryota; kingdom Viridiplantae; phylum Streptophyta; class Magnoliopsida; order Fabales; family Fabaceae; genus Vicia; species Vicia faba. The sequence goes on along the minus strand of OX451738.1, from coordinate 1,635,603,560 downwards.
ACAAAAGTGGTCAACATGAAAGTTGTAGGGGGTGTTTCAAGCTTTCCAAAACATCCAAGAGCATGAATTTATCATATTTGAGCTAGGAGATTCAAGGGCCTGAAGTTTGGCATTCATTCTTGAATTGCAAGCCATTTTTATTGAAGAACACATAATCCAATTGGCATGCTATGCTGCATAATCTTACTTTGCAGGCCTTGTGACTTGAAAATCTTATCATAATTTAATGTTTACACAAACGTTTGAGCTATGGTCCATTTGGTTTAAGCATTGTCCAATTGATCTTTCCATTTTTGGCACAAAGTTGACATTGCCATTCTTGCAAAGTAGCTTTAATCACAAAGTCAGCTCTGCTTGAGCCTCTAACTTATTCCTTCTACACACACTCAACATACAAAATCAGAAGGGCGTGCTTAAAGTGTCCAACAACTCTATGCAACAAAGTACAAAGCATTGGAACTATGATCTTCAAGCTTGCTTCAAGTACAATCTAACCTAGCCATAACATATGATTCAAAAATCTGAGTTTGTTTCAAGCCTAAAACCTTCTCTATAAATAGAGAGGCCAATTGCAAGAGAAAGGGGCCAGAAAATAGAAGGATAAACTAACACTCAAAATCATTTTTACTGTCAAAAACCAGATTTGTCCACAAAACTTCCATTTTTGAGCTTTGAAGTCCAAATCTTTGAATCTCATACCTTGCAAGTTTTCTCCAAACAAAACATCTAAATACTTCACATACACCATATAGAATTTGTTCAAACATAAGAATAAATTTTGTAACATTACTATCACCATCTTCCAAACTCAAAGAAAATATACATTGCAACTTGACTTGGTTGGAGCGGTTAAAATATTTTCAGCATAAAAGGAAGGTTGGAGTTACTTCAAGAATGTTCAAAGGATCTCGATCAATCACCACTTTGCATCTGAAAACACCTGTACGTGTTCTAAAGCTTCCGCTTCGAGAGGTAAACTTTCTCAAACTGTGATATCATTGTTCATACATCATTTGCTTTTGTGCTCAAAAGATATAACAAGACAGATCAAAGAGAAAAAACTAACAAAAAGCCAGACCAGAGGCTGACACGGGTGCCCGTGTCACACGACACGGACGTGTCAGCTTAGTTAGGTTAAAAACATAGTAAAATGCAGGGACAGGGGATGACACGGGTGCCCATGTCAAACGACACGGCCCGTGTCAGAGCTACTGGTTCAGACACGAGTAGAAAAAAGATGAACAGAGGCTGACACGGGAGCCCGTGTCACACGACACGGCCGTGTCAGATTGGCTGGAACAAAAAATAGTGTAGAGAAGTCATGGACAGGTCCTGACACGGGTGCCCGTGTCACACGACACGGCCTGTGTCAACCCAGGCACCAAATTTCTTGATTTTTTGAGATTTTTTAGTTTATTTTGGACATATTGCATTGCTTGGAAATGACCTAACACTGTAAAACCTTTGTTTTCAAATGAAACCTCAAAAATATTTTTCTAAACAATTAGTTTTTTTTTTAAAGTTAACTTAGACTTAGATTTTCCTTCAATGAAATTAATTAAAAAACCTTTTCTAAAAAAACCCTAAAAATACTTTCTTGATTAATTTTATTTCTTTTAAACTAGGGTTTAATTTTACTTATTTTAATTAATTATTTTCTTTTAGACAATTAGGTTAAAACCCTTAATAAAAACCAAACAAAATCATTTATTTTTCCATTTATCTTCTTGTACATTATAATTCCAATTCTTGTATATTATTCAATATGGTTGTAATAGATAATTAGGTTTAATTTTCTTGCAATCCCCATTTTTAAATTTGTATACCCCCTCCCCTAATGATGTAATAGTGTAGTAATTTTACTTTCCGCCATTTATCGCTTTAATATAAATGCTAGTAATTAGGGTTTGTATGGTAAGACTAAAATCAACAAATATCAAACCCTAATTCAAGACAATATAATGCATGTATATCAAACACATTTGCACACTTGCACCCTTAGGGTAATTCCACTTTGTTGCCTTACAAAAATGGCCATGTTATGCATGTGGGATATCTTAGCAAAAGCAATCAAAATACAAGATCATAGTCTCTCGATGACGCTATCAATGTTGCCTTTCAAAATGATCTTAGTCCCTCAAATAGAATTGCTAAGATATCTCACAACATTGCTATCATGGATATACGATGACCCACGCCCGTCCCTTTTACGTCCAAAGGTAAGGCTTCTTACCAAATCAATGGTAAGATAGCAATATCAAAGAAAAGGAAGAAATGAACTAAGACTTGTGAGTAGGTAGATTGTTCCTAGTTGCTTGATCATTTTCAAATTAAACATCCTTGCTTACTTTCAAAATAAACACCAACACTTTCAAAAACACTTTCAAAACATTTTCCAAACATGGAACATTTTCAAAAGATCAACACTTTGTATATGTTCTTACGAATGAGAACTATTACAAAGTTTGCCTAAACGAAGGCGCCTTTTCAAAATACTTTCAAAAACCACGCAAAGCATATTTTTAAACAAAAAGAAAGTGATCTAGCAAGCAACTAAGATCCCATAGATAACTATGGATGAAAATGGTGCTAACACCTTCCCTTTTCATAATCTAACCCCCGAACTCAAGAAATAATCTCAAAGGTCTTTCTTGTTCTTTTCAACCTTTCCTTTTGGATAAAAGAAAAGTAGGTGGTGACTCTAGCTAACCGCAATATTTGCGATAAAACGCAAAACATCTCAAGTCAGTTCTTCCACTGTATTACACTCTCCACCACCATCAGTTCTCAAAACTTTGATTTTTCGACCACTTTGTCTTTCGATCATAGACTTAAACTTGGAAAATACCTCGATCACTTCACTTTTCTTCTTGATTAGGTAAGTCAACATCTTTCGACTGAAATATCTATGAATGTAACAAAGTATTTGTTACCTCCCAACGAATCCACCTGGATTGGTCCACATACATCAGAGTATATGACTTCAAGAATAACCTTCGACTTGCTTCCAGAATCCTTGTTGAACCTATTCTTGTGCTGCTTTGCCTGCACACATTCCTTACATACCTTGTTTGGAATGTCAATTTCTGGCAATTCTGAAACCATATTTCTTCTCTTCAAATCTCTGACGTCTCTGAAGTTGAGATGGCCTAGTTGATAATGCCATATCCATTCATCTCTGCTAGCTGCAGTCAAAAGGCACTTGTGCTCCATCATATTTAGTTTGATCTTGAAGGTTCTATTCTGAGACATAGGAGCCTTCAAGATTAATCTTCCATTTGATTCGATGAATCTAATCATCTTATCTTCGATCGACACTTTACAATTATTTTCGACCAACTGTCCTATACTGAGCAAATTTCTCTTCATGCCTGGTATGTACAACACATTGGAAATTACTGACCTCTTTCAATCTTTCATCATAATCATAACATCTCCAATACCTTCAGCTGCTAGGATATTGTCATTTGCGAATTTTACCATATTTTTCATTGAGGGCTTTATATTGACAAACCAGTCTTTCCTTCCAGACATATGTGATGAGCATCCTGAGTCCAAGTACCAATTGATCCTTGAATCTATCTTCATCTCTTGTTGTGACCATCAGCATCATCTCTTCTTCTTCATGTTTTGTAAACTTTACATCACTTTCTTGATTCTTTAGTTTTTCTGGATAATCACTCGAATAGTGATCATACTTCTGACAATTGTAACATTGAATTTGACTCTTGTAAGGTTTTCGACCACCACTTCTTCCTCTATTTGGAACACCACCTCTTTGGTTGCCTTGGTATGGTCTTCTCTGATTCGACACGTTTCCTTCGTTCTGGTTTCCTCTACCAATCGATTTGTTGTAGCCGCCTCTACCTTTATCGAACAACTTTCCTATGCCTTTGGTTTCTTTTGATGAATGTGTCTACAAATCCACATCACTCTTCGACTTGCCTCCAACTCTTTCAGTTTTTTTCATGAGATTCAAGCGTCCCTTGAATCTCTTCCTTTGTTAATTTCGACAAGTCTTTCCCCTCTTCTATAGCCACCACCATATGGTCGAACTTAGGAACCAAAGATCTCAAGATCTTTGAAACAACAACTCTTGTTGTTAATGTTTCTCCATATGCCTTGATTTGATTCACTAGTTTTGTAATCCTAGTGAAGAAATCAGATATGCTCTCACTATCTTCCATCTGAAGCAATTCATATGTTCTCTTGTGAGTTTGTAACCTCACTTCTTTCACCTTTTCTGCACCACCAAAATACTTCTCAAGAACCTCCCAATCTTCTTTTGCAGATTCGGAATCACTCACTTTTTCAAAATTTTCTAGACTCAGACATTGATGAATTATAAAGAGTGCTTTATAACTCAGCTTCTCAGATTCTGTGTGATTCTTCTTTTCTTCTTCTGAAGCATTTTCTCCAAGCGCTTCCAATTCATCCTTTACAAGATCCCAAAGACCTTGACACCTGAATAAAACTTTCATCTGTTTGCACCAATTCTCATAGTTGTCTACTTTCAGAATTGGTAGAGTTGCTAGATAATTTGCATTCCCATAACTCGCCATTGTGAATTCTTCTTCTTCCTCAATCGTTCTTGATCGATACTTCCCTTGAATTGATTAACCGGACTCTTGATACCAGATGTTGGAAATCCACCAAATATCTATGATGAGTTTTTACTAATATTGATGAACAAGATTAATATCACCACACAATGACAATGAATTATGAGAAAAGAAAAGAAAGAAGACAATTATTTTCTGCAGAGTTTCTCTCTGCCCACAAACTGCGGATAACTTTATTAATCACTTACAATTGCAAATGTTGTGATTACAATGAATTGACTTAATTACAAAATTAGGGGTTACTCTCTCTATTTATAGATTTAGGTTAGCTTTCTCCCCAAGTCAAAGCCTAAAACTATAAAAGCCCAAAATACTTATTTTGGTACTAAATCAAATCTATCTATTTTAGATCTAAATAAAATTTATCTAAATCTAAAATCAATTAAATATGTGCGTAGCTTGCCTTGATCCACAAGCTCTTTGACTGGGCAACCTCCTTTCGACACACACACTATTTCGACACAATCGAATTACAATTTAACATGACAAACATTTCTTTGAATCATATGGTTTTACAAAACCAATTTTGATTCTTTGGTTCAAATAATTTGGTATGATTCAATATGGTTTTTCCGATTTTGACTGACCTCGAGTTTTAAAAGGTTGACAAGAACGAATTCACCACTAATTCCCAGTCTAACTAGTTGAATTGGTCGAGTAGATTCTTCGTCTAATAGGCTATATAAACACCCTGACTGAGAGACTTGGAGATTCCTCGTGCGAGATTCGGCATATAAAAATCGCCCAAGAGGCGTGACTAAAGTCTAGCTCGAGTGACATAGAGTCTTGTCTGAGGGCTTGATAGAAGTCCCACCCAAGAGGTCCAATGTATCCCATGAGGGACTTGGAATCTCATCATCATTTCCCAATATAACTTTGCTTAAGGAACTAAGCGTTCCTATCAAACAGTCTATCTAAACTCCCTGACCGAGAGACTGGAGTTTCCTCGGGTGAGATCTAACATATAAATTTTTTCCTAGAGGTACACCTGAAGTCTAGCTCGAGAGACTTAAAATCTTGTCTAGAGACTTGATAAAAGTCTCGCTCTAGAGGTCTATCGCCTCGCCTGAGAGACTTTGATTGATATATGCTAGGCTCAATATAAATTTTCATTAGGAACTAAGAGTTCCCATCAAACATGATATTTAAACTCCCTGATTAAGTGAGTTAGAGTTTCCTCATGCTAGATCTAACATATAAATATCTTTCAAGAGGTACCATCGAAGTATAGTATAAAGGTTTAAATTAACTTTAAACATTCAATCATGTGGTTAAAATTAATAACATTAAAATTCTCCTCCCCCTAGTTGCTTATCAAAATTGGTACTTACACCAATTATATATCACTACAAATTTTCTTCATGTATACTTGGATGAATAAGTTTACATGAAAATCCCACATGGATTGGATGTTTCTCATAAAAATATAGCTTGTAAGTTAAAAAGATCCATATATGATTTAGAACTAACTAGTAGACAATGAAATCATAAGCTAACTGTCACACTTCTTGAATTAAGTTTTATTCTAAGTCTAACTATCCTTTATTCACTAAGAATGAAAATAATTATTTCACAGCTTTTTAGTTTATAATGACAACCTTTTACTTGCAGCTAAAAACATAAATTTGAATTTTACAAAATTAAATAAGTGCTAGATAGATGCTAAGTTCAATATAAAAGACTTAAGCAATATAAAATAGGATTTTGTCTTTGAGGTTTCACGATCATCTCATGGAATATTCATTTGATAAAGGAAGTACATTCTTGATCTCCTTCAAGAGGCTGACCTCCTGGTGCAAAACCAGTTTCTACACATATCGGTCCTAGCCATAAATTGTTTACCAAATCTGATAAATTACTCATTAACCTTACTTGTTTAAGGAGTTTAATTTGTAAGTTTCTATACTTAACACATACAAGGCATTTTTCTATTTGTAAGTTGAGTTAATTTCTCTTAAAACCAACAAAGATTTACCTGTAAGTTGCACTTAGAATACTCAGGTACATCAAGCAGGATCCAATATGAGGAATGTTGATCAAATGGAGTTATCCATACACCCTAACAAGATTCACAAACTAAAGTTTTAGGGCATGCACAAACTAAATTCTTTATTCAGAGCTCTGTCTCACAAACTTGAAATGTTTGACATACATTCCTGTTTAAGTGAGAGTGTTAAACATAACAATAATTAATTCGTCATGAGTTACTTAAACATTTTAGAAATACACATCTGATAAACAAATATTTAATAGTTTGACTTTGTTCACCAAATGTTAACTTTTCCATCAACTTTGCCTTTTAAGTAAACCTAGTTTCTCAAATTCATCAATATAAGAAAAGAGACAACAACTACAAATATCATCATGTATACATAATATAATTACAATAATGATTTAGAATTAATCTTATAAATAGGATAGAAATTTTAAGTTGTATTATATATATATATATATATATATATATATATATATATATATATATATATATATATATATATATATATATATATATATATATATATATATATATATATATATATATATATATATATATATATATATATATATATATATATATATAATGGAAAATTTTGTCCGAATGTTGAAAATTAAAAACAATATTAAAAAACAAAGGTGTTAAAGTCGTTGAAAGAATAAGACAAACGTGCTCCGCAAATCTTAGTTCAATTGGAAAAATTTAATGTTGTTAGGTTGGATGCTAACACTAGGTTTGAATCTTGGCACTCACGATTATATGTGCAAGTTTCTAGTTGATGTATTTTAGAAGTAGCTTCAATTTTCTTGGCTTGTCCAACCACTTACCTCCCTTTTTATTTTCTTTGTATTCCTATTGGGTAAAATCCGTGTAGAAGATCAACTTAGGAACCTATCCTTGCAAATATTTGAAGCAGGTTCAACTCGTGGCATGGAAAATTCATTTCGTATGGAGAACATGTAGTTCTTTTAAACATTGTCTTGAACTCAATTCCCTTGTTCTTTTTCTCCTTCTACAGGGCACCAAAGATGGTTATTAAATAAAGTATTCAAATTCAGCAGGATTTTATTTGGAAAAGGGAAAAGAATAAATGAAGAATCAATTGGGTTTCGTCGATGTAAGTCTTTAATTCTAACTATGGATGTTGTTGGTTTGGACATCAAGCACTACGAGTTGTTAATGTTGTGTTGCTAAGTAAGTATGCATGGAAAATTATCAACGAATAATTTTCTATATGAAGTACAATTCTCGCTTTCAAATATGGTGATGTTAAAAGTTTGGTGTTGTACCCAAATTTTTATCCCTAAGATCCCTTCATCATATCATATCAATTCAATCACAACAAGATCACACATTAGGGTTTGGTTCTTCTCCCTATCTTTAGTTTTGCTCTAGGAGGAATCACCAAGCACTTTGACTTGTATTTTATGATCATTTATGTTTTGTATTGATTATCCTTTAACTAATAAATACAATGAGTGTTTGCCCCAATTGTTGATGATATAGGTGAAAGCACAATACATTCCATCAAGATTGATATATGGATTCATGAGCTCATATATGTCAATTGATCAAGTTTGGATCACAATTCCTCAAGAAATTTGATCAGATCATCAAAAGGACAAAATGGTCAAAATTAGGGTTTTGATTGAGGAGGTTCAATTTTGACTTTTGACCTAACAAATGACTTATTGGTTTAAGACACGATCTCAAGGATTCAAATACATCATTTTGACCTAATGGCGTGGCTCAAAACACATCTCAAGATTATTAGATTGACAGATGAATTTCAGTCAACTGATGAAAAGTCAAATGTACACCGAAAAGTCAAACTTTGACTTTTTTAATCAAAGTCAAGTTCAAAAATCACATTTTCAACAAGGCATGTCAAAATATAAAGATTGTTCATCAAGAAATCAAGAAAGTCAAAATTCATTTTAAAAAGTCAAACTTTTCAAGACTTAGAAATTTTTCTAAGTGTCTTTTATACATGATAATTTCATTACTTCATGCCATTCTTTCACCATGATGCAAGATGATTCAAGGAAAACTTCCAACTTGAAAGTTGTAGATCTCAATGATATCTAAAACAATGTAGAGCGAGACTTTTTCTAGAAATTCTTGGATTCTAAGTTATAAATTCATGAAGTCATGGCATTTTTGAATAAACACTTAGGGAAATTTTCAGCAGTTTTGGTCAGGTTTTTATCCCAACTTCTTGGCCAATTTTCATCAAGTTCCAGTTAGATTTAACAAAAGTGGTCAACATGAAAGTTGTAGGGGGTGTTTCAAGCTTTCCAAAACATCCAAGAGCATGAATTTATCATATTTTAGCTTGGAGATTCAAGGGCCTGAAGTTGGGCATTCATTCTTGAATTGCAAGCCATTTTTGTTGAAGAACACATAATCCAATTGGCATGCTATACTGCATAATCTTACTTTGCAGGCCTTGTGACTTGAAAATCTTATCATAATTTAATGTTTACACAAACTTTTGAGCTATGGTCCATTTGGTTTAAGCATTGTCCAATTGATCTTTCCATTTTTGGCACAAAGTTGACATTGCCATTCTTGCAAAGTAGCTTTAATCACAAAGTCAACTCTGCTTGAGCCTCTAACTTATTCCTTCTACACACACTCAATATAAAAAATTAGAAGGGCATGCTTAAAGTGTCCAATAACTCTATGAAACAAAGTACAAAGCATTGGAACTATGATCTTCAAGCTTGCTTCATGTACAATCTAACCTAGCCATAACATATGATTTAAAAATCTAAGTTTGTTTCAAGCCTAAAACCTTCTCTATAAATAGAGAGGCCAATTGCAAGAGAAAGGGGCCAGAAAATAGAAGGATAAACTAACACTCAAAATCATTTTTACTGTCAAAAACCAGATTTGTCCACAAAACTTCCATTTTTGAGCTTTGAAGTCCAAATCTTTGAATCTCATACCTTGCAAGTTTTCTCCAAACAAAACATCTAAATACTTCACATACACCATATAGAATTTGTTCAAACATAAGAATAAATTTTGTAACATTACTATCACCATCTTCCAAACTCAAAGAAAATATACATTGCAACTTGACTTGGTTGGAGCGGTTAAAATATTTTCAGCATAAAAGGAAGGTTGGAGTTACTTCAAGAATGTTCAAAGGAGCTCGATCAATCACCACTTTGCACCTGAAAACACCTGTACGTGTTCTAAAGCTTCCGGTTCTAGAGTTAAACTTTATCAAATTGTGATATCATTGTTCATACATCATTTGCTTTTGTGCTCAAAAGATATAACAAGACAGATCAAAGAGAAAAAACTAACAAAAAGCCGGACCAGAGGCTGACACGGGTGCCTGTGTCACACGACACGGACCGTATCAGCTTAGTTGGGTTAAAAACATAGTAAAATGTAGGGACAGGGGATGACACGGGTGCCTATGTCAAACGACACGACCCGTGTCAGAGCTACTAGTTCAGACACGAGCAGAAAAAAGATGAACAGGGGCTGACACGGGAGCCCGTGTCACACGACACGGTCGTGTCAGATTGGCTGGAACAAAAAATAGTGCAGAGAAGTCATGGACAGGTCCTGACAAGGGTGCCCGTGTCACACGACACGGCCTGTGTCAGCCCAGACACCAAATTTCTTGATTTTTTGAGATTTTTTAGTTTATTTTGGACATATTGCATTGCTTGGAAATGACCTAACACTGTAAAACCTTTGTTTTCAAATGAAACCTCAAAAACATTTTTCTAAACAATTAGTTTTTTTTTTAAAGTTAACTTAGACTTAGATTTTCCTTCAATGAAATTAATTTAAAAACCTTTTCTAAAAAAACCCTAAAAATACTTTCTTGATTAATTTTATTTCTTTTAAACTATGGTTTAATTTTACTTATTTTTAATTAATTATTTTCTTTTAGACAATTAGGTTAAAACCCGTAATAAAAACCAAACAAAATCATTTCTTTTTCCATTTATCTTCTTGTACATTATAATTCCAATTCTTGTATATTATTCAATATGGTTGTAATAGATAGTTAGGTTTAATTTTCTTTCAATCCCCATTTGTAAATTTGTATACCCCCTTGTTGTACCTTAAATTTTGCCCCTAACTTTTTCAGTCGCACTTTCATACCATATTTTATCATCCAGTCACAATCATTAATAAATAGCTTCATTCATCACATTTGCATCCTATCTTTAAGTTTACTCTTGTGTTGTTGACTAACTTCTAATCAAATTGCAAAAAAATATTTGTCTTTGTCTTTGCATATTTGTGTTTTGTAGGTACCGAGTCGAAGCATATGGCAAATAACATTTTCCGGTATTATTTCCCTAAAATCTGTATTTGCGAAGAAAAAAGAATTAAAAAAAAATTCATTTTTTTTCACTGTACAATCGATTGCTCCTAGAGTGCAATCGATTGCACAAAGTGAATTTTGCGCAATTTTTGGAAAGATACACTGTGCAAATTGATTTGCACTGTAGTGCAATCGATTGCACAACATGAAATTTGAAAAAAATCAGCATTTTAAAATTGTAAAATTTTGGCTCCAATTTTTCTTCATTTTTGAAAGATGTATCATTAATTCAAATTTTAGTGCTAATTTTTCATTTTTAAGAAGAATTATCATTAATTCAAATTTTGGCTCTAATATTTGAAAGAATTATCATTAATTCAAATTTTGGCTCTAATTTTTGAAAGAGTTATCATTAATTCAAATTTTGGCTCCAAGATTCAATTACCAAATTACCACTAATCTCAATCCTAAAATCTATAAATAGAGCCCTCATTTCATTCAAATTTAAAGCTTTTGATAGCCAAATCCATCTTGCTAAAAAATCTCTCAATTCTCTCCATCTACCAAATTCACTCAAAGCTCCATTTTCAAAAAGTTAGTAAGCTTTGCATTGAAGCTTACTAATCTTTGAGCTAAACCTTCATCCAAACACTTTTTCTTCATCAATTCTCTATATCCAAGCTTGGTCAATTAATTCTTGTGGTTGAGTTGAAGCAAATTCTTGAAGTTGTTTTGATAATTCTTTAGATCTACCTTTGGTAAGTTGGATAATTCATCTTTCACAATGTGATCTCTTGGTGATCTTTGGGATTGATTCTTTGAGCATTATTTTGTGATTTCAATGGTGTTATTTTCTCATAATTTGATGGAATTTTCGTGCTCAAGTGGATCCATGATCATAAGGTGTTTGATGGAAAGTTTGAACAAGAAATTGGCCTTTTAAAATGTTGTTTTTGCTACTGCAACTGTGTGCAATCGATTTGCACTGTAGGGCAATCGATTGCACAGAAGCAATTTCACGCAGATTTTTGAAAACTGTACTGTGTAAATCGATTTACATAATAGTTCATTCGATTTACAGAGGGACAGAATGCATTTTTTTGCCTTGTTTTGGGGCAGCTTTGATCCAAAATGCTTTTTCTACTCATTCCTTTTGATTGTTGGTTTGGATTGCAATTTTAAATGTCCAATTTGTCTTTAAACTCAATGGACTTTGTGATGTAGATGAAGTTGGATAAATGTTCATCAATTCAAATCTAACTAAGAGTGAATTATTTAATTCATTTTTGGTGCTTTGGATTAATGATATGTTTAGTGCTTTAATCCATCTAGAGGAGTGGTTGAATTTAAAGATGAAAGAATTTTGAAATGGTGATCCAAATTAGCTTATCATTCCCCTCCCTCTTCATCTTATCCCTTTATTTTTTAATTGTGCTACATGTTAATGGATGCTGATCTCTATATCATTTATCCAAACATGAAGTACATAGATTGCTATTGACCGGCCTCAAAATAAGTGCAACTTCTAATAAGTCCACTTACGATTGCTTAACACAGCGCTAAATTTTGTCCCGGTTCGAATAAATGATCATTCGTGGCCCAAACTTATGATTGCAAGCCCAAGTATGTTAATTTGATCTCTTTGATCCAATAACCTTGAGATTTATTGTGTGGAGGCTTTGGTTCTACTAATCCTCTAATGGATCTACAACACCTTTGGTCAACGCGGATCACTTAAACATCGTTGATCATTACATGTTGTCTTGTGAGAATTCCAAAATGGATGATATACTTGACAAAAAGCAAATGCAACTTGTTGTGTGGAGGCTTTGGTTCTACCAATCCTCTAATGAGTTCCAAATGCATGTTTCAAGATGGTCATCCAACTAACCACTAATTACTAACAATTAACTTTACTTTACGCTTTTATTTTCATGCTTTATGTATCATTTACTTTTAGCATTTTACATTTCATGCTATTTTCATCTTTGCTCACTTGAGGATTTACTTTTATGTCATTTTTATTTTGCTCACTTGAGCTTTTCTTTCTTTTTAAAGACACCTAATAATCAACATGAACCATAAAAATCATTAATGATACTTGGACTACTTGGTTACTATCCTTGGCATTATGGAGCATTGGACTTCTTGGACTTAGGATTAGAGACCTTGGCCTATCTTGGAGACCTTGTGACCTTAATTAATTATTTTGTCTGGAGTTCTTGAGGTTTACCTCAAGACATTGGGTTGTTTGTTTTTTTTGTGTGCAGGTTATTGTGATTACATACTTTGTTTGTAATCTGGAATTCACCCGTAGACAGTCGTTACTCTGCCCAATTTTTTAAAGACTTGATACACTTAAAGCATGGTTCTCTCAAGAGGTCTAGTATCTTTTCTTGCTTTATTTCACTCCAAAGAATAGGAATTCTACATTGGCTTATAATGTCAAGTATCGGCTTCATGTTGGTTGGACGATTCTCTTCCTTAGCTTTTATCTTATGCTTTAGGATAGTCCCTTCATCTCCTCCCATCTTCTTTAATTTTAAAAACCTTCTCATCTTCTTCCAAAATCTTCTTTGTTTTTAAACTCGAACCGCTTTCATAATAAACCTCGACTTTGTCGAGTGCCTTTTCTTTTAAAACTTATTTTCTTTAAACAAACTTCAATTCATTTAATCATACTTTGACATTTCTTTCAAAATTAACAAAACACTTCAACTCATTCAAACTCTTTTGTGCGCCCAAGCACCTTTTCCATTTAAAACTTTTTTTCAAGGTGAGACATGATTCATTGATAGTCGAGCAACATTTTCCTATCCCTATGGTTATAAAGGTGTCGACTTTTCCACTTGAGTACTAGAGGCGTTCTCAAACCCTCACTCTTGTTGACGCAGGGTCCATCTTTCTTACACCTTGTGGGCGTTAGTCGAGATTTCTCTCCTAACAATGACGACTTGTCTCCTTGTTTAAAAACAATCAACAAAAAAGTCTTTTCTAGATGAACTACGTGTACCCTGATCCCCTATTGCACGAAAGGTGGTACGTAGGCACTAAAGGTTCGCAACCGCGGCGGGTGCAAAAATCATAAAAATATTTCTTTTCTCACCTCCACCATCCATTTTATATACAACACATTTTTTATAGCTAAAATATACAGATTTTACAAAGAGGTTCCTGCGGAGTACCGTAGATGTTTAGGGTGCTAATACCTTCCCTTTGCATAACCAACCCCCTTACCTTGAATCTTTCCCCCTCTTTTTGGGTTATTCGCTCTTTTCCCATTCCTTTGGAAACAATAAAGCGCGGTGGCGATTTTTATTTTGATTTATATAAAGTCTAGTCAATCCAATGGCTTAGTCTTTCACATTTCTACCGTCACAGAAAAAATGGCGACTTCACTGGGGAAAGATTGACCTCTTGCTGGTCCATCCCTAAGTGGGTTAAGCCTATCTTTGTTTATATTTGTATATGTGCTATTGTGTTTATGTGTTATATTTTGTATATATGTTTATCTGGATTTTCCTGGTTTACAGGGTGCTTGGGGATTTCTTATTAGTCTTCTACCCGGACTTTGGGCAAACTTAAGATAGGACTGGAGGTATAGTCATGTTAACTTTGAGGGAGTAATCCCAAAAAAGGAGGCATGAGATCCCCCACTCAGTGGAGGCCCCTTTGACTGTAGTTTCGTTTACCGAGTAATCGGGAAGACGTACTGCTTTCGACCTGGGAGCCTACTGAAGCTGAGGACCGTAGATTACCTAACTCATCTTGGCCTTTTAGGTGTAGTGCGGAAGATATGACGGAGTAATCCAGAAATAGTTGTCACGCGATACTACGCTCGGACGAGTCTTTCCTGAGAATATTGCTAATTACCGAGTTAATCGAGACATTGGTAATATCCAAAGGAAGGATGTAGACTCTGGGAACCTCTTAGAACCTTATTCGGCAGGTGATAACAGTTAGTCCATACCTTATGGGTTGTACCTTTGACTCCAGGCTCGTGACTCTGAACCGTGTGATCTTGTTACTGTGCAGTGCATTGCATAACATTGCATATCATTTGCATCCTCTGCATCATTCTGCATACATCCAGGTTGATCAGGATCTTATTCCCATTTGCTTCTTCCTTCCAGTTAGTCATCTACCGTCAAGCTGATTCCTCAACATAACTACGGGACTAGAGCTGCTATCAGATTGAGAATGGAAAACCAAGAACAACACAACATGGAATTCAGAATGGAAATCGATGAGTTGAAGTCAGGCATGGCCAAACTTACTGAGATGATGCAAGTCCTGATTTCTAGAGGAGAGCCACCTCAAAGGACTGTGATATCTGAAATCCCAACTGCTGCTGTTGACACTCAACCTATCCAGCATACATCTACTGCATGGCCAGAGTTTGGGTTACCTCAGAATTACTCTCCTCCTGTTGCAATTACTTCAATGATTGGCCAGTCTTCTCGACCAGTCTTTCAAGCTCTAATTTTCACTGAACATCAGCCAATTGTTCATACTGCTTCTCGTCAACCTGCTGCACAAGCTGCTTTTGGGAACCCTCTCTTTGAGTACCATGCTGCCAGTCCTCGAAGTGTGAGCCAAGGAGAATTTGGTGAGTTTGAAGAGTTCAAAGAACAATATCAAACTTTGGAGAAGAGACTCAGAGCTATGGAAGGAAATGAGTTCTTCAGTGTTGATGCTAACAATATGTGCTTGGTTTCTGATCTGGTTATGCCTGCAAAGTTCAAGACTCCCGAGTTTGAGAAATATAAGGGGCACACTTGTCCAAGAAGTCATTTGGTGATGTACTTTCGAAAGATGTCTGGTTACACAAAGAATGACAAGCTGCTTATCCATTGTTTCCAAGACTGTCTGAGTGGAGCTTCATTGAAATGGTATATGGGACTTGAGAAAGGTCGTATCCAATGCTTCCAAGATCTTGTTGATGCTTACATAAAGCAATACAAATACGACCTCGACATGACACCTGATCGTCGCCAACTACAAAATATGTCTCAGAATGAGAAAGAATCTTTTAAGGAATATGCCCAATGTTGGAGAGAATTGGCATCTCAAGTTGAACCACCTCTGGCAGAGAAAGAGTTAACTGGTTTGTTCATGGATACTTTATCCCCTTTCTTTTGGGAGAAGATGATTGGTAGTGTGTCCTCCAGCTTCACAGACCTGGTGACTATTGGCCAGAGATTAGAAGAAGGAATCAAGAATGGTAAAGTGTCTAAAGCTGCTGAATCTTCTAATGGTGCAAAGAAATATCTTGGGAACTTTCAGAAGAAGAAGGAGGTAGAAGCCAATGTTGTCTCGACTGAGATAAGAGGACCTCGCCGTAGGCCTCAATACATTGATCAACCACAAGTAGCAGTTGTTACTCTTGCGGTCAATGCTCAACCAGTTCAGGTTCCTCAACGACAGAATATTGCGCAGAATCAGAATCGGAATAGGGCTCAGTTTGATCCCATCCCTATGACGTACACTGAATTGTATCCTGCATTGGTGCAGAAGGGCTTAATTACGACTAGGCCTCTGATTCCTCGAAATCCCCCTCCATCCGGGTTCAGATCTGACCTTCACTGTGAATTTCATCAGGGAGTTGCCGGTCATGATTTAGAGAGTTGCTATGCTTTGAAAAACAGAGTGCAAGAATTGGTGAAAACTAATTTTCTTACTTTCAAAGAGGCAGGTCCTAATGTCATCAACAATCCTTTGCCAAAACAAAGTGGCTGAAGACTGAGTTGGGATACCCTCAAGTCACCTCCTAAAGCCAGTGTTTCAGACAAGACAACTCATCCTTGTTACTGATTAGTCACTAGGCCATGTTTCTTTCTGTTTGCATTTGTCCCTTGTTTATGTTAAAATTGTTGCTTTCAAATTCTATTTGTACTTTCATGTTAATTCTAATGAAATGAGCATTTCAATATTTTGATTCAAATCATTTTTCATTTATTGCTTTCAAATATATTTCTCTTGTTTACTCCCTTTATCAAGATTTTGTTTATGCAAAGATTTGAGGGAGGATAATGAAAACGAAATACCCATAATTGTTGCTGGTATGCTTTCGAATAAAACTTTACTAAGGATATACAGGAATTGTTTCAACTCCCAAACACTGGAGAAATAAGGAAGTTAATCCCTCGTTCACCCCTTTGAGCCTAGAAGTTGGAGTTTCTTTCTATACAGAAAAACCCGCAATCTTAACCCGGGGATGGATAGTTCTCAGTTAATTTGGTTGTGCATTCAATTACAAGAGAAATCATGCAAGACACCTTTCAACAAAGGTCGCGATCAAGCTTTCCTTTGCACACAGCAAGAAGTGTCAAAGATGCTCTCAAACAAAAAATGACGAAGATGGTTCCCCGTAATCATTGAGCAAGGCAGTCATTATCTTTCCAAAAAAAGAAAAATGAAATGAAAATAAAAATCAACAGAAAAATCCCGCTAAGTCAAAACCTATGAAGGAGACTTAGGCAAAAAAAAACTGGGATATCCCGCTGACTGTAATCTCAAATGAAACAGTTCAGGCAAAAACTGGGGCATCCTGCTGACTGTAATCTCAAATGAAACAATTCAGGCAAAAGTTGGGAATAATAAATTCAACCAGAAGAGGTCTTCAAATCCTCAAAATTCTCCACCAGAATTGACAAAAGTCCTCAAAACAGAAAAAATATGTAAGAAGAAATGACTGTCATTCTCAATAATTTCTTTAGCTTCTGAGCCATCGTTATTGCTACCATCAGTGCAATTCCAAAATCTCTTGGAAACTGGATGCATATTATGAATTAACTGAATGTAGGACTGAAGAACATCACGAAGATTGGGTTGGGTACAAATAAACTTTGAGCCTTTATCCTTTATTTCTTAAACCGTGAACCCGACCACATTACAACCCTCAAAAGACCTAGTTGAAGCTGAGTTTCTTTTGAAAGCCTACTAAAGCAAGGTTGCGTAAACTGACTCCTATGATCTTTTGCGAATCATTTGTTTTGGTTTCATACCTTTGTTTTCACTTTAAAAGTATAAACCACTGTGTTTTAACCAGTGATGCATTTTCTATACACCAATAACATCATTTCAAAAATGATTTTGGATTCAAAACTTTTGCATGAACTTTGCATTAAAAATACCATGTTTGAATAAACAATTTTGCTTGCAAACAAGCTTTCCTCATCAAGGGATTTCAAACAGCTGAGAAACTTGGTCAGTGACCCTATCAGGGGTAAGTATCTTCCAGATCCTGTTGTGAATCAGTTCAAGATTTACTGCTCAATGCAAGTTTTCTCAGAATTGGCCAGCCAGGAAATCATTTTCAAGACTCATACAGGGGCATTTATTTACAACAATTATCTCAAGAACTGAAGCCATGATCAATTTATCTCCAACAATTATCTCAAGAACTGAAGCCATGATCAGTTTATTCCCAACAAACATTTCAGGAACTGAAGCCATGATCAGTTTATCTCCAATAGTCATTTCGGAGCTGAAGCCGTGATCAGCTTATTTCCATCAACTTTCGACTGAAGCCATGATCAGTTTATCTTCAACAGTCAGCTAATCTGGGACAAGTCCTCAAGCAGCTCTCCGTGTCCTTCCCCGGAAGATCATCAGTTTGACACAGTTTTCAAGTGTGACAAATTTGGGTTCAAGACATTTTCTTTCCAATCAAATTTGGCAGAATTCTCCATGTTGAGGAATTACACTTCCAATCTTACCTTCACAAAAGAGTCAAACTCCGTTGTCGTAAACATCGGCATTACCTGCATAGATCATTCACATATCATGCATAACAAAATTCATACATAATGCATAACAAGAGTGTTTCATCCTCATTTTCATTTTCCAAGGTCTTATTGAAGTTGACATGTCACCTTGAGATCAAAGTCCAACTTACTTGGCACCTACCAAAGTAAACATCAGTTTGAGTTGTTTCTCTTTTTTCATCCAAAGCCAGTATTGGATGTTGTTACCTTTTTCTTCATTCAAAGCCAATATTAAATGTCAAGATCTCTTTCACTCATTCAAAGCCAGTATTGGATGTTGTGATCTTTTCTCTCGTCTAAAGCCATTATTAGACATTGAGCTTTTCTTTCATTCAAAGCCAGTATTGGATGTCAATATCTCTTTCACTCATTCAAAGCCAGTATTGGATGTTGTGATCTTTTCTCTCGTCTAAAGCCATTATTAGACTTTGAGCTTTTCTTTCATTCAAAGACAGTATTGAATGTCAGGATCTTTTGTTTCCATCCAAAGCCAGTATTGGATATTGTGGTCGTTTCTCTCGTCTAAAGCCATTATTAGACGTTGAGTTTTCCCTTCATTCAAAGCCAGTATTGGATGTCGTGTTTCTTTTCCGTCCAGCGTCTTTCCTGGACGACTCTGATGTAGCTTCAGATTTGGTCTCATCCCACATCTAATGTTCTTCTAGATGCTTCTGATTTCCTTTTCCAGAGAGTTGCTCGTCTCATTCAATGCCATTCTTGGATGTCGCTGCTTGCCTTCTCGAGTTTTATCTCTTTTTTCCAAGTATTGATGGTTACTCTTTGTCTCCCTGACAGATATCCAGAAGTATCTCGTTGTTCCCCGGCGTGTCTTTCCACGTCATTTCATCTGAACTACCATAAGTTTCCAGTTTCGAGTCTTTCCACATTCCCACAAAGTCTGTCTCATCTCATACATCACTAAAAAAATATTTGTCAAAAAAGAGTCCATGCATTCATTCATAACATATGCTATCATCTCATCACATCAGGGACAAAATTCAGGTCTGTTTGTATTTAATTACTTTCAGCCTATCTGGCTAAAAGATGATTAAATAGGGGCAACTGTTGTACCCTAAATTTTGCCCCTAACTTTTTCAGTCGAACTTTCATACCATATTTTATCATCTAGTCACAATCATTAATAAATAGCTTCATTCATCACATTTGCATCCTATCTTTAAGTTTACTCTTGTGTTGTTGACTAACTTCTAATCAAAATGCAAAAAAATATTTGTCTTTCTCTTTGCATATTTGTGTTTTGTAGGTACCAAATCGAAGCATATGGCAAATAAGGTTTTCCAGTATTATTTCCCTAAAATCTCTATTTGCAAAGAAAAAAGAATTAAAAAAAATTTCATTTTTTTTCACTGTACAATCGATTGCTCCTAGAGTGCAATCGATTGCACAAAGTGAATTTTGCGCAATTTTTGGAAAGATATATTGTGCAAATCGATTTGCACTGTAGTGCAATCGATTGCACAACATGAAATTTGAAAAAATCAGCATTTTAAAATTGTCAAATTTTGGCTCCAATTTTTCTTCATTTTTGAAAGATGTATCATTAATTCAAATTTTAGTGCCAATTTTTCATTTTTAAGAAGAATTATCATTAATTCTAATTTTGGCTCTAATATTTGAAAGAATTATCATTAATTCAAATTTTGGATCTAATATTTGAAAGAATTATCATTAATTCAAATTTTGGCTCTAATTTTTGAAAGAGTTATCATTAATTCAAATTTTGAATCCAAGAATCAATTACCAAATTACCACTAATCCCAATCCTAAAACTCTATAAATAGAGCCCTCATTTCATTCAAATTTAAAGCTTTTGATAGCCAAATCCACCTTTCTAAAACATCTCTCAATTCTCTCCATCTACCAAATTCACTCAAAGCTCCATTTTCAAAAAGTTAGTAAGCTTTGCATTGAAGCTTACTAATCTTTGAGCTAAACCTTCATCCAAACACTTTTTCTTCATCAATTCTCTACATCCAAGCTTGGTCAATTGATTCTTGTGGTTGAATTGAAGCAAATTCTTGAAGTTGTTTTGATAATTCTCTAGATCTACCTTTGGTAAATTGGATAATTCATCTTTCACAATGTGATCTCTTGGTGATCTTTGGGATTGATTCTTTGAGCATTATTTTGTGATTTCAATGGTGTTATTTTCTCATAATTTGATGGAATTTTCGTGCTCAAGTGGATCCATGATCATAAGGTGTTTGATGGAAAGTTTGAACAGGAAATTGGCCTTTTAAAATGTTGTTTTTGCTACTGCAACTGTGTGCAATCGATTTGCACTGTAGTGCAATCGATTGCACAGAAGCAATTTCACGCAGATTTTTGAAAATTGTACTGTGTAAATCGATTTACACAATAGTTCAATCGACTTACACAGGGACAGAATGCTTTTTTTTGCCTTGTTTTGGGGCAGCTTTGATCCAAAATGCTTTTTCTACTCATTCCTTTTGATTGTTGGTTTGGATTGCAATTTTAAATGTCCAATTTGTCTTTAAACTCAATGGACTTCGTGATGTAGATGAAGTTGGATAAATGTTCATCAATTCAAATCTACCTAAGAGTGAATTATTTAATTCATTTATGGTGCTTTGGATTAATTATATGTTTAGTTCTTTAATCCATCTAGAGGAGTGGTTGAATTTAAAGATGAAAGAATTTTGAAATGGTGATCCAAATTAGCTTATCATTCCCCTCCCTCTTCATCTTATCCCTTTCTTTTTTAATTGTGCTACATGTTAAAGGATGATGATCTCTATATCATTTATCCAAACATGAAGTACATAGATTGCTATTGACCGGCCTCAAAATAGGTGCGACTTCTACATAAGTCCACTTACGATTGCTTAACATAGCGCTAAATTTTGTCCCGATTCGAATAAATGATCATTCGTGGACCAAACTTATGATTGCAAGCCCAAGTATGTTAATTTGATCTCTTTGATCCAATAACCTTGAGATTCATTGTGTGGAGGCTTTGGTTCTACCAATCCTCTAATGGATCTACAACACCTTTGGTCAACGCGGATTACTTAAACATCGTTGATCATTACATGTTGCCTTGTGAGAAAACCAAAATGGATGATATACTTGACAAAAAGCAAATGCAACTTGTTGTGTGGAGGCTTTGGTTCTACCAATCCTCTAATGAGTTCCAAATGCAAGTTTCAAGATGGTCATCCAACTAACCACTAATTACTAACAATTAACTTTACTTTACGCTTTTATTTTCATGCTTTATGTGCCATTTACTTTTAGCATTTTACATTTCATGCTATTTTCATCTTTGCTCACTTGAGCATTTACTTTTATGTCATTTTTATTTTGCTCACTTGAGCTTTTATTTCTTTTTAAAGACACCTAATAATCAACATGAACCATAAAAATCATTAATGATACTTGGACTACTTGGTTACTATCCTTGGCATTATGGAGCATTGGACTTCTTGGACTTCGGATTAGAGACCTTGGCCTATCTTGGAGACCTTGTGACCTTAATTCATTATTTTGTCTGGAGTTCTTGAGGTTTACCTCAAGACATTGGGTTGTTTGTCTGTTTTGTGTGCAGGTTATTGTGATTACATACTTTGTTTGTAATCTGGAATTCACCCGTATACAGTCGTTACTCTGCCCATTTTTTCAAAGACTTGATACACTTAAAGCATGGTTCTCTCAAGAGGTCTAGTATCTTTTCTTGCTTTATTTCACTCCAAAGAATGGGAATTCTACATTGGCTTATAATGTCAAGTATCGGCTTCATGTTGGTTGGACGGTTCTCTTCCTTAGCTTTTACCTTATGCTTTAGGATAGTCCCTTCATCTCCTCCCATCTTCTTTAATTTTAAAAACCTTCTCATCTTCTTTCAAAATCTTCTTTGTTTTTAAACTCGAACCGCTTTCATAATAAACCTCGACTTTGTAGAGTTCCTTTTCTTTTAAAACTTATTTTCTTTAAACAAACTTCAATTCATTTAATCATACTTTGTCATTTCTTTCAAAATTAACAAAACACTTCAACTCATTCAAACTCTTTTGTGCGCCCAAGCACCTTTTCCATTTAAAACTTTTTTTCAAGGTGAGACATGATTCATTGATAGTCGAGCAACATTTTCCTATCCATATGGTTATAAAGGTGTAGAATTTTCCACTTGAGTACTAGAGGCGTTCTCAAACTCTCACTCTTGTTGACGCAAGGTCCATCTTTCTTACACCTTGTGGGCGTTAGTCGAGATTTCTCTCCTAACAATGACGACTTGTCTCCTTGTTTAAAAACAATTAACAAAAAAGTCTTTTCTAGATGAACTACGTGTACCCTGATCCCCTATTGCACGAAAGGTGGTACGTAGGCACTAAAGTTTCGCAACCGCGGCGGGTGAAAAAATCATAAAAATATTTCTTTTCTCACCTCCACCATCCATTTTATATACAACACATTTTTTATAGCCAAAATATACAGATTTTACAAATAGGTTCCTGCGGAGTACCATAGATGTTTAGGGTGCTAATACCTTCCCTTTGCATAATCAACCCCCTTACCTTGAATCTTTCCCCCTATTTTTGGGTTATTCGCTCTTTTCCCATTCCTTTGGAAACAATAAAGCGCGGTGGTGATTTTTATTTTGATTTGTATAAAGTCTAGTCAATCCAATGGCTTAGTCTTGCACATTTCTACCGCTACACCCCTCCCCTAATGATGTAATAGTGTAGTAATTTTACTTTCCGCCATTTATTGCTTTAATATAAATGCTAGTAATTAGGGTTTGTATGGTAAGACTAAAATCAACAAATATCAAACCCTAATTCAAGACAAAATAATGCATGTATATCAAACACAGTTGCACACTTGCACCCTTAGGGTAATTCCACTTTGTTGCCTTACAAAAATGTTCATGTTATGCATGTGGGATATCTTAGCAAAAGCAATCAAAATACAAGATCATAGTCTCTCGATGACGCTATCAATGTTGCCTTTCAAAATGATCTTAGTCCCTCAAATAGAATTGCTAAGATATCTTACTACATTGCTATCATGGATATATATGATGACCCACGCCCGTCCCTTTTACGTCCAAAGATAAGGCTTCTTACCAAATCAATGGTAAGATAGCAATATCAAAGAAAAGGAAGAAATGAACTAAGACTTTTGAGTAGGTAGATTGTTCCTAGTTGCTTGATCATTTTCAAATCAAACATCCTTGCTTACTTTCAAAACAAACACCAACACTTTCAAAAACACTTTCAAAACATTTTCCAAACATGGAACATTTTCAAAAGATCAACACTTTGTATATGTTCTTACGAATGAGAACTATTACAAATTTTGCCTAAACGAAGGCGCCTTTTCAAAATACTTTCAAAAACCACACAAAGCATATTTTCAAACAAAAGAAAGTGATCTAGCAAGCAACTAAGATCCCATAGATAACTATGGATGAAAATGGTGCTAACACCTTCACTTTTCATAATCTAACCCCCGAACTCAAGAAATAATCTCAAAGGTCTTTCCTGTTCTTTTCAGTCTTTCCTTTTGGATTAAAGAAAAGTCGGTGGTGACTCTAGCTAACCGCAACATTTGTGATAAAACGCAAAACATCTCAAGTCAGTTCTTCCACTGTATTACACTCTCCACCACCATCAGTTCTCAAAACTTTAATTTTTCGACCACTTTGTCTTTCGATCAGACTTAAACTTGGAAAATACCTCGATCACTTCACTTTTCTTCTTGATTAGGTAAGTCAACATCTTTCGACTGAAATATCTATGAATGTAACAAAGTATTTGTTACCTCCCATCGAATCCACCTGGATTGGTCCACATACATCAGAGTATATGACTTCAAGAATAACCTTCGACCTGCTTCCAGAATCCTTGCTGAACCTATTCTTGTGCTGCTTTGCCTGCACACATTCCTTACATACCTTGTTTGGAATGTCAATTTCTGGAAATTCTGAAACCATATTTCTTCTCTTCAAATCTCTGACGTCTCTGAAGTTGAGATGGCCTAGTTGATAATGCCATATCCATTAATCTCTGCTATCTGCAGTCAAAAGGCACTTGTGCTCCATCACATTTAGTTTGATCTTGAAGGTTCTATTCTGAGACATAGGAGCCTTCAAGATTAATCTTCCATTTGATTCGATGAATCTAATCATCTTATCTTCGATCGACACTTTACAATTTTGTTCGACCAACTGTCCTATACTGAGCAAATTGCTCTTCATGCCTGGTATGTACAACACATTAGAAATTACTGACCTCTTTCCATCTTTCATCATAATCATAACATCTCCAATACCTTCAGCTGCTAGGGTATTGTCATTTGCGAATTTTACCATATTTTTCATTAAGGGCTTTATGTTGACAAACCAGTCTTTCCTTCTAGACATATGTGATGAGCATCCTGAGTCCAAGTACCAATTGATCCTTGAATCTATCTTTATCTCTTGTTGTGGCCATCAGCATCATCTCTTCTTCTTCATGTTTTGCAAACTTTACATCACTTTCTTGATTCTTTAGTTTTTCTGGATAATCACTCGAATAGTGATCATACTTCTGACAATTGTAACATTGAATTTGACTCTTGTCAGGTTTTCGACCACCACTTCTTCCTCTATTTGGAACACCACCTCTTTGGTTGCCTTGGTATGGTCTTCTCTGATTCAACATGTTTCCTTCGTTCTGGTTTCCTCTATCAATCGATTTGTTGTAGTCGCCTCTACCTCTATCTAACAACTTTCCTTTGCCTTTGGTTTCTTTTGATGAATGTGTCTGCAAATCCACATCACTCTTCGACTTGCCTCCAACTCTTTCAGTTTTTTTCATGAGATTCAAGCGTACCTTGAAGCTCTTCCTTTGTAAATTTCGACAAGTCTTTCCCCTCTTCTATAGCCACCACCATGTGGTCGAACTTAGGAACCAAAGATCTCAAGATCTTTGAAACAACAACTCTTGTTGTTAATATTTCTCCATATGCCTTGATTTGATTCACTAGTTTTGTAACCCTAGTGAAGAAATCAGACATGCTCTCACTATCTTCCATATGAAGCAATTCATATGTTCTCTTGTGAGTTTGTAACCTCACTTCTTTCACCTTTTCTACACCACCAAAATACTTCTCAAGAACCTCCCAAGCTTCTTTTGCAGATTCTGAATCACTCACTTTTTCAAAATTTTCTAGACTCAGACATTGATGAATTATAAAGAGTGCTTTATAACTCAGCTTCTCAGATTTTATGTGTTTCTTCTTTTCTTCTTCTGAAGCATTTTCTCCAAGCGCTTCCAATTCATCCTTTACAAGATCCCAAAGACCTTGACACCTGAATAAAACTTTCATCTGTTTGCACCAATTCTCATAGTTGTCTACTTTCAGAATTGGTAGAGTTGCTGGATAATTTGCATTCCCATAACTCGCCATTGTGAATTCTTCTTCATCCTCAATCGTTCTTGATCATACTTCCCTTGAATTGATTAACCGGACTCTTGATACCAGATGTTGGAAATCCACCAAATATCTATGATGAATTTTTACTAATCTTGATGAACAAGATTAATATCACCACACAATGACAAGGAATTATGAGAAAAGAAAAGAAAGAAGACAATTATTTTCTGCAGAGTTTCTCTCTGCCCACAAACTAAGGATAACTTTATTAATCACTTACAATTACAAATTTTGTGATTACAATGAATTGACTTAATTACAAAATTAGGGGTTACTCCCTCTATTTGTAGATTTAGGTTAACTTTCTCCCCAAGTCAAAGCCTAAAACTATAAAAGCTCAAAATACTTATTTTGGTACTAAATCAAATCTATCTATTTTAGATCTAAATAAAATTTATCTAAATCTAAAATCAATTAAATATGTGCGTAGCTTGCCTTGATCCACAAGCTCTTTGACTGGGCAACCTCCTTTCGACACACACACTATTTCGACACAATCGAATTACAATTTAACATGACAAACATTTCTTTGAATCATATGGTTTTACAAAACCAATTTTGATTCTTTGGTTCAAATAATTTGGTATGATTCAATATGGTTTTTCCGATTTTTACTGACCTCGAGTTTTAAAAGGTTGACAAGAACGAATTCACCACTAATTCCCAGTCCAACTAGTTGAATTGGTCGAGTAGATTCTTCGTCTAATAGGCTATATAAACACCCTGACTGAGAGACTTGGAGATTCCTCGTGCGAGATTCAGCATATAAAAATCGCCCAAGAGGCGTGACTAAAGTCTAGCTCGAGTGACATAGAGTCTTGTCTGAGGGCTTGATAGAAGTCCCGCCCAAGAGGTCCAATGTATCCCATGAGGGACTTGGAATCTCATCATCATTGCCCAATATAACTTTTCTTAAGGAACTAAGTGTTCCTATCAAACAGTCTATCTAAACTCCCTGGCCGAGAGACTGGAGTTTCCTCGGGTGAGATCTAACATATAAATTTTTTCCTAGAGGTACACCTGAAGTTTAGCTCGAGAGACTTAAAATCTTGTCTAGAGACTTGATAAAAGTCTCGCTCTAGAGGTCTATCGCCTCGCCTGAGAGACTTTGATTGGTATAAGCTAGGCTCAATATAAATTTTCATTAGGAACTAAGAGTTCCCATCAAACATGATATTTAAACTCCCTGATTAAGTGAGTTAGAGTTTCCTCATGCTAGATCTAACATATAAATATCTTCCAAGAGGTGCCATCGAAGTATAGTATAAAGGTTTAAATTAACTTTAAACATTCAATCATGTGGTTAAAATTAATAACATTAAAATTCTCCTCCCCCTAGTTGCTTATCAAAATTGGTACTTACACCAATTATACATCACTACAAATTTTCTTCATGTATACTTGGATGAATAAGTTTACATGAAAATCCCACATGGATTGGATGTTTCTCATAAAAATATAGCTTGTAAGTTAAAAATATCCATATATGATTTAGAACTAACTAGTAGACAATGAAATCATAAGCTAACTGTCACACTTCTTGAATTAAGTTCTATTCTAAGTCTAACTATCCTTTATTCACTAAGAATGAAAATAATTATTTCACAGCTTTTTAGTTTATAATGACAACCTTTTACTTGCAGCTAAAAACATAAATTTGAATTTTACAAAATTAAATAAGTGCTAGATAGATGCTAAGTTCAATATAAAAGACTTAAGCAATATAAAATAGGTTTTTGTCTTTGAGGTTTCACGATCATCTCATGGAATATTCATTTGATAAAAGAAGTACATTCTTGATCTCCTTCAAGAGGCTGACCTCCTGGTGCAAAACCAGTTTCTACACATATCGGTCCTAGCCATAAATTGTTTACCAAATCTGATAAATTACTCATTAATCTTACTTGTTTAAGGAGTTTAATTTGTAAGTTTCTATACTTAACACATACAAGGCATTTTTTTATTTGTAAGTTAAGTTAATTTCTCTTAAAACCAACAAAGATTTACCTGTAAGTTGCACTTAGAATACTCAGGTACATCAAGCAGGATCCAATATGAGGAATGTTGATCAAACGGAGTTATCCATACACCCTAACAAGATTCACAAACTAAATTCTTTATTCAGAGCTCTGTCTCACAAACTTGAAATGTTTGACATACATTCCTGTTTAAGTGAGAGTGTTAAACATAACAATAATTAATTCGTCATGAGTTACTTAAACATTTTAGAAATACACATCTGATAAACAAATATTTAATAGTTTGACTTTATTCACCAAATGTTAACTTTTCCATCAACTTTGCCTTTTAAGTAAACCTAGTTTCTCAAATTCATCAATATAAGAAAAGAGAACAACTACAAATATCATCATGTATACATAATGTAATTACAATAATGATTTAGAATTAATCTTATAAATAGGAGAGAAATTTTAAGTTGTATTTTATATTATATATATATATATATATATATATATATATATATATATATATATATATATATATATATATATATATATATATATATATATATATATATATATATATATATATATATATATATATATATATATATATATATATATATATATACATATATATATATATATATATATATATGATGGAAAATTGTGTCCGAATGTTTAAAATTAAAAACAATATTAAAAAAAAAGGTGTTAAAGTCGTTGAAAGAATAAGACAAACGTGTTCCGCAAATCTTAGTTTAATTGGCAAATTTTGATGTTGTTAGGTTGGATGCTAACACTAGGTTTGAATCTTGGCACTCACGATTATATGTGCAAGTTTCTAGTTGATGTATTTTAGAAGTAGCTTTTCTTGGCTTGTCAGACCACTTACCTCCCTTTTCATTTTCTTTGTATTCCTATTGGGTAAAATTCGTGTAGAAGATCAACTTAGGAACCTGTCCTTACAAATATTTGAACCAGGTTCACCTCGTGGCATGGAAAATTCGTTTCGTATGGAGAACATGTAGTTCTTTTAAACTTTGTCTTGAACTCAATTCTCTTGTTCTTTTTCTCCTTCTACAGGACACTAAAGATGGTTATTAAATAAACTATTCTAATCCAACAGGATTTTATTTGGAAAAGAGAAGAGAATAAATGAAGAATCAGTTGGGTATCTTCGATGTCAATCTTTAATTCTAACTATGGATGTTGTTGGTTTGGACATCAAGCACTGCGAGTTGTTAATGTTGTGTTTCTAAGTAAGTATGCATGGAAAATTATCAACGAACAATATTCTATATGAAGTACAATTCTCGCTTTCAAATATGGCGATGTTAAAAGTTTGGTGTTGTACCCAAGTTTTTAGCCCTAAGATCCCTTCATCATATCATATCAATTCAATCACAACAAGATCACACATTAGAGTTTGGTTCTTCTCCATATCTTTAGCTTTGCTCTAGGAGGAATCACCAAGCACTTTGACTTGTATTTTATGCTCATTTATGTTTTGTATTGATTATCCTTTAACTAATAAATACAATGAGTGTTTGCCCCAATTGTTGATGACGTAGGTGAAAGCACAATACATTCCATCAAGATTGATATATGGATTCATGAGCTCATTTTCGTGTCTTCTTCAACAAAGCTTCATTGAGATTCAAGCCTCATCATTAATGATGTTTGGAAGTAATATCATGAAAAAGTCTTTTATATTCACCATACCTCAAGTTGTCAAATTTAGTTCAAAAGTACAAGGGTTAATTGAAGAAATTTGACTCAATTTGACAAGTCTTTGATTTCAATTATCACAAGTGCATTTCTCCTTCAATTCTCAAGATTTAGAAGTGGTTGTGGTTGCAATAGTTTCTCCTTATTATCCTCGATAACTTATAACCATATAACAAAGGTATTTGTGCAAGAAGGTTGGTCAAAGTTGTAAAGGTTTCCCAAGGCATTTTCTTGCTCTAGGAGTTAGGATTTTGAACTTCAAAGGGGTATATCTTACTCATTTTAAGGTATTTTTGAGTGATTCCAAATACATCATTATCTTCAAGGGGTTATTAACAAATCACTTTAAAAGTTCAAAGAAATTTTGTGTGGAAGAAACTTGATGATGGAGAAAGATCACAAGTCTTCCAGATGAACCCTCAAATTCCATTAGGTGACTTCAAAAGATCATAACTTGGTCAATTGTTATCACCTTGAGCCCATTATTTTCCATAATGATCATGAAGATGTGAACTTTAACCCTTATTTTATGTGCAAAGTGTGAAAATGGATGGAAGATGCCATAAGGATGCAAAAGATTATAGGTCATTTCATGAATTTTTTCCAACTTCAATAAGTCATAGCTCTCTCAATTTTTGGAGATTTTGAATGGTTCGAGTTTCAAAATTCCATTTAAGAGGTCTAATTCATTCCATCTTTTTTGGTCAAGAGCAAATTTCAAGTGTAAGGCCATGTTTGAATGCAAGATATTATAAGTCATTTTTGAAGAAAAACTTAGAAATTTTCTAAGTATGGAAAGTCAACTTCTTTTTCCCAACTTTGACTCATTGCAACTTTCAGCTCAAGCAACCATTTGATCCCATTATTTTCATATTGCAAAGCTTGTAACCTCATCTTTCTAAAGCTTCAAGAATCGTGTCATAAGACCCCTTGAGTTGAGAATGTCATTGGTTTGAATTTGGCAATTTGAAACTGAATTTTTCACCAAGTCAGGATTTTAAAATCTTTGTTTGAGTCTCTAATCACAAAATTGTTGCGCGTTTTTGCTTCTAAACATGTTTAGTGAACTTCCATAAATGATTATCACATTAAAATACAAAGTTCGGATGAGTTTTAATGAAAATAGAAGTCACACTTTTCTTGTTTGCAATTTCACATGATTTCCCTCCAAACTTCATCATTTCACACGCTTGAGAATTCTATTTGATTCCCTATAAATAGAGGGTCATCCCTCATTCATTTCCTCAAGCTTAGACAGCCAAAATCACCCTATCAAACTCCCTCTTGAATTTAATTTTCTGCAACTTCGAATTTACTTTTACAACCTTTCTCAATCATTTTTCTTTGTCAATTCACCTTCCTTGATCCTCACTGAAGCTAACAGAAGAAGAATTAAGCTCTAAAACCCACTAAATCGTGCTAGCCAAGTTCAGTTTCAGAGCTCTACAAGTTAACATCAATAGGTAGATTCCTTCACCAATTTTCTCAAACTTTGATACTATTGTAAAGCTCTCATCATCCTGGTTCTAGTTATAACACTTGTTCTTAACTGGAAGCACGTTTTGACCATGAAATTTCAAATCCCTTTTCAAAATTTCTCTTCCAAATTGTTTGAGTTACAGTTTATATAAATTTTTCGTAAAGGTGTGGTTGTCTTCTTCTTGATGAGACGAAGCGAATGGCACTGATCTCGTGTTCTAATTTTACAGTTTGAACGACCTGGTTTTGAAACTGGCTGGAGGTTGAAGATCACCAATGTGTCATCCTTCAACCAATAAAATAACGCCATTTGGATTTTTTAAATTTCTGATTTTATAATTGATTCAGTGTTTTATTCAGTAATGACCATGATATATATAGTGCGCCAGGTCCCTTGGATTTGATTACTAACGCGTTTTGACTCTCATTCAATGGTCCACATATTTTTGACTTTATTTTTTATTTCTGGTTTTTATATTTAATTATTTTAAATTTCAAAAATTCATAGAAAATTCATTTTAACTACAAAAAATCTAAAAAAATTATGGAAAATACTTTTGATTTTTATCTTTCTGATTCTTATTTTTTCACAATTTTATTTTGTGTTTTGATGTTTTTTTATAATTTTTCACTTTATTTGAATTTTTTTAAATGTTTAAAAATACTTTTAATTATTTTTAAATTCTGAAAAAATAGGGAAGGATCCAATGACATTTTGACAAATATTGGTGACCTCATATATTTTTTATTTCTGACTTTACTATTTTTTATCATTTTTGGTTTATTTGACCTATTTCTTTTAATTTTAAAAATAGTTTCTGACTTTAAAAAAATTGCCAAAAAATTTATAAAAATATTTGAGTCCATTTCTTATTTTTCTATAGTCTTACTTAATTTTTCTTGATTAATTTGAATATAGTTGCTATTTTTCTCTCTTATTTCCATTTTAAATCATTTTTAAAAACCTTTTTCTTTTATTTTAAATGTAATTTTATTTTTGTATATATTCTGGTTGATCTTGGATTGAAATTTTGATCATGAACTTTGTTAACATCATTGGATCCATGGTGTTGAATCTAACTCCATAAAAATGGATGAATGATTTTAATAATAGTTTGATTAAATTTTTTATTCAAATGTGGTTTATTCATTTCCCATTCCCTCTTCATCTTATCCCATTCTTATTGTACCAAATGTTATTGGAGTATGATTTACATATCATGTCTCAAAATATGAGGTGCATAGATTGTTATTGACCAGCCTCAAAATAGGTGCGGCTTCTATATAAGTCCACTTAAGATTGCTTAACATAGCGCTAAATTTTGTCCCAATTTGAGAAAATGATCATTTATGGCCCAAACCTATGTTTGCAAGCCCAAGTATGTTAGCTTGAACCCTCTTATCCAATAACCTTGAGATCCATTGTTAGGAGGCTTTGGTTCTACCAATCCTCTAATGGAACTTCATCAATTTTGGTCAAAGTGGATCACTTAAACATCATTGATCATTAAGTGTTACTTTGAGATTCTTAAGTGGATGATATACTTGACAAAAAGCAAATGCAATTTTTTGTTGAGAGGCTTTGGTTCTACCAATCCTCTAATGAGTTCCAAATGCAAGTTTCGAGATGGTCATCCAACTAACCACTAATTCCTCACAATTGACTTTATTTTATATTTTTATTTTATGCTTTTACTTTATGTACCATTTATTTTAGCATTTACATTTTATGCATTTTTCATCTTTGCTCACTTGAGCATTTACTTTTATGTCATTTTTATTTTGTTCACTTGAACTTTTCATTTCTTTTTTAAGATACCTAATAACCAACTTGAACATTAAAAAACTTTAATGTTACTTGGACTATTTGATTACTATCCTTGGCATATTGGAGTGATGGACTTCTTGGACTTAGGATTAAAGATCTTGGCCTACATTGAGACGTTAATTGTCATTTTTTCTGGAGTTCTGTGGGTTTACCCCAAGACATTGGGTTGTTTGTTTGTTTTTTGTGCAGGTTATTGTGGTTAGACACTTTGTCTGTAATCTGGAATTCATCTGTGTACAGCTATTACTCTGCCCAATTTTTGTTAAGTCTTAAGGAAATTGAAGCTTGGTATTCTTAAGAGGTTTATTATGTTTGTTTGTTTGGTTTTAAATCCAAAGGAATTAATTCTACATTGACTCATTATGTCAAGTGTTGACTTCTTGTTTGGTTTGATGATTCTTCTCCTTAGCTCTTACCTTATGCTTTAGGATAGTCTCTTCATCTCCTCCCCTCTTCTTTAATTTCAAAAATCTTCTCCCTCCTTTTGAAAAATCTTCTTGTTTTAAAACTTGAACCACATTCATAATAAATTTGGACTTATGTCCATGTATTTTCAAAAATTATTTCTTAATCAAATTTCAATCAACTTAACAATACCTTGACATTTTTGTGAGAATACTAAAAGTCAATCAATCTCATTTAAACCACTTTGCCACTTTGGCTTTTTTAATTTAAAACCTTTCTCAAAAGATTAGACTCTTGTCAATCCTTGTAGTGATGCAAACAACTATACTTCTATAATATATAGTGAAGTGAGATATTTTTCACTTGGGTGTTGAGTGAGGTTTTGTTGATCTTTAAAATCCAATCCATATCCTCCCCTTTGAGATGATGCAAATTCTCATTTCTCGTGATTGTGGGTAGTAAGTATGTTTTCCACACGGACAATGACGATGATATCTTATCTCTTAAAATTAACCAACACACGTATGTTTTAAATTTTTAAAAGGTGAACTACGTGTACCCTTATCCCCTATTACATGAAAGGTGGTACGTAGGCACTAAAGGTTCGCAACCGCGGCGGATGCAAAAATTATAAAAAATATACTTCTTATATCATCTCCACCATCTATGTCTATACAACATTTTATAGCCACAATATACAGATTTTTACGAAGAGGTTCCTGCGGAGTATCGTAGATGTTCAGGGTACTAATACCTTCCCTTTGCATAACCAATACCCTTACCTAGAATCTCTCCCCCCACCCCTCTTTTGGGTTATTCGCTCTTTTCTCATTCCTTTGGAAACAATAAAGCGTGATGGCGATTTTTATTTTGATTTGTACAAGTTGAGTCAAACCAATGGCTTAGTCTTAACATTTCTACCGCTACAGGAAAAAATGGCGACTTCAGTGGGGAAAGATTGACCTCTTGCTGGTCCATCCCTAAGTGGGTTAAGCCTATCTTTGTTTATATTTATATATGTGCTATTATATGTTATATCTTATATGTCGTATATATGTTTGTCTGGATTTTCCTAGTTTTTAGGGTGCTTGGTAATTTCTCATAAGTCATATACCTGGACTTGGGCAATCTTAAGATAGAATGGGTGGTATAGTCATGTTAACTTTGAGGGAGTAATCCCAAAAAAAAGAGGCATGAGATCCCCCACTCAGTGGAGGCCCCTTTGACTGTAGTGTCATTTACCGAGTAATCGGGAAGACGTACTTCTTTCGACCTAGGATCCTGCTGAAATTGAGGACTGTAGAATACCTAACCCATCTTGGCCTTTTAGGTGTAGTGCGGAAGCTATGATGGAGTAATCCAAAAATAGTTGTCACGCGATACTATGCTCGGACGAGTTTTTCTTGAGAATATTACTAATTACCGAGTTAATCAGAAAGTTGGTAATATCCGAAGGAAGGATGTAGACTCTGGGAACCTCTAGAACCTTGTTCGGCAAGTGATAACTTTTAGACCACACCTTATGGGTAGTACCTTCAACCTCATGCTCGTGACATTGAACTTATGAACCCTATGTTTGTGATCTTGTGTGTGATTGTTTCATCATGCATTCATGCATCCATGAGCATCTCTTAAAGATATTTTGTTTCAAGGTACTTAAAAGTTGACTCTTTGTGAATATCTCAAGTGCTTTTTGACTATGGATTCTGGAAAAAGAAAGACCAGAAAGTAAAGTTTCAAAGATCCCAAGATAGATGAGTAGATAAGTCTGATTCCCGAGATTGAGTGTTCTGTAGATTTTTGGAGAAAGTATGGGTCCATCATTTCTCTCATGAAGCTCGGGATGAAGGAGGGTATTCTCTCGAATTTGGTCTAGTTCTATGATCTGATGTATCAATGCTTTACTTTCCCTAATTATCAATTGATGCCTACATTAGAGGAGTATTCTTATCTATTGAGTTTGCCTGTTGTCGATCGTGTTCCTTTTACTGGTTTAGAGGGTGAGCCAAAATCCCATGAGATTGCTGCTTTGGTTCATCTGCGGAAGTCTGAGATTGAAGCCCACATGAATACTAAAGGAGGGATTAGAGGATTACCAGCTTAGTTCTTATTGGAGAAATCTCGTTATTTTGCTAGGATGAAGAGTACGGTCGCTTTTGAGGCCATCTTTGCTCTACTTGCTTACGGGTTATTCTTATTTCCTAATGTAGACAAGTTTGTTAATATCAATGCCATTATGACCTTTATGATTGGAAACCCAGTTCCTACTTTATTGGGTGATGCTTATTACTCTATTCATCTTCGGGATTCTTATCATGGAGGGATGATCATATGTTGCACGCCTCTGTTGTATCAGTGGTTTACTTCTCATTTGCCTTGGTCTGATGCTTTCTGGGATGTCCGAAAGGAACCTCATTGGGATCCAAAGATCATGGCACTTACTCATTCAGATATTGTTTGGTATCATCAGGATTACCATGATGTAGAGATTGTCGACAGTTGTGGAAGTTTCCCCAATGTACCTGTTCTCGGTACAAATGAAGGAATTAACTACAACCGTGTTCTTGCACGACGGCGGCTTGGATATCCGATGAGGGATAAGTCAAATAGTATTCATTTGAGTAGTTTCTTCCTAAAAGAGGGAGAAGACCATAAAGAAGCTACGAAGCAAATTGCGAAGGCCTGGCGTCACATTCACAGGAAGAGTAGGAAGGATTTGGGACCTAGAGGGGTTGTTTCTTTGGAGCCTTATCTTCAGTGGGTACAAGCGAGAGCCATCCAGTTGAAGATGTCGTATTCTCGAGAAGCACCTATGCCTGATATGTTTGTGAAGACCACTCCTCCCCTATTGGATGATGTGGAAGAGCTACATCTTGCTTTAGTTAGGATGCATCAGGAAAAGGAAGCTTGGAAGAATAAGTGCCAAACTTTAGAGATTTCTTACCGAGCAGACTTAAAGGAGAAAGAGACTTGATTGAGATTCTTGAGAGTTGGGCTGTAGAGACGATGGAGAGGCAAGGGGATTTATTTTCCCATAAGCCTTAATCAGGTCCCAGTTGCTCACTTCCTGATTCATATGATTTGAAGGAGATCGCCACCGATATGCAGAAGAAAACCAGAGGTTGAAGGCTCAGATTGCTAGACTTACAGGGAAGCGTCAGCGTGTAGAGTGATCTCCACCAGCTTTACTTTTTAGGGTTTTAGACTTTATTTTCATCCTGTACTTGGGATTATTGAAACTTGTAATCCATTTTTAAGTTATTATAATAAAAAAAATTAGTATTTCACAAGTATTATTACTTTGATATTTGCAAAATTGTCTATGAGTATTTAAGTCCTTTGAAATATTAATAATAAAATAAATCATGAGCATTTCATATCATGCATCATATTGTACATACTTCTTGCATTTTTTGTGCATATCCAGGTGTCTTACTAAACTTCTTTACTTTGTCCAACAAGTTGTCTCACCAGTAAAATACTCGAGCTAATTTCATAAGGAAGATGGACAATCTAGAACAAGAGAATCGTGAGCTGCACGAGGAGGTTTGTGCTCTAAAGGCCGGTATGGCCAATATCACTGCTCTGATGGAATCTTTGGTGGCTGCCTAGAATCAGCCATCGATTGCTCAACCTCAACAAACAATGGTTACTACTGAAGCTCCGATTGTTCCTGTATCTACTACTTCAGTTGTTGTTCAGAATCGTATGCCTCCGAAATATCCTTGGGGGATGCCAAAGAACTTTATGCCAAAGGGTTTTAATAAAGATCCTCAAGTTTTTCCACTTACCCAGACTGATACTGCTCCCGCACCTCCTGTGGTACATGTTACCCTTACTGCTAGAAACGAGATTCACTATGTTGCACCTCCCTCGGTGAATATGGTCCCGTTTTCTAATGATGAGGTGTATCACCCTATTCCTCCACCAAGTGAAAGATTGGGTTTCTATGATCAAATGGACGATTTTCAAGACCAGTTTGACAAAATGCAGAAAGAGTTGAAGGCCCTCAGAGGAAAAGAACTGTTTGGGCAAAATGTGAATGATATGTGTTTGGTTCCAAATGTGAAGATACCTGCAAAGTTTAAAGTACCGGAGTAAGAAAAGTACAAGGGCAACACTTGCCCTCATGCTCACTTAGTGATGTATGTAAGGAGAATCTCTACTCATACAGATGATCAATTCATGTTGATTCATTTCTTTCAAGACAGTTTAACCAGTGCAGCATTGAAATGGTACATGAGCCTGGACAGTGCCAGTATTCATTCTTTTAATGACTTGGGTGAAGTATTTATCAGACAGTACAAATACAATATGGACATGGCACCTGACTGTGATTAACTCAAGGCCATGGTCCAGAAGGACAAGGAATCATTTAAGGAATATGCGCAGAGATGACGTGAGGTAGCCGCCCAAGTGATTCCTCCAATGGAAGAAAAATAAATGAGAAAGATTTTCCTGAAGACACTAGGTGTGTTCTACTATTAGAGAATGGTGGCAAGTGCACCCAGTGATTTTACTGAAATGGTGGGAATGGGCGTCCATTTGGAAGAAGTTGTAAGAGAAGGTCGTCTGACAAAGAGTGAAAGTTCCAACAATGTGAAGAAGCCATCATGTGGATTTGTTAAGAAGAAAGAGGGAGAGATAAATTTTGTTATTTAAGAGAGAGGGGTTAATACTTCTAGAAGAAATCACCAGTGCCATCAACAAGTTGCCTCGGTAACTCCAGTTGTAAACACAACACCGACTATAGTCGCTTATCAAAGATCAGCCCCTCAGGGAAGTCAAGGGAAGAATCAGAGAAGATAAACTTTTGACTCTAGCCCTATGAGTTATATAGAGCTACTCCTAGCATTGATCCAGAAAAAGTTGGTCCAGACTAGGCCACCTTCTGCTATACCATCCCCTTTACCTTGGTACTACAAGGCAGCTCAGACGTGCGCTTTTCATTAGGGTGTACCAGGGCATAATGTGGAAAAATGTTATCCTCTAAAGTCCGAGGTATAGAAAATGGTTAGACCTGGCCTTTTGTCCTTCAAAGATGTCAGTCTGAATGTAAAAGATAATCCTCTCCCAAAGCATGGAGGAACGAATGTTGTTAACATGGTTGCTGGTTATCCAGGGGACTTCCGCATTTATGATATTAACCTGGTTAGAGGATACTTGGTAAAGATGCATGCAGACCTTTCCGAGTTTAGTAACTATACTTATGACCATACTGGTTGTGATATCTGTAGTACTAATATACAAGGTTGCGATAAGATAAAAGTTGATTTGCGGGAGATGATGGATGAGGGCCTCATCCATATAATCAGACCTAAAGCAGATTATGAGGAGGAAGTAAACATGGTCTTGGGATGTCCTAGAGAATTCAGGATCTTTGATGTGGAACACATAAACGACGATCTCTCACAATTGCATGCTACTTTCTGCGACATGGCTGGTCAGGTAGGGCACCACTATGGATCTTGTCGGGTTTGTTGCAGGGACTCCTGTGGATGTTAAATTGTGAGAAAAGGTATTTAGTTATTATTGGATAATGGAACTATCATGGTTTCAAGCCAAAGAGATGATTACCATGGGGTTAATGAGATTAAAGCGTGCTTGGTTGAGGAAGAATCAGAAGATGAATATGCTTCCGCAGATGAATTCTTTTCCTCAGATGAAGGTATGTTCTCCGACGATGATTCTTTGATGTCAAAATTTTCTGAAGAAGGTGTGAATGTAATTGTGCCATGTTTCAATGATTCCTCCCCTATTGAAATTGAATACTATAGCAAGCCAGTTGTTTCCCCTGTGGTGATTTGCTTTCCAGGGCCCGTTCCTTACAAATCAGACAAAGTTGTATCGTACAAGTATAATGCTACAATTTTAAAGGATGGTGTGGAAGTTCCCATATAGCCTTTATCTAATGTTGGAAATATTGCTGAGACTAGTAGAGTGACCCGCAGTGGTCGTGTATTTGCACCGGTTTTTCGAGGAAATGATAATGCTGGTAAGAAAGTCGTGGAAAGTGTTGAAGATAAGAAGGTTGCAGGGGGATCCAGTGGTACTACCCTAGAGAAGGACGTTGATGATATTTTGAATATAATCAAAATGAGCGACTACCAAATTGTGGATCAGTTATTGCAGACTCCTTCAAAATATCTATCTTGGCTTTGTTGATGAATTCTACTGCCCATAGAGAATCTTTAATGAGGGTGTTGGACCAAGCCTTCGTGGAGTATGACATGTCGTTAGATCAATTCAACGGTGTGGTAGGTAATATTACATCATGTAATAACCTAAGCTTTTGCAATGATGAAATGCGTGACAAAGGGAGGAATCACAATTTAGATCTCCACATATCCATGAACTATAAAAATGATTTGTTATCAAATGTGTTGATTGATAATGGATTTGCCTTGAATGTGATACCGAGAAGTACGTTGATGAAGTTGAAATATCAGGGGGCTCCTATACGCCCAAGTGGTATTATTGTAAAAGCTTTCGATGGGTCAAGGAAGTCAATTATTAGGGAGGTCGATCTTCCTATTCACATAGGCCCGCATTTGTTCTAGATCACTTTCCAAGTCATGGATATTGTACCCGCATACAGTTGTCTACCGGGAAGACCATTGATACACGAAGCAGGGGCTGTCACTTCCACTCTGCACCAAAAGATGAAGTTTGTGCGCGAAGGAAAAGTGGTTATTATAAACGGGGAGCAAGCATTGTTGATATCTCATCTATCATCTTTCAATGTTGTAGAGACGAATGAAGTTGTTATTGGGACGTAGTTCCAAGATCTGTCGGTTGATAACGTAAGAGAGAATGAGAATTATATGGATTCATCCAAAGATGCTCAGCAGGTTGTGCGCAATGGTCCAAGTAAAGTATGGGGACAGGTCGTTGATCTTCCAATAAACAAGAATATGGCTGGTTTAGGATTCTCTGCAAAGAACGACAAAGGCGGAAGTTTGAAGTCAAAATCTACTATGAGCAGCTATCATGATGTTTTCCGCAGCGGAGGCTACCTCCATCCAACTGTCTCTGGAGTTAATGCTATTAAGGAGGATGAAAAAGATCAAGAAGTGCCGAATTATGTGACGCTTGGAGTCAGAATCCAAAACTGGGTCACTTATGATGCTCCTTCTTGCGTCCATGTCTCAAAGTAATTTTTTTTTCTTCTTTGCAAAAAGCTTTCATTCTGCCCAAAATGAAAGTTAATATTGTATGGGCTTATTTGTTTGCTTTGATTATTAAAATCATAAATAAAAGTTATCTTTGGTTCTCAA
Source organism: Vicia faba (assembly GCA_948472305.1). Lineage (NCBI taxonomy): Eukaryota > Viridiplantae > Streptophyta > Magnoliopsida > Fabales > Fabaceae > Vicia > Vicia faba. The sequence continues at coordinate 1,635,562,731 of OX451738.1, read as the reverse complement.
AATTGTGTCTTTTATTTTTCTGCTTTTTCATGGAAATTGGTAATCAGAAAAAACCTTTTTTGAATAAAATATATTTGTAAATAAATTTGCATAATCATTTGATATATATGTCAGTTTCTAAAAGCAATCACAAATCACATGTGCAGATTAATTAATAAACCCGTTGAAAACAATGATCCTGCATCCTCTCCCAACTTTGAATATCCTGTGTTCGGGACAGAAGAAGAAGAATATGATGAGATTCCAGGACAGGTCTGACGGTTGCTCGAGCACGAGGAAAATGCCATCCAGCCATATAAAGAGTCATTTGAAACAATCAATTTGGGTTCAGAAGAGGAGCCAAAGGAAGTCAAGATTGGAGTATTGTTGCATACTGATGTGAAGAGCAGGTTGAATAAACTATTGAAAGAGTATGTGGACATCTTTGCTTGGTCTTACCAAGACATGCCAGGTCTAGATATTGATATTGTGGAGCATCATTTGCCTTTAAAGCCAGAGTGTCCGCCCGTCAAGCAGAAGTTGAGAAGAACTTACCCTGATATGGTAGTAAAAATCAAAGAATAAGTATTAAAACAGATAAATGTTGGTTTTCTTATGACATCAATGTATCCTTAATGGATAGCCAACATTGTGCCCGTACCAAAGAAAGATAGAAAAGTCCGCATGTGCGTAGATTACAGAGATCTAAATAAAGCTAGTCCAAAAGATGTTTTCCCATTGCCGCATATTGATATGTTGGTTGATAGCACAACAAAGTTTAAGGTATTCTCGTTCATGGATGGATTTTCCAGATATAATCAAATAAGAATGGCTCCTGAGGACATGGAAAAAATAACGTTTATCACACCCTGGGGAACATTCTGTTATAGAGTGATGCCCTTCGGGTTGAAGAACGTTGGTGAAACCTACCAGAGGGCTATGACAATCCTATTCCATAATCTGATGCACAAAGAAATTAAGGTATATGTTGTAAAATCAAGCTTCTCAAATGAACTTTTGTTTTGACGAAGACAAACCATGATTAACAAAGAAGGCAAAGATTTGTGATGATAGATATTATTTTTCTGGTTAATGGTGAGTTTAGGAAAGAGTAAAGTGCAGAAAAATAAAGAGACACGAGTGATATATCCTAGTTCCCCTCACAGTCTGAGAGTACTCCAGTCCTCTTTCAACATTAAAGAGATTTCCTTATTGTGGCAAACTTAAACAAGAACTACCAAAAAGACAAGAACAATCCTCTTGGACCAAGAACAATCCTCTTGGATTTTCACTATGTCAACAATGAGAACAATCCTCTCAAAGTGACTACACTTGTATCCAACAATCCTGGAAAGACAAGATTTTAAAACCACTTAAACTTATTTCCAATAATCCTGGAAAAATAAGTATCTATCAATATTTGATTTTGAGTGAGTTGAGTAGTATTAATCACTTAGAGTGATTTAACAATGAATGATCTTCTCTTCCAATGATAATATTGTACAGTAACTCAAGATATAAATGCTCAAAGTTTTCTGGTTAACAATATATGAAAGTGTGCAGAAAACTTATGTATGAAAGTGAAGAAAAGTTTGAGTTTGTATTTTGAAAATTCAAAAAATATATTTGGAAGAGGTGTTGAAAATGATTTTGAAAATGAATATTTATATGTTCATAACACCATTTTGAAACATCATAAAGTTCTGTAAATGAATCATGAATAATTACCAAGATTGAGTGAAAGGTTTCAATGAAAAGGTATTATGAACAGGCATGTGCAAAGTTGTTGTTTTTCAAAATTGTGCAGCATGCAATCGATTGCACCCTTTGTGTAAATCGATTGCACGGGGTTTCAACAGCTATATTTTCAAAAGTTTTAAGTGTGCAATCGATTGCACAGGAATGTAAATCGATTGCAAGTGAAGTCAGTAGAAAAAAAAGATTAAGTGAAATCGATTGCACGAGCAATGTAAATCAATTTCACTGAGAAACAGAAGTAAACATTTTGAAAATTTTAAGTATGCAATTGATTGCACAAGCAATGTAAATCGATTGCACTGAGAAACAGAAGCAAAAGATCTGAAAATTTGAAGTATGCACTCGATTGCACTAATATGAAAATCGATTGCACTCAAGTGAAAAGTAAATTTTAACTTAGAAAAACTTGAGTAAGGATTTATAAAACATTTCTTTTCACCATTGAGCATCTATGTCTTAAGTTCATAGTAAGTATTATCATTATATCTTGAAAGTTGCTAAGAGCTTGAACTGAAGACTTTGTCCATAGATGCTTTAAGCTTGATCACAAATCTTTGTCTTCTTTGTTAATCATGGTTTGTCTTCATCAAAACAAAAGTTCATTTGAGAAGCTTGATTTTACATTCTCCCCCTTTTTGATGATGACAAACAATTTTGATTTATGCGATGTACTTTCCGGAAAGAGCTTCTCCCCATAAGATGCATAACTCCCCCTATGTATGAGAAGGTTTGAATCCTTTGTAGAGTGTTCATCTTGGTTGGAGAGTACCTTAAAAAATTAAGACAAGGAAATATACAAGCATAAAGTACCACATCTTTCTCCCCCTTTGACATTATCAAAAAGAAGGGAAAGGTGCAAAAAACAAACAGTAATAAAGCAATATATCGAGAAAAATTTAATTAAACATGAAACACAAATTGTCAAACGATTACACAGAAATTTAAACAAACAAAACATAGAATAACATGACAAGGACATAACAGAAACTAGAGTTGGCCAGAACTTCAAGGTTGATGCATGTCCCGGTTTTTATAGGACCAAGAGCCTTGGTTCGAAAATTGTTGTTGAAGAGGAGGTTTTGTGTAATGTTGTGGAGGTGCAGCTGGATTATTTGGATCATATGGTGGAATGTGAAGATGAGAGTAAAGGTAAGAAAATTGTTGATTCACATTTGTGCGTAAGTCATTAATCCGGGTTGTTGTAGAATCATTGATCGCATTCCATTGGTTGTTGATGTTGGTGTTCATGGAAGCAAATTATTGAGACATGAAATCCATAAGCTCTTGATTGCTTGGTCCAGAGGGAGCAGTAGGTGGAGGAGGTACAACTTAACCACCTTCGACTTCTTGATCGTTCCCTTCATCACCAACCACATCTTCACCAATGTAAGTGATAGTTTTTGTTTCTGGATTATAATGCACGCCCATTCTTGAGTCAACATTCTTGATGGAAATCTTGTGCAGATTTGGATCCATATTGACTTTTTCAAACCCAGCAAAATCCACTCCAAATTCCTCCATAATTAAAGTAACAAAATAAGCATATGGAAGAAATTTTGATTTTGCATCGACTCTCAGCATGTGTACCATTATAAGTCTTGCCCAGTTAACACTTATTCCTTTCTTTCTTGCATAAATCAGTTGCATTTCCAGGTCGGTCACAGTTCAGTGGTTTCCATCTCTTATAAACATAATATAGACCATAAAGTAATGAAATAGTTTAATGTCTATATAGAAGTTACTTGCACTCCATGAGTCTCTGGATGGAATTACTCCGCCTAGACCACGAATATGTTTGGCACGGAATTCAGCTTCACTTAATCTCCCAATGCTGTAATAGAAATCCTTTTTTCCAGTAGTTATCCCATGCCTCATTTTCAGGGTCATACAGAGAACTTCCAGTGTAAGGAATATGAAGAATCTCACCAACAACCTCAGGAGTTAGAGAGGTAAGAGTACCAAGCACATATGTAACCATTTTGCCTTTGTGGGGAGTTAAGTTGCTGAAAAACACTCTTACCAGATCCGGATAATATGGACCAAATGATGAAATTAATGGTTCTAGACCATAAGCAGCTAAATCATTTTGAAAAGAGAAGCATTCTTGGGGAAAGGATGATAGCATACCATATTTAGGATTGGACACTATTTTCCTTTGAAAGTCCTTTGTGAATCTGGCTTCTTGTTCTTCGGTGAGAGATGAAAGCAATGTATTAGAGGATGAATCAACCTTTTTCTTCCCTTTTTCTGAAGTTGGCACCTTGCTTTTTTGTCTTGAAGCCATGGGTAAGGTATTTTAGGGTTTTGAGGATTTTAGGTTTTTGAGAGAGAAAGGTGTTTGAGAGCTGAGATTTGGATATGATTTGAGTAGATAGAAATGAGTGGGTTGTATTAAAGTTTATTTGGCTTAGGAATATGAGAGAGAGAGAGAGGAATTCTGACCAACACAAATTTCTGTCATAAAAGCAAGTTATAGTAGGTGCAATCGATTTGCATTCAGGTGCAATCGATTTGCACATAAAATAGAACCAAAATAAAACTGAAACACACAGAGTGCAATCGATTTGCACTTGAAACAGAAAGGTCAGAATTAAAAACACTCAGTGAGCAATCAATTTACACTATTGTGCAATCGATTTGCATCAACCAAAAATGACCAAAAACAATTTTTTTCTTAAAATTAAACACCACTTAACATATATTCACATATAGCATGTTTGAAAACATATATATAAGGCACCTTATATAGCATGTTTGAAAACAAGGATAGAAGGCACCTTATATATCGTGTTCGTCAAGTATGCCAAGCTCTCGTCGAATCTTGTAAAATGGTTCTCTTGCCAAAGATTTGGTGAAGATATCGGCATGTTGATTATGAGTATTTGTGATACGGTGGCAGAACCGGACTGTTTTGAGAAAATGCTGGTTTGTGTTTTGCGTTTATGTTCGCAAAATGTCGCGGTAAGCAAGAGTCGTCATCGACTTTTATTTTATCCAACTGGAAAGGACAAAAGCACAGAAAAATTCCTTTTTTCGAGATTTTTGAGTACGGGGGGTAGATTATAGAAAGGGAAGGTATTAGCACCCTTTCTATCCGTAGTTTTCTACGGGCTCTTAGGTACTTGCTCATCTTTTTAAATTGCTTGTGTGTGTTTGTTTTGAAAAGTTTTGTTTTACTTCGTTTTAACCCTTGCTTCTGTCTTCAAGAGTGTTACAAAGTGTTTTTGAAAACTTTGTTTGAAAAAGGTGTGAGTGTGAAAAAGTTTATTATTTTGAGCAAGTACCTACTAGCATCTACCTACTCGAAAAAAGAATGTTTATGTTCTTGTTTCCTTTAGACAGTGCTATCCTACTATTAAAGAGTAGGTAGCACCATTGTTGGAGTTGTAAGGGTCAATTCGTAAGGGACGTACGATCACTAAAGCAATGTTAGGACGTCTTAGTGATAACCCTAATGTCTTAAGATCATATTCGAGGCAACATTTCTGAGGCGACCTTTCCGAGGCAACATTTCCAAGGCAATATTTCCGAATGGGAATTTTGATCTTTATTTAGACAAGAGGGCGACCACTAAAATACCCTATACTTAATGACCGTTTACCGAAGGCAACCGAAGTGAGAGTATACCCTAGGAGTGCGCATGTGCAAGTGATTTGATTTCAGTTATTATCTTTGCACATTAGGGTTTTCTAACCATTTTAAATTAACATACAGTCTTGTCATGCAATCCTATTATCATACATCTAACAGTTAATATTTTGCGAAAATTAAAATGCGAGAAATAAAAACTACGTTGTTACAAGGCTTCGGGGAGGGGGATTAATTACATAGCCAAAAACCCGTAAAACGATAAATAAAAGAAAAATCCTAATTAAACTATTACATACCATAAGCAGTTACATTAATATTGCAAAAATAATAAATGCGCGCGATGGATTAAGAACGAGAGAAATTAGGGTTTTGACCCCGTCTAAACCTAATGGAAAGAAAAATCCTATTTTTGTGGTTTTTTGTGTTATTTTTGAGAAAAATAGAGTTTAATTGAATAAATAAATAAAACCTAATGACTAATTAATTTTATTTAAGAAAAATAATTAAATTAACTATTTTTTGTATTTTTACTATTTTGTGAAAAGAAATAAAAATTAAATCAAGAACAAACCTAATTTTCTAATTAATTTTAAATTATTTACCAAAAGGTTAGAATTACCCTAAAATTAAATTTAACTAATATTAAATTAAATTTGATAAAAATAAAACCTAAATCTAAATTTGTAAAAATTGATTTTATGACTTTCTTAAAAAGGAATTAATTTGTGTTAGAAAATAGATAAATAAAAGAAATTAAATAAAAATAAAAATAGAAAGGAAAAAGGATGGGCCTGGTTATAGCAAAGGAGGGGGGTGTTAATTGCATTTTCTGAGCCCAAAAACGCCTAGCCCATTTTGACTTTCCAGATCCCATGTTGCAAGTTTGACTAGGCCTATGGTGGACCTTCAAAGGATGGCCCTTGGATCTTCCTTGTTGGAGATTTGTTGGCTGGATACTGATGGTGTATAGTAGTCTCCTTGTATGCATGTGTATATGATAATGTATAGAAAAATAACATGGAACAAAGTTGGGGACCTGGGAATCGAACCCAGGCCCTTTGGCACTTTCACAACACACGCTGACCATCTGAGCTGACTTGTTTTCTTGTATATGGAACAACAAACAATTATTATATTGGAAAAACAAAATAATATATTACAAAATGTGTGAATTTTGAATAGGCAAATCAGGGAGTGCCACGCCACCCTTCTTCTTCCTCCCTCTGTTGGTAAAAGTTCTGACTTTTACCTACAGTCATCTGGGTGTAGGTACAGCCCTGTGATCCTCCAAAATTCTATGCACGCGTGATAAATAAATACCAGTGTGTTGTACCCCAAAATTTGCCCTCTCATATTTCTCAAAACATTGCAAGAAAAATCTCCAAGTTGCTCAAGTTTGCTCAAGAGTTGGACAGACAAGCTATCTCCTAAGGCAGTCAACACCAAATTAGGGTTTTGGGTTGCATCAAGATCTTAGAGTCCAAATGACCTCAAGTGCTCCCCAATGTCCTAATATGTTATCAAGATCATCCATGCCAAATTTCAAGCCTTGAAGAGGAAGTTTGCTCAGTCAATTGCTCAAAGGTCAAAAAATCGACTGTGCTAGGGCAAAAGTCACATGTGACCTATAAACAGTCAAACTTCAAAAAAATTTGTCAACATTCTCATTTTGAAGGATATTTCATCATTTGATCAAGGGTTGATCATGATTCATCTAGTATTTCCCAAAATTCATCAAGACTCAAAAGTTGCTAAATTAGGGTTTTGTAGGAAAAGTCAACTAAACTTTGACCAAGCGTAACTTTCTCATACTTTATGTGCAATGACCCATCCAAAGCTCATTTTGAATGGGATGCAATTTCCTACAATCCATATTCATACCTCAAGATCATAAAATGCACTCACAAGAAGTTACAAATTTGGACATTATAGGTCATTTTTGAAAGTCAACAAAAACACCTTTTTTGCCAAAGCTTATAACTTGAGCATGGAATATCAAAATGAGATGAGACCAAAAGGGTTGGTTAGAGGATATCTCAAGCTTTCTAAGAAGTCTAAGAACACTTCCAAAAGTTCAAAATTGAAGAAGTTATGCATTGTTGAAGTTGGACATTTTTGCAAAATTGGCAAAAGTCAACTATCCCCAAAACTTCAAATTTTATCAAATGGGCCCATTATTTTCCACTTGACTTGAGCTTGCATCATTTCACACATGTCCTAGCTTCAGCCATGAGCCCACGTCTTATTTTAATTATTTTATTTTATTTTTTATTGAATTTATCCATTTTAAATCAAATTAAATCTTATAAAATCCCAAGCTTTGATTACCTAAGATTTTTTGGCTATTTCAGGTTGCAATTACCATCAATATCATCATCAAACTCGAATCATACAATATCATGTGCAAAAAGATTGATTTTTGGCAAAATTGGAAAGGTTTAAAGAGTGAATCAAATCAAATATGCAAACCATGATGGGAGAAGATATGGACCATAATTGTTACCCTAGCACATTGTACCATACATAAGCAAACCACAAGGAACGAAATAAGGGTTGGAGGCTGCAGAAAGAGGCAATACCAAAGTTGCAAAATTCACCAAAAAGCTTGAAATTAAAATCGTACTTAGAGGCAATTTCAGAAGCTTAGACCGGTCCCAATCGATTCCTGGGTGATCACACAACCTTCCTGGATCAAAATCAAGCTTCCTCACACACCACAATGCATTGTAAGTAGCACGACAACCCGCCCTATTCTTGAAACTGTAAATCTTCATTCTTGCATCATTTGAACAAATTCTTGGCATATTTATAATCCTTATAACATTTCCAAGCCTTTTGCGTTATTTGATTTCATTTATATACTCTGTGGCGCAAAGCACCATTGTTAGGGTTCTACATCTTGGTTTAGGGCTTTTCGTTTCAGATAAAATTAGCCTTAATATTGGCTATAGGCGTGACCGAAAGAGGAAGACGAACTCAACCCTGGGTTCAGAATGCATTTCCATGGCGCCTATAGGATTTTAGAGATGCTTGACTTATAGCTACAGACTTTTGTCCGTTGGTATAGGCCAGAGTTGTTTTAGCCATGGTTCAACAAAGAAGACGATGGCGTGTCGCTTCCCCATTCGCCCGTTCAAATAGCGCGCGTATTTTTTTTTTCTGGCATATAATTTGTTTTCTTTTATTATTATTATTGTGTAATATATTAACAAATGAAGCAAAACGGCGTAGTGGCAAGGCAAGCTGGAAATCACCATCAGGACCTGGGTTCGAATCCCAGGTCCCCCACTTTCTTTGTTAATTTTATTCTTCAGGTGATCTTGTACATGTCCAAGGCTACAACATACCATGCACCAGCAACAACCAATTGCCAGATGGCCAGAGGCCAGATCTGGTGGCCAAGATCTGAGGGACCACCATAGGCAAAGTCAACACGCGCACACCAAATCTGCAAAGTCAACAGGGCCAGTGCTTAATGGGCCTCAGCATTGCTTCTCAAACCACTAAAATCAGGCCCATACCTCCTTTCTCTCTTTCTATTTTATTTATTTTGTTTATATTAATTGTTTTATTTTTTTTATTTTTTTTAATTTACTAACCAATTAAAAATTTCTTTTCTTTATAAAATAAAATCACAAAAATACTTTTTATCATGTTAGATTTTAATTTTAATTTTTATTAATAAATACTAATAAATTAACTTAGCTTTAATTAGAGTAACTTTAATTCCTTTTTTAATAATTAAAATTAAATTAGATTTAATTAGGTTTTTTACTAATCCAATTAATCTTTTATTTCTTTCTTAAAATACCAAAAACCCAAAAAATAAATTTTTTTCATTTAATTAATTTATTAATTTAGTAATTAATTTAGATTAATTTCTTTCATAAAATAAAAAACAACAAAAAGGGTCAAAACCCTAGTTTGCGCTCGATTTAATTTCCCGCATGCGATTTATTTTCTTTTATCCATTTATGTATCTAATTCCGGATTGTAATAGCTTAATAGGACTTTTATTTATCTTTTATCGCTTTATTTATTTTTAAAGGGTTTGTCTTTGGCGATGTAAATACCCGACACCTTGTAATTTAAATTCCGCAATTTATTTTCCGTAAATTATAACTGTTAGATGTTTGATAATAGGATGGCATGACAAGACTGAATGTTTTAACCTAAAATCAACATAGATCACCATTAATATGTACAAAGACAAAAAATAACTGAAAACAACACACTCGCACATGCACACTCCTAGGGTACACCCCACTTGGTTGCCTTTGTAAACGGTTATTGAGTATAGGTCACTTTAGAGGTCGCCCTCTTGTCTAAAAGATCATAGACGCCTCGAAACAGTTGCCTCGGATATTGCTGCCTCAAAACAAATGATCTAAGACATTAGGGTTACCGCTAAGGCATCCTAACATTGTTTTGGTGACTGTAAGTCCCTCATTCGAATTGACCCTTAAAACTCCACCGACGATGCTACCTACTCATTAATAGTGGGATAGCATTGTCTAAAGGAAGATAGCATAGAATGATTCCTTTTTTCGAGTAAGTAGATGGTTCTTGGATACTTGCTCTTTCAGAAAACAAAAACTTTTTCGCACTTACACTCCTTTACAAACAAAGTTTTCAAAAACACTTCATACGCTCTTGAGGACAGAAGCAAGACTTAAATCGAAGTTTCAAAACAAAAACTTTTTTCAAACCCACAAGCACAAAGAAAACAATTTTGAAAACAATTGAGCATGTACCTAAGAGCCCGTGGATAACCACGGATAGAAAGGGTGCTAATACCTTCCCTTTCTATAATCTACCCCCCAAACCCGAGAAATATCTCGAAAAAGGGATTTTTCTGTGCTTTTTTCCTTTCCTTGTTGGATAAAATAAAAGTCGGTGGCGACTCTTGCTTACCACGACATTTTGCAAAAAATGCAAAACGCAAACTAGCATTCCAAAAAATATTCAGTTCTTCCCACCGTATCACACAGTGGTACCAATCAACTCGTTGCAACCTCACGAGCATCATGGTACCACTATCCATGGTTAATTATTCCTGCAAGCAAAACCCCTAAAAACGAAACTAAAACCTAAACATGGAAACTTGTTGTATAGCCAATAAAAATACAATTGGCTATTACCATTAGCTTGCAAATGATTCAAGGATTCAGAATATGTAAACAAATCGTGCTAAAAGTGCCAGGATTATGATATACGATTTCACAAAAAGCATGGAAGTCGTGGGATACTTACAATGTGTTTTTGGGCACGAGAATGCTTGCTAATGATTGGAATAGGATCCTAGAACGTCCAGGAAGCGATTTGTGTGACTGGAATGGCTTGAGGAAGCCTGGAATTGAGAAAACAATTTGCAACTTTTCTTGATTTTTTTGAAAGTTGCTTTCACCTTTGCACGCCTCCAATGTCCTCGTTTTTTATCTGCACTTGTTCTATATGTACCCTAGAACGAATTAGGGTTACAAACTTGTTTCAAATCTTCCTCAATTAAGATCATTGATTCAAGATTTGATCCTTATGCAAATATTTCCAAATCAAGCCAAATCCAATCTCTGTGTGTCCAAATGAAGCTTGCACGATTTTATTCTCTTTCCAGCTGTATAAGAGGTCTAAACATGCACAAAATCTTAAGCTTTGATTAGTTTTGATATTTTCATGATTTTATTTGATTTAATTGAAATAAAATCCAAATAAATGACAAAAATAAAAGAATGACAAATGGGAAGGTTCATGGGTCGTGGGTCAGGTTACAAACTTAATGCTAGCATAAAAAGTTGGGCCCATTTGACAAAAAATGCAATTTTGGGCACATTTGACTTTTGGCAATTTTGCAAAAAGGGTCAACTTTACCAATGCATAACTCCTTCAATTTTGACCCTATATATGTGTTCTTGGACTTTTTAGAAAGCTTAATATGTCCTCTAAGCAACCCGTTTGGTCTCATCTCAATTGAGTCTTCCATGTTCATGTATGAAGCTTTGACAAAAAAGGTGTTTTTGTTGACTTTCCAAAATGACCTATAATGTCCAAATTTATATCTTCGTGTGAGTGCATATTTTGAACTTGGGAGCTGAAGATGAATTATAGGGAATTGAATCCTCTTCAAAATGAGCTTTGGATGGGTCATTTTTTATAAACTATGAGAAAGTTATGCTTGGTCAAAGTTGAGTTGACTTTTCCTACAAAACCCTAATTTAGCAACTTTTGGGTTTTGAGGAATTGTGAGCAATCCTTGAGGAATCATGATCAACCCTTGATCAAATGATGAATAATGCTTCAAAATGAGTATGTTGACCAAAAATATTGAAGTTTGACTGTATGTAGGACACAGTTGACTTTTGCCCTAGCACAGTCGATTTTCAGGCCTTTGAGCAATTGACTGAGCAAACTTCCTCTTCAAGGCTTGAACTTGACATGGATGATCTTGAGAACATATTAGGATAATGGTGAGCATTTTGGATCCTTTGGACTCAAACATCTTGATGCAAACTAAAACCCTAATTTGGGGTAGACTGCCTTAGGAGAGGGTTTGTCTGATCAACCCTTGGACTTTCTTGAGCAATTTGAGGACCTTACTTGGAATGTGTTGAGAAATATGGGAGGGAAAATTTTGGGGTACAACAGCTTCCCCTGTTCAATCTTCTTACACTTGAGGATATAGATTGGCTTGTCCACCTTTCGTGATCCGAAGGTGAAAGATGATTGAACACTAGAGTGCCCAGAAATTTGCACTCGCACGAAGTGGTACTTGTCTTGCAATGTCGGGAATGGGCTTATAGATTCCATTTGGAGGTTGATGCTGGAAGATGGGCTTAAAGATTCCATCAGAAGAAGTGTGGATTGCATAAGAGATTCCTTTGCGAGAGCCCGTATACCTGTTGTTGAGGAATACTACGCTGGGGAATGCTGGTCTCTATCTTGAGAGAAATAGAGCTTTAGGAACTTCAGTTGTCTGTTACTCTATCGAGGAATCATCTCTTGGTCGAGGAGATAAAAATGAACTGCTATTTGGTCGTGCTACAGGCTTCACAGTGATTTGATGAGGAAAATAAGACGGACTGCTATCTGGTCGTGCTCTAGGCTTCACAGTGACTTATTGGGGAGATAAGATTAAACTTGCTATCTGGTCGTTATCCAGGCTTCGTAATTTCTCACTTCTTATCTGGTCGCACTCCAGGCTTCAGAAGGAACCAAGTTGTTATCTGGTCATATCTAAGCTTCAACTTGGATTTAAGGCATACTAATATCTGGTCGATTCCAGACTTTTTAGTAATTGGCCGAGTAAACTGCTATTTGGTCGAATTCCAAGCTTCGCAGTACCTTATACTATTATCTGGTCGTGATCCAGACTTCAGTATCCTTTACCGCTATCTGGTCGTAATCCAGGCTTCACGGTGTCTTATACCATTATCTGGTCGAGTCCAGGCTTCATGGTATCTTGTATTGCTATCTGGTCGATTTCCAGGCTTCATAATAACTTGATGAGGGTTAAGCTGTTATCCGGTTGATTTCCGGGCTTCATGGCTTGTGTTTATGACATACCACTATATGGTCGATTCCAGGCTTCATGGTGTCTTGTACTGCTATCTGGTCGATTTCCAGGCTTCATAGTAACTTACTGGGGATTCAACTATTTTCTGGTCGATGTCCAGGCTTTATAGCTTTGAATTTGGGATATACCACTATCTAGTCTATTCTAGGCTTCATAGTATCTTGGTACTATTATCTGGTCGTTCTCCGGGCTTCACAGTATGATGGAGAAATCAAGATATTATCCGGTCGGATCTAGGCTTCATAGTTTGAACTGGAACAGAAATCAAAGCACCGATTTGACTAAACCAGAGACAACTTGTGAGAATTTGATTGTATCTTTCCCTGAAAGGTAAAGAGTTAGTCATATGTAATGTCATGATGTATGACGTGTATCGAGTAATGATGCTCTCAAAATAAATGAGATTGTGTTGTATGATGCGTATGTGCATGCCATGATGTATGGATATGCAAATGTTCTCGTGATGTTTTCTAGCTGGGGGAAAATAAATCCCGGACTGTTGCTGGAGAGTACAAGGAGTTGAGTTCCTCGTTTTCGTTGGGGGTAACGACTGAAGATGATTTGAGAATAAATTAGCGAGAGAATGACTTTATGGGGAAGAGAGATACTCTGCTAGGAGATCTGTTGATTTGGAGAAATATCCTCAGCTGGGGATGAATTACCGTTGCTGGTGATAATGAACTCTGTCGGGGATTGAGTTTCTACTTGTGGAAGAACTAAACTTAGCTGATGGTGAACTTCTATTGCTGGTGATAGATAAACTCTGTTTGAGGAGAATTAACACCACTGCCTTTGGGTATTTCTTACTCTGCGGGGAGTGTACCTTTGTTATATCCTCAAATTGGTCATATCCCTGTACCTGGTGGGTAGAGCAACTGCAAGGCTTGGACACTTCTGTTTGCCCCTGTTCCTGGAATTACGAGTAATTGTCTTTTGTTTCGCGTGTAAATATTTATGAGCAACAATTATTGTCAAATGCATATATCAAAAATGAACCATTGGACGTTCTTACAAAACAACACAGAAAAAGAAAACACAAGTTGAAATTTCTTTGGGAAAATGAATTGTATTGATTTTGAAGTTTGCCTGTAATAGGCGTTTTGTACAAGAGGATGACGTCATAGTAAGAGAACACCTCTGAACGAACATAATTTATACAATTTGTGTAAAAGAAAGAAAAATAGCTATGTGAAACAATCCCACTGGGTTCCAACTCTGTTATTTCCTTTATATCTTCGAACATCTCATCACTTTGCTACTTGGTTGAAGGTAGATCAGATTGATTGGCGTCGTCCGAGCTTGATAGTCGATATTGAAGTCTGGTTACAAGATGATCCAATGAGACATAGTGTTATGCTTTGATCCCTAATTTTTTCCTGGACCGCCCTTTCAGGTTTTCAGTCCACTGGGATACCCTCTTTTTCCCAAGCCGCCTTTTCAGGTTTTCGACTTGCCGGGTGCACAGTTTTTTTTCAATTTCATCCCTTACTTTTGCCCGAACCCTTTTGGTTCGCCGGGGAGCCCTTATTTTTGCCTAGGCATGTCAACCTAGTGGGTCTTTGATTATGCGTAGTATTTTTTCACTATGTCTGCATTGACGGGGTGAGGAAGGTCGTCACCATCCATGGTGGTTAAAATCATAGCTCCTCCCGAGAAAATGTTCTTAAACACAAATGACCCTTCATACGTGGGGGTCCATTTTCCCCTGGGATCACCTTGCGGCAGTATGGTGCGTTTGATTACCAGATCCCCGACTTGATATTTTTGACGTCTGACCTTCTTGTTAAAAGCCTTGATCATTCGCTTTTGGTACGTCTGACCATGACAAATAGCAGTAAGCCTTTTCTCATCGGTTAGGTTCAGCTGATCAAGTCGAGTCTGGATCCAATCGTCTTCGCTCAAACCTGCATCCTTCATAATCCGGAGAGAGGGTATCTGGACCTCAATAGGTAGGACTGCCTCCATGCCATACACCAGAGAGTAGGGTGTTGCCCCTGTTGACGTCCGTGCTGAGGTGCGGTACCCATGAAGAGAGAATGGTAACATTTTGTGCCAGTCTTTGTATGTCACCGTCATCTTCTGCACAATCTTCTTAATGTTCTTATTTGCTTCAACAGCCCCATTCATCTTCGGCTGATAGGGAGAAGAGTTGTGATGTTGTATCTTAAACTGTTTGCAGAGTTTGGTGATCATCGTATTGTTGAGATTTATACCATTATCTGTAATGATCCTTTCTGGTACACCGTATCGACAGATCAAAATTGTGCCAGATAAACCGCGCCACGACGTTCTTGGTTACTGTAGCAAAGGAAGCTGCCTCAACCCACTTCGTAAAGTAATCAATTGCCACCAGGATGAAACAATGCCTGTTATACGCATTAGGTCTAATCTCACCTATCATGTCGATGCCCCATATTGCAAAAGGCCAAGGAGCCGTCAAAACATTCATAGGAACTGGAGGTACATGCACCTTATCAGCATAGATTTGGCACTTGTGACAGGTCCGAGAGTATTGATAACAATCAGCTTCCATAGTAGACCAGTAATATCCTGCCCGTAGGATCTTCTTTGCCATGGTATGTCCATTGGAATGAGTTCCGAAGGTACCTTCATGTAACTCTGCCATGATCCTTTCCGCCTCGCTTTTGTCCATACATCGCAGTAAGGTAGAATCATGGTTACGTTTATAAAGGGTACCATTGCTGATGAAGAACTTCGCAGTGAACCTTCTCAAGAACTTCTTGTCATTAACAGATGCACCCTCGGGGTATTCTTGAGTCTCAAGATACCTCTTTACCTCGTGGAACCAGGGTTTATCTGTTACCTCTTCAGTCTCAATATCACAGCAATGTGCGGGTTTGTCCAGCCTCTCAATGGTAATCTGGAGAGCTTCATTGTCCCACCTGACTTTAAACATAGAAGACATGGTAGCTAGCACGTCCTCTAATTGGTTTTCTTCTCTCGGGAAGTGTTCAAAGGTTATCTCTTCAAAGTGTGGAAGCAGTGTCAGTAAATACTCTTTGTAAGGAATAAGATTTGGGTGCTTCGTATCCCACTCGCATTTGATCTGACTGATCACTAGAGGAGAATCTCCGAATACACTCAAGAACTTAATCCTCAGGTCAATAGCAGCTCGAAGGCCCATGATGCACGCTTCATACTCCGCCATTTTGTTGGTGCAGTTAAAACATAATCGGGCGGTGAACGGAGTATGACAGCCTTCAGGAGATATGATCACAACGCCGATGCCATTACCCAAAGCGTTTGAAGCTCCTTAGAAATACATAGACCATCGGGATCCTTCCTCAGGTCCTTCATCTGGTCCAGGTTCTTCACAGTCGGTCACCAACATGATGTTCTCATCTGGGAACTCGAAATTCATGGATTGGTAGTCATCCACGGCCTGATTCGCCAAATGATCCGCCAACACACTCCCCTTGATTGCTTTTTGGGTTGTGTATTGGATGTCATACTCGGTTAAGATCATCTGCCATCTTTCTATTCTTCCGGATAGGGCGGGCTTCTCGAAGATATACTTGATTGGGTCCATCTTTGATATCAATAAGGTAGTGTGAGTCAGCATATACTATCTCAGCCGGCGAGCAACCCATGCCAAAGCACAGCAAGTTTTCTCGAGCAACGAGTATCAGGTCTCGCAGTCGGTAAACTTTTTGCTAAGGTAGTAAATAGCGTGCTATTTTCGGCCAGACTCGTCATGCTGCCCCAGCACGCACCCCATTGAGTTATCCAGTACTGTCAAGTATAAAATCAGAGGTCTTCCTTCAACTGGACGCATTAGAATAGGTGGATCTTGTAGGTATTCCTTGATTCTTTCAAAAGTGGTCTGACATTCATCATTCCATTTTACCATTTGATCCTTCTTCAACAGCTTGAAGATTGGCTCACAAGTAGCGGTCAGGTGTGAAATGAATCTGGCGATGTAATTCAGACGTCCCAAAAAGCCTCTAACTTCCTTTTCTATGCGGGGAGCCGGCATCTCCTGTATAGCCTTCACCTTTGCAGGATCCACCTGAATACCTTTATCACTAACGGCGAAACCCAACAGCTTACCAGACCTTACCCCGAAGGTGCACTTGTTCGGGTTCAACCTCAGCTTATACATCTTCAACCTGTTGAACAGTTTCTGGAGATGGTCAAGATGTTCTTCCTCAGTCTGGGACCTTACAATCATGTTATCAACGTAAACCTCAATCTCATGGTGAATCATGTCGTGGAACAAAGTGACCATAGCGCGCTGATAAGTTGCCCCAGCATTCTTCAACCCGAAAGGCATCACCTTGTAACAGAAGGTGCCCCACTGTGTAACGAAGGATGTCTTCTCCATGTTCTCGGGAGCCATCTTGATTTGATTGTATCCAGAAAAACCATCCATAAAGGAGAAGATCTTATGTTGCGCGGTGTTATCGACCAGGACATCGATGTGAGGAAGTGGGAAATCGTCCTTGGGGCTTTCCCTGTTCATATCTCTATAGTCCACACACATCTGTACCTTACCATCCTTTTTAGGTACTGGAACAATGTTGGCAACCCACTGTGGGTAAGAAGTCACAGCTAGAAATCCAGCGTCAAACTGTTTCATGACCTCAGCTTTGATTTTCTCAGACATCTCAAGGCGCATACGACGAACCTTCTGTTTTACCGGAGGGCAGTCTTCTTTAGTTGGCAAGTCATGAACCACAATATCGGTGTCCAACCCAGGCATATCTTCATAAGACCAAGCGAAGATCTCAACATAGTCGCGTAGCATCTGCATCAACCGTTGCTTGACACTAGGCTCCAGATTTGCTCCTACCTTGACCTCTTTCCTGTCTTCCTCTGTACCTAAATTTACCGATTTGAATGGCTCTTCGTGAGGCTGTATGGCCCTCTCTTCATGTAGTAATAGTCTAGAAAGTTCTTCGGTCACCTCACAATCATCCTGACCTTCGTCCTTGTCTTGGTTGATCAGATTTTCAAAGTCATAACTGGCTGTAGCAGAGTCGTTAACAATGGGATCCAGAATGGATATGGATCTGCATTATGATATGTGAGTGTGTGTAAGAGCATAGCTGTTTTGATAAAGTGAGTGACAGGAAAGAAAAACAAAGAGCTCAAAATTTGTAATGCAAGAAACGTCCAATGTTTTATTGATGATATATGAAAATGACAGATAATAAGCCCTCACAAGCAAAGCCAAGGTACCTCGGGCAAGGCATCGGGCCGTAAAGTTTCAAACTATTTATTATAAACTTCAAAACAAAAGTCAATTACTGTGAAATAAAGGAAACAGGTATGAAGTCTTTCACCGTCCAGTTGTTCAATCCTCCATTGGTTGTAGGGTAGATCCAACTGTCAATATCCGGGTTCTCATCATCAGCATCTTCTGTGGCGGATACAACCTTAATAGCATTTATTCCCGAGTCATGCTTGGGCATGGGTGCAGTTATGACGTTGGGCTTCTCCGGAGCGTCAAACTCAATCTCTTTGGCTTCGATCAAGTCTTGCACCTTATTCTTCAAGGCCCAACAGTTGTTTGTATCATGACCTGGGCCATCGGAGTGATAGGCTCAGCGGGCATTCGGGTTATATAGCGGATATGTGGTGTTGGGATTCTTCGGGGCTTCCCTCAGAGTTACCAGGTTGGTCTTCAATAATTGTGGTAGAATTTGAGACAAGGTCATATTGAGCCGAGTGTACTGCCTCTGTGGTATTTCCATCCTCTGTTGATTATTGCATTGTGGAGCAACCGTGGGTCTTGATATCACTACTACATTTACTGTTTCACGGTGTTCAGGTCTGCTTTGGCTCCTCGAGCCATAAACTACACTAGCTTCTTTCTTACTGATGAAAGGTTTCTTTATTTCACTTGATGAAGTATCCTTCTGTATCTTACCACTTCGGATACTAGCTTCTACTCTCTCCCCAGTCAAGATCAACTCAGTAAACCCAGATGATGAACTGTCAATCAGATGATTGAAAAATGGACCCGATAGCGTCCCTAGAAACATGTCAACCAACTCCCTATCAGACAAAGGGGGTTGGACTCTTTCAGCCAAATCTCTCCACTTATGAGCATAGTCCTTAAAACTTTCGCTTGTACCCATAGACATAGCCTGAAGCTGAGTACGAGTGGGAGCAAGGCCGGCATTATACTGATACTGCTTGTAAAAAGCAGCAGCAAGGTCTTCCCAGTTTCGGACGTTAGCTCCTTCCAACTGATAAAACCATTCAAGCTGAGTCCCTGACAGACTATCTTGAAGGAAATGTACCCACAAATTTCTATCAGCAGTGTGGGGTTGAATTTTCCGGACATATGAGCGGAGATGGAGTTTTGGATAGGATACCTCGTCGTATTTAGCAAAAACCAGAGCTTTGAACTTATGAGAGGTCACCACTGCTGATACCAGTCCCATCTCTCCAAAATCCAAATCGGGGATCCTCTAAATCTCCATAGCACTCAGACGGTCTTCTAACTGCTTGTACCTATCCTCAGCATGGGGATATTGTTCCTCATCATAATCTGTATCATTATCAGAAACTGCAGGACTGGGGCCCTTTTCTTCTTCTTGGGTCTCCCCTTCCTTGGATGAAAGGGACAGATCAGCTTGCTGCTTCAACCTATCCCCAAACCTTTTAACCATACTCAGAAGAACGGTCTTCTTCTTCTTCTTCTTCTTCTCTTTCTCTTTCAGAATGAGAGCTTTCAAATCCTCTTGCCCTTCAGCCAAGCTTAAGAACATCTCTTGGAATTGGGCATTTTGTGCCTGAAGATCTTTGATAGCTTGATCAGAGGACATTTTTGCTGAAATAAACAGCAAAGAAGATGAGAAACCTGTAACGGTACCTGTAATGGTGTGCATGATAATGGGATGCATATGTAATGATTTCAAAGACTTTGGGAGATTTAAATTTGCAAACCAAAAAATAAAACAAACTTTATTAGATTAACTGGTAAAAAGGTTCAACAATTCCTTTGAGGTGTTACAAAGAAATAACTGGAAAACAAATCTAAACTAGAAAAAGCAAAATCATAAATCCCATGGACGCTTCCCCTTTGTGCTGACATAGTCATTGATCGTTCTTTCCTCCTCGAGCTGCCTGGTGAGCTTCAAGATCTTCCTTTCTTACTCATGGTACTTCTCTCGGTATGTATCCCGCTCCTCTTTCAGCTGAATCCAGGATCTCTGCAATGCCCCAAGATCAGTGGGCATGTAAGGGTAAAGAACTGTATAAGGAATCCCCTCTTCATTGGTAGGCTCCACAATCACTGGAAATACAGCTTCATAGGGCACCCCAAGCTTCTGGGCTCGATCTCGGACCCACTAGAGATAAGGTTGCATAGGGAGAGAAGTCTTTGGTCCTAGCTCTTGGGGATAAGATCTGTTTTCCATGCCCCAAGCTCGTATAAACCTCTGGCGGTGCTCGTCAACGTCCACCTTATAGTCGAAGGCAATATCTGTAAGAAGTAGCTCATGAGGACCGTCTCTCCGAGCACGACCAAACAGTCGTAAAGCTAGGCAGGGATTGTAGGTTATACCCCCTCTGATTCCAAGCAACGGAACATTAGGGTATCCCCCACAACGATCAATGACATCAGTGCTTTCTATAGCCTTAGAACTCCAAAGAATGTCTGTATGGGCAAGTGACATTATCCTGTAGGACCATCCCAGACCTTCCTCATTCTTCAACACAGACTTGGGGAGGTGCAAAATAAACCACCTCGCCAACAGCGACATGCAACACATGAGGGTCCCTCTTCTTCGCACAGTACGAGTGTAGAGGGCATGCAAGATATCACCCAATAGAGTAGGCATGGGATTGCGAGACAGGAAGATCTTAACCGCATTCACTTCCATAAAAGAATCTGGATTCGGGAAGAGAACCAAACCGTAGACAAGGAGAGCCAAGATGTCTTCGAAAGCTTGGAAATCCAATTTATCCCAGAATAACTGAGCTTGATCCATCAGAAACTTGGCTAATAAACCTTCAACCCCGCTTTGTGTCTCCTAATTGGATACTATATCAGCCCTTTTTAGATGCAGAGTTGAAGCAATGTCTTTTGAAGGAGTCTCTTCCAAACCTGTGAAAGGCACCTGCTCAAGGATGGATATACCCAATAAGTGAGAGAACTCTTCCAAAGTGGGAACTAACTGGTAGTCTGGAAAAGTGAAACAATGATGCACAAGATCGAAGAACTGGAAAAGCACACACATCATTTGCTCATCAAACTTGGAGGTAACCAGGCTAAGAAGCTGACCATGTCTCTTAATGAACAAAGAAGTCTCGGAAACTCTTGAGGCTAACTCTTTGAGTTGAGCAGGTATTTGCACAAAGTTAACTTGGATGGTGTTTCTGCGCACGGAAGCCATAATCTGCAAAACAGAACAAAGATGAATTCCCTCGGTCTTTGAAATGGTCAGTATAATGGAGTATGCATGTTATATGATGATGCATGATGTCATGATGAAAACAAAAAATAGGTATAGCAGATAACACACATGGCAAAGGCAAACAAGTCACACAATAGCCCTTAAGTTTAAGGCTTTCATGAGGTCTGGGTACTACCCTCTTGAAGTTCAGTTGTTTTCAACCTGTCCTAGCAAAATTAATTGGGTTCTAGAGGTTCTCAATATCACTGGCCATCCTCCATCGGTCATGGTTTAAGCTCACGCAATCTTTTCTTGCGGCCGAAACTATCTCGAGAGTATGGTCTCAATGAGTGTAGCATTGAGTATCAACCAGTTCCCAGCTTTACACCGAGATCGGCTATCTCACTACTTCCTAAAGGCCAAGTTGGTCTATTAAGGGTTCTAAGGTCAGTTGATGCTTAACGACGCACATAGCAGCCCCGTATTCTCCTCGTTTCTCCACAAGGGATACCGATACCAACCAATGTGCCACATCAACGTAGCTACTACTTCAACCGTATCGGTCTACGCCATACAGTTCCCTCACAGTTTATTGCTACTTACCTAAAAGGTGTTCCCCAGATCCAGGTTAGGACCTATAGTAACTTCCAATAAAAAACCCTTAAAAGTAAAGCAACCAAAACAAACAAGAGAAGAAATTTATGATGAACTAATCCTAAGGTATACCCCACTTATTTAATCCCCAGCAGAGTTGCCAGTTCTGTGATACGGTGGCAGAACCAAACTGTTTTGAGAAAATGCTGGTTTACATTTTGCGTTTGTGTTTGCAAAATGTCGCGGTAAGCAAGAGTCACCATCGACTTTTATTTTATCCAACTGGAAAGGACAAAAGCACAGAAAAATTCGTTTTTTCGAGATTTTTGAGTACGGGGGGTAGATTATAGAAAGGGAAGGTATTAGCACCCTTTCTATCCATAGTTTTCTACGGGCTCTTAGGTACTTGCTCATCTTTTTAAATTGCTTGTGTGTGTTTGTTTTAAAAAGTTTTGTTTTACTTCATTTTAACCCTTGCTTCTGTCTTCAAGAGTGTTACAAAGTGTTTTTGAAAACTTTGTTTGAAAAAGGTGTGAGTGTGAAAAAGTTTATTGTTTTGAGCAAGTACCTACTAGCATCTACCTACTCGAAAAAAGAATGTTTCTGTTCTTGTTTCCTTTAGACAGTGTTATCCTACTATTAAAGAGTAGGTAGCACCATCGCTGGAGTTGTAAGGGTCAATTCGTAAGGATGTACGATCACTAAAGCAATGTTAGGGCGTCTTAGTGATAACCCTAATGTCTTAAGATCATATTCGAGGCAACATTTCTGAGGCGACCTTTCCGAGGCAACATTTCCGAGGCAACATTTCCGAATGGGACTTTTGATCTTTGTTTAGACAAGAGGGCGACCACTAAAATACCCTATACTTAATAACCGTTTACCGAAGGCAACCGGAGTGAGAGTATACCCTAGGAGTGCGCATGTGCGAGTGATTTGATTTCAGTTATTATCTTTGCACATTAGGATTTGCTAACCATTTTAAATTAACATACAGTCTTGTCATGCAATCCTATTATCATACATCTAACAGTTAATATTTTGCGAAAATTAAAATGCGAGAAATAAAAACTACGCTCTTACAAGGCTTCGGGGAGGGGGATTAATTACATAGACAAAAACCCGTAAAATGATAAATAAAAGAAAAATCCTAATTAAACTATTACATACCATGAGCAGTTACATTAATATTGCAAAAATAATAAATGCGCGCGATGGATTAAGAACGAGAGAAATTAGGGTTTTGACCCCGTCTAAACCTAATGGAAAGAAAAATCATATTTTTGGGGTTTTTTGTGTTATTTTTGAGAAAAATAGAGATTAATTGAATAAATAAAGAAAACCTAATGACTAATTAATTTTATTTAAGAAAAATAATTAAATTAACTATTTTTTGTATTTTTACTATTTTGTGAAAAGAAATAAAAATTAAATCAAGAACAAACCTAATTTTCTAATTAATTTTAAATTATTTACAAAAAGGTTAGAATTACCCTAAAATTAAATTTAACTAATATTAAATTAAATTTGATAAAAATAAAACCTAAATCTAAATTTGTAAAAATTGATTTTATGACTTTTGTAAAAAGGAATTAATTTGTGTTAGAAAATAGATAAATAAAAGAAATTAAATTAAAATAAAAATAGAAAGGAAAAAGGATGGGCCTGGTTATAACAAAGGAGGGGGTGTTAATTTCATTTTCTGAGCCCAAAAACGCCTAGCCCATATTGACTTTCCAGATCCCATATTGCAAGTTTGACTAGGCCTGTGGTGGACCTTCAAAGGATGGCCCTTAGATCTGCCTTGTTGGAGATTTGTTGGCTGAATACTGATGGTGTATAGTAGGCTCCTTGTATGCATGTGCACCTGATAATGTAGAGAAAAATAACATGGAATAAAGTTGGGGACCTGGGAATCAAACCCAGGCCCTTTGGCACTTTCACAACACACGTTGACCATCTGAGCTGGCTTGTTTGCTTGTATATGGAACAACAAACAATTATTATATTGGAAAAACAAAATAATATATTACAAAACGCGCGAATTTCGAATAGGAAAATCAGGGAGTGCCACGCCACCCTTCTTCTTCTTCCCTCCGTTGGTAACAGTTCTGACTTTTACCTACAGTCATCTAGGCGTAGGTACAGCCATGTGATCCTCCAAAATTCTATGCACGCATGATAAATCAATACCCGTGGTACCAATCAACTCGTTGCAACCTCACGAGCATCATGGTACCACTATCCATGGCTAATTGTTCCTGCAAGCAAAACCCCTAAAAACGAAACTAAAACCCTAAACACGACAACTTGTTGTATAGCCAATAAAAATACAATTGGCTATTACTATTAGCTTGAAAATGATTCAAGGATTCAGAATAAGTAAACAAATCATGCTAAAAGTGCCAGGATTATGATATACGATTTCAAAAAAAAGCATGGAAGTCGTGGGATACTTATAACGTGTTTCTGGGCATGAGAATGCTTGCTAATGATTGGAATAGGATCCTAGAACGTCCAGGAAGTGATTTGTGTGACTGGAATGGCTTGAGGAAGCCTGGAATTGAGAAAACAGTTTGCAACTTTTCTTGATTTTTTTGAAAGTTACTTTCACCTTTGCACGCCTCCAATGTCCCCGTTTTTTATCTGCACTTGTTCTATATGTACCCTAGAACGAATTAGGGTTACAAACTTGTTTCAAATCTTCCTCAATTAAGATCATTGATTCAAGATTTGATCCATATGCAAATATTTCCAAATCAAGCCAAATCCAATCTCTTTGTGTCCAAATTAATCTTGCATGATTTGATTCTCTTTCCAGCTGTATAAGAGGTCTAAGCATGCACAAAATCTCAAGCTTTGTTTAGTTTTGATATTTTCATGATTTTATTTTGATTTTATTTGATTTAATTGAAATTAAATCCAAATAAATGAAAAAAATAAAATAATGACAAATGGGAAGGATCATGGGTCGTGGGTCATGTTACAAACTCAATGCAAGCATAAAAAGTTGGGCCCATTTGACAAAAAATGCAATTTTGGGTACATTTGACTTTTGGCAATTTTGCAAAAAGGAACAATTTTACCAATGCATAACTCCCTCAATTTTGACCCTAGAGATGTGTTCTTGGACTTTTTAGAAAGATTAAGATGTCCTATAAGCAACCCTTTTTGTCTCATCTCAATTGAGTTTTTCATGTTCATGTATGAAGCTTTGACAAAAAAGGTGTTTTTGTTGACTTTCCAAAATGACCTATAATGTCCAAATTTATATCTTCTTGTGATTTCATATTTTGAACTTGGGAGATGAAGATGAATTGTAGGGAATTGCATCCTCTTCAAAATGAGCTTTGGATGGGTCATTTTTGATAAAGTATGAGAAAGTTATGCTTGGTCAAAGTTGAGTTGACTTTTCCTACAAAACCCTAATTTAGCAACTTTTGGGTTTTGAGGAATTGTGAGCAATCCTTGAGGAATCATGATCAACCATTGATCAAATGATGAATAATTCTTCAAAATGAGGATGTTGACCAAAAATCTTGAAGTTTGACTGTATGTAGGACACAATTGACTTTTGCCCTAGCACAATCGATTTTCAGGCCTTTGAGCAATTGACTGAGCAAACTTCCTCTACAAGGCTTGAAACTTGACATGGATGATATTGAGAACATATTAGGACAATTGTGAGCATTTGGGATCCTTTGGACTCAAACATCTTGATGCAAACTGAAACCCTAATTTGGGGTAGACTGCCTTAGGAGAGGGTTTATCTGGTCAACCCTTGGACTTCCTTGAGCAATTTGAGGACCTTACTTGGAATGTATTGAGAAATATGGGAGAGAAAATTTTTGGGTACAACAGTATCTACAAAGGTTACCTCGACATCTCCTTGAAGAACATGATCACGAAGGAAATGATGTTGTATGTTTATGTGTTTGGTTCTTGAATGCATGACTGGATTCTTCGTAATGTTTATTGCACTTCTATTGTCACACCATAGAGGAATGCATCCTAGATCGAGTACGTAGTCACGAAGTTGTTGTTTGAGCCACAAAATTTAAGCGCAACTACTACCCGCTGCAATATATTCAGCTTCAGACGTGCTAAGAGCAACGCATGCTTGTTTCTTGCAGGCCCATGATACTAATGCATTTCCAAGGATGTGACACATACCACTTATGCTTTTTCTATCATTTTTACAACCTGAATAATCTGCGTCAAAATAACCAACTAAGTTGCAAACACTACCTTTAGGATATCATAATCCGACATTTGTTGTTCCTTTGAGATACTTCATGATCCTCTTTACCGCCATGAGATGAGATTCCTTTGGATTTGCTTGAAAGCGAGCACATAGACAAACACTAAACATTATGTCAGGACGGCTTGCCGTCAAATATAATAAGGAGCCAATCATACCTAGATACTTTGTAATATCGATGGAAACACCTAATTCATCTTGATCAACATATGTACCAGAACCCATTGGTGTAGACATTGCCTTACAGTTATCCATGTCAAATCTTTTCAAGAGTTCCATGCAATACTTGGATTGGTTAATGAAGGTGCCATCTTTTAATTGTTTGATTTGAAGTCCAAGAAAATAATTCATTTTACCCATAATGGACATTTCAAATTCTCCTTGCATCATTGGTGAAAATTCTTCACACATTTCTTGGTTTGAAGATCCGAAAATGATATCATCAACATAGACTTGAGCTAGAAAAGTGTCATCTTTGATTTTCTTGATAAACAGAGTCTTGTCAACTTTGCCCTTTTCAAAACCTTTTTCGCATAAGAAGTTGCTTAAACGATCATACCATGCCCTTGGTGCTTGTTTCAATCCATAAAGAGCTTTTCTCAATTTAAATACATGAGATGGATTCTTGAAATCTTCGAACCCCGGGGAATGCTTAATGTAGACTTCTTCAGTGATATATCCATTCAAGAATGTGCTTTTGACATCCATTTGGAAAAGCTGAAAATTTAATGAGCAAGCATAGGCAAGTAAGAGACGAATAGCTTCTAACCTTGCAACCGGAGCAAAAGTTTCTTCAAAATCTATTCCTTCTTCTTGATTGTAGCCTTGTGCTACCAACCTTGCTTTGTTACGAACAATTATTCCATTCTCATCAAGTTTGTTTTTAAACACCCATATTGTTCCAATGATGTGTTTGTTGCTTGGCCTAGGGACAAGTTCCCAAACTTGATTCCTTTCAAATTGATTTAATTCTTCTTGCATAGCGATAATCCATTGGTCGTCGCCTAAGGCTTCATCAACTTTGGAAGGTTCAATTTGAGAAACAAACGTCATGTTTAGGCAAGCATCTTTGAGATTTAATCTTGTTGACACACCTTGACTTATATCACCAATTACTTTATCAATAGGATAATCTCTATGAGTTATCCATTCTTTTGGTAGATCATTGAGATTTGATTCTTGTTGGGGTGATTCTTCGTGTTGAATTGGTTGATCTTTGGAAAAAATTTCTTGAGGACCTTCTAGTATTTCATCATCATCATTAACATTATCACAAAAAATATTATCCTCCATGGAGGGGTTAGATTCATCAAAAGATACATGCATTGATTCTTCAATTGTTAAAGTTCTTTTGTTGTAGATTCTATATGCCTTACTAGAAAGAGAGTAGCCAAGAAAAATACCTTCATCGGATTTTTCATCAAACTTACCAAGGTTATCTTTGTCGTTGTTTAAGACAAAGCATTTGCATCCGAAGATGTGAAAGAAAGCAATGTTTGGTTTCCTACCTTTGAAGATTTCATATGGATTTTTCTTCAAGATCGGTCTTATGTTAACTCTATTGCTAACAAAACATGTCGTGCTTACCGCATCCGCCCAAAAATATTTTGGAAGATTTGAATCACTAAGCATCATTCTAGCAAGTTCCACAAGAGACCTATTATTTCTTTCTACTACTCCATTTTGTTGAGGAGTCCTTGGTGCCGAGAAGTTGTGATATATTCCATGTTCTCCATAAAACTCTTCAAATAGAGCATTTTGAAATTCTCCGCCATGATCACTTCTTATGGAGGCAATTGTTAGAGACTTCTCATTTTGAATTTGTTTAGCATACTTCTTGAACGCCTTGAATGCATCACTTTTCTGCACTAAAAAGAATGTCCAAGTATATCTAGAAATCGTCAACAATAACCAAAGCATATACATTACCTCCGAAACTTCTTGTTCTTGATGGACCAAATAAGTCCATATGTAACAATTGTAGTGGCCTTGTAGTAGATACCACATTCTTAGATTTGAAAGTTGATTTTGTTTGTTTCCCCTTTTGACAAGCATCGCAGAGTCTATCTTTGACAAAATTTCTTAGGAAACCCAATGACAAGATCATGCTTGATTAGTTTATTCAAGTGTTCCATGTGAATATGAGCAATTCTTTTGTGCCACAGCCATGAATCATCGTTGTTCGCCATGAGACATTTAACCTTCAAAGATGGATCATCAAGGGAAATCATGAATATATTATTGATTCTTTTACCTTTAAGTATAACCTCGTGTGTGACTTCGTCTTCTATCAAGCATTCATCCTTGGTGAACTTGATCTTGAAGCCTTTGTCACAAAGTTGTCTAATACTAAGAAGATTGTGCTTTAGTCCTTCAACATAAAGAACATCTTCAATGGATGTGAAAGGTGGAGCACCAACTTTGCCTTTGCCAAGGATTCTTCCCTTATTATTGTCTCCATAGGTGACAAAATCCTTGGCCTTTAGCACTAGATTTGAAAATTGGTTTATGTCTCCCGTCATATGCTTTGAACAACCACTATCAAGATACCAAAGATTTCATGTGTTCTTCAAGCATACCTGCAAAACAAATTAGGCTTTGTTAGGTACCCAAGTTGCTCTGGGTCCTTCATAATTAGTGCCTTTCTTTACCCACACATAATGCCCACTTTCCACACTAAAGTTTCTATCATAGCAAGCATTAGGTGTATGGCCTTTAATGCCACAATAAAAACAAGTAGGTTCAAAGTTACTTCTATATCTAGAAGGATAAGATTTCTTCTTAGGAAATGTTTTCTTTTTAGGATAGTGATGAACTATTTTAGGTTTGTTCACTTTCTCTTTGGATGATTGATCACTAGCCTTAATAAAGATAGTTTTATTAGAACTTGTTTTTGAAAACTTTGAATATCCAAGTCCACTTTTATCATTGAAGTATCTTTGTTGGCTAAGAACACCTTCCAATCCAATTTGGCATTTTTCATATCTTTCAATGACTCTTTTTAATTGGACAATTTGGAAAGAGAGTGACTCACAATTTTTGCATATAAAATTTTGTTTTTGTTCATCACTTGATTTTTGTTTTTCTTCTTTGAAATCTTTTTCCATAGATTCACATTTTTCTTCTAAGGATGGAATTTGTTTCTTTTGTGATGAAATAGTTTTATATAGAATTTTGCATTCATTCAATAGTTCATCTATAGCATCTTGTGCATCACTATCAAAAAGATAAAATTCATTACTAACCTTATTGTCTTCATCATCGAAATGGTGTGAGGCCATCAGTGCTAG
Organism: Vicia faba; assembly: GCA_948472305.1. Taxonomy (NCBI): domain Eukaryota; kingdom Viridiplantae; phylum Streptophyta; class Magnoliopsida; order Fabales; family Fabaceae; genus Vicia; species Vicia faba. The sequence goes on along the minus strand of OX451738.1, from coordinate 1,635,533,319 downwards.
ATTTGCATTTTCATCACTATCGGAATCAAATGAGGAACTTATTTCACTATCCTCTCATGCAACATAGGCCTTTTTGTTCTTGAATCCCTTTTTGCTTTTGAAGCCATCTTTCTTGGAGAGTTTTGGACAATCCAGCTTGATATGACCTTACTTACCACATTCATAACATGTGACTTCTTGTGTTGATGTGGAAGCTTCCTTTTTCTTAAATTGTTTCTTTCCTTTTGAATAAGAAAAGGGTTTGTCATTTCTACCAAAGAACTTACCAAGCCTTTTAACAAGAAGCATAAAATTTTCATCTTCTTCTGGATTGTCTTCCTTTTCAACTTCCTTGGAATCTATCTTCAAAATAATATTCTTGGATTTCTTCTCTTGATTTTCATGTTTTTCAAGTCTTCCGAGTTCCGTTTCATATTCTTGAAGTTTTCCAAACAGTGTGGCGGACGTCATGGAGGAGAGACTTTTCTTTTCTGAAATTTCTGTTACCTTTGGTTGCCATTCCCTAGTTAAGGACCTAAGTACTTTCAGATTTAGTTCATCATTCGTCAAAGTCTTACCAAGAGCACTTAGATGATTTGTCAAGTACACAAATCTCTTTTGTGGGTCAAGAATGGTTTCTCTGAGATGCATTCGAAATAATTCGTATTCTTGACTCAGGGTATTTAGTCTTGATCTTTTTACTTCAACCGTTCCTTCATGAGTTTGTACCAAGGTATCCCATATTTCTTTTGTTGTTTTGCATGCCGAGACACGGAAGAATTCATCCATGCTAAGTGCACCTTGAAGAAGGTTTATTGCCTTTTTGTCATAGAGAACTTTCTTCTTATCATCATCGTCCCATGCAGTTTTAGGCTTTAATGAGCCAACACCATTGATTACCGTTATAGGGATAAATGGACCATTATCGACGGCATCCCATATTTCTTCTCCTTGTGCTTCTAGATGTTCCTTCGTGCGTATTTTCCAGAAGTCAAAATATTCACCACAAAATAGAGGAGGCTTGTTGTTACTACCACCATCTCTGAAAACGGTATTTTGATTTGCAGAAGCCATTCTGGATCTTTTAGGAACATGTTACCTATAACCTGCTCTGATACCAATTGTAAGTACGAAGTGCGCCTAAGAGGAGGGGTGAATTAGGTACTTTAAAAAATTCTGGTTTTAGTGATGATGGATATTATTTTTCTGGTTAATGGTGAGTTTAGGAAAGAGTAAAGTGCATAAAAATAAAGAGACACGAGCGATATATCCTGGTTCTCCTCACAGTCCGAGAGTACTCCAGTCCCGTTTCAACATGATAGAGATTTCCTTATTGTGGCAAACTTAAACAAGAACTGCCAAAAATCCAAGAACAATCCTCTTGGACCAAGAATAACCTCTTGGATTTTCACTATGTCAACAATGAGAACAATCCTCCCAAAGTGACTACACTTGTATCCAACAATCCTGGAAAGACAAGATTTTGAAACCACTTAAACTTATTTCCAACAATCCTGGAAAAATAAGTAAGTATCTATCAATATTTGATTTTGAGTGAGTTGAGTAGTATTGATCACTTAGAGTGATTTAACAATGAATGATCTTCTCTTCCAATGATAATATTGTACAATAACTCAATATATAAATGCTTAAAGTTTTCTGGTTAACAATATATGAAAGTGTGCAGAAAACTTATGTATGAAAGTGAAGAAAAGTTTGAGTTTGTATTTTGAAAATTCAAAAAATATATTTGGAAGAGGTGTTGAAAATGATTTTGAAAATGAATATTTATATATTCATAACACCCTTTTGAAACATCATAAAGTTCTGTAAATGAATCATGAACAATTTCCAAGGTTGAGTGAAAGGTTTCAATGAAAAGGTATTATGAACAGGCATGTGCAAAGCTGTTGTTTTTCAAAATCGTGCAGCATGCAATCGATTGCACCCTTTATGTAAATAGATTGCACGGGGTTTCAACAGATATATTTTCAAAAGTTTTAAGTGTGCAATCGATTGCACAGGAATGTAAATCGATTGCAAGTGAAGTCAGTAGCAAAAAAAGATTGAGTGCAATCGATTGCACGAGCAATGTAAATCGATTGCACTAAGAAACAGAAGCAAACTTTTTGAAAATTTCAAGCATGCAATCGATTGCACAAGCAATGTAAATCGATTTCACTGAGAAACAGAAGCAAAAGATCTTAAAATTTGAAGCATGCAATCGATTGCACTAATATGCAAATCGATTGCACTCAAGTGAAAAATGAATTTTAACTTAGAAAAACTTGAGTAAGGATTTATAAAACATTTCTTTTCACCATTGAGCATCTATGTATTAAGTTAATAGTAAGTATTATCATTATACCTTGAAAGTTGCTAAGAGCTTGAACTGAAGACTTTGTCCATAGATGCTTTAAGCTTGATCATAAATCTTTGCCTTCTTTGTTAATCATGGTTTGTCTTCATCAAAACAAAAGTTCATTTGAGAAGCTTGATTTTACATATGTTAACGACATGATTGCCAAGTCACAGACCGAAGAAGGGCATGTGGAAGATTTGTTGAAGTTGTTTCAGCGTTTGAGGAAGTACCGTCTCCGTTTGAATCCAAATAAGTTCACCTTCGGTGTCTGATCAGGGAAGTTGTTAGGTTTTGTTGTCAGCCAGAAAGGGATTGCAGTTGACCCAAATAAAGTCAAAGCTATTCAAGAAATGCTTGTGCCAAGGACTGAGAAATAAGTTATAGGTTTCCTTGGGCGTATGAATTATATTTCCAGATTCATCTCCCACATGACCGCAACATGTGAACCGATCTTTAAGTTTCTAAAGAAAGACCAGGGTTGTGTGTGGTTAGAGGATTTCCAGAAGGAATTTGAAAGTATCAAAGAATATATGCTTGAACCTCCTATCTTGCTCCCTCTCGTTGAAGGAAGACCCTTGATCATGTATGTGATCGGTGGATCTGGAACTGACTGTTTAACGCTGGTTCGTGAAATGTCGCAGAAGCAAGAGTCGCCACTGTCTTTTATTTTCTCCAAATGGAAAGGACAAAAGCACAGAAAAATTCCTTATAGAGATTGCTCTCGGTTCGGGAGGTAGGTTATAGAAAGGGAAGGTGTTAGCACCCTTTCTATCCATGGTTATCCATGGGCTCTTAGATACTTGCTCACTTGTGTTTTCAAAAATGGTTTGTTTGCTTTTCAACTATGGGTTTTAAAAAGTTTCTTTGAAAATTCCAGTTCGACTCTTGTATCGGTCCTCAAGAGTGTTTGAAAAATTGCTTTCGAAAGCTTTTTGAAAATGTGTTGGTGTGAAAAGTATTTTGTTTTGTTTTGAAATTTAGAGCAAGTATCTAGAGTCGTCTACCTACCCTAAGGAATTCGTCTGTGTAAATGTCCTTAAAGTAGTGCCATCCCACCATTGAGGGGTAGGTAGCACCACCGTTTGAGGTGTTCGGGTCAATTCGAGGTTCGGGACATGGTGATCACCAGAGCAATAGGAAGACACCTTAGAAGCTACCCTCATGCCAGGTTCCCGGATCATGAGGACTTACTAAGACATCCTCTACTCGACGATCACCTTTCGAGACAAGGCAACAGTGAGGCGTACCCTAAGAGTGGTGTGTGATTTGTGTGTCGTTTTCAGATATTTTGTCTTGTTCATGTATTGGTGATCTACGCGTTTGTTTTTATTTTATCATTCATTCTTGCATGCAATTTGTTAACAGTTAAAAAGTTGCGAGAAATATAAAGTTCCTAAACTATTACAAAGGCGCGGGTCCACATCGCCAAATTTAATCCAGGACCCGATTTGACAGAAAATAAAGAAGTAAAGTGCGAGAAATAAAATGTCCGAATTACATGGCTTTGGGAGAATTACATTAATATTTAAAAGAAGGAAATAAATAAAAATGCGCGAATAGGAATTAAAATTGGAAACGAGGGCGTTGGACCCTTTTTAATGAAATTAAATTAAATTATTAAATTTATTAAATTAAAATGAAAAAAGAAATTATTTTGAGATTTTTTGGATTTATGGTTTTTTATGTGAAAGATTAAATGAAATTAAAATATTAACCCTAATTCTAATTTTTTTTATTTATTAAGAAAAACATGTTAAAATTAAACCTAAAATTAATCTAATTATTTACATGCAATTTTGATTTATAAAAATAAATAATTAATTATTAGTGAAATTTATTTACAAAAAAATATTAATTAAATAAATATATTTTGATTTTTATGACTTTTCTGTTTTTTACTATTTTTTATATTTTATGAAAATAAGTTAAATTAAAGGAATTAATTAAATAAATAAATAATTGAAATAAATAAAATAAGGAAAAGAAAGAAAATACAATACCTTGGGGGTTTCTGTCCCCTTTTTGGAGGTGAATTGGAGTGGTTTGGCCATTTGTGTTCTGGCCTCATCATGCATAAGTTGTTCTACTTTGGCCATTTGGCTTTTGGCTTTTGGCCATTTGCATTTTGGCCTCAACGTTCCTTAATTTTCTCAGGATGTCTGTCTCGCCATGTATTGGTGTCATGTGCAAAATGTTCTGTTTTGGCCATTTGGCTTTTGGCCTCAACGTTCCTTAATGAACCTGCATGGGATCCTGTCTAAATCTGCAGTGTTGAATCTCACGAACACATTAAATAAAATCATAAAATACAAATCAAGCCAATATATGAAGAAATTTAATGTTTAGGTACAATATGGCATGTATGAATGATTATACCCTTTTGATCATGGAGATCAAATCAACCTTACCCTTACTGGAAAAGTAGTGACATGAATGCTTTTATGCCCTTTGGATCATGGAGATCAAGCCAGCCTTACCCTTACTGAAGAAGTAATAAGATGTTGGTTTGTAACTGAGATGGCTTGTTTGTAGTGAGAGAGGGATTTGTAATAAGGATTTCAAGGTTTTAGGGTTCTTGAAAGAATTTGATATTCTAACAGTGTTGTGGCAAGGTTTTTTTCTCTCTTTTCCTCCTCTTCTTTTCTCCTCTTTTTTTTCCTCTCTTGTTTGTGTGAAAAGAAGGTGATTATATAATGAAAATTAGGGTAAAGCAAATGGGCTTTGAATGTGCAATTGGGCCTCCAATATTCACTTGAATTCGTCACTTTCCAGGCTAAATCGCAGGGACTTAAGTGCATTTTTTGAAGTTGAAATGTGAAAACAAAATGTAGCCGACATCGAGAACTAACCCCTGTCCGAAAATCGACTCAATCGGATAAACGGTGAATTAGTTATGAATTTTTGAAGTTTCAGCTCAGACAAACTTATTTTGGGCTTCAGTGTCGACTCCGACACGTTCTTCAATAAAAAACTGGTATTGATCGGTGCATAATTTGGTCTCAACTTTTGAAGCAAAGTTGTAGATCTACAAGTCAGGGACCTTGTGTAAAAATATGAGCCCAATCCGATAAAAATTGACCGAGTTATGAATTTTCGAAGTTTCGGCCCAGATGAAATAATATTCAGCATTCAGGATTTTCGGTGTGTCACGCACTCTGAGCAAAAAACGAAGGCCTTTTGAATACCGTTTGAACTCAATACCTTCTGTGAAAATGTAGCCAACTCAATTTGTGAAATTTTGGCACCGGAACCAGCTCGATACGATGAAAATCGACCAAGTTATGATTTTCTGAACATGACACAAATAAACTTCTGTCACAAATTTTCTGTATGAAAATACTTGATAAATCCACATTTTTGAAGACCTTCTGATCAAAATTGGCTTCCATCCGTGAGAGATGAAAATGTAGATAATGTCAAGACGGAATTTTGGCCACTGGAACGGGTTCAAAACGAGTCACGATCTTCAAGTTATGAATTTTTTAGCGCGTAAAAACTGCACTTTTAGCACACTTTTTCACCATATTTCTTCAAGAAAACTCGCACATTCGGATACCTTCTTTAAAGAATTGACTCTTGAGTCGAACCTGAATTTGAGAATATGTTATCAGAGATATCTTGGCGAAAGAATACCTGAATATGACGCGCCGGGTTGGACTTGTGAATTTTTCTTGAAATATTTTGAGAAATATGGGAGGGCACATTTTGGGGTACAACAGTTGCCCCTGTTCAATCTTCTTAGACCTGAGGATGTAGATTGGCTGACGTGCCTTTCGTAATCTGAAGGTGGAAGATGATTGAACACTAAAGTGCCCAGAAATTTGCGCTCACATAGTGGCAGTGTGATGGTGGAATGGGCTTATAGATGCCATTTGGAGATTGATGGATAGGATGATGGGCTTATAGATGTCATGCTAAGAGATGATGGGTAGGTGGATGGGCTTATAGATGCCATCTGGGTGTCAATCGCGTAAGAGATTCCTTAGCGAGAACTTGCGTACCTGCAAAAGAGAAAAATGAGTACCTGACATGTTGCAGGAGCTGGTTTTCAGATGCTTGGTATAGATGTGTCCTGACTGGTTACAGGAGCTGAGTCTGGAGCTTCAAAAGGTGATGAATGAACCAGGGATGGTTACTACCTCAACAGGAACGGTGAGAGAACCTTGGATGACCTTAACTCCAACAGCAATCGTTGAGAAAATCTTGGGATTACCACCTCCGCAGGATCGAGAAGAGAACCATAGGCAATTATAATCTCAAAAGCGGACGTTTTGAGAAAAACCTGGAATGGAATTATCGTCTCCGCAACATTGGGGAGAGAACCATAGGAAATTATAATCTCAAAAGCGGACGTTTGAGAAAAACCTGGGATGGAATTATCGTCTCCGCAACATTGGGGAGAGAACCATAGGAAATTATAATCTCAAAAGCGGACGTTTGAGAAAAACCTGGGATGGAATTATCATCTCCGCAACATTGGGGAGAGAACCATAGGAAATTATAATCTCAAAAGCGGACGTTTGAGAAAAACCTGGGATGGAATTATCATCTCCGCAACATTGGGGAGAGAACCATAGGAAATTATAATCTCAAAAGCGGACGTTTGAGAAAAACCTGGGATGGAATTATCATCTCCGCAACATTGGGGAGAGAACCATAGGAAATTATAATCTCAAAAGCGGACGTTTGAGAAAAACCTGGAATGGAATTATCATCTCCGCAACATTGGGGAGAGAACCATAGGAAATTATAATCTCAAAAGCGGACGTTTGAGAAAAACCTGGGATGGAATTATCATCTCCGCAACATTGGGGAGAGAACCATAGGAAATTATAATCTCAAAAGCGGACGTTTGAGAAAAACCTGGGATGGAATTATCATCTCCGCAACATTGGGGAGAGAACCATAGGAAATTATAATCTCAAAAGCGGGCGTTTGAGAAAAACCTGGGATGGAATTATCATCTCCGCAACATTGGGGAGAGAACCATAGGAAATTATAATCTCAAAAGCGGACATTTGAGAAAAACCTGGGATGGAATTATCATCTCCGCAACATTGGGGAGAGAACCATAGGAAATTATAATCTCAAAAGCGGACGTTTGAGAAAAACCTGGGATGGAATTATCATCTCCGTAACATTGGGGAGAGAACCATAGAAAATTATAATCTCAAAAGCGGACGTTTGAGAAAAACCTGGAATGGAATTATCATCTCCGCAACATTGGGGAGAGAACCATAGGAAATTATAATCTCAAAAGCGGACGTTTGAGAAAAACCTGGGATGGAATTATCATCTCCGCAACATTGGGGAGAGAACCATAGGAAATTATAATCTCAAAAGCGGACGTTTGAGAAAAACCTTTGATAACTTCTACTGAGTCTTCATCAGAAAAATCTGTTTGGGGTCGATTTAGCTGGACTAGAGAAGGCCTTGGACTGGATAAGAAATCTTTGGAGTCGATTAACTGAACCGGTCTAGGTCTTGAAATATGATTGAGAATTTAGCTGAATCTTTCCTGAAAGGTAAAGGTCAGTCATATGCAATGCATGATATGGATCAAGCAATGATGTTCTCAACATAACTGAGATTTGTAAGATATGATGCGTATATGCATGCTATAATGATGTATGTGATGTTTATGTATGTTTTCGTCTAGGAAAGTAAATCCTTGACGGGTGCCGGGAAGTCAATCATGGGCTGACGTTGAAGAATAGATTTTGCTTCCGCTGGGGATGATAATTGCAAGGATACCGGTAGGAGAAGATGACTCCGTTGGGGAATAAACTTGGCGACTGGAATAACTCTGCGGGGAGGAAAGTACTCTAACGATCTTGCTGGGAAGCAATACTCTGTGGGGAGAAAGATACTTCGTTGAGTTGATGGTAACTTGCTGGGGATACCCTTGTTGTGTTGGAAGTGTTAATGGACTTCGCTGGGGATAAGAAAGAACTGTGTCGACGACAATCTTTCCATGGCTTTTGGCTGAGGATAACCCAGTTATATCCTGGTAGGAAATAACTCTTTGAATAAGGCCGGGCGACGCGTTCGTGCTTTTGCGAGGGATAAGCTTCCAGAATCTACTGGGGATGAACTTACTGCTTGGGGAGATGAGTTCCAACTTTCCTGGGGAAACTGAATTGGACTCTCCTGGGGAAGTTTTGATATGCTGGGGAAGTTATTCCTTTGAATGTTGATATGCCGCTGGGGAACAATCTTTAGGCCAAGGTTGTCGGGGATGCTTGTTAAGAATATGTATATACTGCTGGAGAATGTTGAAATCTGCTGGAGGATACCCAACTTCCTTAAGTTTGATAGTAGCTTTGCTTGGGGAGAGTATGCTGACTTGTTGGCTTACTCTCTGGGGACTTAAGATATCTGGTTATGTTCTTCAACGGAACCTACCCTGATACCTTGGAGGACCTAACCATCAGATTGCTTAGACAACTCTTTATTGCCCCTGTTTCTGATGTGGGAGAGGAAGATACCTGTGGAAGTACTGATAGTTGTTGATGGACAAACCTTCTTCTGGTAGGCAAGTGACAAGATGACGGAACATAGTCGTACGCTTTGATCCCTAATTTTTTCCTGGACCGCCCTTTCGGGTTTTCAGTCCACCGGGGTACCCATTTTTGCCCAAGCCGCCTTTTCAGGTTTTCGACTTGCCGGGTGTACATGTTTTTCATTTCATCCCTCATTTTGCCCGAACCCTTTTGGTTCGCCGGGAAGCCCTTATTTTTGCCTAGGTACGTCAACCTAGCGGGTCTTTGATTTTGCGTAGTATTTTTTTCGACTATGTCCGTGCTTTCAGAATGTAGGGGGGTTGCCCCTGTTAGAAGTGCTTTGTCATGCCACCAGAAGGTATTTGATCGAGCAAGATTTGTTGTTGGAATGCCCCAAGTGACTCAGGCGGAGACTTGCCCCAGGCTATTAGGCCTTTGAGAGATTCTCCGAATCTTGATTGGACTGCCCCAGATGATGGACCATGGTCATGTCTGCCCCTTGATTGGAGGTATTTCTGTTCATTAGGCATTCGTCGTGCGAACTTCTATGTTGTTCAAACAAAAAGTCATATGCAAACAAAGTTATGTTAAAAACACAAAGCCTATGTCTGTCTTGAAGATTTTGAAAATGCACTCTTTTTTTTTCATAAAACAAATGAATGTTTGTAAAACGTGATGTCAACTCCTTCTTTATAGTAAGCCTTAAGGAGTCAGGATACCTTTCGTCACAGTATGCTTTCGAACTAACCCATGCTTCAGCTAGGACTTTTAAGGGTTATAATGTGGCCTGGTTCACGGTTTAAGAAACAAAGGATAAAGGCTCAAATTATTTGTACCCACCCGCTCTTCGTGATGTTCTCCAACCTAAACTCAGTTGATCATACGTTAGACCTTGTTCGAGTATTTGTCCTGATATTCCCGTGATGGTTCGAATGTTGATAACTTATTTTGAATAGGCAGTCATTTCCTTGTTGAGGGTTTGTATGACCTCTTTCTTCTTCTTTTTTTTTGATTCTATGATCCCTATTTTTGCCTAAACTGTTTCTTTTGTGGTTACAGTTAGCGGGATGCCCCAGTTTTGTAAGTCTCCTTCATGGGTTTTGACTTAATGGGTTTTTATTTTGAGAAGTAATGACTGCCTTTCTTTATTGATTATTCGGAACCATCACTGTCTTTCTTCGTTTGGTAAGGATCTCTTTTGGTGCTATTTGTTATGTACTTGGATCAACTGAGAGAACTACCCTGCCCCAGGTTATGATTAAGGGTTTTAAATTTCGAAAAGAAAAACTCCTACTTCTTTGGCTCAGATGGGTTGACGAGGGATTATCATCCTTATAACTCCAGTGTTTAGGGATTGAAACAATGCTTGTACCTCATCAGCGAGGTCTGTTCAAAAGCATACTGTAATGATCGCGGTATCGTTTTCGTCATCCTCCCTCAAGAGGCTTAGAATTATTGAGAGTTGATCATCAGAAAAAATATGAAAATAATTTGCATAGAGTGAATACGAATATATTGTTTCAAAACAGACATATGCGATGCATTAATGAAATAACGATGCTTAACATGAGTAAATGTTTGAACAAAAGAAAATTACAACTTGAACATCCGAATGAACAAAAGTTTTCTCAATCCTAGCCATGTTTTGGCAAAGGAGCAGTGATCACGTGGGGAGTCTTGGGTACTTTAAACTGAATCTCTCCAGCGTCGATCATGTCTTGGATCTTATTTTTCAAGCTCCAACAATCATCTGTAGTATGCCCCGGGCTGTCAGAGTGATAAGCGCAGCGGGCGTTGGGGTTGTACTTCGGTGACGTTGTATTTTGGTTCTTCAGAGCTTCTTTTAGAGTTACCAGCTTGGTCTCCAGCAACTGTGGCAATATCTGGGATAAGGTCATGCTGAGCCGAGTGAACTGCCTTCTCTCGCTCTTTTGTTGGTTGTGATGTTGAGTCTGTGACACTGGATCCATTTGAGGAGCTCTCCCCTTACCTCCTTGTCTCAAAGGTGGTTTAACAATGACCGGCTTTTTACCCTTAGACTTTTGCCCCAGTTGGTTACCCTGAAGCAGTTGGTTGACGAGAAACCAGAGCTCATCTTGTCTTTGAGCTAACCCTTGAATGGCAGTCACCTTCCCCAGCATCTGGACCTTCAATGCATCCACCTCAGCTTGTAGGTGTTTCAGCCTTTCATCCTCAGCACTGTTCCTGACAAAGGTCTCCATGAGAAGTGTCCTTAGCTCTTCCTTCCCCTCGGACAGATTCAGGAGGATTTTCCCGAACCGGGTCTCTTGAGCAAGAAAGTCCTGGTTGTCTTGTTGGGAAGCCATTGCTGAAATAAACAGCGGGAAAGGTAAGTGACCTGCAACAAGGGTACCTGTCATGCAATGATATGTATGATATGCATGCAATGTTTTCAAGGACCTCGCGGGGTAAACAAGAAAATTTGTTAGAGCTTGGGAACTGGTAGCTTGATTGAAAGAACTTCGTATTTGTTGAGAGTCTTTCTTCCAAGGGTCAAAGGCTCACCATATCCAGTGGGTCATGGCCCCTGACTTTAGTCATCATGTCTGGTTTTGGTTTCCAGACAACCTTGGTTAGGGGGACCTTCTTCAAGGGTCAAAGCTCACCATATCAAGTGGGTCATAGCCCCTGACAACTTTGGCTAGAGGAAAATAAATCCTCTTTGCCCCTTGCTAGATGTTTGATTTATCATGACCTGCATCACAAGCCCTTGAGATCCTTGAAATGGGTTAGGATGTATGCAATGGTATGATGTCATGATGCATGGGGTAATATGAATAAACCCTGTTATGAGCCCTTATTAAGGACTATAAACAAAACCTGCAAGCAAACTCAGTAAACCTTGTTATGAGTCCTAGTTAAGGACTAAAACAAAAAACCTGCAAGAAACTTAGTAAGCCTTGTTATGAGTCCTAGTTAAGGACTATGAACAAACCTGTAGAAAATTCAGTAAACCCTATTATGAGTCCTAGTTAAGGACTATAAACAAAACCCGCAAGAAGTTCAGATGTCAGATAACAAGCATGCAAGTAATCCAAGTTTGAAGGCACACAAGTCACATAAAAGAGCCCTTAGAGTTTAGGCCAGCATGAAGTTTGGGATACTACCCTCTTGAAGTTGGTGGGCTCAACCTGTCCTATTAGAAGTAACCGGGTTCTAAGGGTCCCAATATCACGGGATTGCATTCATTGTTCATCGTTTCGATTTAGCCACTAAACTGGCAACCGAAATATTCTAAGAAAACAACCCTCAATTGAGTGTAGTATCGAGTATCAACCAACCTCGGACTGCACCAAAGTTAATTATCTCACTACCCTAAAGAGGCCAAGATAGTTCAATTAAGGTTCCTAAGGTCTGTTGATGCTTCACGACACCACGCGGAGGCCCCGTACTCTCCTTGACTGAACTCAAGGGTTACCGGTACACACCAAAGTGCCACATCAACGTAGCACACTGTTTCAACCATGTCGGTATACCCCACACAGTTCCCTCACAGCCTTGTTGCTACTTTCTAAGAAGGTATCCCCAGATCCGGGTTAGGATCTATAGAACTCCCAAGACAGTCCCACAATTTAAAGCAAACAAGTCAATACAAGTGAAAACACAGTTATGAACTAACCCTAAGGTACACCTCACTTTAAGTTAAGTCCCCAGCAGAGTCGCCAGTTCTGTGATCGGTGGATCTGGAACTGACTGTTTAACGCTGGTTCGTGAAATGTCACGGAAGCAAGAGTCGCCACCGTCTTTTATTTTCTCCAAATGGAAAGGACAAAAGCACAGAAAAATTCCTTATAAAGATTGCTCTCGGTTCGGGAGGTAGGTTATAGAAAGTGAAGGTGTTAGCACCCTTTCTATCCATGGTTATCCATGGGCTCTTAGATACTTGCTCACTTGTGTTTTCAAAAATGGTTTGTTTGCTTTTCAACTATGGGTTTTAAAAAGTTTCTTTGAAAATTCCAGTTCGACTCTTGTATCGGTCCTCAAGAGTGTTTGAAAAATTGCTTTCGAAAGCTTTTTGAAAATGTGTTGGTGTGAAAAGTATTTTGTTTTGTTTTGAAATTTAGAGCAAGTATCTAGAGTCGTCTACCTACCCTAAGGAATTCGTCTGTGTAAATGTCCTTAAAGTAGTGCCATCCCACCATTGAGGGGTAGGTAGCACCACCGTTTGAGGTGTTCGGATCAATTCGAGGTTCGGGACATGGTGATCACCAGAGCAATAGGAAGACACCTTAGAAGCTACCCTCATGCCAGGTTCCCGGATCATGAGGACTTACTAAGACATCCTCTACTCGATGATCACCTTTCGAGACAAGGCAACAGTGAGGCGTACCCTAAGAGTGGTGTGTGATTTGTGTGTCGTTTTCAGATATTTTGTCTTGTTCATGTATTGGTGATCTACGCGTTTGTTTTTATTTTATCATTCATTCTTGCATGCAATTTGTTAACAGTTAAAAAGTTGCGAGAAATATAAAGTTCCTAAACTATTACAAAGGCGCGGGTCCACATTGCCAAATTTAATCCAGGACCCGATTTGACAGAAAATAAAGAAGTAAAGTGCGAGAAATAAAATGTCTGAATTACATGGCTTTGGGAGAATTACATTAATATTTAAAAGAAGGAAATAAATAAAAATGCGCGAATAGGAATTAAAATTGGAAACGAGGGCGTTGGACCCTTTTTAATGAAATTAAATTAAATTATTAAATTAATTAAATTAAAATGAAAAAAGAAATTATTTTGAGATTTTTTGGATTTATGGTTTTTTATGTGAAAGATTAAATGAAATTAAAATATTAACCCTAATTCTAATTTTTTTTATTTATTAAGAAAAATATGTTAAAATTAAACCTAAAATTAATCTAATTATTTACATGCAATTTTAATTTATAAAAATAAATAATTAATTATTAGTGAAATTTATTTACAAAAAAATATTAATTAAATAAATATATTTTGATTTTTATGACTTTTCTGTTTTTTACTATTTTTTATATTTTATGAAAATAAGTTAAATTAAAGGAATTAATTAAAAAAAAAATAATTGAAATAAATAAAATAAGGAAAAGAAAGAAAATACAATACCTTGGGGGTTTCTGTCCCCTTTTTGGAGGTGAATTGGAGTGGTTTGGCCATTTGTGTTCTGGCCTCATCATGCATAAGTTGTTCTACTTTGGCCATTTGGCTTTTGGCTTTTGGCCATTTGCGTTTTGGCCTCAACGTTCCTTAATCTTCTCAGGATGTCTGTCTCGCCATGTATTGGTGTCATGTGCAAAATGTTCTGTTTTGGCCATTTGGCTTTTGGCCTCAACGTTCCTTAATGAACCTGCATGGGATCCTGTCTAAATCTGCAGTGTTGAATCTCACGAACACATTAAATAAAATCATAAAATGCAAATAAAGCCAATATATGAAGAAATTTAATGTTTAGGTACAATATGGCATGTATGAATGATTATACCCTTTTGATCATGGAGATCAAATCAACCTTACCCTTACTGGAAAAGTAGTGACATGAATGCTTTTATGCCCTTTGGATCATGGAGATCAAACCAGCCTTACCCTTACTGAAGAAGTAATAAGATGTTGGTTTGTAACTGAGATGGCTTGTTTGTAGTGAGAGAGGGATTTGTAATAAGGATTTCAAGGTTTTAGGGTTCTTGAAAGAATTTGATATTCTAACAGTGTTGTGGCAAGGTTTTTTTCTCTCTTTTCCTCCTCTTCTTTTCTCCTCTTTTTTTCCTCTCTGGTTTGTGTGAAAAGAAGGTGATTATATAATGAAAATTAGGGTAAAGCAAATGGGCTTTGAATGTGCAATTGGGCCTCCAATATTCACTTGAATTCGTCACTTTCCAGGCTAAATCGCAGGGACTTAAGTGCATTTTTTGAAGTTGAAATGTGAAAACAAAATGTAGCCGACATCGAGAACTAACTCCTGTCCGAAAATCGACTCAATCGGATAAACGGTGAATTAGTTATGAATTTTTGAAGTTTCAGCTCAGACAAACTTATTTTGGGCTTCAGTGTCGACTCCGACACGTTCTTCAATAAAAAACTGGTATTGATCGGTGCATAATTTGGTCTCGACTTTTGAAGCAAAGTTGTAGATCTACAAGTCAGGGACCTTGTGTAAAAATACGAGCCCAATCCGATAAAAATTGACCGAGTTATGAATTTTCGAAGTTTCGGCCCAGATGAAATAATATTCAGCATTCAGGATTTTCGGTGTGTCACGCACTCTGAGCAAAAAACGAAGGCCTTTTGAATACCGTTTGAACTCAATACCTTCTGTGAAAATGTAGCCAACTCAATTTGTGAAATTTTGGCACCGGAACCAGCTCGATACGATGAAAATCGACCAAGTTATGATTTTCTGAACATGACGCAAATAAACTTCTGTCACAAATTTTCTGTATGAAAATACTTGATAAATCCACATTTTTGAAGACTTTCTGATCAAAATTGGCTTCCATCCGTGAGAGATGAAAATGTAGATAATGTCAAGACGGAATTTTGGCCACCGGAACGGGTTCAAAACGAGTCACGATCTTCAAGTTATGAATTTTTTAGCGCGTAACAACTGCACTTTTAGCACACTTTTTCACCATATTTCTTCAAGAAAACTCGCACATTCGGATACCTTCTTTAAAGAATTGACTCTTGAGTCGAACCTGAATTTGAGAATATGTTATCAGAGATATCTTGGCGAAAGAATACCTGAATATGACGCGCCGGGTTGGACTTGTGAATTTTTCTTGAAATATTTTGAGAAATATGGGAGGGCAAATTTTGGGGTACAACAATGTATCTAACAGTGTTGGATAGTTCTATGGGCTGTATTTTGGGACAACAAGATGAAATAAGATAGAAAGAATATGCCATATACTATCTTAGTAAGAAATTTAATGACTATGAGTCATGATATTCTATGTTAGAGAAGACATGTTGTGCTCTGGCTTGGGCGGAAAAGCGATTGCGAAAATATATGTTGATTAATACTACTTGGTTGATTTCTAAAATGGATCCAATTAAGTATATTTTTGAAAAGCCTGCTCACATAGGGAGAATTTCCCGCTGGAAAATGTTATTGTCTGAATATGGCATTGAGTATCACGCTCAAAAGGCCATAAAAAGCAGTGTGTTGGCGGATCATGTTGCTCACCAACCGGTAGATAACTATAAATCTCTTAAGTTTGACTTCCCTGATGAGGATGTGATGTTCTTAAAAGCAAAAGATTGTGATGAACCATTTCCTGGGGAAGGTCCAGACCCTGAATCTTGTTGGGGCATGATATTTTATAGAGTGGTGAATGCTTACGGAAAAGGAATTGGTGCGGTGATCATTACTCCACATGGATCACACATCCCTTTTATTGAAAAGCTGACATTTAACTGCACTAATAATATGGCGAAATATGAGGCTTGTATTATAGGTCTCGAGGGGCCATTGATCTTAGAATAAAGGTTCTAGTTATGTATGGTGATTCGACTTTGGTTGTTAATTAGATTAAAGGAGAATGGGATACTCGTCATCCTGGCTTGATACCTTACAAAGGTTATGATAGAAGACTATTACCCTTCTTTAACAAAGTTGAATTCCATCATATTCCAAGAGATGAAAATCAGATGGCGGATGCTTTGGAAACTCTGGCTTCTATGTATCAATTAAATACTTGGAATGATATGCCTCATATTACGATACAGCATTTGGATAGACCGGCTCATGTGTTTACAACAGAGGATGTGGCATATGAAAAACCTTGGTATTTTAATATCAAGAATCTTCTTCAGACCCAGGAATACCCAATTGGCGCGTCAAATAAGGATAGAAAGACATTGAGAAGGTTGGCATGCAATTTTTTCCTTAATGAAGATATATTGTATAAAAGAAATCATGACATGGTCTTGCTCAGATGTGTGGATAGACACAAAGCAGGCATGTTGATGCATGAGGTTCATGAGGGTTCATTTGGTACCCATGCCAATGGATATTCAATGGCAAAAAAGATGCTTAGAGCGGATTACTATTGGCTGACAATGGAATCTGACTGTTACAAATTTTCTAAGAAGTGCCATAGATGCCAAATTTGTGCTGGTAAAATTCATGTACCTCCTACACTTCTCAATGTCATTTCTTTCCCACGACCTTTCTCTATGTGGGGTATTGACATGATTAGAATGATTGAACCAAAGGCGTCAAATGGGTATCGTTTCATATTAGTGGCAATTGTCTACTTCACCAAATGGGTGGATGCAGCTTCATAAACTAATGTCACTAAACATGTGGTAGTGCGCTTTATGAAGAACAACCCCATATGTCGGTATGGTGTGCCAAGCAAGATCGTCACTGACAACGGTTCAAATCTGAATAACAAGATGATGTCCGAACTTTGTGAATAGTTTAAGATTGTCCATCATAATTCATCTCCCTACAGGCCAAAGATGAATGGAGTTGTTGAAGCGGCCAATAACAAAATTAAGAAGATCATCCAGAAAATGGTGGTTACATATAAAGACTAACATGAGATGCTCCCTTTCGCTCTGCATGGATATCGAACATATGTATGCACTTCAATAGGGGTAACCCCATTCTCTCTTGTATATGTCATGGAAGTAGTGTTCCCCATTGAAGTTTAAATTCCCTCATTGCGTCTAATAATAGAAGCCAAGTTGTCAGAGGCTGAATGGGTCCAAAACAGGTTTGACCAACTGAATTTAATAGAAGAGAAACGAATTACGGCCTTGTGTCATGGTCAGTGTTGTACCCCAAAATTTTCCCTCTCATATTTCTCAAAACATTGCAAGAAAAATCTCCAAGTTGCTCAAGTTTGCTCAAGAGTGGGTCAGACAAATCATCTCCTAAGGCAGTCAACCCCAAATTAGGGTTTTGTGTTGCATCAAGACCCTTGAGTCCAAATGACCTCAAATTCTCACTAATGTCCTAATATGTTCTCAAGGTCATCCATATCAAATTTCAAGCCTTGTAGAGGAAGTTTGCTCAGTCAATTGCTCAAAGGGTCCAAAAATTGACTGTGCTAGGGCAAAAGTCAATTGTGACCCAAATACAGTCAAACCTCAAGATTTTTTGTCAATATTCTCATTTTGAAGGATATTTAATCATTTGATCAAGGGTTGATCATGATTCATCAAGGACTGCTCAAAATTCATCAAGACTCAAAAGTTGTTAAATTAGGGTTTTGTAGGAAAAGTCAACTCAACTTTGACCAAGCATAACTTTCTCATAATTTATGAGAAATGACCCATACAAAGCTCATTTTGAATAGGATGCAATTTCCTACAATCCATCTTCATACCCCAAGATCAGAAAAGGCACTCACAAGAAGTTATAAATTTGGACATTATAGGTCATTTTTGAAAGTCAACAAAAACACCTTTTTTTCCAAAGCTTATAACTTGAGCATGGAATATCAAAATGTGATGAGACCAAAAGGGTTGGTTATAGGACATCTCAAGCTTTCTAAAAAGTCCAAGAATACCTCCAAAAGTTCAAAATTGAAGAAGTTATGCATTGTTGAAGTTAGACATTTTTCCAAAATTACCAAAAGTCAACTATCCCCAAAACTTCAAATTTTGTCAAATGGGCCCATTCTTTTCCACTTGATTTGAACTTGCCACATTGCACACGTGTCCTAGCTTCAGCCTTGTGTCCATTTATCAATTTTATTATTTTATTTGATTTTTTATTGAATTACTTCATTTTAAATCAAGTTAAATCAAATAAAATCCAAATATTGATTACTTGATCTCTTTTTGGCTATTTCAGGACTGAATAATCACCATCAAGGATATCAAACTCGTATCAAGCATTCCATGTGCAAAAAGATTGAGTTTTGACAATTTTAGAAGGTTTAGTAATGGTGAATCAAATCAAATCCCATGGCATTGATATGGAAAGATTCAAAGCACAAATGTTAACCTAATGCATTCCATCATACATAAGGAGGCTAGAGGGCACGAAAACAAGGCTAGAGGCTGCAAGAACTAACCAATCAAAACTTGAAAAAAGTGGCAAAAAGTATGAAACCAAAATCATCCTTTGAGGAATTTTCAAAAGCAAAACTTGACACCAATCGATTACTGGAGGTTCACTGAGTCAGAACCAATCCCTAGCAAGCCTCCATACACGCTCAAACTCACTGTAAGTGTCACAAAAAACCGCTTTGCATTTGAATTCGTGAATATTTGTTCCTGCACCTTTTGTATAAACTATTTGCATATTCATAATCCTCATCAAATTTCAAAGCTTTTTGTATTATCCAATTTCGTTTATGTGGCCTATGCTGTGAGGTACCATAGTTAGGGTTTTGTGGTTCGTTTTTTGGCATTTCTCTTATAGGTAAAATTAGCATTAATAATGGCCATGGATGTGACCGGGAGAGGAAGGCGAATGCAACCATGGTCTTGGGAGGAGTTTATATGGCCTGAGATGAGTTTTTGGAACGACCTAGGCATTTAGCTGCGGATTCAAATCCGCAGGTAACTTCTTTACAGGCCTGAGGACATGGACGACAACGTGTCTCCCTCTGAATGGCCCATTCAAATATAGCGCACTTATTTTATGTTTTCTGGCATATTAATTCATTTTCCTTTATTTTTATTGTTTTATATATATTAACAATTGAAACACAATGGCTGAGTGGTAAGCATGTGCATCCAAATGCCTATAGGACCTGGGTTCGAATCCCAGGTCCCCCAAATTACTCTTTGTATTTTTTCTTCAGGTATTCTCATGCAAACCCAAGCGCATAGCCTACCATATTCCCTCACTCAATCAAGCGCCAGATGGCCCAAGATCAGATCTGGTGATCCAGGATGATGGTACACCATGGGACCAAGTCAAAAGGCGCATAGGGAATTCACAAAGTCAACCAGGCCAGCGTGTAATTGGGCCTCTGAATTGCTTCTCAAACACCTCTAATCAGGCCCATACCCATATCTCTCTATATTTCTATTTTATTTTTGTTTTGATTATTTATTTATTGTTTTTATTTAATCATTAACCAATCAAATCTTTTTCTTAATAAAATTAAAACCAAAAATATTTTCTTTATTAAATTAAATTTTAGTATTTTATTTTTATTAACAAATATTTATTTAATTAATTTAGGCCATTTAATTAGGAATAACTTTAATATATTTTTCAATAATTAAAATTAACTTGGACATAATTAGGGTTTTATTAACATTGATTAATTTTATTTTCTTTATTTAAATAATAAAAAAATCCAAAAATAATCTATTTTCATTAATTAATTAATTAGTTTATTATTTTAATAATTAACTTAGATTAATTTCTTTCTTAATTCAAAAATAACCAAAAAAAAAATCTTTTCTTTAATGGCAAAGGGTCAAAACCCTAGAACTTGCGCCCGATTTAATTTCCCGCACGCGATCCATTTTATTCAATATTGTATTTGTTCCCGAAATGTAATAGCTTAATAGGAATTTACATATTTTTATCTCCTTATTTATTTTCCGCATTTAAATTTCAAAGGGTTGCTTTTGGCGATGTAAATACCCGACGCCTTGTAATTTATTTTCCGCAATTTATTTTCCGTAAAATATAACTGCTAGATGTTTGATAATAGGGATGCATGACAAGAATGAATGTTTAACCTAAAATCAATATAGATCACCTTTAACATGTACAAAGATAAAATTAACTAAAAACGAAACACTCGCACATGCGCACTCTTAGGGTACACCCCACTTGGTTGCCTTCGTACACGGTCATTGAGTATAGGTCACTTTAGAGGTCGCCTTCTTGTACAAAGATCATAGTCGCCTCGAAACGGTTGTCTCGGATATTATTGCCTCAAAACAAATGATCTAAGACATTAGGGTTACCGCTAAGGCATCCTAACATTGCTTTAGTGACCGCACGTCCCTTAATCGAATTGACCCTTAAACTCCAACGACGATGCTACCTACTCATCAATAGTATGATAGCATTGTCTAAAGGAAGATAGCATAGAACGATTCCTTTTTTCGAGTATGTAGATGGTTCTTAAGTACTTGCTCTCTCAAAACAAAACAAATTTTCACACTTACACTCCTTTTCAAACAAAGACTTTTTTCAAACCCACAAACGCAAAGAAAGCAATTTTGAAAACAATATGAGCAAGTACCTAAGAGCCCGTGGATAACCACGGATAGAAAGGGTGCTAACACCTTCCCTTTTTATAATCTACCCCCTGAACCCGAGAAATATCTCAAAAAAGGAATTTTTCTGTGCTTTTTTTCCTTTCCTTGTTGGATAAAATAAAAGTCAGTGGCGACTCTTGCTTACCGCGACATTTTGCGAAATCAAACGCAAAATGCAAACCAGCATTCCTAAAAATAGTCAGTTCTTTCCCACTGTATCACAGAACTGGCGACTCTACTGGGGACGCTTAATAAGTGGGTGTACCTTAGGAATAGTTCATAATATTTTCAATTGCTTGACGTGTATGCTTTATGTTTGTGGGCTTGTATTGGAGTTACTATAGATCCTAACCTGGATCTGAGGGATACCCTTTAGGTAAGTAGCAATAAACTGTGAGGGAACTGTACAGCGTAGACCGGTACGGTTGAAGCAGTAGTTACGTTGGTGTGGCACTTTAGTTTGTACTGATATCCCTTGTGTTGGAACGAGGAGAATATGGGTCTTCTAAGGGGTCATTAAGCACCAACTGACCTTAGAACCTTTAAATTGACCAACTTGGACATAGAACAGTAGCAGTATGCTACACTCATTGAGATTAAACTCTCGCGATGATTCTGGCCACAAGAAAAGGTTTCTAAACTGGAATTATGACCGATTGAGGGTAGTCAGTGATATTGAGATCCTCTAGAACCCGATTACTATTTTTAGGACAGGTTTAAACCAACTGAACTGAAAGAGGGTAGTACCTAGACTCCTTGCCAGCCTGAAATCTAAGGGCTCTCTGTGTGACTTGTGTGCCTTTACCATGTTCGCTATTTGTGGATACTTGTGGTGTGATTTCTATCATGACATCATGACATCATGACATTGCATACATCTTGCATTGGACTAACCTATTTCAAAGACAGGAGGGATTCATTTTTGTTCTGTTTTGTAGGTCATGGAACCTATGCGTAGGAACACCATCCATATCAACTTTGTCCAGGTTCCCACTATGCTTAAAGAGTTGGTTGCCAAGATGCCAGATACTACCTCCTTCATCAGAAGACATGGGCATCTTCTTAGTCTGGTCACCTCTAAATTGGACGAGCAGATGATGAGTGTCCTAGTCCAGTTCTATGATCCACTGTACCATTGCTTTACCTTTCAGGACTACCAGTTGGTCCCCACCTTAGAAGAGTTCTTTGATCTGCTCGGTATCTCTATTTTGGAGTAGACCCCGTTTATAGGTTGGGAGAAGATCCTTAGGCCGGAAGAGATTGCTTCAGCCCTTCATCTGACAAAGGCTGAGGTAATGGATAATTGGGAAACTAGAAGTGGAGCAAAGGGCTTTTTGACTAAGTTCATGGTTGGTAAGGCTAATCATTTATGGGATAGTCTAGACTTCAAGGCATTCGAAGATATTCTGGCTCTTCTAATATATGGCTTGGTATTGTTTCCTAACTCTGACTCCTTTGTTGATGTGAATGCGGTAAAAATCTTCATCTCTGGTAATCCTGTACCCACCCTCTTGGGTGACATTCTTCATCAGCTCTATGCCCGTACTACTTGGAAGCAGGGAACCTTGGTGTGTTGTGCTCCATTATCGGCAAGGTGGTTTATTTCTCACCTTCCCAAATCAGTTCTGAAGAACAAAGAAGGCATGGGCTGGGCTTATAGAGTTATGTCTCTCTCTCTCTCACAATGACATCATTTGGACTATTAAGGGTATGGACGAGGTGGCCGTTATTGATCATTGTGGGGAATACCCCAATGTTCCACTGATAGGGACCAATGGAGGAATTACTTGCAATCCATGCTTGGCCTTACGTCAGTTTGGGCGAGCCAGAAGGGGAGGACCTCATGAGCTGCTAATGCCTAATATAATCTTTGATTTTCAAGGGGATAGTGACGAGCAATGCTGCAGATTCATAAGGGCTTGGGATAGAGTTCACAGATCTGATCCACACGAGCTGGGCCCAAAGACTTCACTTTCGATGGAGCCATATCTCTGATGGGTTCACATACGGGCCCAAAAGTTGGGAATGCCCTATGAAGCCGTCTTGCCTATTATTGTTGAAGTTGCTGATGAGGAAGGGGTTCCTCCTACTATCTTACACCCTTACATGCCTACGGACATTGTGGAATTGAAGAGGTCCTGGATGCAGCTAAGGGAAGAGCGGGATACTTATAGAGAAAAGTATCACGAGCAAGAGCGAAAGATCCAGAAGTTGACTAGGCAGTTGGAGAAAGAGCAGATCATCAATGATTATGTCAGCACTAAAGGCAAACGACCTGGGAGCGTTGATGTCCTTTGAATATTTCCAGTTTTTATTTACTTTTCAGTATTTCCCTTCTTGTAACGCCTTAAGGGCAATTTGTTGAACAATTAATTTCAAAGTTTATCTAATAAAAGTGTGTTTCATTTCTTGGTTACGAATTTGAATCTCTCGATGTCTTTACAATCATAGTATACGCATTTCATTCCATGCACCTCATAACAGGTACCCTTACAGGTTTTCTCATCTTCTTCGCTGTTAATTTCAGCATCATGTCTTATGAACCATCAACTGAACAAGCAATCAAGGCTCTGCAGGCTTAAAATGCCCAATTCCAAGAGTTATTCATGAATCTAGCTAAGGGTCAGCAAGATCTGAAGACCCTTATTCTGAAAGAGAAGAAGAAGAAGAAGAAGAAGAGGACAGTCCTGTTTAACACGGGTCACAGGTTCGGAAACAGGATATGAGATGAAGTTGATTTGACCATCTCATCTGGAGGGAAAGATAGTCAGGAAGAAAGGAGGGCTCCTAGCCCTGTGGTTTCAGACAACGAGACAGACTTCGACGAAGACCAGTATCCTCCGGCTGAGGATAGATACAAGCAACTGGAAGACCGATTGAGTGCGATGGAAGTTCAGAAGGTGCCTGGTCTGGACTTTGGAGATCTGGGTCTGTCATCTGGGGTGGTGATTCCCCATAAATTCAAAGCACCAGCCTTTGCTAAATACGACGGAATTTCTTGCCCGAAACTGCACCTTCGGTCATATGTAAGGAAGATTCAGCCGTACACCGCTGATAAGAACCTATGGATCCACTTCTTTCAAGACAGTCTCTCAGGGACTCAGCTTGAATGGTTTTACCAGTTAGAAGGAGCCAGTATCCGCAGTTGGGAAGATTTGGCTGCTGCTTTCTACAGGCAGTACCAATACAATGCCGACCTCGCTCCCACGCGTACCCAACTCCAGGGTATGTCTGTGGGAATGAGTGAAGGTTTCAAAGATTATGCTCAGAAGTGTAGGGATCTCGCTGGAAGAGTGAAACCACCCTTGGCTGATAGGGAGCTAGTGAATATGTTTATGGGGACCTTGTCTGGTCCGTTTTTCAACCATCTGATTGAAAGCTCTTCGTCTGGGTTTATAGAGCTAATTATGACCGGTGAAAGGATTGAGGTTGGTATTAAGTCTGGTAAGATACAAAAGGGTGCTTCATCGAGCACCGAGAAAAAGCCTTTTAAGAAGGAGTCAAGTGTTGTTTACAGTTCGAAAAGCCAGAATAGACCTGAACGCCGCCAAGTTGTTAATGCGGTTGTTATTTCAAGACCTGTTGGGGCTTCTCAGCGCAACAATCAACAAAAGGACGAGAGACCTCGAAGGCAATTCACCCATCTCAACATGACTTTGTCTCATATTCTGCCGTAGTTATTGAAAACCAATCTAGTAACTACAAGGGAGGCTCCGCAGAATCCCAACACTGCATCGCCTAAGTACAATCCTAATGCCCGCTGTGCTTTTCACTCTGATAGCCCGGGACATGATACAGATGATTGTTAGGCTTTTAAGAACAAAATACAGGACGTAATTGATGCTAAGGAGATTGAGTTCGAGGCGCCCGAAAGACCTAATGTTGTGACTGCTCCTATGCCCAAGCATAGAGTGAATGCTGTAGAGGAAGACTCGTTTGTGGTTTCTGTGAAAGACATTGTTACTCCCTTGATGACTGTGAAGAAGAATCTTTTGTCAGTCGGTTTATTTCTGGGTTGTGACGAAGGTTTCCGTATGTGTTTTGCCCTACCAACCGATTGCCATCTTTTAAAATCAGGTGTCCAACGCCTGATGGATAGTAAAGAAATTATGTTTAAGAAGACTATTGTTCCTTTAATTCATACTGAAGAAGTTGCTATTATCGTCATTTTCGATGATTCTTCCAAGGCTTCCTCGAGAAAGCCTGTTAGAATTACATTTGTTCCAAGAATCACACCATTGATCATCACTGTTCCTGGGCCTATCCCCTATACATCTGATAAAGTTGTCCCTTGGCACTACAGGGCTGATGATTATTTTCATGGAGTTAAACAAGAGTTGGATGCTGGTACTGACGTCAGCAACATTGTTGGACCTGCCAAAGTCACCCGCAACGGAAGACTTTTCTCACCTGAAATCTCTCCGCTAGTTGTTCGGAAACCCGTTGTTATCATACCTGCCGGTGTACCCGCTACTATTCCTGTTCAAGTTCCAATTCTTACCCATGTTGCCGATTCGTCTGACACTCGGAGCAAAGGGACCACTGATGAGCCTGCCCAGACGGAGGCACCAAAGACGATTGCTATTGAAGCTTCTAGGCAAGAGGTGGAAGAGACTTTAAAGATCATCAAAAAGAGCGACTACAATGTAGTCGAGCAACTGGGGCAAACCCCATCCAAAATCTCCATGTTGTCACTGTTGCTATGCTCAGAAGCCCATGCCAAGGCTCTGATTGCTTTCCTGAAGACTGCACACGTACCTCAAGAAACATCAGCTGATCAGTTTAAAGATTGCGTGGCTAGTCTAACTGCTGATAATGGGTTAGGTTTCTCTGATGCCGACTTGACTGCTAAGGGGAAGAATCACAATGATGCCCTGCATGTATCCATTGAATGCAGGGGCACTACTCTTGCTCGTGTGTTGGTGGA
Organism: Vicia faba; assembly: GCA_948472305.1. Lineage (NCBI taxonomy): Eukaryota > Viridiplantae > Streptophyta > Magnoliopsida > Fabales > Fabaceae > Vicia > Vicia faba. Next base: position 1,635,507,365 of record OX451738.1, on the reverse strand, counting down.
TATTGGTTCCTCATTGAACGTTTTGCCTAAGAAAGCTCTAGACCGGTTGGACTGTGAAGGGTTGGAGCTGAAACCAAGCAACATTGTCGTCAGGGCCTTTGATGGGTCTAAGAGAATGGTACACTGAGAAGTGGATATTCCGATTAAGGTTGGTTCTCAGGTTTTCGCATCTACATTCTATGTGATGGACATTCGGCCATCTTATTCTTGTTTGCTGGATCGTCCGTGGATCCACAAAGCTGGGGCAGTGACGTCAACGCTCCACCAGAAGCTAAAGTACCCAGTGAAAGGGAAAATTGTGACAGTGCAAGGAGAAGAGGAGTACATGGTGATCCACCTCAACTCTTTCCGATATATAGAGATGGATGGGGAGTTCATTGAGACCCCATTTCAGCATTTTGAAGAGGTCCCCCAGACACTGACATCAACTGAGACTGTGGTTGAAGATCCTCCTATGAAGATGGCTTCCTTCAAGGATGCCCGGGATGTTGTTGAGAAAGGTGGGTGTGCAAATTGGGGCCAACTCCCTGATTTTGCATAGAAGATTAACAAATTTGGTTTGGGTTTCACTGCAGAAGCTCAAAAGGTTGTTCGGAATGCACGGATCGGAAGACCTCCCTTGTTCATTAGCAATTCAGGAGTAAATGCCATTGAAGACGACGGTGAAGAGTCTGAGTTCGACAGTTGGATCTATCCTACTACTGATGGTGGACTAAGCAACTGGACAACAAAGGACTTCATCCCAATCTCTTTTGTTACCCAGTAATGAGACTTTTTATTTTGAATTTGTAACAGACAATATTTTAAACTCTACGGCCTGGTGTCTTACCCGGGGCACCGTGGCTTCATTTGTGAGGGCTTTATGTATGTCATTTACATATATCATTAATAAAAGCATTGTACATTTCTTGCATTTCAAATTTTGTGCTCCTTGTTTTTCTTTTATTACATATTGCAAAATAGTTACTTTACACACACTCACATATACAGGTCTACATCCACTCTGGATCTCACTGGTAACGACTCTGCTACTGCCAGTTATAACTTCAAAAGTCTGATCAACTTAGCCGAAGACAAAGGTGAAGATGATTGCGAAGTGCCTGGTGAACTTGCAAGACTGTTACTTCAGGAAGAGAGGACTATTCAGCTGCACGAAGAGCCGGTGGAATCAGTAAATCTGGGTACAGAAGAGGACAAAAAAGAGGTCAAGATCGGTGCGAATCTGGAACCTAGTGTCAAGCAACGGTTGATTCAGATGCTGCGTGACTATGTTGAAATCTTTGCCTGGTCTTATGAAGATATGCCTGGGTTGGATACCGATATTGTGGTTCACCAATTGCCTACCAAGGAAGACTGTCCTCCAGTGAAACAGAAGGTCCGCCGAATGCGCCCAGAGATGTCTGAAAAAATTAAGGCTGAAGTTATGAAACAGTTTGACGCCGGTTTTCTAGCAGTTACTTCTTACCCACAGTGGGTGGCCAACGTGGTTCCAGTGCCGAAAAAGGATGGTAAGGTTCGAATGTGTGTCGACTATAGGGATCTGAACAGGGTAAGTCCCAAGGATGATTTCCCTCTGCCTCATATTGACGTTTTAGTTGAAAACACCGCACAGCATAAGGTCTTACCCTTTATGGATGGTTTCTCCGGTTATAATCAGATTAAAATGGCTCCCAAAGACATGGAGAAGACAACCTTTGTTACTCAAAGGGGTACCTTTTGCTACAAGGTCATGCCTTTTGGATTGAAGAATGTTGGGGCAACGTATCAGTGTGCCATGGTTGCTTTGTTTCATGACATGATCCATCATGAAATTGAGGTATACGTCGACGATATGATTGCAAGATCTCAGACTGAAGAAGAACACCTTGACCATCTGCAGAAGTTATTTGATAGGTTGAAATTGTACAGGCTGAGGTTAAACCCGAACAAGTGCACCTTCGGAGTGAGATCTGGTAAGCTGTTGGGTTTCATCGTAAGCAATAAAGGTATTCAGGTAGATCCTGCAAAGGTGAAGGCTATACAGGAAATGCCAGCTCCCAGAACAGAAAAATAAGTCAGGCTTTCTGGGACGTCTGAACTACATTGCCCGATTCATCTCGCACCTGACTGCTACTTGTGAGCCAATCTTCAAGTTACTGAAGAAAGATCAAGTAGTACGTTGGAATGATGAATGTCAGGCCGCTTTCGAAAGGATCAAAGAATATCTCCAAGAGCCACCCATTATGATGCCTCCAGTTGAAGGGAGACCTTTGATCTTATACTTGACAGTACTCGACAACTCAATGGGGTGTGTGCTAGGACAACATGACGAGTGTGGCCGAAAAGAGCATGTTGTTTATTACCTTAGCAAAAAGTTTACCGACTGCGAGACCCGATACTCGTTGCTTGAGAAAACTTGTTGCGCCTTGGCATGGGCTGCTCGCCGACTGAGACAGTATATGCTGACTCACACTACTCTATTGATATCAAAGATGGATCCAATCAAGTATATCTTTGAGAAGCCTGCCTTTTCCGGAAGAATAGCAAGACGGAAGATGATCTTGACTGAGTATGACATCCAATATACGACCCAAAAGGCAATTAAGGGAAGTGTGTTGGAAGATCATTTGGCACATCAGGCAGTGGATGATTACCAGTCTATGAACTTTGAATTCCCGGACGAGAATATCATGATAGTGATTGACTGTGAGACACTTGGACTGGATGAAGGATCCTGATGGTCTATGTACTTTGATGGAGCTTCAAACGCTTTGGGTAATGGCATTGGTGTCGTGATCATATCTCCTAAAGGCTCTCATACTCCGTTCACCGCCCGACTATGTTTCAACTGCACCAATAACATGGTGGAGCATGAGGCGTGCATTATGGGTCTTCGAGCAGCAATTGACCTAAGGATTAAGTTCTTGAGTGTTTTCGGAGATTCCGCTCTCGTGATCAGTCAGATCAAAGGCGAGTGGGATACGAAACACCCTAATCTTATTCCTTACAAGGAGTATGTATTGACGTTGCTCCCACATTTCGAGGAAATAACCTTTGAACACTTCCCTAGAGAGGAGAATCAGTTGGCGGATGCGCTAGCTACGATGTCTTCTATGTTTAAAGTCAATTGGAACAACGAAGCTCCCCGGATTATCATTGAAAGATTGGACGAACCTGCACATTACTGTGATCTTGAGACTGAAGAGGTAGCGGATAAACCCTGGTTTCATGAGGTGAAGAGATACCTTGAGGTTCACGAATACCCCGAGGGTGCATCTGTTAATGACAAGAAGTTTCTAAGGAGGTTCGCAGCGAAGTTTTTCATCAGCAATGGTATCCTTTACAAGCGTAACCATGATTCAACCTTACTGCGACGTGTGGATAAGAATGAGGCAGAAAGGATCATGGAAGATTTACACGAAGGTACCTTCGGAACTCATTCCAGTGGACACACCATGGCAAAGAAAATCCTTCGGGCAGGATATTTCTGGTCCACAATGGAAGCCGACTGTTATCAGCATTCTCGGACATGTCACAAGTTCCAAGTCTATGCTGATAAGGTGCACATACCTCCAGTTCCTCTGAACGTCTTGACGGCACCTTGGCCTTTTGTAATGTGGGGCATTGATATGATCGGTGAGATCAGACCTACGGCATCCAACGGGCATCGTTTCATCCTGGTAGCAATTGATTACTTTACGAAGTGGGTTGAAGCAGCTTCCTTTGCTACCGTAACCAAGAACGTCGTGGCACGGTTCATTCGGCACAATCTGATTTGTCGATACGGGGTACCGGAAAGGATCATTACGGACAATGGTACCAATCTCAACAACAAAATGATCACCGAACTCTGCAAGCAGTTCAAGATACAACATCACAACTCTTCTCTCTACCGGCCTAAGATGAATGGGGATGTGGAAGCGGCGAATAAGAACATTAAGAAGATTGTGCAGAAGATGACAGTGACATACAAAGATTGGCACGAGATGTTACCATTTGCTCTTCATGGGTACCGTACTTCAGCACAGACGTCAACAAGGGCAACACCATACTCCTTTGTATATGGCATGGAAGCTGTATTACCCATTGAAGTTCAGATACCCTCTCTCCGAATCATGAAGGATGCAGGTTTGAGTGAAGATGACTGGATTTAGACCCGGCTTGATCAACTGAACTTAATCGACGAAAAAAGACTTACTGCTATCTGTCATGGTCAGACGTATCAAAAATGAATGATCAAGGCATTTAACAAGAAAGTTAGACGACAAGAGTATCAAGTCGGGGACCTGGTTATCAAGTGCATCATTCTACCTCAAGGTGATCCCAGGGGAAAATGGACCCCTACTTACGAAGGGCCATTTGTGGTTAAGAACATTTTCTCAGGAGGAGCTATGATTCTAACCACCATGGATGGTGACGACCTTCCTCACCCCGTCAATGCAGACATAGTGAAAAGATACTACGCATAATCAAAAACCCGCTAGGTTGACTGGCCTAGGCAAAAATAAGGGCTTCCCGATGAACCAAAAGGGTTCGGGCAAAAATAAGGGATGAAAATTTAAAAAAAAAACTGTACACCCGGCAAGTCGAAAACCTGAAAGGGCGGCTTGGGCAAAAAAGGGTATCCCGGTGGACTGAAAACCCGAAAGGGAGGTCCGGGCAAAAATTAGGGATCAAAGCATAACACTATGTCTCATTGGATCACCTTGCATCCAGACTTCGATATCAATTATCAAGCTCGGACGACACTGATCAATCTGACCTACCTTTAACCAAGTAGCAAAGTGATGAGATGCTCGAGGACATAAAGGCAATAGCAGAGTTGGAACCCAATGGGATTATTCACATAGCTGTTTTGTTTAGTTTTGCACAAATTGTATAAATTCTATTATTCGGCGGCGTTCTCTTACTAGGACGTCAGCCTCTTGTACAAAAACGTATATTTACAGGCCAAACTTCAAAATCAATACAATTCATTTTCAAAGAAATTTCAAACTGTTTTTACTTTATCTGTTTTGTTTTGCAAAGAACGTCCAATGTTCATTTTTTATATATGCACTTGACATTAATTGCTGCTCATAAATATTTGCATGCGAAACAAAAGGCGATTACTGGTAATATCAGAAACAGGGACAATAAGAATTGTCCAAACTGTACAGTTGCTCTGTCCCTCAGGTACAAGGTAAGTTCATCTGAAGAATATGGTTGAGATGCATTCACTCCCCGCAGAGTAAGACAGTGATGATAACTCTCCTCATCTGAGACTTGCAACTGTGAATGAATCAGTAATATTCTCCCCAAGCAGAGTTTATCTACCATCAGCACTAAAAAGGCTTGATATCCCCGACAGTCTTAATATTCCCCAACGGAATATAAGAATGCTCCCTGGCAAGGTACAAGATATCCCCAGTGGAGTTAAAATTTTCCCAGCGCAGTCTGAAAATGCTTCCCCAACGGAGTTGGGAGAATCATCCCCAGTAGACTCTGGAAGTTTATCCCCAATGGAGTATAAAAATAAATCTCCCCAGCCGAGTTCAAAAGATCATTCCCATCAGAACTCAAAGGATTATCCCCATAAGAGTCTAAAAGGTTATTCCCAGAGAAGTCGCAACCTAAGATCATCCCCAGCGGATTTCTTTCCTTTCACAAACAGGAATTCAATCCCCAATAGGATTTAATAGCACCAGCAACGATAATTCATCCCGATGGAATTTATCAGTGGAATCTTCAGCAGAACATCTCTTCCCCAGAGTAATATCCTCATCAGTTTATTCCCCCAACGAAGTCATCCTCTCATGCAGGTTTATTCTCTTCATTCGCCATCCCCAGTGGAAATGAAGAATCCAGCTCTATTCTTCAGCAGCTATCCGGGAGTTATTTTCCCCAGCTAGAAACATTACATTTCCATACATCATGATACAGGCATATACGCATCATACCACACAATCTCATTTATTTTGAGAGCATCATTGCTTGATATATATCATGCATTTCATACATCATGACATTGCATATGACTAACTCTTTACCTTTTCAGGGAAAGACAAATCAATAAACACCATTGGCTACTTATATGACCTGGTAGTCCCCTAAAAAACTACATCTATTGAGGGTTGTTTCAACGGATTCCTCAAAAAGATGCTCTTCCAAGACTTTCGTCTAGTTCAGTTAAATCGATTCTAAGATTTTTATGATTCTTATCCGGCCAAAGTCAATCCAAGACCTTCTCTGGTTCAGTCAGATCGACGCTAAGATCTCCCTGATTCTTATTCCAGTTGAAGATATTCTAAGACTTTCGTCTGGTTCAGTTAAATCGATTCTAAGATTTTTCTGATTCTTATCTGGCCAAAGTCAATCCAAGACCTTCTCTGGTTCAGTCAGATCGACGCTAAGATCTCCCTGATTCTTATTCCAGTTGAAGATATTCCAAGACTTTCGTCTGGTTCAGTTAAATCGATTCTAAGATTTTTCTGATTCTTATCCGACCAAAGTCAATCCAAGACCTTCTCTGGTTCAGTCAGATCGACGCTAAGATCTCCCTGATTCTTATTCCAGTTGAAGATATTCCAAGACTTTCGTCTGGTTAAGTTAAATCGATTCTAAGATTTTTCTGATTCTTATCCGGCCAAAGTCAATCCAAGACCTTCTCTGGTTCAGACAGATCAACGCTAAGATCTCCCTGATTCTTAGTCCAGTTGAAGATATTCCAAGACTTTCGTCTGGTTCAGTTAAATAGATTCTAAGATTTTTCTGATTCTTATCCGGCCAAAGTCAATCCAAGACCTTCTTTGGTTCAGTCAGATCGACGCTAAGATTTCCCTGATTCTTATTCTAGTTGAAGATATTCCAAGACTTTTGTCTGGTTCAGCTAAATCGATTCTAAGATTTTTCTGATTCTTATCCAGCCAAAGTCAATCCAAGACCTTCTCTGGTTCAGTCAGATCGACGCTAAGATCTCCCTGATTCTTATTCCAGTTGAAGATATTCTAAGACTTTCGTCTGGTTCAGTTAAATCGATTCTAAGATTTTTCTGATTCTTATCCGGCCAAAGTCAATCCAAGACCTTCTCTGGTTCAGTCAGATCGACGCTAAGATCTCCCTGATTCTTATTCCAGTTGAAGATATTCCAAGACTTTCGTCTGGTTCAGTTAAATCGATTCTAAGATTTTTCTGATTCTTATCCGGCCAAAGTCAATCCAAGACCTTCTCTGGTTCAGACAGATCAACGCTAAGATCTCCCTGATTCTTATTCCAGTTGAAGATATTCCAAGACTTTCGTCTGGTTCAGTTAAATAGATTCTAAGATTTTTCTGATTCTTATCCGGCCAAAGTCAATCCAAGACCTTCTCTGGTTCAGTCAGATCGACGCTAAGATCTCCCTGATTCTTATTCTAGTTGAAGATATTCCAAGACTTTTGTCTGGTTCAGCTAAATCGATTCTAAGATTTTTCTGATTCTTATCCAGCCAAAGTCAATCCAAGACCTTCTCTGGTTCAGTCAGATCGACGCTAAGATCTCCCTGATTCTTATTCCAGTTGAAAATATTCCAAGACTTTTGTCTGGTTCAGCTAAATCGATTCTAAGATTTTTCTGATTCTTATCCAGTCAAAGTCAATCTAAGACCTTCTCTAGTTCAGTCAGATCGATGCTAAGATCTCCCTGATTCTTATTCCAGTTGAAGATATTCCAAGACTTTCGTCTAGTTCAGTTAAATAGATTCTAAGATTTTTCTTATTCTTATCCAGTCAAAGTTAATCCAAGACCTTCTCTGGTTCAGTCAGATCGATGCTAAGATCTCCCTGATTCTTATTCCAGTCGAAGGTACTCCAAGACTTTCTCACTGGTTCAGATAAATCTCTCAACGGTTTATTCTGATTTGTTTTCTGTTAAAATAAAATTCAGACCTCCTATCAATAATCTCCAAATGGCATCTGTAAGCCCATTCCCGATATCACAAGGCTGATACCACTTCATGCGAGTGCAAATTTCTGGGCACTCTAGTGTTCAATCATCTTCCACCTTCGGATCACGAAAGGCACGAAAGCCAATCTACATCCTCAGGTTTAAGAAGATTGAACAGGGGCATCTTTTGTACTCCAAAATTTGCCCTCTCATATTTCTCAAAACATTACAAGAAAAATCTCCAAGTTGCTCAAGTTTGCTCAAGAGTGGGTCAGACAAATCATCTCCTAAGGCAGTCAACCCCAAATTAGGGTTTTGTGTTGCATCAAGACCCTTGAGTCCAAATGACCTCAAATGCTCCCTAATGTGCTAATATGTTCTCAAGGTCATCCATATCAAATTTCAAGCCTTGCAGAGGAAGTTTGCTCGGTCAATTGCTCAAAGGGTCCAAAAATCGACTATGCTAGGGCAAAAGTCAATTGTGACCCAAATACAGTCAAACCTCAAGATTTTTTGTCAACATTCTCATTTTGAAGGATATTTCATCATTTGATCAAGTGTTGATCATGATTCATCAAGGATTGCTCAAAATTCATCAAGACTCAAAAGTTGCTAAATTAGGGTTTTGTAGGAAAAGTCAACTCAACTTTGACCAAGCATAACTTTATCATACTTTATGATAAATGACCCATCCAAAGCTCATTTTGAAGAGGATGCAATTTCCTACAATCCATATTCATACCCAAAGATCATAAAATTCACTCACAAGAAGTTATAAATTTGGACATTATAGGTCATTTTTGAAAGTCAACAAAAACACCTTTTTTCCCAAAGCTTATAACTTGAGCATGGAATATCAAAATGAGATGAGACCAAAAGGGTTGGTTATAGGACATCTCAAGCTTTCTAAAAGGTCCAAGAACACCTCCAAAATTTAAAAATTGAAGAAGTTATGCATTGTTGAAGTTGGACATTTTTGCAAAATTGCCAAAAGTCAACTATCCCCAAAACTTCAAATTTTGTCAAATGGGCCCATTCTTTTCCACTTGATTTTAAATTTCCACATTGCACAAGTGTCCTAGCTTTAGCCTTGTGTCCATTTATCAATTTTATTATTTTATTTGTTTTTTTATTGAATTACTTCATTTTAAATCAAGTTAAATCAAATAAAATCCAAATATTGATTACTTGATCTCTTTTTGGCTATTTCAGGACTGAATCATCATCATCAAGGATATCAAACTCGTATCAAGCATTCCATGTGCAAAAAGATTGAGTTATGACAATTTTGGAAGGTTTAGTAATGGTGACTCAAATCAAATCCCATGACATTGATATGGAAAGATTCAAAGCACAAATGTTAACCTAATGCATTCCATCATACATAAGGAGGCTAGAGGGCACGAAAACAAGGCTAGAGGCTGCAAGAACCAACCAAGCAAAACTTAAAAAATGTGGCAAAAAATGTGAAACCAAAATCATCCTTTGAGGCATTTTCAGAAGCAAAACATGACAACAATCGATTGCTGGAGGTTCACTGAGTCAGAACCAATCCCTAGCAAGCCTCCATACATGCTCAAACTCACTGTAAGTGTCACAAAAAACCGCTCTGCATTTGAATTCGTGAATCTTTGTTCCTGCACCTTTTGTACAAACTATTTGCATATTCATAATCCTCATCAAATTTCCAAGCTTTCTGTATTATCCGATTTAGTTTATATGGCCTATGCTGTGAGGTACCATAGCTAGGGTTTTGTGGTTCATTTTTGGGCATTTCTCTTACAGGTAAAATTAGCATTAATAATGGCCATGGATGTGACCGGGAGAGGAAGGTGAATGCAACCATGGTCTTGGGAGGAGTTTATATGGCCTGAGATGAGTTTTTGGAATGACCTAGGCATTTAGCTGCGGATTCAAATCCGCAAGTAACTTCTTTACAGGCCTGAGGACAGGGACGGCAACGTGTCTCCCTCTGAATGGCCCATTCAAATATAGCGTGCTTTATTTTATGTTTTCCGGCATATTAATTCGTTTTCCTTTATTTTTATTGTTTTGTATATATTAACAATTGAAACACAATGGCTGAGTGGCAAGCATGTGCATCCAAACGCCTATAGGACCTGGGTTCGAATCCCATGTCCCCCAAATTGCTCTTTGTATTTTTTCTTCAGGTATTCTCATGCAAACCCAAGCGCATAGCCTACCATATTCCCTCACTCAATCAAGCGCCAGATGGCCCAAGGCCAGATCTAGTGATCCAGGATGATGGTACACCATGGGACCAAGTCAAAAGGCGCATAGGGAATTCACAAAGTCAACCAGGCCAGCGTGTAATTGGGCCTCTGAATTGCTTCTCAAACACCTCTAATCAGGCCAATACCCCTATCTCTCTATATTTCTATTTTATTTTTGTTTTGATTATTTATTTATTGTTTTTATTTAATCATTAACCAATCAAATCTTTTTCTTAATAAAATTAAAACCAAAAATATTTTCTTTATTAAATTAAATTTTAGTATTTTCTTTTTATTAACAAATATTTATTTAATTAATTTAGGCCATTTAATTAGGAATAACTTTAATATATTTTTCAATAATTAAAATTAACTTGGACATAATTAGGGTTTTATTAACATTGATTAATTTTATTTTCTTTCTTTAAATAATAAAAAAATCCAAAAATAATCTATTTTCATTAATTAATTAATTAGTTTATTAATTTAATAATTAACTTAGATTAATTTCTTTCTTAATTCAAAAATAACCACACAAAAAAATTTTCTTTAATGGCAAAGGGTCAAAACCCTAGAACTTGCGCCCGATTTAATTTCCCGCACGCGATCCATTTTATTCAATATTGTATTTGTTCCCGGAATGTAATAGCTTAATAGGACTTTAACTATTTTTATCGCTTTATTTATTTTCCGCATTTAAATTTCAAAGGGTTGCTTTTGGCGATGTAAATACCCGACGCCTTGTAATTTAATTTCCGCAATTTATTTTCCGCAAAATATAACTGCTAGATGTTTGATAATAGGGATGCATGACAAGAATGGATGTTTAACCTAAAATCAATATAGATCACCTTTAACATGTACAAAGATAAAATTAACTAAAAATGACACACTCGCACATGCGCACTCTTAGAGTACACCCCACTTGGTTGCCTTCATACACGGTCATTGAGTATAGGTCACTTTAGAGGTCGCCCTCTTGTCCAAAGATCATAGTCGCCTCGAAACGGTTGCCTCGGATATTGTTGTCTCAAAACAAATGATCTAAGACATTAGGGTTACCGCTAAGGCATCCTAACATTGCTTTAGTGACCGCACGTCCCTTAATCGAATTGACCCTTAAACTCCAACGACGATGCTACCTACTCATCAATAGTATGATAGCATTGTCTAAAGGAAGATAACATAGAACGATTCCTTTTTTTGAGTAGGTAGATGGTTCTTAAGTACTTGCTCTCTCAAAACAAAACAAATTTTCACACTTACACTCCTTTTCAAACAAAGACTTTTTTCAAACCCACAAACGCAAAGAAAGCAATTTTGAAAACAATATGAGCAAGTACCTAAGAGACTATGGATAACCATGGATAGAAAGGGTGCTAACACCTTCCCTTTCTATAATCTACCCCCTGAACCCGAGAAATATCTCAAAAAAAGGAATTTTTATGTGCTTTTTTTCCTTTCCTTGTTGGATAAAATAAAAGTCGATGGCGACTCTTGCTTACCGCGACATTTTGTGAAAACAAACGTAAAACGCAAACCAGCATTCCTAAAAACAGTCAGTTCTTTCCCACTGCATCACAGTCAGTTATACCAAAAGAGAATGAAGAAAGCTTTTGATAAGAAAGTTAAACCTCGTGAATTCAGAGAAGGCGACCTCGTGCTCAGGAAGATCATGACTTTTAACACCGATTCCAGGGGCAAATGGACTCCCAATTTTGAATGCCCATATATTGTCAAGAAATCCTTCTCTGGCGGTGCACTGATTTTTGAAACAATGGATGGCGAGGAGTTCCCACGTCCCGTGAATGCTGATGCAGTCAAGAAATACTTCGCCTAGAAAGATAAAAGAACAGCTCGCTAAGACAAAAACCCGAAAGGGAAGATTAGGCAAAAAGGAGCGTCTTGGTAGGCCGAAAACCTGAAAGGGCGGTCTAGGTAAAAATTAGAGACATAAAGAGAATAAATTTCCCCGGTAGGTTGAAAACCCGCAAGGGAAACCTAGGCAAGTTAGGGATTTTTTGGCAAGTAACTACATCAAACAAGACTTGATCAATAGAGTAACAATCTGCTTGGCTCTTGCTACTCTTCGACTGAAGTTTCGGCTCAGGAATTCAAAGCTGTTAGGGAGAATAATGGTCATTGTGATTCAATGTATCTTTTCCAGAATATATTACCATGTTCCAAACTTTGTAATCGTCTATGGAGTCTTGCCATTCGCAGACTACCATTTTATTAATAAAGTTTGAGCCTTTTATCCAATTCCTTGCAATTCTTATTTTATTCAGCTTATAAAGATTTACTTTATTATTGATAGTAATGATCAAAGCAAACAGATTAAATAACAAAATTATTTTTGAAAAGAATTTACGAATTACCTATTGCTTTAGATTTTGTGATACAAGGAGAACAAAATTAGTGACTTCAGGGACGGATAAACTCAAAGGTTTGCATGATATGAGGACTCGACTCAAATTTCCCCAGTGAAGGCTTCACTCATTTGATAAAAGTCTTTTCTCCTCGTGCATGTTGAGTTAGAACCATTTGTGAAGCATCTCCCTTTTGAAATACTAGCATTTTGGTTGTTTGCCCGACAATCAGACAAGGGTAATGTCTTATTTAATAAGTGTTGGAACAGTTGCCAGCTTTATGGGTTTTTCTCCCACCAAGTTCTGGATTGGATTTAAAATCCCCATAAGTTTTCTTGCTATAGTATTTGATTTCTTGAATCCCCCAAGTGAAGCTGATATAATATACTACTCTAAAGTTGTTATCCCCATGAGGCTTCATAATTTCTCCCTGGATAAGTTGGTGTAATCGTCACCCTCAGTATTGAAGAATGTATCTGGGTGTCCCCTCCGAAGATATGGTATTGCCCTCCCCGCTGAAGTCTATGTGGTTTCCCCGGTGAAACTTGGAAGGAGATGCCATATCCCCATATTTCCTTCAGTTTGTTGTTATAGTTTATTACTTCCTAATGAATTTAAGCTATGAAACAGAAATTTGTTCCCTTAGTTGGTGCTTACTTTCTTATGAAATTTTCATATTGGATGTGATTTAGCCGAGTATTGACTTGACCCAAGTTGGTTTTGTCTGGTTATCCCCAGTGGCATATGTCTATTTTATCAGCATAGACATGATAACACTCATACTTTCATACATGTATCACGTGTGATCATTGCACATTTGCATTCATTATTGTTTTGTTGACATATTTTGAAGAGTTGTGTTATCCTCTTTCCAATAGAGTGTCAACCCTAAGCAGAAAGTCTATATTCTTTCAACTTTCCCACTGAGCTATCCCTCGTGGAATATTTTTTGTTTTCACCCTTCTTTTTAGCTCGTCGTCTGGATGGAATGGGTTTTCCTCTTGAGTTTATTTCTCAAGAGATGTATTTTGGTTGACTGTTTCATTTCGGTTTATTTCTTATTTGAATCTTTCGATATCCTTAGCAATATTATTATTTTAATTTTGTCAAGCTTTGAGCTTTAGTTTGAGAATGTGCATTTATTTTGCACGAGAAGATTATATCTCCTCAACAGGAATTATATTGGCATTTCCCCAAGAAGTTCCATCTCTTTCCCCAGGAAGACATATTTCTTTCTTCATGAATCATTATTTCAATTCCTCCTCATAGCAACAAGAAGCATGTCTCTTTATTTGAGCAATCTATAATTTCCCCAGTGAATCTGATAGTTCCCAGAGAAGATTCAAATTTTGTTACTCTAATGGATGGTAGCCTTGTCATTATAGAAGGTAGTTCGTTGTTGATATTTTGTTACTTTAATGGATGGTAGCCTTGTCATTATAGAAGGTAGTTTGTTGTTGAGATTTTGTTACTCCAATGGATGGTAGCCTTGTCATTATGGAAGGTAGTTTGTTGTTGAGATTTTCTTACTCCAATGGATGGTAGCCTTATCATTATGGAAGGCAGTTTGTTGTTGAGATTTTGTTACTCCAATGGGTGGTAGCCTTGTCATTATGGAAGTTAGTTCATTGTTGAGATTTTGTTACTCCAATGGATGGTAGCCTTGTCATTATGGAAGGTAGTTCGTTGTTGAGATTTTGTTACTCTAATGGATTGTAGCCTTGTCACTATGGAAGATGGTTCATTGTTTAGATTTTTTTAGTCCAATGGATGGTAGCCTTGTCATTATGGAAGGTAGTTTGTTGTTGAGATTTTGTTACTCCAATGGATGGTAACCTTGTCATTATGGAAGGTAGTTTGTTGTTGAGACTTTATTACTCCAATGAATGGTAGCCTTGTCATTATGGAAGGTAGCTTGTTATTGAGATTTTGATACTCCAATGAATGGTAGCCTTGTCATTATGGAAGGTAGTTCGTTGTTGATATCTTTTTCCGATGAATTGTAGCCTTTTCATTATGGAAGGTAGTTCGTCGTTGAGATTCTATTATTCTAAAGAAATTCATTTGTTTATAGTCGTGAGTACCAAATACATCTTGAAATTTACTGGTCTACCTTACCATTCCTTTCCCCGGTGGGTCGATGTTACCTTATTTTTGCTATCCCCTTAGTGAGTTGGTAGTTCACAGTCATCTGTCGGTCACTGTTATCCTTCACTCTCTCTCCTCATTTTTTTGAGTTGACGATGCTTTAGACCCTCTCTTGGGCATTACCCCAACAGAGTCTTGTCCTTTCTTCACCAGTGATTTATTTTCCTGGTCAAGTTTTTCTTTGGTTTCCTCTTTTATCTTTTACATCCCCAGTGGTGTCTTGTGTCCCTTTAGATTTGTTCATCTACATTTATAACCATAAGCATTGCATGGTATCTTAGGGCCAAAAATAGGGTTTGTTTTATATTTAAGTATCTTCAATTGCATTGACACTAATATTTTAACCTTCGTATCTCCGAATAGAAGATACTTAAATAAGGGCAGTTGTTGCACCCCAATTTTTTCCCCTAAGATCCCTTCATCATATCATATCAATTTAATCACAACAAGATCACACATTAGGGTTTTGTTCTTCTCCCTATCTTTAGCTTTGCTCTAGGAGGAATCACCAAGCACCTTGACTTGTATTTTATGATCATATATGTTTTGTATTGATTATCCTTTAATTAATAAATACAATGAGTGTTTTCCCCAATTGTTGATGATGTAGGTGAAAGCACAATACATTCCATCAAGATTGATTTATATATTCATGAGCTTATTTCTGTGCCTTCTTCAACAAAGCTTCATTGAGATTCAAGCCTCATCATTAAGTATGTTTGCAAGTAATATCATGAGAAAGTCTTTTATGATTCATCATGCCTCAAGTTGTCAAATTTAGTTCAAAAGTGCAAGAGTTGATTGAAAAAGTTTGACTCAATTGGACAAGTCTTTGATTTCAATGATCACAAGTGCATATCTCCTTCAATTCTCAAGATTTAGAAGTGGTTGTGGTTGCAATAGTTTCTCCTTATTATCCCCAACAACTTATAACCACATAACAAAGGTATTTGTGCAAGAAGGTTGGTCAAAGTTGTAAAGGTTTCCCAAGGCATTTTCTTGCTCTAGGAGTTAGGGTTTTGAACTTCAAAGGGGTATATATTACTCATTTTATGGTATTTTTGAGTGATTCCAAAGACATCCTTCTCTTTAAAGGGTTATTAACAAATAACTTCAAAATTTTCAAAGAAACTTTGTATGCAAGAAACTTGATGATGAAGAAAGATTACAAGTCTTCCAGATGAATCGTCAAATTCCATTAGGTGACTTCAAAAGATCATAACTTGGTCAATTATTATAACCATGAGCCCATTCTTTTTCCATAATGATCTATAATATGTGAAATTTAACCCTTGTTTTATGTGCAAAGTTTGAAAATGGATGGAAAATACCCTAAGGATGCAAAATATTATAGGCCATTTCATGATTTTTTTTTCCAATTTCGACAAGTCATAACTCTCTCAATTTTTGGATATTTTGAATGTTTCAAGTTTCAAAATGCCATTCAAGAGGTATACTTCATGCAATATTTTTTTGGTCAAGAACAAATTTCAAGTAGAAGGCCATGTTTGGATGCAAGATATTATAAGTCATTTTTGAAGAAAAACATAGAAATTTTCTAAGTAGGGAAAGTCAACATCTTTTTCCCAACTTTGACTCATTGCAACTTTCAGCTCAAGCAACCATTTGATCCCATTCTTTGCACATTTAAAATCTTGTAACCTCATCTTTCTAAAGCTTCAAGAATCATGTCCTAAGACCCATTGAGTTGAGAATGTCATTGGTTTGAATTTGGCAATTTGAAACTGAAATTTTCACCAAGTTAGGATTTTGAAATCTTTGATTTGGTCTCTAATCACAAAATTGTTGCACATTTTTGCTTCTAAACATGTTTAGTGAACTTCCAGAAATGATTAGCGCATCAAAACGCAAAGTTTGGATGAGTTTTGATGAAAATAGAAGTCACACTTTTCTTGTTTGCAACTTCACACGATTTCCCTCCAAACTTCATCATTTCACACGCTTGAGCATTCCATTTGATTCCCTATAAATAGAGGGCCATCCCTCATTCATTTACTCAAGCTTAGACAACCAAAATCACCCTGCCAAACTCCCTCTTGAATTCAATTTTCTGCAACTTCGAATTTGCTTTTACAACCTTTCTCAATCATTTTTCTTTGTCAATTCACCTTCCTTGATCCTTACTGAAGCTAACAGAAGAAGAATTAAGCTCTAAAACCCACTGTATCGTGCTAGCCAAGTCTAGTTTCAGAGCTCTGCAACTTAACTTCAATAGGTAGATTCCTTCACCAATTCTCTCAAACTTTGATACTATTGTGAAGCTCTCATCATCCTGGTTCTAGTCGCAACACTTGTTCTTAACTGGAAGCACATTTTAACCATGAAATTTCAAATCCCTTTTCAAAATTTCTCTTCTGAATTGTTTGAGCTACAATTTATATAAATTTTTTGTGAAGGTGTGGTTGTCTTCGTCTTGATGAGACGAAGCGAATGGTACCGGTCTCGTGTTCTAATTTTACAGTTTGAACGACCTGATTTTGAGACTGGTTGGAGGTTGAAGATGACCAACGTGTCATCCTTCAACAAATGAAACAACGCCATTTGGATTTTTTGAATTTCTGATTTTATAATTGATTCAGTGTTTTATTCAGTAATGACCATGATATGCACATCGCGCCAGATCCCTTGGATTTGATTACTAACGCGTTTTGACTCTCATCCAATGATCCACATATTTTTGACTTTATTTTTTATTTCTGGTTTTTATATTTAATTGTTTTAAATTTCAAAAATTCATTTTAACTCCAAAAAATCTGGAAAAAATTACGGAAAATACTTTTGATTTTTATCTTTCAGATTCTTATTTTTTCATAATTTTATTTTGTGTTTTGATATTTTTTTATAATTTTTCACTTTATTTGAATTGTTTTAAATGTTTAGAAATACTTTTATTTATTTTTAAATTCTGGAAAAAATTAGGGAAGGATCAAATGACATTTTGACAAATATTGATGACCTCGCTTATTTTTTATTTTTTACTTTACTATTGTTTTATCATTTTTGGTTTATTTGACCTATTTCTTTTAATTTTAAAAATAGTTTCTGTCTTTAAAAAATTACCAAAAAATTTATTAAAATATTTGAGTCCATTACTGACTTTTCTATAGTCTTACTTAATTTTTCTTGATTAATTTGAATATAGTTGCTATTTCTCTCTCTTATTTCCATTTTATAATCATTTTTAAAAACCTTTTTCTTTTATTTTAAATGCAAGTTTATTTTTGTATATATTCTGGCTGATCTTGGATTGAAATTTTGATCATGAACTTTGTTAACATCATTGGATCCATGGTGTTGAGTCTAAATCCATAAAAATGGATTAATGATTTTAATAATAGTTTGATTAAATTTTTTATTCAAATGTGATTTATTCATTTCCCCTTACCTCTTCATCTTATCCCATTCTTATTGTACCAAATGTTATTGGAGCATGATTTACATATCATGTCTCAAAACATGAGGTGCATAGATTGCTATTGACCAGCCTCAAAATAGGTGCGACTTCTATATACGTCCACTTACGATTGCTTACCATAGTGCTAAATTTTGTCCCAATTTGAGAAAATGATCATTCGTTGCCCAAACTTATATTTGCAAGCCCAAGTATGTTAGCTTGAACCATCTAATCCAATAACCTTGAGATCCATTGTTAGGAGGCTTTGTTTCTACCAATCCTCTAATGGAACTTCATCAATTTTGGTCAAAGTGGATCACTTAAACACCATTGATCATTAAGTGTTACATTGAGATTCTTAAATGGACGATATACTTGATAAAAAGCAAATGCAACTTGTTATTGAGAGGCTTTGGTTCTACCAATCCTCTAATTAGTTCCAAATGCAAGTTTCAAGATGGTCATCCAACTAACCACTAATTCCTAACAATTGACTTTATTTTATACTTTTACTTTATGTACCATTTACTTTAGCATTTACATTTCATGCTATTTCCTTCTTTGCTCACTTGAGCATTTAGTTTTATGTCATTTTTATTTTGCTCACTTGATATTTTCATTTCTTTTTGAAGATACCTAATAACCAACTTGAACAATAAAAAACTTTATTGTTACTTGGACTATTTGGTTGCTATCCTTGGCATATTGGAGTGATGGACTTCTTGGACTTAGGATTAGAAACATTTGCCTACCTTGAGACCTTAATTGTCATTTTGTCTTGAGTTCTTGGGGTTTACCCCAATATATTGGATTATTGTTTGTTTTGTGTGCAGGTTATTGTGGTTACACACTTTGTCTGAAATCTGGAATTCATCTTTGTACAACTATTACTCTGCCCAATTTTTGTGAAGACTTAAGGTAATTGAAGCTTGGTATTCTTAATAGGTTTATTATGTTTGTTTGTTTGGTTTCAAATTCAAAGGAGGGAATTCTACATTGACTCATTATGTGAAGTGTTGACTTATTGTTTAGTTAGATGACTCTTCTCCTTAGCTCTTACCTTATGCTTTAGGATAGTCTCTTCATCTCCTCCCCTCTTCTTTAATTTCAAAAATCTTATCCCTCCTTTTGAAAAATCTCCTTGTTTTAAAACTTGAACCACATTCATAATAAATTTAGACTTATGTCCATGTATTTTCAAAAATTATTTATTAATCAAATTTTAATCAACTTAATAATACCTTGTGTTGTACCCCAAAATTTGCCCTCCCTTTTTCACAAGAAATCACAGCTTCGGGGTTTTCCCTGATTTTTTCAGATTGGCTCAAGAATCGGTCAAACAGACTTTTCTTTATCAGTCAATCCAAAATTAGGGTTTCCATTGATTTTGAATCAGTCAAACAGAATTTTCTTATCAGTCCATCCAAAATTAGGGTTTCTATTGATTTGGTTGAGTTTGGCTCAGGAATTGATCAAGCAGACTTTTCTTTGACGGCAAATCTGGAATTAGGGTTTTTCACTCGTATTTCTCAGAAGAATTTGAATCCACGGTATTTCAATTGACTGTTACATTGTTTTACGCTTGTTCAAGATTGCTGTTTGTTTCTCAAAACCTAAACATCTGGGCTAGAAGCTGAGGTTTTTGATTGAAAGTTTGAAGCATTGGTTTGATCAGTGAAGTGAAAGGTGTATGGACGTTTGTTTGTTTAACTGTACAAAGCATATGATTAATTGTAATGCCGGGCGTATTGTGGTTAATGCAAGGTTGCGAGACTGCAAAGTTTGTTGATTATTTATTTTATCTGAGTTAAAATTATTGGGATGCATTTCCAGTTATTTTAATTCAAGAGATTTAAATAATTAAATAGACAGTGCAGAAGAAATAAGGAAATATCTGACAAAGACTTTTTATTTATTTTAAATGTTGTTACAAATACTGTAAATTTATTTACAGTGTTTACAATAATATTTATTACAATAAACAAAAAGGAAATAAATCTAAAGTCTAAGCTCTCTTGAAGTCTTCTACCTTCTACTGCTTCTTCCATTATCCAACTGGTATTTAGCTACAAAGACAAAAAAAGAAATCAGTGTAGTTAAATTGGAAAGCAGTTTTAAGCAGATAAATAAAAGATCATCATTAAAGATTGTTGGCTGGAATCAGATTGTTTTGGTTTCATCATGTTTTACTCGTCCTCTTTGCAAATCGGAAGAAGATTTCTCTTCTTGGTTCACAAAGAGGAAAGTAAAATAATTTTGCAAGCATATAATCAATTAAATGCAAAGGTACAAGGCACAAGGCTGCACACAAAGAAGTCACAAGGCTGTACACAATGTCAAACTGAAATGCCAAACTGAGTTTCACAATGTCAAACTAAGCTGTCCAAACCAAGTACACAAAACTGTCAACCAAGTACACAAGCTGTCAAGAAACTGTCAATGCAGAAAATATGGAAAATGCAGAGATAAACCAAGATACAAGCAAGGAAGCTTGTCAAAAACTTTTCATCATTTTCTGGCCAACAATCTTTTCAGAAAAAGTACATTAAGCAATTAAAAATGCTTTTTATGGAGAGAGAAAGAGAGAGTGAAGTAGGTTTTGCAGTTTGGCAGGCTATACAGAGCAGGGAGAAAAAAAGATAAATATAACAAGCTAACGGTTCAAAGGGAGAGGACAAAAAAAGAGGAATGCAAGTTCAAAAACAGAACAAGCGCAAGCCTGCTGTAAAAAACCTAAAACTGCATCCTGCCTGCATAACCTGCAAATTTGCTTGTAAACACAAGCACCGCAAAGTAGCAAGCTTGCTTTCAAAACCATCCAAACAGGCTTAACAAAAGTATAAAAACCTGCCTGTACCAAACAAACAAACTCAGACCTGCTGTCAAAAACCCAAACTGCATAACTTGCTAAAACCTTTAGCAAGCTAACCTGTAACCTGCTAAAAACCTTCAAGCAAGCCAAACTCAGTAACCTGCCTAAACTACAAGCCTTCAAGCAAGCAAAACTCAGTAACCTGCCTAAACTACAAGCCTTCAAGCAAGCAAAACTCAGTAACCTGCCTAAACTACAAGTCTTCAAGCCTGCCAAAAGCAAAACTGCAACTCAAGGCCAAAAATTACCTAAGCTAACAACAAGCAATCCTCATAACAAGGTTCATCATCGGAATATCAACTCAAGCCAACAAAAAAACACATCAAATAAGCAAAAGTTCAGAACCAACTCATTATCACCAAGCAACAACAATAGTAACATCTCAAAACGAAGCTCATCATCGAAAGACAACACTCAAAGAAGAAGAAAGATGCAGAAGCGATAAACGAATCAGAAGCAAATAAGCAAGTCTCAGAACATACATTCATCACCAACAAGTTTCGACATCAATATGAAGAACAATAACAGATAAGCCCTTTTTCAGAATATATGTTCGTCATAGAATAAACAAGATATTCAAAGAAGAAGAGATAACTCAGAAGCAAGGGTTTTCAGAAATACAAAGTCATCATCAAACAAAGATACGAAGTACCAGATAAGCGTTGACATCATCACAGTCCTCCTCCTCTGGCCACCTAGAGCGCCACCGTTCCACCGTCCACTCTCCAAGAAACGAAAACCCAAAGGTATTATTTTTCTTTCCCTCTTTCTTTTTCTATATCTCACACCAAAACCTCAATGATTAAAACACTGTAAAACAATAACATGCAATAATCGAATCTAAAAAACTCGTCAAGACGAAAACAATACCTTTTCCAACCACTGTCTCATGCCGTCGTGAAGAGGAGAGGGATGGAGGTAACACTCTGGAGGCTGGAGGGTGGAAGGATTAGTCATGGCTCCGTTTGAGAACGAGGAAGAGAGAGCAAAGACGAGAGAAGGAGCGGCGCCGTTCATAAACCAAGCCCTAAATTCTGAGCAAAACAAACACAAACCCTAAAAAAACATTGTACTTTTCGTTTGGGCTTTTACCCAATAAAATCAATAAAGCCCAATATTTCTGGCGCCACACCCCCCTTTCTTTCCTATCTCTGACTTTCTTCTTGGGCTTTTGCCCCAACAGCATTTCTAAGGCCCATCTTTCTCTTTAATTCCATTTTTGCTTTAAAACTAATATATTTTTTTACCATTTTTTTATTTTCACTTTTATAATCTAATTCTTTTCTTTTCTTTTGTTAAATAAAAGAATATATTATTTTTTATATAAAATTTTCTTAATAATTTTCATTACCTTTAAAACCAAAAATACATAAATAATAAATTTTTTAACTTAAACAATTCTTTCTTTTTTCTTTAAAACCCTTTGTTTATATATAACTAACAAAAACACAAAAAATAATAATACTTAAGTCTTTAACTAGGTTAATATTTTATTTGATCATTTGTAAATAAATATACGCATCTCATATCTCTTTAATTTTCATCATTTTATATCTTGTTATATTTTTTTATATTGAGAATGCGACAATTCGATTTGGTTGTAATATATACTTAGACATTACTATTCTGATAAAACTCATCCCCATTTGTAAACATTTGTACCCCCATCCCCGGATACTCATTTGTAATAACTTAGACTTTAAATTCCCGAAATTTATCACTTCCCATATACTGTATAGTAATTAGGGTTTGTATGCGAAGATTCAAAATCAACCGCTAGATAACCTAATACAAGATAAATGCATGAAAATTAATACATCATTCACACTTGCACCTCTAGGGTAACCTCGCTTGTTGCATCAGAAAATACAATCATGTCCCTCGAGTATGAGACACTCTAGCAAATGTCTCTTCGATAAACAAAGATCGTAGTCCCTCGATGACCCTCGATGTTACCTTCGATAAAACGATATCGTCCCTTACAAAATTGCTAGAGCGTCTCACAAGTTACCTTCAATGAGTGTATACAATGACCCGCGCCTGTCCCGCTAAACATCCTAACGCAAGGTTGTTCATCAAACACAATGGTGAAACAACGCTGTTAAAAGGGTTAAAACATAAGAAAGATCTTTGAGTAAAATAGGGTAGACAAACTCTTAGTTACTTGATCAAAAATCTTGCAAAACATCCTTGCCATTTTTCAAAACACACTCCACAACACAACTTCAAAAACAACTTTCAAAACATTGAATTATCTTTTCAAAAAGACACAAACCTTTGTATATATTCAAACAAGAATCATTACAAAGGTTGCCTAGACAAGGCATCTTTTTCAAAACATTTTCAAAACCACACACACAAAGCACCATTTCAAACAATTGAAAAGCAAAGGCAAGTGATCTAAAACAAGTAAATAAGAGCCCATGGATAACCATGGATGAAAAGGGTGCTAGCACCTTCCCTTTTCATAATCTACCCCCCGAACCCAAGAAAATGTCTCAAAGGTCTTTCCTGTGCTTTTTGACCTTTCCTTAGGATAAAATAAAAAGTCGGTGGCGACTCTTGCTAAACCGAACAAGTGCGAAACAAACGCAAAACCCAAGTCAGTTCTCCCACCGTATCACAGAACTGGAGACTCTGCTGGGGATATTTCTAAAAGTGGGGTTACCTTAGGGTTTTTAGATCACCTTTACATGCTTACCTTGATTGCTTTGATTGCTTTTCTTTTTGGGTTCCTTGTTTGGGTTTGTTTTAAATCCTAAACCCGGATTTAGGGGTACCTTTTAGGTAAGTAGCAATAAACTGTGAGGGAACTGTGCGGGGTATACCGACATGGTTGAAGCAGTAGCTACGTTAGTGTGACATATTTGTGGGTACCGGTAGCCTTTGAGTCAATCAAAGAGAATACAGGGCCGCTGAGTGATGTCATGAAGCACTAACGAACTCTTAGAACCTTACTTAACCATCTTGGCCTTTTTAGGGGTAGTGAGATGACCGGCTTTGGTGTAGACCAAAGTTGGTAGATACTCGATACTACACTCATTGAGGATTGTTTTCTTGGAATATTTTGGTCGCCAGTTAAGTGGCTAAACCAAAACAATGAACACAGAAAATAATCCAGTGATATTGAGCTCCTTAGAACCCGGTTTCTATTTTAGGACAGGTTGAGCCAACTAACTTCAAGAGGGTACTTACCTACAAACCCCATGCAAGCCTAAACCTAAGGACTTGTCTGCTTTGTGTGAATATGATTACCTGTATATACGCTTTCTTACTTTTGCATACATGTACATAACATCATAACATCATACCATAGCATTTTCAATAACCATTTCAAGGATCTCGAGGGTCTTTTGATGCAGGGTTACGTTGAACCAGACGTCTACCATAGGGCAAGAGGTTTCATTTTCCTCTAAACAAACACCGTCAAAGATCAAGTATAACAACTTGAATCAGGGGCTATGACCCACTTGACATGGTGAGCTTGATTCTCGTGGAAAGACATCCACCGATACAAAGTTCTCCAATCAAAGATGTTGATCAAAATTCGACCTCTAACATTTTCTTATGTTTACCTCGGGAGATTCTTGAAAACATGCATCCACATATCATGCATTGTATCATAATAAGTTTTCCTTTTCAGGTTTCCTTATTCTCCTACTGTTTATTTCAGTAGAGATGGCTCTAGAGAGGACTGTCAAAGATATCCAGGATCAAAATGCTCAGCTTCAAGAAATGTTCTTGAACCTGTCTCAGGGGAAAGAAGAAGTGAAAGCTCTCATCACAAGGGGCATGGTCCTAGGGAATTCAAGCAGTGTCAGGAATGATCAGTTGGAAGAACTACAGTTTGAGCTGGCAACAATGAAGATCCAGATGATGGGACAGCTGGTGGGCCAGATGGCCCTCATTCAAGACCTAGCTCAAAGACAAGAAGAGCTCAGAGTTCTCGTCAACAAACTGCTTCGAGACAACCAAGTGGGGCAAACAACTAGGGTTGAAGACCAAGTCATCATTCAACTTCCTTTGAGACAAGAAGACAAGGGAAAGGCTCCCCAACTTGCTTCAGGGTCACAAGCCCAGCAACAACCTCGTCAGCGTCAACAGGGTAATCGGCGTAAGAGAAATACGTCTGGAAGACATTTCTCTGAGACTAACATACCATCATCTCTAATACTGAAATGCTTGTTGGAGGTCAATCTGCTTGCTTTAAGGGATCCTATTCGGAAGCCCAATACCTCTACTCCTAGCTATCACCCCGATGCATTTTGTGTATACCACTCCCATAGTCCTGGACATGACACCGATGACTGTTGGGCTTTGAAAAACAAGATCCAAGACTTGATTGAGGAAGGAGTGCTGGAATTCATGCCGGATGGCGAGATGAAAATCTTCCGCTAAGGGTTCTCCACCTAAAATGACAAAGCTCGAACTGAGAGACTTTTGTTCCATTTGAATTTTCAAAGTTGTAATTTCTTTTATTCAAACAATTATCTGTTGATGTCAAACTCTGTTTCATTAATGCATTGCATATGTTTGTCTTGAATTCATCCATTCGTTTCCACTATTCTTAAACTATGCTTCCTACTTTCTTTATGATATTTAACTCTTGATAAAAAGCTACAAGCCTTTAGAGGGAGGATGACGAAACAATGCCATAATCTCATACAGTATGCTTTTGAACAGACCTTGTTGACGATGTACATGCGTTTCTTTAAAATCCTAAACACTGGAGTTATAAGGAAGATAATCCCTAGTCAACCCCTTAGAGCCAAAGAAGTAGGAGTTTTCTATTTTAAACAAATTGAAACCTTTGATTTAAACCTGGGGCAGGGTAGTCTTTCAGTTAATTCAAAAGATTGTGCATTGAAGTCGCAAAATCTCAGTTCGTAATACAACGAATGACATCAAAAACATTTCCTTTGGAACCAAAAGACAGTGATGGTTCTTTATCTCATAGGCAGTCAATTTCTCAAAAGAGAAAAGCCCACTGAGCCAAAACCTATGAAGAAGGCTTAAGAAAGCTGGGGCATCCCGCTGACTCTAATCTCAAAAACAAGAACAGTCAGGCAAAAATTAGGGATAACGAATCAAAAGAAAAAGGTCATCAAAAACATGAAAAATGTTGCAAAAAATGATGAATGCCTCCCATTAAAATTCAACTGGTGTGAACCATCACCAAAACGTCGTTCCAAACGCGAATAGAGTTCGACGCACAATTAACTGAGTTTAGTATTGAAGAACATCACGAAGAGCGGGTGGGTACAAATATACTTTGAGCCTTTATCCTTTTTTTCTTAAACCGTGAACCAAGCCACGTTACAACCCTTTGAAAGTCCTAATTGAAGCATGGGTTAGTTCGAAAGCATACTGTTACAAAAGGTATCCTGACTCCTGTAAGGCTTTGCCCTAAATCTTGTGTTGAATTTGTCTTATAAAAAGTTGTCTGCTAAAAAACGCATTTTTCAAAACTTTGAGACAAGCATAAACTTTGCATTATTTGAATATCATTGTTTGCACATGTTTATTGGTTTGACAACAAATGAATTCACAACAGTGAATGTTCGGAGGAACGAAAACTCTCTCAGTGAATAAAATCACTTCAAGTGGGATGACACTTCTGTCACAAGAATCTCCTATCAACAAAAGGGGATTTGATATTGTATTGTCCAGTGAACCTGGGGCAGTCCAGTCAAGATTTCAACAAATCTTTCAAAGCTCAGTGAACCTGGGGCAGTCCAGTCAAGATTTCAAGAAATCTCTCAATTGCAGGATAACCTGGGGCAAGTCTCCCTCACCATCACTTGGGGCATTTGAACGTCAATCTCAACAAAGGGTTACGTACAGTCCAAGTTTCCTAACAATGCCACAAGCATCTAATACTAGGGGCAGTGACGAAACCTCTCTGAAATCTTTCTGAAAAGAAATTCAAGCGTCCTCGAGAAAGTTATCATCTCTATAGCAGATCAGCAGTCATGGGTTTATTTCCCCAACACTTGTCAATGACTTATCCTCCAAAACAAATCACATTTCAAGTGGAACGGTCGTTCAAAATTTCCTTTATCACCTGTTGGAAGTTACAGCCACCAACAGAATAACGGACAATTGAAGCTCCTAAAAATCTATTTCTCTCAAGAATGAAAATTCTCACCCTTGAAACCTCAGAAGATTGGTATACTCCCAACCTCCTGACCCTTAACATAATGAAGATTCTCATCCTTGAAACCTCAGAATATTGGTATACTCCCAATTTCCTGACCCTTAACAGAATGAAGATTCTCATCCTTGAAACCTCAGAAGATTGGTATACTCCCAATTTCCTGACCCTTAACAGAACAAAGATTCTCATCCTTGAAACCTCAGAAGATTGGTATACTCCCAATTTCCTGATCCTTGACAGAATGAAGATTCTCGTCCTTAAAACCCCAAGAGATTGGCATACACCCAATATTATGACCCAAGACCTGAAGGAAGATTCTCATTTTGGCTTCCCCAGTAGATTGGCATACACCCAACCTCCTGATATTCCCAACAGAATGAAGATTCTCATTTCTCAAAGTGGTATAGCATCTGAATTCCTGGTATCCCCAACAGAGTGAAGATTCTCATTCTTAAAGTGGCCTACGACCTAAACCTGAATTTCTTCCAGACAGGAATAAGCTTTTTCCAGAATCCTGAGTTTTACTCTCCAACAAGATAGCTACTTTTCAATAGTATGGCTATTCCCCACATAATTCTTATTCCCCAAGTAGAACGAAGACTCTCATTCTCAGTACCTCACAAAGTATTCAGATATTCCCCAGTGAAGATCTCCTCAAAACAGGAATCCCCAGTAGATTGGCATATAACCCAAACTCCTGGTTCCCCAACAGTGGTCCCAGGACCTCTCATTTTCAACAATCAAAGGATTTTCAATCCCCTGCAGCAGTCAAGGATTCACTTTTCTCGGCAGCAGTCAAAGATTTCACTATCCAGGATTCATCTTCCTCAGCATGATAGCTACTCAGTTTACATGCGCATCCATTACATTCATATCATAAACATTGATGAAGTATAATTCACTGCATCATACATATCATGCAACATGACTTTATGTTTTAGCTAACATTTTACCCTTTTCGGGATAAGATTAAAAGGCTATCGTTAACAATTATTCAGATACAGTACAGATACACCCCGGACACAGCGGTCATTCTAATACTCATTCAGACTTCGGTAATTCGATGCAGACTAGATATGCTCCAAACACGGCGGCCATTCTATCTCTCATACAGATCTCAAATTCAGATACAATACAAATACACTCCAGACACGACAGTCATTCTGATATTCATTCAAAATTCTAATACAGTTACAGTCTCAGATACACTCCAAACACGGAAGTCATTCTACTACTCATACAGACTTCAAGATTTCTGAAAATAGTTCACCGATTCTCCAAACACGGATGTTAATCTATCGCTTGTTCAGATTCAACTTTTGAAAACAGTTTACGGATGCTTCCAAACACGGATGCTGATCTATTGCTTATTCAACTTCAAGATTTTTGAAAACAGTTTACGGATTCTCCAAACACGGATGTTAATCTATCGCTTGTTCAGATTCAACTTTTGAAAACAGTTTACGGATGCTTCCAAACACGGATGCTAATCTATTGCTTATTCAACTTCAACTTCTGAAAATAGTTTACGGATTCTCCAAACACGGATGTTAATCTATCTCTTGTTCATATTCAACTTCTGAAAACAGTTTACGGATTCTCCAGACATGGATGTCAATCTATTGCTTATTCAGACCCCCGGTTCAGAGATGTTCCAAACATGGATACCTTTCTGATACTCACCCACTCACCTACAACAAACATTCTTGGATGGCATCTTTTAAGCCCATATCCAGTAAGATTTTGTCACATCTCCAGATGGCATCATTAAGCCCATTCCCTCAACTACGCTTCGACGAGTGCAAATTTTTTGGGCACTCTAGTGTCCAATCATCTTTTACCTTCGAGTCGAGAAAGGCAAACTTGCCAATCTAACTCTTCAGGTTCAAGAAGATTGAACAAGGGAAACTGTTGTACCCCAAAATTTGCCCTCCCTTTTTCACAAGAAACCACAGCTTCGGGGTTTTCCCTGATTTTTTCAGATTGGCTCAAGAATCGGTCAAACAGACTTTTCTTTATCAGTCAATCCAAAATTAGGGTTTCCATTGATTTTGAATCAGTCAAACAGATTTTTCTTATCAGTCTATCCAGAATTAGGGTTTCTATTGATTTGGTTGAGTTTGGCTCAGGAATTGATCAAGCAGACTTTTCTTTGACGGCAAATCTGGAATTAGGGTTTTTCACTCGTATTTCTCAGAAGAATTTGAATCCACGGTATTTCAATTGACTGTTACATTGTTTTACGCTTGTTCAAGATTGTTGTTTGTTTCTCAAAACCTAAACATTTGGGCTAGGAGCTGAGGCTTTTGATTGAAAGTTTGAAGCATTGGTTTGATCAGTGAAGTGAAAGGTGTATGGACGTTTGTTTATTTAACTGTACAAAACATATGATTAAGTGGAATGTCGGGCGTATTGTGGTTGATGCAAGGTTGCGAGACTGCAAAGTTTGTTGATTATTTATTTTATCTGAGTTAAAATTATTGGGATGCATTTCCAGTTATTTTAATTCAAGAGATTTAAATAATTAAATAGACAGTGCAGAAGAAATAAGGAAATATCTGACAAAGACTTTTTATTTATTTTAAATGTTGTTACAAATACTGTAAATTTATTTACAGTGTTTACAATAATATTTATTACAATAAACGAAAAGGAAATAAATCTAAAGTCTAAGTTCTCTTGAAGTCTTCTACCTTCTACTGCTTCTTCCATTATCCAACTGGTATTTACCTACAAATACAAAAAAAGAAATCAGTACAGTTAAATTGGAAAGCAGTTTTAAGCAGATAAATAAAAGATCACCATTAAAGATTGTTGGCCGAAATCAGATTGTTTTGGTTTCATCATGTTTTACTCGTCCTCTTTGCAAATCGCAAGAAGATTTCTCTTCTTGGTTCACAAAGAGGAAAGTAAAATAATTTTGCAAGCATATAATCAATTAAATGCAAAGGTACAAGGCACAAGGCTGCACACAAAGAAGACACAAGGCTGCACACAATGTCAAACTGAAATGCCAAACTGAGTTTCACAATGTCAAACTAAGTTATCCAAACCAAGTACACAAAACTGTCAACCAAGTACATAAGCTGTCAAGAAACTGTCAATGCAGAAAATATGGAAAATGCAAAGATAAACCAAGATACAAGCAAGGAAGCTTGTCAAAAAATTTTCATCATTTTCTGGCCAACAATCTTTTCAGAAAAAGTACATTAAGCAATTAAAAATGCTTTTTATGGAGAGAGAAAGAGAGAGTGAAGTAGGTTTTGCAGTTTGGCAGGCTATACAGAGCAGGGAGAAAAAAAGATAAATATAACAACCTAATGGTTCAAAGGGAGAGGACAAAAAAAGAGGAATGCAAGTTCAAAAACAGAACAAGCGCAAGCTTGCTGTCAAAAACCTAAAACTGCATCCTGCCTGCATAACCTAAAAATTTGCTTGTAAACACAGGCACCACAAAGTAGCAAGCTTGCTTTCAAAACCATCCAAACAGGCTTAACAAAAGTCTAAAAACCTGCCTGTACCAAACAAACAAACTCAGACCTGCTGTCAAAAACCCAAACTGCATAACTTGCTAAAACCTTTAGCAAGCTAACCTGTAACCTACTAAAAACCTTCAAGCAAGCCAAACTCAGTAACCTGCCTAAACTACAAGCCTTCAAGCAAGCAAAACTCAGTAACCTGCCTAAACTACAAGCCTTCAAGCAAGCAAAACTCAGTAACCTGCCTAAACTACAAGCCTTCAAGCCTGCCAAAAGCAAAACTGCAACTCAAGGCCAGAAATTACCTAAGCTAACAACAAGCAATCCTCATAACAAGGTTCATCATCGGAATATCAACTCAAGCCAACAAAAAAACACATCAAATAAGCAAAAGTTCAGAACCAGCTCATTATCACCAAGCAACAACAATAGTAACATCTCAGAACGAAGCTCATCATCGAAACACAACACTCAAAGAAGAAGAAAGATGCAGAAGCGATAAACGAATTAGAAGCAAATAAGCAAGTCTCAGAACATGCATTCATCACCAACAAGTTTCGACATCAACATGAAGAACAATAACAGATAAGCCCTTTTTCAGAATATATGTTCATCATAGAATAAAAGAGATATTCAAAGAAGAAGAGAGAACTCAAAAGCAAGGGTTTTCAGAAATACAAAGTCATCATCAAACAAAGATACGAAGTACCAGACAAGCGTTGACATCATCACGGTCCTCCTCCTCTGGCCACCTAGAGCGCCACCGTTCCACCGTCCACTCTCCAAGAAACGAAACCCCAAAGGTATTATTTTCCTTTCCCTCTTTCTTTTTCTACATCTCACACCAAAACCTCAATGATTAAAACACTGTAAAACAATAACATGCAATAATCGAATCTAAAAAATCCCGTCAAGACGAAAACAATACCTTTTTCAACCACTGTCTCATGTTGTAGTGAAGAGGAGAGGGATGGAGGTAACACTCTGACGGCTGGAGGGTGGAAGGATTAGTCATGGCTCCGTTTGAGAACGAGGAAGAGAGAGCAAAGACGAGAGAAGGAGCGGCGCCGTTCATAAACCAAGCCCTAAATTCTGAGCAAAACAAACACAAACCCTAAAAAAACATTGTACTTTTCGTTTGGGCTTTTACCCAATAAAATCAATAAAGCCCAATATTTCTGGCGCCACACCCCCCTTTCTTTCCTATCTCTGACTTTCTTCTTGGGCTTTTGCCCCAACAGCATTTCTAAGGCCCATCTTTCTCTTTAATTCCATTTTTGCTTTAAAACTAATATATTTTTTTACCATTTTTTTATTTTCACTTTTATAATCTAATTCTTTTCTTTTCTTTTGTTAAATAAAAGAATATATTATTTTTTATATAAAATTTTCTTAATTATTTTCATTACCTTTAAAACTAAAAATACATAAATAATAGATTTTTTTAACTTAAACAATTCTTTCTTTTTTCTTTAAAACCCTTTGTTTATATATAACTAACAAAAACACAAAAAATAATAATACTTAAGTCTTTAATTAGGTTAATATTTTATTTGATCATTTGTAAATAAATATACGCATCTCATATCTCTTTAATTTTCATCATCTTATATCTTGTTATATTTTTTTATATTGAGAATGCGACAATTCGATTTGGTTGTAATATATACTTAGACATTACTATTCTGATAAAACTCATCCCCATTTGTAAACATTTGTACCCCCATCCCCGGATACTCATTTGTAATAACTTAGACTTTAAATTCCCGCAATTTATCGCTTCCCATATACTGTATAGTAGTTAGGGTTTGTATGCGAAGATTCAAAATCAACCGCTAGATAACCTAATACAAGATAAATGCATGAAAATCAATACACCATTCACACTTGCACCTCTAGGGTAACCTCGCTTGTTGCCTCAGAAAATACAATCATGTCCCTCGAGTATGAGACACTCTAGCAAATGTCCCTTCGATAAATAAAGATCGTAGTCCCTCGATGACCCTCGATGTTACCTTCGATAAAACGATCTCGTCCCTTACAAAATTGCTAGAGCGTCTCACAAGTTGCCTTCAATGAGTGTATATGATGACCCGTGCATGTCTCGCTAAACATCCTAACGCAAGGTTGTTCATCAAACACAATGGTGAAACAACACTGTTAAAAGGGTTAAAACATAAGAAAGATCTTTGAGTAAATAGGGTAGACAAACTCTTAGTTACTTGATCAAAAATCTTGCAAAACATCCTTGCCATTTTTCAAAACACACTCCACAACACAACTTCAAAAAACAACTTTCAAAACATTGAATTATCTTTTCAAAAAGACACACACCTTTGTATATATTCAAATAAGAATCATTACAAAGGTTGCCTAGACAAGGCATCTTTTTCAAAACCACACACACAAAGCACCATTTCAAACAATTGAAAATCAAAGGCAAGTGATCTAAAACAAGTAACTAAGAGCCCATGGATAACCATGGATGAAAAGGGTGCTAGCACCTTCCCTTTTCATAATCTACCCCCCGAACCCAAGAAAACATCTCAAAGGTCTTTCTTGTGCTTTTTGACCTTTCCTTAGGATAAAATAAAAAGTCAGTGGCGACTCTTGCTAAACCGAACAAGTGCGAAAACAAACGCAAAACCCAAGTCAGTTCTCCCACCGTATCACACCTTGATATTTTTGTGAGAAGACTAAAAGTCAACCAATCTCATTTAAATCACTTTGCCACTTTGGCTTTTTACTTTAAAACATTTCTCAAAATATTAGACTCTTGTCAATCCTTGTAGTGATGCAAACAACTATACTTCTATAATATGTAGTGAAGTGAGATATTTTCCACTTGGGTGTTGAGTGAGGTTTTGTTGATCTTTAAAATCCAAGACATTACCTCCACTTTGAGATGATGAAAATTTTCCTTTCTCGTGATTGTGGGTAGTAAGTATATTTTCCACACGGACAATGACGATGATGTCTTATCTCTTAAAATTAATCAACACACATGTGTTTTAAAAATTTTAAAGGTGAACTACGTGTACCCTGATCCCCTATTGCACGAAAGGTGGTACGTAGGCACTAAAGGTTTGCAACCGCGGTGGGTGCAAAAATTATAAAAAGTATACTTCTTATCTCATCTCCACCATCTATTTTTATACATTTTATAGCCAAAATATACAGATTTTTACAAAGAGGTTCATGCGGAGTACCGTAGATGTTTAGGATGCTAATACCTTCCATTTGTATAACCAATCCCCTTACCTAGAATATTTCCCCCCTATTTTTAGTTATTCACTATTTTCCCATTCCTTTGGAAACAATAAAGCACGGTGGCAATTTTTATTTTGATCTGTACAAGTCAAGTCAATCCAATGGCTTAGTCTTAACATTTCTACTGCTACATTTGGTGTTAGATATTCTTTGGTTAGTAAATAGAATAAAAGCTTCTTTGGGGGTGGATAGACCTTATGATTGCTTTGGCCAACATGGGGTTTATCTAAGTGGTATGTGTGATATGTTATGGGGTAGTGAAGAACTAAGATACTAATTATAATTATTTGAATTTAAATAATTTTAATTTTACATTTGGTGTTAGATATTCTTTGGTTAGTAAATAGAATAAAAGCTTCTTTGGGGGTGGATAGACCTTATGATTGCTTTGGCCAACATGGGGTTTATCTAAGTGGTATGTGTGATATGTTATGGGGTAGTGAAGAACTAAGATACTAATTATAATTATTTGAATTTAAATAATTTTAATTTTATTATTTGGAGTTATAATAATTAAATAGGATAATTGGTGTATAGAGATAATAAGGGCATGGTGGTAATATATGATGATAAGTGAGAGCATAAGAGGAATAACATAGAAAGGGTCCTAGGGGTAAAAAGAGGAAACAAGGAAGAGAGAATTCATTCTATATGATCGTAATTTAGGAGAATGTGAAGAAGAGGCTAGGGCTCAGAGGAGGATTCTGTAGAACACGAAGAAGAGAATCAATCACTACAAATTAAGGTAAGGGGTTTAATCTTAATTTATTATGATTGATAGGGGGTTAAGATAATGTAGATTTTGTTGTGTGATTGAATTGATGAGACATGTGATTAAATTGATGAAATATGATGAAATATGATGAAACTGTTGATGATAATGTTATATGAATGCCATGATTTAATCCCAATATGTGTTGAGATATGTTTTGATGTTTGTGATACGGTGGTAGAACTGACTTGGTTGTTTTGCATTTGATTGCAAATGTTGCGGTTTAGCAAGAGTCGCCACCGACTTTTCTTTTATCCAAAAGGAAAGGTGAAAAAGCACAGGAAAGACCTTTGAGATTGTTTCTTGAGTTCGTGGGGTAGAATATGAAAAGGGAAGGTATTAGCACCCTTTTCATCCATGGTTTTACATGGGCTCTTAGTTACTTGCTAGATCACTTGCTTTTGTTTGAAAATGTGCTTTGTGTGGTTTTTGAAAGTATTTTTAAAAGGTGCCATTGTTTAGGCAAACTTTGTAATGATTCTCGTTCGTAAGAATGTATACAAAGATGTTTGATCTTTTGAAAATGTTTTCAATTTTGCAAGATGTTTGAAAGTGTATGTGATTGTTTTGAAAATAGAAAGGATGTTTGTTTTGAAATGGTGCAAGTAATTAGGAGCAATCTACCTACTCAAATGTCTTTCTTGTTCATTTTCTTTTCCTTTGACATTGTTGTCTTACCATTGATTTGGTAAGCAACCCTATCTTTGGATGTATACGAAACGGGCATGGGTCATCATATAACCATGATTAGCAATATTGAAAGGTATCTTAGCATTTTTCTTTAGGGGCTAAGATCATTTGTAAGGCAACTTAGATAGCGTCATCGAGGGACTATGATCTTGTATTCGTTTGTTTTTGCTAAGATACCTCACATGCGTAATATGACCATTTTTGTAAGGCAACCAAGTGGAGTAACGCTAGGGTGCTTGTGTGCAAATGTATTGTTTTCATGCTTTGATTTGTCTTAATTAGGGTTTTCTATTTATTGATTTTAGTCTTTCAATACAAACCCTAATTTACTAACATGTATATATAAAAGCGATAAACTACGGAATTTTAAAGTTACTATGCTATTACAATATTTGGGAGGGGGTGTACAAATTATAAATGGGGATAGAAAGAATGTAAGCCTAATTAATCTATTACAACCGTATTGAATTGATATCAATGTACAAGGAAATGAATAAATATAAAGTACAAATGCAAATGGAAAGAAACATGATTTTTGTTTGGATTTTTTTATGAAAGGGGTTTTAACCTAATCTAATTAGAGAAAAATAATTAATCAAAATTAAATTAACTTAAACTAATTAAGAAAATAAACTAATTAAGAAAATATTTTTAGGTTTTTTTTAAGAAAAGGTTTTAAATTAAAAATAATATAAAACTAATTAAAATAAACCTAAGTTCTAAATTAATTTTAATTTACAAGAGGATAATATAGTAATTAAATTTAATTATCTAAATATTATTTAATTAAGAAAATAAATTAATCGTTAAAAAAATGTTTTTATCTTTTGTTTTTATGAAGAAAATAAAATGAATATATTATTGCCTAAATAATAAATAAACTATTTTTGGGATTTTTTTATTAATAATAATAATAATAAAATTAATAATAATAATAATAAAAATAAAATATGAAATGAAATGAAAATAAAAGAAAAAATGAAATAATAAAAACAAAGAGCCAGGGGGGTGTTGAAGCAAGGCCTGAAGTTAGTTAGTAAAAAAAAACAAGCCAGACCCAAAGGGCCCAACGCCTGCAAAAACAAAACAAACAGAAAAGTGAAAAAATATGGAAAATGAAAAGGGTACCACTGGGGCTCGAACCCAAGTCCCATAGGTTAACAGGCACGCGCTTTACCACTGGGGTGGCTATACATCGGTTCATATAAACAAAATAATAAATATGTAAGGCAGTTCATCTTCAACCTCCAGCCGGTGTACCTGTAACTTCTTCATTTCTCAACAAAAATGGAAGATGACAAAATAAAAGTTGTTGCATTCTTCCTCACAAATCTAACCATGTAAATAACTAAAGTTAAAAGTCAAAGATAAATGATAATTTCTCTGGCCCTAATTTGAACCCTAAAAATTTCAGAAACTTCAACTCTAAAATTCTCTAAGATCAGGCCATGTAAATGCAAACTATGGATATATACAGCTTTGTGGCAATGAGGTCTATATTTTATCTTCACAAATGCAAGCCTAACAATGCCTAAGTAATGAGATAGAAGTTCAAGAAAAACACCTCAAAACGGGAAATCGTGAAATGCAAATGAGCTTGATTCAAAGTGCTGCAAGGATCAGGTTAGCTTCCATGAGGTCCCTGGAAGCTAATGCAATGATTAGCTTGAGCTGAAAGTGGCTGAGGAGCTCTGGAGAAGTAAAGTTACACATCTCTGTTTTTGAAAATGGAACTTGATGATGGAGGTGTTACAGTCTAGCAAATGGACTTTGGATGGTTTGTATTTGATGTTTAGAAGCTTTTGAAAGTGAAAGGCCAAAGAACGCACGAGGGGATTTGGAGTTTGGCATGTAAATTCAGAACTTGCACAACAATGGTGTTTTGAGACAATTTCTAGCTAGAGGGAGTTTGAGTGAGTTTAAGGGTCTTCAAGCTCGTGTCCTAGCTTACAAATAGTGACTCTATTTATAAGCAACAAGTTTGGGATGCTCTAGTTAATCATAATTCAAATTTGCATCCTTAAGCTAAACATGTGATTTTTTGACAAAACAAGTTTCAAAGTTTTGTGTACTTGCTAAGATAGAGTGGTTATACTTTAAACAAGCTTGCTTCTGACTTTTATGGATGGAGTGTGATAAGAGGGAACAAGTTAGAGGCTCAATGTGAACTTTATGCAAAAAGCTTGTTTTACAAGAATGGTATTGTTAACTTTCTTCCCAAAATGGCAATATGAATTGGATAAAGCTTAAATCACTTGGATTATAGCTCAAAAGTTTGTGTAATCCATTAATTATGGAGTGACAAACAAGTTTGAGGCCTGCAAAGCAAAGATTATCCAGCCTAACATTGAAATTGCATTTGTGTTCATCATGAAAATGACCTATAATTCAAGTGACAAAACACCAACTTCATCTCTTCGATTCTCCCTGCTCAAGAATGATCTCAAGGATTTCTTGGACATTTTGGAAATATTTCAATGTACTCTACAACCCATATTTGAATTGATTTTGAATATTCCCATTGTAACTATGTGAAAAATTCCCATGAAGTTAGGTCAAAAAATCTGCCTAACTAGGGCAAAATTTCACTAAGTCTTTTTTAGTTCATGAGCATGTATTCATAAAATTATAACTTGAGATCTAAGCACTTTTGTAAGAAGTTGTGTGAAGAAAAGTTGTAGATTTCATGGAGATCTACAACTTTCATGTTGGAAGTTTCCTTTGAATCATCTTGCATCATAATGAAAAAATTGCCTAAAGTTATGAAAAAATAAGAAATTTTTTACACTTAGAAAAATTTCTAAGTTTAGAAATTTTGACTTTTCAAAATGAAATCTTGATTTCTTGATTTCTTTATGAATACGTTTCATATTTTGACATGTTTTGATGAATTGTAATCTTTGATACTTGATTTTGACTAAAAAGTCAAAGTTTGATTTTTCAGTGTACAGTTGACTTTTGATCAGTTGACTGCAAAATTCATCTGTCAATCCAATGGATTTGCAATGTTTTGAATCATGTCATTATGTAAAAATGATTCAATTGGACTCTTGAGATCATGCCTTAAACCAATTGACCATTTTCTAGGTCAAAAATCAGAAATTGCCCTTTCCCAGTCAAAACCCTAATTTTGACCATTTTGCCCTTTTGGAGATTTGATCAAATTTCTTGAGAAATTATGGTCCAAACTTGATCAAATGATACATATGAGTTTAAAATGTTGATGTGGATAAAAAATTGTGAATTTTTACTATAAATTGGCCATGGTTGACTTTTCCCCCAATACAACTGATTTTTAGGTCAACTGTTTAATTGACTGAGCAAAAGAGTGATCCAAGGCTTGAAACATGGCATGAGTAGTCTTCGGGGTCCATAATGGTACATGAAAGTCATATGAAGCATTGATAGTTCAAAAATCCTTGTGCAAACTCAAACCCTAATTTTGGTCATCAGTTCCTAAGGAGGTGTCTTGAGCTGATCAAACCCTAGTGCAGTCTTGAGCCCAAGGAGATCTTGTGAGCAAATTCTTGATAAGTGAGAGGGAAAATTTTTGGGTACAACAATGTTAATACGTGATATATGATGTCTATGATGCATTTTAGAATAAGTATGGTATATGTAATTAAAATTGTAGGGGCTCGTATCAGTGGCGAAATTGCAATAGAAAATTGCAGTTCCGCAGGCAGCGTTGTGCGAGCGAGGGCAGCAGAGCGCCTGAGCGTTGCTGGGCGAGACAACTGGAAACCAGAATGATAGAAAAGGATGGCTTCTGGAAAATGTATGGAGTGGGACGCCATGCAGGGAGATGAGATGGAAATTAGGGCGCAAGCAGAGGCACCGGGTGAGGAGGTGGAGATGTAGTCTGGCAGTAATGCTCAAAATGCTGTAACTTGAGTTTCAAGAATCTATTTGATGCATCGTTTGAAGCATTGGGAAGTTGCTGCACTGAACTATAATATGAATGAGTTATATGAGTTATTTGATACATGATTTCAATACATATGTGTTTATGAGATTGAATTATTACATGTTGTTATGCTATGATGTTTTATTTTAATGATGAATATGACGTTGCTACGAAGTATTATGTGATGATTATGTGATGA
This sequence comes from Vicia faba, assembly GCA_948472305.1. Taxonomy (NCBI): domain Eukaryota; kingdom Viridiplantae; phylum Streptophyta; class Magnoliopsida; order Fabales; family Fabaceae; genus Vicia; species Vicia faba. The sequence continues at coordinate 1,635,467,972 of OX451738.1, read as the reverse complement.
TTATGAAGATGATTATGAGGTTACTATGTGATGATTATGTTATTATTATGTTATGATTATGTTATTATTATGTGATTATCATATGATGATTATGTGAATGATGGATGATGCACTTGACTAGCCGTGGTCGAATTTATTTATGACGTTGTTGTGCATCATGCATTCATAACACTTTTGGATAGTGGTCCACTTATGACGAGCCTCAATTCCATTATGTGGATTTAGTGCATTTACGATGTGCTTCGGTTCCAAAGGGAATCAATCCTATGGTGAAGATCTTTATAGGATGATGAACCATGTGTTCATAAAATATTGGTACCACATGCATTTGAGTCAGTTTTGTTGTATTAACATCTTATATGACATTGCATATTTTTGTTGATGAGTTTTGATGTGATGATAATTGTGATTATATGAGCATATAATTTTGATGATGAAAGAAGTATAAGTGATATTATGATGTGTCTGTGAGCATGAAGTATTAATGAATTATATGTGTTGTTATATGATGATGTTGTTATAACTACTCATCTTTTCCTTACATCTTTTATAGTAAATTGTGATTACTCACCCTTTCTGTTTGAATGTTACCTCCACGTGGGTAATACACAAGTGATCAGGAGTAGTTCGTAGAAGCTTTGAGAATAACTTCATAGTGTCTTATTTAGTTCGATGCATTAGTGGTGTCTTTCTCTGATATATAACATCAGGTTAGGAACACTCTATTTTAGGAATGTTATGCTTTGTTTTGATGTAGACATACTTTATGTCAGTTTTGATTGTTTACTCTGGTTTTAAAAATTGATGAGACCAATGTCATGAATTTTTGAGAAGTTAATTATGGTATATTACGATGAATTTCCGCTGCGATATTTTTAAATGAGGTGATGAAATTATAATTACATGTATGTTTTAATTGGTGTAACTCGTGCTACGAAACATGATTGTTATTATGATGTTTTCTATGAAGTGTGACACTATTAAGTGGTGATTGTTATTCAATTTAATTCGTAAATTATATGAGAAATACATGTGGGGTTAGAAGGGTGTTACATTAGTGGTATCATAGCAGGTCGGTCTGTTCGGCCAATTTTTTTATATGATGTCTATGTCCTGATGGTCAATTTATGCATAAACACAATCGATGTTTCATCCCTCTAACAATGTTTTCCTATATGCAAAGAGAGATGGATGAAGGAAGAAATGAGGAGGAAATTGCTGGGGCTTTGGAGTCATTAGATCAGGCAATGATCCAGAATCAGCAGAATTCCCAGAGTGCTAGAGGGAATGATAAGTTTCGTGCTTTGGAAAGGTTTCAGCGAAATAGCCCGCCGGTCTTTAAGGGAACATATGACCCTGATGGTGCACATGTACGGCTGAGAAAAATCGATAAGATCTTCAGGGTGATGGTTTTCTTAGAGGAGCAGAAGGTGCAGTTTGGTACCCACGTGTTTGAAGCAGAGGCTGAAGATTGGTTGGATAATGCATGCTAAAGAATGAAGATTTTGGGTACAGAGATCACTTGGGTTGTTTTCAGAGTTGCATTCTTAGATAAGTATTTACTGAAGATGTGTAAGGCAAGAAGGATATTGAATTCCTTGAGCTGAAGCAAGGGAATTTTATTGTTGCTGAGTATGTGTTGGCTCCTAAATTCGACACCCTTGTTTTTATTAATATCAACCATTAAAGCTGAAGGATGTTTTCGACCAGCTGGGTCTGTCGAAATGCCCATCGGAAGATGGCAATGTACTTAGAGGATTTCTTCCAAGGGAGAATTTGGTTGCCTTCGACGTCGAAGTTGTTTTTCGTCGAAGATGTTTTTCGTCGAAGATGCTTCTCGACGAAGGTGTTCGATTGTTCAGAGTGGAGCGGTTTGAAATTCAAGCGTTTGGAGGGAAAACGGTTCCCAGCGGTTACCAAGTGCAGCGTGCAAAGATCTGGAGCGTCGAACGCTGAGAACGTGCCAAGTGGAGTCATCTCGAAGAAGTGTAACTGCCCGACGGTTACTTGGGATGTTTTAGTATAAATAGTAATAGTTCACGCAGTTTTTCGCGTGTGTTCACAATTATATACAAAGTCACTCATATAGATTCGAGTACCCAGCGCGTGAGAAAGAATTGTTGAGAATGTATGTGTGAAACACCACTTTTATTAATCAAAGTCATTTATTTTCCAGAAACTTTACTTGCTTTCTTCTTTACTTTTCCTGTCGAAGCCCTTTATTTCAAGCCTTCATTTATTTTATCAAGCCCATTTCTTCATGCAATTTACTTAAAGCCTCTTTATTTTCTCGTCATTTAACCATTATCCAACTTAATCAAAACCTCAAAATCAACCATGTCTTAGGATCAATCTGATCGATCCTGCGAGTAACCAAATAAGTAACCATTTGGAGGATCAGCGGTTGTTTACCAATAACCACGGTAAACAAATTGGCACACCCGGTGGGACTGTGTGTTGATTTTTGAAGTTTAACCTTTTTAAACATAATCTCATCTTTTTCGAGGAGTGTTGTATGTTATTGAGAAGTGGTAGAATATACACTAACGATACCAATACTGCCAGAAGAAGAGAAGAGATGGCGAATCCGCCAAACAATAACGAAATCCCACAAACGAACGTGGGAGCAACGGTTATCCCGACCGTAAGTGAAGCGATAACCGCTGGTTCAACACCAGCAGTAACGGTCACAACAACGGGGCCATTACCTCCGTTCACAGGCCCCAGAGTGCCTTTGGGAACTCCCCCACCAAGGGGAAATTTAGGCACAAGGCCTTATGTTCCCCCAGGATTTATGACAGGCGGTCATAATCGAGAACCACTCTATGGCATGCCAACTTCTGACTTGGCTAGCCTGACGAACGCTACGTCCACCTTTTCAGACCCTTTAGTGAGTGCCTCTTCGCCACTCCAAGGTTCTGGAGTAGGTATGGCGAATAGAAATAGGACCCAACTCTTAGGAGGAACGTCCCAAGTAGCACATGGCCTTACAAATGCCTCGACAGCAGTCTTGAGGCAACAAATGGACGAAAGCAACCATGATATGGTTCAAATGTTGGCACAAACTTTAAGTACAGTGCTGAACCCTCTAATACAAAACACTACTCAATCGAATCAGCAGATGACAGCGCAAATGACGCGTTTGGCTGATTTCTTTGGAGTACCCCAACCTATTCGACAGCCCCAAAGGGCGCAAATAAGGGGAAACCAAGGTGTATTCTTAGAGGAAGAAACCACTATCAACCAAGTCCAACAGCCTGTCAAAGAAAACCTTAGGGCACGATTGGAGCAACCTGTCGAGGAACCTAGGGTAATAACCCCAGAGGTAAGGTTAGTTAACAGAAACCAAAATGCTGACGAAGTAGTTCAGCATATCCAGTACCAAAACATGGGTTTGGAAAATAATCTGGCAACCATGATCGAAAGGATCATGACTCAAAATGGGATGAACATGGGCTTTCGAAGGCCCAACTTTACATCCCCGCTGTCAGAATACGTGTTACAAACAGACTTACCTCCTAGATGTAAAGTCCCCAAATTCACCAAGTTCTCTGGGGACACGACAGAATCTACTGTCGAACATGTGGCGAGATACTTGATCGAAGCAGGAGATATTTCGAACAACGAAAACCTGAGGATTAAGTACTTCCCAAGTTCTTTAACAAAGAACGCTTTTACTTGGTTTACAACTCTCCCCCCCAATTCGATCCATCATTGGACCCAGTTGGAAAGATTGTTCCACGAGCAATTCTACATGGGGCAAACCAAGATAAGCTTGAAAGAATTGGCTAGTGTAAAGAGACATTTCACTGAACCTATAGACGAATATCTAAATAGGTTTAGGTTGCTCAAAGCAAGATGTTTTACACAAGTGCCAGAACATGAGTTAGTCGAAATAGCCGCAGGCGGTTTAGATTATTCCATTAGGAAGAAGTTAGACACTCAATACCTGAGAGACATGGCCCAACTGGCCGATAGAGTTCGACAGGTAGAACGCCTCAAAGCTGAAAAAGCAAAGGCAACGAAAACTCATAAGAGAGAGAGGATAGCGTATGTTGAGATGGATGACGAAAATCCAGAATCCTTCGACGACACTGTAATTGTCGAAGAAGGAGAAGTCGATTTAGCGGAACTAAAACAAGGGCCACCATACTCTTGCAAATTGTTAGTCCCCTCAAGTGGGAAAAATCCCACTGGTCCAGAAAGGACCAACGACAGGTTCCCCAAAAAGACTTATAGTTTTGATATTACAAAATGTGATGAGATCTTTGACTTGCTTGTAAAAGATGGCCAAATGATAGTACCCCCAGGGGTAAAAGTGCCTCCTCTTGATCAAAGAAAGAAGAGAGGCTTTTGTAAATATCATAATTTTCTGGGCCATAAAACGTCTCAATGTTTTCTTTTCAGGAATCTTGTGCAAGACGCTATCGAAGAAGGGAGGTTGAAGTTTGCTGACAAGACCCCCATGGATGTGGACTCTAATCCGTTGCAGGCTGAAGCCCACTATGCTGAACCTTCAGAGGTGAACGTGATCGAGGCATCCAGAAGCCAGTCGAAGAGGCCAAGAATCACAATGGTCGAAGTCTCAAAGGACCATGTCAACATGCCAATCTTTGGCAGTTTTTCTGGGAATTTATCCAGAAAGACAATTGAAGCGGTTCAGAAAGCGGTCGAAAGCCCAAAGCTGGAGACAGTTGGAGCCCAAAAATCTGGAACAAAACCCAGTTCTCACTTGGCCGCAGTTCAAGGCCAGACAGAGGACTTGGAGATTCAAATGAAGCAGTTGACTCTTGCCAACAAAGATGCCATGAATGTCAACATGGTCGAAGTCTCTGAACCAAAAGCATCAGAGGAGGCCATGAGGCAAGAACAAGCTAACAAGACTGCTTTCCCTCGGGAAAATGAAAATCTGGCAGATTTCCTGCAAAGATGCCAGAAAAAGAAGTCAGAAGTGATGTTGTGTCCAAGATGCAGTTCGATCTTTGACAAAAAAGCTGTTGAACATATTCAAGGCGTAAGAGCAGCAAATAAGAGAAGGGAAAATGTTGATCTTCGACATGATCCCAGAAGAGCCTCCCAAAGAGGTTCAAACCAAGATAAGAGGCCATTGACTTTCAGGCCTCCAACTAATGTGCCAGTAGATACCTGGTACAAAACGTCTGGTCGAAAGAGGCCAAGCGAGGAAAGATGGCACTCTTTCGATGTGCCAAGAGTTTCATCTTTAACACAAAAGAAAGAGCCTCAAGTTGCTGCCCCTAAAGTTACACAGGTGTCAAGCAACTAAAAAGGGAAAAATCCCATGTCTCGATCTCAATGGAGGAGGTACCAGAGGCGACGAAAGGCTGAGAGGGAGGCTGCTAATGAACCAAAGGCAGAAACCAGTTCAAATGTTCCTCTAAGGAAGCAAAGGAAACCTCTGGAAAGAGAGCCAGTAACCAACAGGCTAGTTTGGCCTAACCAAGGTGAAGTTGATGACGAAGATGGTTCTGAGTCTGATGACACTTTGGACATCATGGTGAATATAGTCTCAGTGCTGCCCAGAGAGTTCAACCGACAGGTGGAGGTCGAAACAAGTGATTGGGAAGTGGAGCAAGAAATGGCCAAACATAGGCCAGTGTGCTATTTCGTCATGGATAATGGCACTACTGAGGAGCAAAATGGGTTCTTCGAACCACCTACAGAGGCGATGAAGAATCACCTCAAGCCTTTATTTATAAGGGCTAAACTCGAAGAAACTACAGTGAATAAAATCTTGGTGGATTGTGGGGCAACCATCAACATTATTCCTCACTTTATGCTAAGGAAAATAGGCAAAAGGGATGAGGACATCAAGCCTCACAACATGGTCTTGTCGAACTATGAAGGCGGCATAGGGACCACTATGGGAGTGATCCAACTGGATATCAAGGTGGGATCTATCCTTCGACCAACAATGTTTATGGTCATATCGGCCAAACCTAACTATAATCTTTTGTTGGGCCGTGAATGGATTCATGGTGTTGGAGTTGTACCATCATCAATGCACCAGAGGTTGCTGCTATGGCATCCTGATGGGATGGTCGAAAACATAGAAGCAGATCAAAGCTATTACCTGGGCGAAGTGAATCACCTAGGGCTGGCAGACTTCGACAAGAACTTGGCTCACATAGGGCCATGTCCAACACCTGACTTCGACTTGGCGCCAGCGCCAAATACTTTTTGTTCCCTATACCTGCACCCTGAGCATGGTTTTCAATGGGACAGAGAAGACTTGTCCCACATAGACTTCAGTGGGTTAACTGATATCCAACCAACTGGTTGGGGAAGTGAATTCAGTGATAATGACTGAGTCACAATCATTGAAGCGAATTTCGGCTTACGTAGCTGAAACAAAGATGATAACGGCTCTCGAAGCCGAAGTAAAGTACATGGCCATACAGGCCAATGATCAACAGTTATCTGCTGCAGGTCCTGGAAAGGATTTCGATCCAGAACCTCCTGATATCATGCCAGAAGGAATGCAGGAACAGAGGCTCGATGCCATCTATGACGATGAGCCTTTGGGCTTCGAAAAGGACCCCTTAGCGAACAACATCAAAATGTTAGCGCAAGATCCTTTAGAAGAAATCAACTTAGGTGAAGGGTCAGAGAAAAAGCCAACTTACATCAGCGCAAAAATTGACCCAGAACTTAGGTTGGAAGTAATCCAATTGTTGAAAGAGTTCAAGGACTGTTTTGCATGGGATTACGACGAAATGCCTGGCCTCGACAGAGGATTGGTAGAACTTCAGTTGCCAATCAAACCTGGGAAGAAGCCAATCAAGCAAAGTCCAAGACGCTTCGCTCCAGAAATACTGTCGAAGATCAAAACGGAAGTCGAAAGACTGCTGGAGTGCAAATTCATACGCGTTACGAGGTATGTCAAATGGATTGCAAACATTGTGCCAGTAATTAAGAAAAATGGTACATTGAGGGTGTGCATAGATTTCAGAGATTTGAATGCTGCTACACCCAAAGATGAATATCCTATGCCTGTGGCGGAAATGCTAGTCGATTCTGCCGCTGGCTATGAATACCTGAGTATGCTCGATGGTTATTCAGGATATAATCAAATATTCATTGCAGAAGAGGAAGAGGATGTTTCGAAAACAGCTTTTCGATGCCCTGGGGCTCTAGGCACTTACGAATGGGTAGTGATGCCTTTTGGCCTAAAGAACGCTGGGGCAACATACCAGCGAGCAATGAATTCTATCTTCCATGATTTTATTAACACTTTTATGCAAGTATATATTGATGACATTGTTATAAAATCTGTTTCCAGGAAGAATCATATTGACCACCTTCGACAATCATTCGAAAGAATGAGAGAACATGGTCTGAAGATGAACCCTTTGAAGTGTGCATTCTGTGTGAAAGCTGGAGATTTCTTGGGCTTCGTTGTCCACAAGAAAGGAATCGAAATCAACCAGAACAAGACGAAGGCTATTCTGGAAGCGAAAGCGCCATCGAATAAGAAGGAGCTGCAATCTCTGTTAGGCAAGATAAATTTCTTAAGGAGATTCATATCTAACCTAAGTGGGAAAGCTCAAGCCTTTTCACCCTTACTTCGACTGAATAAAGAGGGATTCGAATGGGGGCAAGAGCAACAAGAAGCCTTCGACAAAATCAAAGGGTACCTCACCAAGCCACCTATTTTGGTGCCTCCTTGTAGCAATAGGAGTATGAGATTGTACATAGCTGCATCCGACAAAACTTTGGGAAGCATGTTAGCCCAAGAAGATGAGAATGGAGTCGAAAGACCCATTTACTATCTTAGTAGAGTTTTGAACGATGCAGAAACTAGATATAGCGAAGTTGAAAAATTGTGTCTATGTCTGTATTTCTCTTGTACAAAACTCAAGCAATATATAAAACCAGTTGATGTGTATGTTTCGTCTCATTTGGATGTTTTCAAGTACTTGTTGTCGAAACCCATCTTGCACAATCGAATTGGCAAGTGGGCACTAGTATTAACTGAATATTCCTTGACCTTTATGCCTCTTAAGGCAGTGAAAGGACAAGTGGTTGCAGACTTTATAGTCGACCACTCAATTCAAGTTGAGAATATTAATTATGTGGAGATAGAACCTTGGAAATTCTACTTCGATGGTTCCAGCCATAAAGATGGAACAGGAGTGGGAGTCTTGATTATTTCTCCAGAAAAAATTCCAACAACATTCAAGTACAAGATATCCGGTTCTTGTTCGAACAATGAGGCTGAGTATGAAGCTCTAATTACTGGCCTTGAGATATTGTTGGAATTGGGGGAAACTCGAGTCGAAATAATGGGAGACTCAGAGTTAGTCATTAAGCAAGTCACAAAAGAATATAAATGCATAAGAGAAAATCTCATTATGTACTTCGTGATAGCAAATCGTTTATTGAAAAAATTTGAAATGGTCAATATTCGACACATACCCAGATTGGAAAATCAAATAGCCAACGACTTGGCACAAATTGCATCTGGGTACAAGATTTCAAAAACGAGATTACAAAGAGCAATCGAAGTTCGAGAAAAGATAAAAGCAACTTGTCTATCACCAACAGACTTGGAATCGACAAGACTAGGATATGTTGATCAAAGTAACTTCGAAATTTCGTTCATAGATAATTTGTCAGAGCAAGATTGGAGGAAGCCCATTGTGGATTATCTTCAAAATCCAGTAGCTTCGACAGAACGAAAAACAAAGTACAGGGCGTTGAGTTATGTACTCATGGGTAATGAGTTATTTAAAAAGACGCCTGAAGGGGTATTGCTAAAATTCTTAAGTGAAACTGAGGCATACATAACCCTTTCGACTACGCACGCTGGAGCATGTGGGGCTCACCAAGTAGGCCATAAGATGAAATGGTTGTTGTTTCGACAAGGACTATACTAGCCCACCATGTTGAAAGATTGTGTTGAGTTCGCTAAAGGTTGCCAAGAATGCCAAGTCCATACAGGCATCCAACATGTACCAGCAAGCGAACTTCACTCGATAGTGAAACCTTGGCCTTTTAGAGGATGGGCGTTGGACCTCATTGGAGAGATTCGACCAGCATCATCAAAGAGCCAGAAGTATATATTGGTAGGCATTGATTATTTTACTAAGTGGATCGAAGCTATCCCTTTAGTCAATGTAGACCAAGAAAATGTCATTGAATTTATTCAAAAGAACATTATCTTTAGATATGGAATCCCTGAGACTATAACAACTGATCAAGGATCAGTTTTCACCGGTCGAAAGATGCAGGAATTCGCTCAGGAAACGGGCTTTAAACTCCTAACATCAATGCCTTATTATGCACAGGCAAATGGTCAAGTCGAAGCAGCGAACAAAGTAGTGATTGGCTTGATAAAAAAGCATGTTGGGAAGAAGCCAAAAAATTGGCATAAGACGTTAGACCAGATTTTGTGGGCCTGTCGAACGTCCCCAAAAGAAGCCATAGGTACAACACCATATAGGCTAACTTTTGGCCATGACGCAGTGTTGCCAGGAGAAATTTGTCTTCAATCTGCAAGGGTTCAGAGACATTATGATATTCCCTCTGAAATTTATTGGGATATGATGTTAGACGAACTAGTGGATTTAGACGAAGAAAGATTACGCGCTCTTGACCTACTTAGGCTTCAGAAGAAAAGAGTAGAAGACTCTTATAATAAAAAGGTGAAACCTAAGGCATTTTCGCCTGGAGAACTAGTTTGGAAGGTGATTCTTCCCATGGATCGAAGGGATCGAAGCATGGGAAAATGGTCACCCAAATGGGAAGGACCATTCAGAGTTATCCAGACTTTTCTGGTGGAGCTTATGAAGTCGAAGAGTTAGGTGAAGATAAAAGGCTCTTGAGAGTAAATGGTAAATATTTGAAAAAGTATAAACCTATACTCCAAGAGATAAAAATAAATAACAAGTAACGACTAAATTAACCATAAATTAGCCAAAATGGCAATATTGTCGAATACATATTACAATATATGGTTAAAGGGCTGAATCAATCAGAAGGGGATGGAATCTTTGAGTCGAAGGTATTTGGTTTGCTGCAACTCCAATCTTTTGTTGCACAAGGCATTCGCCTGCGCAAGCTTGGCAATTTGATCGTCGAAGGCTTGAGCTTTCTCAGCAAATCCTAGGCCCTGTGTGATTTCAGCTTGACTTTCGGTGTCTGGAACAGTCGAGAGAAGTTCCTCCTTGCGCTTAGTATTGGCATTCATCTTAGCCTCTAATTCTTTGATTTGCGCCTTTATGGAAGCATTCTCTCGATCTATGGCATCAACTTCTTCTTGTTTAGACGCTTTTTGCTTCGACAACTCCGCAATTCGAGAAGTTGTCTCTGCTACAGCAGTCCATGCAGAAGAGCTTTTGCCATATAACACTTCAAGTTGGCTATTAAAGCCCCTTTGTCGCCGATAATCTGCTGAGACTTGATCAATAATGGAGTGTAACTCCATGATAAAGCCTGAAACCTCCGGAGGTACAGCTAGCAAGTCTACGGCATTCAAAACAGCCCCCAAATATGATGGAGCAGTAGGGTCCCCCTCCAAAGCTTTCATCAAATCCTTCTTGAAGAACTGAGCCTTAACCTTCGTCAAAGCCTCATCGAGAGGAGAAGTTTCAGTGGACTTCCCCGACAGAGTAGAAGCCTCCTGACTAATATCAGACGAACTTCCCTTGCTCTCGATGATGGCATTCAGATAGCCAACATGATCAGTTTGCTTCAGGAGTTCTAAGTCTTCTTTCGACCTATGCTTTGCTGAGGTGACAACCTTTGCAGCAGCGTTGTCTTGGGGTTGAGGCTGTTGAGTAGCATTTGCCTCGACTTGACTCTCTTTGACTTGGACTGCGGCAGTACCAGCGTCATCATGGTCCCCTTCGCCAGCGTCACCTTGATCCTCTTCGCCAGCGTCACCGCGGTCCCCTTAGTCACGATTTTCTTCCGACAGATCAACCACCTGAATCTCTTTTGGTTGTTTCTCTTCTGTTTGTGGATCTTCTGTTGGTTGTTCTGCTGTCTCAGCATTGGCTTCATTTGTTTCAGTATTGGCTTCATCGTTCGCCAAGTCTTTCTCTTGTGGCCTACTGAGTTCAGCAGAGTCCAATGTTTCAGAAGTCCTTGGCGCTGAGCTTTCAGTGGTTTCCTGGAAAAAGAAGAAGAAGGATCTTCTAAGTTAGAAAGAGACATAATCGAACTTGGGTATCAGCACCTGAGTTAAAAAGGAATCAAAGAGATTACCTGCAAAGGAGCTTCAGCCCCAGGGCTGGAATTGTCGCTTTCGACAAGTTTGTTGAGAAGAACATTTAGTTCCTCCTCCGTTGGCTCTTCAATAATTACTGGAGGTGGCCTGGGCTTTCTCCCAGCAACCTTTATTCTGATTGTTCGAGCCTCAGGAAGAGGAACGTCCTTCTTCAGCTTTCGCCTTTTAAGAGGAGCAGGGGGAGAATCGTCTTCTTCATCACTCCCAGATTCGACCGTCAGTGCTGGCCGTTTCTTGGGTGAAGGTGCCTAAAAAACCAATTGGAGTTCGATTTAGAAGCTGCATCGAAAGTCATAAAGTTAAAGCCAGAAGAAAATAATAAAAGTCTGGTTACCGATGCAGAAGGCTTTTTTGAAGGGCCTTCCCCCTGTTGGTTTGTTGTGGTCTTCGTCGGCGCTATAGTTTTCGCTGGTGGTGGAGGTTTTGTTAAGGGGCCTCCTCCCTGATGGCCTTCTGCAGCCTTCTTGGCTGCAGGCTTTCGAACAACTGAAAGTAGACAAAATAATTAACAGACTACCAGTCGAAAGGGAAAGACAAAGTAATTTGGAAGGATGAACTTACATTTCTTTATTTTGTCCAAGACAAGAACAAAAGACTTCTGAAGTTCGTCCACGAAGTCCTTCTCGTCGAAAAACTCCTCAGTGTAGTAACTTTTCCACCACTCCTCGAAGGATGGTGAGCAGAGAAAGTTAAGCTGATAGTCAAACAACGAAAGGACTGTTCGACCAGCATACCTGCCGATATGCTTAGTGGCAGCGTCTTCAGTGTAGTCGTTGCAAAAGTATAACATAGACTTCTCCCTGGGAAAAATTGGAGAAGGTAATGTTTGAATAATACCAAACTGGCGAGACACCAAGTTTGGTTGATACGCGATTAGACTCAAGTGAGTCTTGGAGCTCTTGAATCGCAGGGGCATTATTCTTGGTGTGAGAAATGCCTCCCACACTGTTGTATGCTCTTCGACCTGAGGACCACTTGACGCCTTAGGATGTGGCCTCGTGAACCACTCTGTGCCAACCTTTCGTCGAGCAAACGGAGCCATGGTCGAAGCAAACTCTTTCCTTTTTGCAACCATCAAGACGAAGTTTGTAAAAGTTTGTTGAAGCTCCAGCCCATCTTCCGTTGGGGTCAGCAGAGCCAATCTGGTGCCTTCGATGCACCTATTTGCTATTTCCGGAGCCTGCTCATTTATTTGAGTCTTCTGAGGCAAGAAAGACTCGAAGGTGGCATTGAGCCACAGCTGAAGCAGCCAAAAAGGTCCAGCAAGCAGCAGACTGGCTCTGTTCTTGATGATCTTCAGAAGAGTCGCTCCGTTGCTAATCGACTCGTACAGATTCGCCAGAATCAATTCTGCCAAACAGATATTTTGGCCATGGTGGAGTTGAGTGGCGAGAGTGACCATCTTCTTGGTCACCTGTAAAGACTTGGTGCAAAACACAAAGCGTGACAGCCATAGGGCTAGAAACGCGATATGCTCTACATCCGACACAGCGTCCGTCGACTTATCGTGGTAGTGATTGATGTAGGTGGTGTAGGTTGGTTTTGTGGCAGAGAATCCAATCTGATCCTCCGACATTTCCTCTGGGTCGAAGTAGTCCCCAGTGGGTCGAAGGCCAGTGATGGTGGCCACGTCGAAGAGCGTGGGAGTCAACATTCCACAGGGAAGATGGAAGGTGAAATGGGTGTAATCCCAGAAGAGTAAGGAAGCTATCAACATTTCTGGGGAATAGTTAAGACCCGTCTTCGACAACATAACCAGGTCGAATATCCCCATGTCTTTCCAGATCAAAGCCTGGCGTTTCTCCATTTTTTCCAGCCAAGCACTATAGTCAGGAGTGAGGCTAGGGCTAGACCTGAAAGCCCTAACACCTCTATTGAATAAACGGAGGTCGATTTTCTCCTTAGCAGGATCTTCATTATCCTCTGCATCTTTCTTGGAGCATCCAACCGGTTTGAGTTTTTCAAGTACCGGAAAGTAGCTTTTGATCTTCATGGCTTCAGCAATGCTTGGGTATAATGGGCCAGACATGGCAAAGATTTGGTTGGAATATCCAACCGGAATCATGAGGTGGCGTGAATAAGCATCACGTACAGCAATGTCTAAGGGCTCAGGGACCCTTCGTTGGCCCGTGGGAGTAACTACGGGAGCAGTGGAGAAAATCCTGGGTTTAACGTTTCCAGAGGGGATGTTAGCGCTAGGAGCGGTGGAAGAACCAGATGCCATTGTTGATACTAAGGTTGAAGATGAAGTGAAGAACAGGTGGTTTGCAAAGTTGGCAAAGAGTTTGTATGCAATAAGGAATATCTGAAGGCAAGGTAGCGTGAAAAAGTCCCACAATGGGTACTTGGCGCTATTTATAGTAGTTGGGGAAATCCCCAAATTCGAGGACATTTAATGCCATTTAATGTTGCAGAAGGTAGTGGGACACGTGGCGTCTCCCTGTTGATGTAGCCGTTCTGCAGAAATGAAAGGGTGCAGCGTGCGCCCTCGTTTTTGGGAATTGTCATGATGACAATTTGCGAAAAGACATTTGGCACGCTGCACGCCGTACTGAAGTGACGTCTTAGGTACGGATGAAATGATGGCTTTTCCTTGGGATTGTCAGTGGTTGGTAGAAGACAAAGAAAAGTGCACAATTTAATTTGTGACTAAGAATGAAAAGACAGGTGTCGAATGGAATTTCAAAGAATGCCTTTTTCTTTCAGAGTCGAAATAAGGCATTCTTGGGGGGCAATTTGTTGGCTCCTAAATTCGACACCCTTGTTTTTATTAATATCAGCCATTAAAGCTGAAGGATGTTTTTGACCAGTTGGGTCTGTCGAAATGCCCATCGGAAGATGGCAATGTACTTAGAGGATTTCTTCCAAGGGAGAATTTGGTTGCCTTCGACGTCGAAGTTGTTTTTCGTCGAATATGTTTTTCGTCGAAGATGCTTCTCGACGAAGGTGTTCGATTGTTCAGAGTGGAGCGGTTTGAAATTCAAGCGTTTGGAGGGAAAACGGTTCCCAGTGGTTACCAAGTGCAGCGTGCAAAGATCTGGAGCGTCGAACGCTGAGAACGTGCCAAGTGGAGTCATCTCGAAGCAGTGTAACTGCCCGATGGTTACTTGGGATGTTTTAGTATAAATAGTAATAGTTCACGCAGTTTTTCGCGTGTGTTCACAATTATATACAAAGTCACTCATACAGATTCGAGTACCCAGCGTGTGAGAAAGAATTGTTGAGAATGTATGTGTGAAACACCACTTTTATTAATCAAAGTCATTTATTTTCCAGAAACTTTACTTGCTTTCTTCTTTACTTTTCCTGTCGAAGCCCTTTATTTCAAGCCTTCATTTATTTTATCAAGCCCATTTCTTCATGCAATTTACTTAAAGCCTCTTTATTTTCTCGTCATTTAACCATTATCCAACTTAATCAAAACCTCAAAATCAACCATGTCTTAGGATCAATCTGATCGATCCTGCGAGTAACCAAATAAGTAACCATTTGGAGGATCAGCGGTTGTTTACCAATAACCACGGTAAACAGTATGCTACCAGGTTTGAAGAGTTAGTGAAGTTCTGCCCGTATTATAATAATCTGGCAGATGAGGTGTTTAAATGTATCAAATTTGAGAATGGGATGCATCATGAGATTAAGCAAGGAATTGTATATTTGGAGATTCTCCAGTTTCCCGTGCTAGTGAATAAGTGTAGGATCTACGATAATGATACCATAGCCAAATCTTATTTTTATAAGAGTTATAATGAGAAGAAAGGGAAGAACCAAGATCAGGGTAAGTTTTATAGTGCTCATACTGGCAAAGGAAAACATAAGTTTCCGATGAGAAGAAACCAAGTTGGGGAGGAGCTCCCATTTCTGTTAAGTGTTTTAAGTGTTGCGAGTAAGGCCGCCTTTGATAATTGCGAAAGTAAGGTGCTGGGATGTTAAAAATGAGGTAAGGCAGGTAATCATACTTTTGAGTGCAAGAATGACGGTCTGACTTGTTTCAACTATGGTGAATAGTGTCACATCAGTACCCAGTGTCAAAAATTGAAGAAGACTGCCACTGCTGCTTAGACTAATGGCAGAGTGTTTGCTTTGAGTAGTCCAAAGGTCCTCAAGAAGGATAACTTGATTCGAGGTACTTGTCTTATTAACAATGTTGAGTTGATTGCTATTATTGATATCAGTGATACTCATTCGTTTATTTCTCTTGAATATGCCACAATGTTAGGATTGAAATTGTCTTCCATAAAGGGTAGTATGGTGATAGATACTTTTACGAAGGGTTCTGTTACTACTATGTATGTCTATTTGAGTTGTCCTTTACTATCTTTGATAAGAGTTTTATGATGGATTTGGTGTGTCTACCCTTGCACCAAATTGACATTATCCTTAGAATGAACTGCTTGGAGTTCAACTATGTTCATATCAACTGTTATAATAAAACTGTGAGGTTTCCTAAGTTTGGTGATATTGGAGAGATGATGTTTTTGTTTGATTGTGAAGCTGTAAGTGTTGACGTACCTATTATTTGTGAATTTCCAGAGGTTTTTCTAGATGACATCAGTGATTTACCTCTAAAGCGTGAGGTGAAGTTTTTTGTAGAGTTGGTACCAGGTACAAGTTTGGTATCAATGGCTCCTTATAGGATGTCAGCTTCAAAGTTAGGTGAATTGAAGAAGCAATTGGAAGAATTACTTGAGAAAAAGTTTGTTCGACTGAGTGTTTCTCCGTGGGGTGCTCTTGTGTTGTTGGTTAAGAAAAAAGATGGTAGTATGAGGTTATGTGTGGACTACTTGCAGTTAAATAAGGTGACCATTAAGAATAAGTATCCACTTCCAAGGATTGATAATTTGATGGATCAATTAATAGGCGCTCATGTATTTAGCAAGATTTATTTGGGGTTCGGTTATCATTAGATTCATGTTAAACTAGATGATATTCCAAAGACGGCTTTCAGAACGAGGTATGGTCATTATGAGTACATTGTAATGTTGTTTGGTGTATCTAGTGCTCTAGGTGTTTCTATGGAGTATATAAATCGAACTTTCCACTCGTATTTGGATAAGTTTGTTGTGGTCTTCATTGATGATATTCTAATATATTCCAAATCAAAAGAAGAACATGCTGAACATTTACGAATTATGTTGCAAGTGTTGAAAGAGAACAAGTTGTATGCAAAATTGTCAAAGTGTGAGTTATGGTTGAAGGAAGTGAGTTTCCTTGGCCATGTAATTTATAGTGATTAAATTTCGGTGCATCATTCTAAAGTCGATGTTATGTTGCATTGGGAAACTCCGAAGTATGCTACTGAGATACAAAGTTTTCTTAGTTTAGTAGGTTATTATCGCAAGTTTATTGAATGCTTTTTAAGTTGACATTACCTTTGACTCAGTTGAATCTAAAGGGTCAATCTTATGTGTGTGATGTTGCATGTGAAGTAAGATTTGTGGAACTAAAGAAGAAGTTGACGACTGCTCTAGTGTTGGTTTTTCCTAATTCGAGCGAGTCTTTTGTAGTGTATTGTGATGCATCGAAGACGGGTCTTTATGGTGTGCTGATGCAAAATGGTCAAGTTGTTACTTATGCTTCTAGATAACTGAAAGTTCATGAAAGGAATTATCCTACGCATGACTTAGAGTTGGCAATTGTGGTGTATGTGTTGAAAATTTGGAGACATTATCTGTTTGGTTCTAGATTCAAGGTGTTCAGTGATCACAAGAGTATGAAGTACTTGTTTGATATGAAAGAATTGAATATGAGGCATAGAAGATGGGTTGAGTTGCTGAAGGATTATGATTTTAATTTGAGTTACCACCCTGGTAAAGTAAATGTTGTAGCAGATGCCTTGAGTAGGAAGTCCTTGCATATGTCAATGATTATTGTGTCTGAGTTGGAAATGATCAAACAATTCAGAGATATGAACTTAGTATGTGAAGAAACTCCTAACAGTGTGAAGTTGGGGATGTTGAAAACTGACTAATGGTATTCTTGATGAGATTAGAGAAGGTTAGAAATCTAATTTGAGGCTGGTTGATCAACTGACATTGATTAACCAAAGTAATAGATGTGAATTTTGAGTTGATTTGAATTCAAATTTAAATTTCCAAATCTCTTAAATTTTATCTAAATAAATAATCAAACAAATCTAATTAATTAGGTTGCTAAAAGATAGCAACAAATCAGTCAGAAACAAATCTAAAAGCGTGCTCAGAAATAATAGAAAAATGTGCCACAACTAAACTGTAACAAGGGCCAAAAGTGACACACTTGCTAGAACATCATGTCCCACATGTGTTCTTTCTTCACCAACATATCTTGTACACTCTATATTGTTTTTTATAATACAGTCAATCCAAGATGAACAACAAATATAGTCTTTTGGTTGTAAAAAAATTATTACCACTTCGTCTAATGATAGAAAAGACATCTGTAAAAAGGTGAATAAAATGGTTAAGTGAAAATTGTTCACTTTAATTTTAAGAAAATAAAAATGAAAAAGAAGGTCTTATTGAACTTTTATTAATATTAACTATAACTACGAGATACAACCTAGGGAGTGAATTAGTGTTGTTGAATTTTTCTCGATTTTGCGCTATGTTCTTAATTTTCTTAAGTTCTGCAAATGATATATTCTTAGAAAGATAAAGCGAAAAGATTAAAGTGTTGTAAAATAAAGAACACAGTAAATTAATATTAATTCCTCTTATAAATCAATGACACTTCTAGTCCTTTCACACCTTGAAGGGTTTTCCACTATGTTAAATCTAAGTACAGGTCTTACACCAATACCTCTCTT
Source organism: Vicia faba (assembly GCA_948472305.1). Classification (NCBI taxonomy): domain Eukaryota; kingdom Viridiplantae; phylum Streptophyta; class Magnoliopsida; order Fabales; family Fabaceae; genus Vicia; species Vicia faba. The sequence continues at coordinate 1,635,449,934 of OX451738.1, read as the reverse complement.
AAAATTTTCTAACATAAATACAAAACTTATGGTGAACTTTGAACCTTCCTGAATCAAAGGATTTTTTTATAAAATACCAAACACTATGGTGGACTTTGAATTACACCAATTCAAATAACCTTTTACAACAAACAACATATCACCACAAACTTGGTGATTAATTTACAACACACTTTTTGAATAATCTTAAGTATTTAAATCTTGAATAAATTCTAAGACGAAAGTTGATCTTCCCTTTCAATGTTACAATTCAATAATCTATAAACCTTAAGTGCTCAAAATATATTATGAAACTCGTATGAGTGATTTGAAGGTTATGCATAAAGTTTCAACATTTCAAAAATGAATGATCACTTAGAAAATTGATTTGAATTGTATAAAACTTATATGAAAGAGGTAACTTGAAATTATGATGGTTGTTCCTTAAATATATGTTAAGAAACCTTTATGATCATATGCATAGTTTGTATATGATTAATGAAGTTTTGCAATGAATTAGGGTGACAATGATTCATGGAAAAGGCATAAAATTGTATTCTGCAACGTTTTAAAATGTTTTAAAATGTTGATCCTATAGTCGGTTTCTTAAATCAGGTAAATAGTTACCTGGTTCAAAAAGTGTAGAACTCAATTTTTCAAACGTTCAAAAATATGAGACATCAACAACTAGTAACCGATTTCTTAAATCATGTAACCGATTACCTGATTTAAAAAGAGAAAAAATTTAGCTTTTTGATGGCTGAATTTCAATGGTTTTCATGTATGATGTTCATGGCTTCTAGAGATAAATATTGATATGATTTTCTTGAGCGTCTTAAGAGATATATTATAAATGCAACAAAATTTAGTTAATGATCATTGATCTTGATTGTTAGATTGATTAGCTTCATCATGTTTCAACACTTGTTCATCAATATTTCTTCTTTGATCACCATTGTCTTCATCAATCTTTATCATCATCAAACAGCTCGATTTAAGCTTCAAATTTGGCAAGCATTCATCATGTGACTTTTTAAGCTCTTTCTTCTTTGATAGTATTCATCAATCTCTGTCTTCATCAAAACTACATTTTGTAGAGAATGAACATCTTCTCCACATTAACATTTCTAATGACAACTCTTCTCTTACACTTACTTGCATTCAAGATAAAATGGTCAATGTTTTAAACCATACTAACACAATGAGTTCTCTCTCTCCCTCGTATATTAGAGGTTTAGGCGAATAAAAGATTTGATATTTTGAATATTTGTCAAATTTAGAGATTTCAGATATTTAAAGAAGGATATAAAGATTGAAAGAATATAGTCGTCAGAAGTTATGGGTTTTACCATGACATTTATTTTCCAAATTACGCTATTTGAAATATAAGTGGGCACACGAATGTGACATTTAACTTGACACATCAATTTAACTTGACATAATCTAATTATTTACAAAATCAAATAATAAAATCTAATTATTTGCCATTCAATTTCATTTCATCAAATACCACAAATCCAAACATATTCTAAAAACTTTTAAACTTAAAATCTAAGTTAACAATTTACTTCCTATTTTAATTTGTTAAGTGAATATACTTCAATCTACATCAAACTCCTAACAGACACCTATGCATTTAAAAAAAGCAATATGTTAAATTTGATATATATATATATATATATATATATATATATATATATATATATATATATATATATATATATATATATATATATATATATATATATATATATATATAGGTTTTATAATTTTAAAAGATCTTTTTATGTATTTAAACAATTTTTTTTTTGAAAAAATTAAAATGATATATTAACCATCAAAAAGCTCTTACGACACAAGAAGTACTAGTAGAACTACAAAAATATAGTTACAACACAAACTGGAACAAAACGAACAACCCAAAACAAAGACTGAAACTATAAGACACTAGCTTCAATACACTGCATAGAATTTAACCTCCAATACTGATAATCGAAAATGAATGTTTGAAAATGAGATTTCAACCACCAGTAAGACTGAAGTTTAACCTTTTCACAGATAGAACTCACATACTGACTAATATTCTGAAAAACCTTCTGATTCCTCGCTTTCCAAATGATCCACACTACTGCTACCCAAATGATGTGGAAAGCGGTAACGTCTGACTTAGACCAGCCTCCCAACATCACAAAATGATCATGATGATCCTGAAGATGACCCTGAAAAGTCGATGAGAATCCTAACCAACTGACATCAAAGGCCAAATTTTACTATAAAAACCACACCAAACAAAAATATGATTTATATCCTCAAAACTTCCACAATCTACTGTACAAGACTGCTCCACAGCTATAATAATTTGTCGCTTAACCAAATTATCTTTGTCGGTAACCTATTAAGATATAACCTCCAAGTAAAAAGACAAACCTTTAGCGGCACCCCTTTAGACCACCAAGCATGAGAATTGCCGTATTGTTGAGGATTCGCCAACATCGTCAAAAAATGATAAGCACTGGTAACATTATACCGATTAGAAGAATGTAATCTCCACACCCAAGAATCAACAACCTCATCATGCAAAACAAAAGAATCCAACAACCTAATACATTCCCCAACCAACTCTTCCTCCCACACAAACAACCTCTTACGTCATCTCCATATGGCCCCACCCTAAAGCATACATCTCTGCTACAGAAGCACAATTATATTCAGATATCTCATAAAGCCTTTGGAATATATTCATTAATACCCCTCCCTCCAACCAAGGATTCCTCCAAAAAAGAGAGTCTACCCCATTGCCTACCGATCTCTCAATATTATCAATCAGTCACCTATTTTCAATCATCCCAACCCCTTGTCTGATCCTATTTAAATTCTGCCACCAAAATACACTTTTGCGTCCCTCCAAATTGGGGGGATTTGGAGGGGAGGAGAGGTAAAATGACTTTTATTATTTAAGTTTATTTTACATTTACTAAAATATCCTCAATTATATTATTTCAAAATCATTCGTTTTCTTTCGTGTAAATGTTTATCTTTTGTGTAATTTTCTTTGTTGCTTCCATCACTTTATTATAATTATTCTCTGCCTTTAAATAATTTTTGTATTTTTATACTTAATATACATTATGATCACTACAATTTTTATTTATTTATAAATTTTTATGTATATTTTTATTTAAAAGTTGTTATCAACATATACTTTAATTTGTGTCGAAGAGTTATAATCTAAATCAAGTATAAATAATTTTTTAGCGTTAAGTTAATAACTATTTTAATCAATCAACATTAGAAATTGAGTTTAATTATTTATGCATATTTTATTATTAAAAAATATTTACAATTTTTCAACTTTGAATATCATATAACATATATAAAATCATAAGGATAAAAATATAAATTATTATTAAAATTCCCTCACCTCCCCTCCCCTCCCCTCCCCCTCCCTTCTCTTCGTTAAAATCTATCCCCTCCCCATCATTTAAACCAAAAAGACCTTAATATCATTTTTTGAATAAAGTGTTATTAGACTCCCAACTAATCCACATTATTTTCCTACTATCATCCCTACCTTCAAAAAAAAAAATTAATAAAAATTCAAAAAAAAAAATGATACCTGAGAGAACCTTAAAGAAAGAAAGAAAATAAACCAGAATTTTCTCCTCAAATAATCTTTATATATTTAAACAACTTAAAAACTACCAGATGTGTTTTTTCAATTACTCCAATTAATATGTAACCAAAAAATTAGTCCAATCAATAACATAACATGCAATTAATTTTATATTAACAATTACTAATAATTATGACTGAATCATCAAAATTATTTGATTTTAATCTTATTTATTTTAAAAATCAGACAAAATATAATTTGTGATTGATCAAGATTCTAAAAAATTTCACACAATTGATATTTAATTTATTAATCTAATAAAATTAAACAAGTTTTTTAAATAAAGAAAAAAATTACAAAAATTACAAAAATCTCGGGAAAATAATATAAAAAAATAAAGTAGAAAAAAGAACAGAATAGGTTTAGTGAGAATAACAAGAGTCAAGAACAGAGAGAAGGAAGAGAAGTCGCAATTAATTTTTGTTAAGGAGACGGTTGCTTCTCTAACTTGAATTATTCTATCATTCTAGTTAGAGAATCCAAATTTCCAAACCCATATAGTTTTTATTTATTTATTATTCATTTTCATTCTATACTGATTATTTTCATTTTTCACACTCAACCAACAACTACAAACCCTAATTACCAATCAATGGTTATCACTACTAAATCTTCCTCTAATAACCACCCTCCGATAATCGCGCCGTCATCATCGGCGGTGCCGGCGGATGAGGCTAACATCCCTAATTTCACGCCGAAAACCCTTCCTTCGCCGTGGGCTCAGGTTGTTCGCGGCGGCGAGGTGGAATCGCCTACCGGCATTCATCAATCACTTCCTTCGTCATCGTCGTCTTCCTCGTCCTCTCTGACTACAGCTACTGGTGCCGCCGATCAAGTGCCGTTGTCTGATCATTCATCGAAGGATGTTTCTACTCCGCAGCCGTTGATGGAGGTTTCTGCTCCGCAGCCGCCGGTGGTGGAGAACTCCGGCAAGACAGTAGATACCGGAGAGGGGAGTGATGGCAATGCAGGTCGTTCTAAGAAGCCTGCATGGAACAAACCCGCTAACGGAGTGCTCATCGAGACTGGTCCTGTCATGGGTGCTGAATCCTGGCCTGCTTTGTCTGAATCCACCAAGGTTTCTGCTAAATCGATTGCTGAATCGGCCTCCAAAACTACTGCTGCTGCTGCTGCTGATGGATCAACTTCTACTTCTCAGGTTTTGTTCTAATTCTTGCCCTAATTTTCTGATCAGGATTTTTTCAGGTAAGTTCTCTGATTTACTGTATTGTTTTTTAGTATAAGAGGATTGTAATTTGTATGATGAATAATCCCCTTAATCCAGGAATATTATTGTGATTGATGCAAATTCTGTTTCTGTAGACTTGGGTTACCCAAGTTGGGTTTACAATCCTACTTTCAGCAGCATATTATAGAGGTGTATGGATATGATTAAACATTATAGATGTATATATGATATTATTCTGTAATTCAATCAATGTATTCTGAACCCTAGTTGATGACGATGATGACAAAACTCTGTTTCTGTTTGTTAAATTTATATCCAACATTACGCCATTGTCAAACAGGGTATGTCTTTGCAAGGAAGTGTTTTGTATCTGCTTTTACATTGGTCGATGGTGAGTGTTATCTGCTTGCATGACCTTTCTTTTGTTTTGTAGGGGCCTGTAATTTCACACCCTCCTCAGAGACCTGGTTCTAGTCATCCTAAATCTGGTTCGGCAACAAACAGTAATATGCCCAATAGGCCAAGACCTATTAGGCCGGTAGGTGGCATCAACATTGGGCCTGGTCCTGCTCATGCTCGGAGTAGCTTATCCAACCCTCCTACTCCTCCACCACTGCCTCCCTTTCCTGTATATCAGCTCCCTCCAGTTAACTTTCAGAATATGGGGCCAAGTATCCCTGACTCTTCTCCAAGAGATCATCACCGAAACAATACCTGGGATGCAAGACCTTTGGTCGGGGGTTCCTCTCGCAGGGGTAATTTTGGGTCCCATCCACGAGGAGATGGTTCCTATCATCATAATAATTACAGTAGTAGGCGCGATCAAGATCGAGGAAATTATGTGAATACTAGAGATGGTCACGTACCCCAACCAAGGATCCCTCCCAGAGGAATGTTGAGGCACCCACCCCCACCACCACCACCACCACCTAGTACTGCTGCATTTTTGGGTCCTCAGCCCATTGCACCCTTTCCAAACCCTGTTGGTTATCCTGGTTAGTATGGTGCTGTTATTCATTAATCCTGTTTCTACGAAATTTAATATAGCTAATGTTCCTTCCTTTTCATTTTAGATGTGTATTACTTTCCAGCAGTCCCCATGGATCCCTTTAGGGGTATGCCATTCTTTCCCCCCAGCCCTCCTCCTACAACAGTATACCCTGCTGCAGAATCTTCTTTCTCCAATGTGATAGTTAACCAGATTGATTATTACTTCAGGTATGGTTTAATATGTTTCTATTATTTTAATTTATCAATAATCAATGATGTTTGACAATTGGATTCTCTATTCATTGCTGATTTATTTTTGACAGTGATACTAATCTGGTGAAAGATGAGTTTTTAAAGCTCAATATGGATAAAGAGGGCTGGGTTCCAATTACCGTGATAGCAAATTTCCCTCGGGTAAGTTAGCTGTTCTTTGATTAAACAATATTGGCTGTTGAGCCTTTGAATCTGTTATACTTTATGGTTGTTTTTAGTGAGTATCTGATGACCACCAATGATCAATATTTACTTACAACGCTAATCTGAAGCTTACTATACAGTTATACTGATTTGATGGATTTTACTATATACATGGAGTTATATGTTTTGTTTTTCTTATATTAAATGACCGAGCATTTTGCTTGCAATATAAACATGAACACCATCAGTTTTGCCCACATTCAGATGTTTGTTTATTTTATTTTCAAGAAAAAAGGACTCAACAATAACTTTAAAGAGTCTAGCATTCAGGTATTAGTTTATTGTATCATAAAGAAAAACTACTTTTTAGAGTGTGAAATGAGACAATTATGAGATAAGTATAGGGTGATTTCCATCATATAATTTAAAAATGGCTCAATGGTTAGAATACCGGTAGACACGACTTAGTAAAATTTAGATGTGAATGTGACATGACAACTTTTCCTTTCTACTTCTTGTTCACCAAAAAGTGTTTTTGGATTCTATTATAAACTGTGAACTTTCTATAGGCATGAATGAATGCCTGTGGTTTGCTAACCTAACACATGGTTAAGTGCTTCGGGTGGTTAGGGGGGATTTATAGAGGAAGAAACATTTGTTGGATACAAATTTTTTTATAAAATGGAACCTTAACACATCTATTTTCCATAAGAAAATTTCAAATTTATGATAAGCTTGTCAATTATATGGCGGCATGCTGTGGTGGGATGTGATGAAAATTAAATTTCTATGAAATCACCTACCTGGCAAGGAAGTCATTATATTTTTCCATGCAATTGATTATATTTTTCCACATAGTTGAATTTATGATAAACTTTTCCCATGTACCTGATTTTATTTTTCCACTCCTTTTTACGAGAGATGTTAGTAGGAAGACATGTTACTGAATGTGATTAAATAGACATGTAAATTGTCATATAGTTTCAATGGATAGATGACAATCTTGAATCAATGCATGTCAATGAGAGGTTGAAGTCACACTTTTTCTTTTTGATTGAAATGAAATGTGTTATTGTTCTTCTAATAAGCATGGATGGATTGGGAAGTAGTTTAAATAGTAAAATTTATTGAGTTTTGTTCCATGTAAAACTTGTCAGTATCCTGATCCGTGATCATTTTTGCTTGCCCCAATGAACAATTGTTCTCAACAATAGTCTATTATATTTTATGCTATTAATAAAACTTTCTTCACACTTCAACTGTCATGCACTTGAGTTGATATAAACCTCTAATCCAATGCTAGTACTCGTGATACAATAGGTGTAAACGTAAGAGAATACCTAGGTTATGAAGTTATTAACGACTATTTCATAAGGATTTGATTTTGTAACGTGGTAGTTAAATTTACTTTTGATATCTGTTAAATATTCAAAATACATAGCATAATACTAAAGTTTGTTGTATTCTACTTTTACAGGTTAAAAGTTTGACAAGCAACGTTCAGTTGCTTCTGGATTCGATGAGAAATTCAACTGTCGTAGATGTCAAGGTGATTTTTCATTTGCATTCTGTGCCAAAATTTCAAATTAATCATTTCTATACATACATCACTAAAATTCACTATTCTTTATTGGCTTATTTTTTTGTTAACTTTGTTGCAGGGTGACAAATTGAGAAGACGTTATGACTGGATGAAATGGTTGTCCTCTTCTCAGGTTCAAGTTGATTCTGGTTCAGTTTCACCAAGTGAATCGAGCTACAACAACCTCACTGCTGATTTGCAAACAATCAATCTGGAAACAACAACTAAAGCTGAAGGTGAGTCTCAACACTCTAATGGTGGTGATGATGCTGGGAACACCAATTAAAACTGTACGGGCACTTATTGGTCATCTGAATTCTCAACTTTGTTTACTGTCTAAATTTTATATCCTATGGTTTTGAAGTTCTTTTTTTATCCTCTTTTCTTGAGGGTGAAGGGAGTAGAGGTGGTATGAAAGTTGATTCTCTCTACGGTCACTTGGCTCGATTTTGTCAGTAATTTAAAATTAAGTAGTGACAAATAAAAGCAATTCACAATTATTACAGACAGTCTAAAGATAAAAAAGAGTTTAATGAGACTTAAACTTCGGAATTTTGCCTGAGGCGGATCTAATGAGATCATTGATTTGTATAGGTTATATTTATTGTGGATTTTTTCTTCTATTTTTGATGGTTTGTGGTGGAACGGGTTGGATAAGTCTGTTTTTGGTGGATGAGATGAATTTTAGACTGTAATGAGAATTTTGCTCTTTAAATGAATGAGTGTTGTTGTATGTCTGTATGATTGATGTTTTTTGGTACCTTTTATCTAGTAGATTGTTTGGATATCTTTATACATATGAAATTTAATCAAGTGGAAGAGAACAAATTTTTCTCATATTGAAAGAGATGAAAAGGTTTGTTAAATAATTAAAAGGATATTCTGCACCATTCATTTTAAGAAATTCAAACAAGAAATTATATTTTATTCTATCACAAACCATTTCATTAAAAATTATAATGATTTTGCAGAATTTTCAATGAAGTTTTTTTCTTCTCCCTAAGCCATACTAGTTTGTTGTAGTAGTTTGACATTTTCAGTTAAGGTTATTTATTTATTTCTACTTTACCCGTAGTTTGTCTTTAGTTATTTCTTAATTTTAAGATTCTTTTTAGAGCTTAATGAGGTCGTGAATATAATTGTTATGCATTTTTGGTCTCTTTATTTTCATTATCTTTAAGTTTTGATCCTTCTGTTTTAAAAGTCAATTTTTTTGTCCTTAAACTTTATCTAATTTGAGATTTTCATAGTCCTCTAATTTTGCATGTGGCATCGATGATTGAGATAAAAAATTATTTTTAAAAAATTATTTTTAATTATCCAAAGTTAATGACTAGATTTATTAATTAATTAATATTTTTATAGATAAATTTTAATACTTAATTATTTTAATTAAGTTTTTTTGAAATTAATTAACTATTATTTAATAGTACAACTTGTTAAAATAATTGTTTTGGACCTAGGCAAACACACCTCGACTTCTTTACTTTTATACCCACATGTAATCAATTAATATTGTTTAAATAAGCTATATAAACTAAGAATCTAACTCTAATATTACCGATGCGGGACTTCAATTGCATATGCATTTTTTTCTACCAACACACAACTTCCATAAACAATGTATTTCCCTAACAAACTACTTTATTAATGTAATTGTTCCATGTTTTTGTTTATGGCATGTCATCATAGATACAAGCATTTTTGAAAGATTTACAAATAGGACAGTGAAGATTAAACCCACAAACAACACATAAACAAATATCTCTATACCGCCGCACATCACTGGTCACTCAATCACAACTATGACGACTAAAGCAAACTCAAATACGGTTTAAGAAAGCGCCGCACATCACTGGTCACTCAATCACAACTGTGACGACTAAAGCAAACTCAAATACGGTTTAAGAAGAGATTGTTGCTAGTGAAGAAAAACCAATGAGACAAAAATGTTTCCACCTCTGAAGTTGAACAAAAAGATGACAAAGTTGATGAGAAGGTATGTTAGGGTTTATTAGATATTTAATAAATAAATATTCCACATATATAATATAATATTAGCTATAAGTCAGATTTTGAGTAAGAACAATGAAGAATTGATCACTAGATGATGATGATACAAAATTGTATTTTAAGAAATTCACAAGTTGGAGATGTTTTTTTGTTTGTTAATATTTATGTTGATTTGGTGTTGAATATGCATTATATGTTCCTTATTCTTTGAGTTCTCTTACATGAGTTATTGTATTATTTTGCAGTCAGACCTACACTTTACAAGATGAATTTGTTGTTAGGAACCAAGTTATGTCAAATCCTGAAAACCCTTTTATTGAATTAGGATCAAAATATAAGATGGTTAAGATCTATGTTTATGCTTAATTTAAGTTATATGGTGAATATAAGTATTTATTTTCCTTCACTCCTTTACATATTAGCAGTTTCTTGAGAATGTTCTGTTAGAAGTTATAATTTTTGTTCTATCGAAATGTCGAAATAACTAGTGTTTGTGTATGTCAAATAACTTGTTGTATATGTTGTAAGTTGTATTCGACCGAGTCGAATACAACATATATTGTAGTAGTTTGAATTGTGTTTTGGGCTTTAGTGTATTTTGTCTAATTGGATCTGGACATTGTTTGTCTATAAAGGGTGGGTTTGTAATCACAAGTGTAATCAATAACAGATTTTTACAATTCAGTTAGAATAAAAACAAACTTTTAATCTCTCTCTCTCTCTCTCTCTCTCTCTCTCTCTCTCTCTCTCTCTCTCTCTCTCTCTCTCTCTCTCTCTCTCTCTCTCTCTCTCTCTCTCTCTCTCTCTCTCTCTCTCCTTCTTCTTCCTCCTCCTCTTTCATAAATCATCTTTCTTGAAAACTCTTTGTTTCAACAAATTGGTATTAGAGTCTGGTTGCGATTCAGAGAAAATCTAATGGCAAACAGAACAACAACGTCAACATAGTTTCCAACGAATTTACCGGATTTCAAAGGTGAAAACTATCATCGGTGGGTTGCATAAATGAAGGTTATCTTCAGATTTCAAGATGTTGTTGAAATCTTGAACGATGGAGTATCAGGACTGGAAAAAAATACGACGAAAGCCCGGAAAACTGCGCACAACAATCAAAGGAAGAAAGACGATAAAGCCTTGTTCTTGATTCATCAATGTGTGGATTCTGATGTATTTGAGAATATAATTGAAGAAGAAACAACAAAAGGAGCTTGGGAAAATCTAAAGAATTTGTATGGTGGAGATGGGAAATTGAAGAAGGTAAAGTTGCAGACGCTAAGGAAGCAATACGAAATGCTTTAGATAAAAGAAGATGAATCAATTGTTGCATATTTTTCAAGAATTGTGACGCTAACAAACCAAATGAAGGCATATGGTGAATCAATTATGGATCTGTAGAAGATAGAAAAGGTGTTGAGATCTTTGACTGCAGATTTTGACTACATTGTTCTGACAATTGAAGAGGCCAAGACTCTATCTGAGATAAGTTGGAAGAACTTCAAGCTTCATTAGAGGCTCATGAGATGAGGTTGAAGCAGAGAAACTCAGAAAGAGAGAGGGTGGCTGAACAGGCATTGAATCAAGATTCAACAAGAAAGCTGAAAAAGAGAAGTCGAAGCAGCGAAGGAATTTTGGTAGTGATGAGAAGTCAAGCAAGAATAATGATTCCGTCAAGAAAGGTGTGGGAAACAAGTATTATGGGAAGAAAGTTGACACGAAAGATGTGCAATGTTACAATTTTAAAGGTTTTAGTCACTATGCTAGAGATTGTCGAAGAAAGAAAGCTGCGAGGGTGAAAAGCAGTGATGAAGCCCAATATGCACGAGCTGGAGATAGTGATTCTGATGATGTGTTGTTGATGGTGAACACTTAGTCGAACACTGAGAAAAACAACATGTGGTATCTAGATTCAGGACGCGGCAACCACATGACTGACAATAAAACTGGGTTACCAAGTTAGATGAGTAAGTCAAAAATGTGATAAAGTTTGCAGATGGCAGGCACATCAAATCAGGTGGTAAAGGAGATATTTCGATTGTTAGGACGGATGGTCAAAAACTACTATCATTGAAGTGTTGTATGTACCTTCTATGACAAGTAACTTGATAAGTGTAGGTCAATTACTTTCAAAAGGCTTCGATATGAAGCTGAAGAAGAACCAGCTGAAGGTATATAAGGCCGATGAGAGGCTAATAATGAAAGCACCATTGGCAGAGAACAAAACATTCAAAGTTGAACTCAATACATCAGATCACAAATGTCTTGCTTCAACTACAGAAGAAGACAAGAAATGGCTATGGCATCACATGTATGGACATCTAAACTTCAGAAGTTTATGCATGCTCAATCATAAAAGGATGGTGTTTGGGTTACCGTATGTAAAGGAACCAAAGTAGGTATACGAGGAATGCTGCAAAGCAAAACAGGCTAGGAAGGAATTCAAACATGACTTGCCTGTGAAATCAAAGCAAAAACTAGAGCTGGTTTATTCTGATGTGTGTGGATCTTTTGAAGTAAAGTCAAATGGAGGTAATAAATATTTCCTTACTTTCATTGATGAATTCACCAGACATATGTGGATTTACCTTATTGAAAGGAAGAGCGAGATATTTACACAATTCAAGAAGTTCAAGTTGCATGTTGATAAACAAAGTAGATGCAAATTGAAGAAGTTATGAACTGATGGTGGTGGTGAATATACGTCTATTGAATTTGTTAGATTTTGAAATGAGAAAGGTATAAAGCATGAGGTTATTGCACCTTATACGCTTCAGCATAATGGTATAATTGAGAGAAATAATATAAGTATACTGAAGATAACGAGAAGTATGTTGAAAGCTAAAGATATGCCTAAGAGATTTTGGGATGAAGTAGCTTCGACAATAATATATATTCTAAATAAATGCCCAACAAAGAAGATGTTCAAAAAGACACCTCATGTGGCTTGGACAGGGTCGAAGCTAAATGTGAGTCATCTTAGAGTTTTTGGATCAATATGATTCAGGCATGTACCTGAACAATTGAGAAAGAAGCTGGATGATCAAAGTGAAGTCATGGTACTCATGGGTTAACATTTGACTGGTGCATACATGTTGTATTCGCCAAACAAAGATAAACTAGTGATCAATCGAGATGTTCTTATATACGAAAGCAAAGGGTGTGACTGGAGTCGAAGTTAAGTTCGACAAGAATCATATACAACCACAACTGTGTTCGAAGAAGATGAACATGATGAAGCTTCAACCAGTTGAAATGGACAGGATGATGCTTCAACCAGTCAAAATGAAGAACCACCCGTGCAAAATGAAAGAAGGTCAATAAGAACAAGAATAGAGTCGACAAGGCTAACTGGATATGAAAAGTTTTCAGATCAAGTAGTTGATGAAAATGGTGACTTAATCGAAGAAGCCATGATGGTGGATGAAGCAGAACCAATTGATTTTGATGAAGCCATAAGCAATTCGAATTGGTGTTAAGCCATGAAAGAAGAACTCAGAGCTATTGAGAAGAACAAGACCTGGGAGCTTGTCGAGAGAACAAATAATAAACCAATCTATGTAAAGTGGATTTACAAGGTGAAACCAAGACCAAATGGTGAGATTGTGAAGTATAAAGCAAGATTGGTGGCGAGAGGTTTTCTATAAAAACCTGGTATCGACTTTGATGAAGTATATGCGCATGTTTCGAGGTTAGAAACAATCATAATTGCTGTTTTGACTGCAACATATAGAGGATGAAAGATGCATCAGTTGGATGTAAAGTCAGCATTCCTGAATGGTCCATTAGAAGAAGAAGTCTATGTTACTCAACCACCAGGATTCAATGTCAAAGGGCATGGGTCGAAGGTATATAGATTAATGAAGGCTCTCTATGGTTTGAAACAAGCTCATAGAGCTTGGAATAAGAGAATACATAGCTTCTTGAACGAAGCAGGTTTCACAAAGTGTGTCTCTGAACATGAAGTGTATGTAAATGATATCAACAATGTCAGCCGAATCATTTTATGTCTCTATGTTGATGACTTACTCATTACAGGAGCAGGCGAATCTGAGATAACGAAGGTAGAGTTGAAATTAATGCAGAAAATTGAAATGTTCAACTTAGGAAATCTATCATATTTCCCAGGGATGGAATTCAAAGATACTGAAGAAGGAGTATTCTTGCATCAAACAAAGTATGCTCAAGATATTTTGAAGAGGTTCAAAATGAGAAACTTTAATGAAGCTGTCACTCTGTTAGAAACTGGAGCAAAGTTGAAAAAGAAAACAAATGATGAGTTTGTAAGTTCGACCCTTTACAAGTAAATCATTGGATCCTTGAGATATCTTTGCAATACTAGACCAGATATCTGCCAAAGTGTAGGATTGTTGAGTAGATTTATGTAGAAACCACAAGAGTGTCATCTCATCACAATAAAGAGGGTGTTGAGGTAGATAAAGGGAACAATTGACCATGGTGTGCTGTTACCAAAGAAGTTAAAGAACAACACAGATGTCAAAGTTCATGGATACTGTAACACCCTCTAAAACCCCGAACGAATTTTTCGCAATTATTAAAAGCATAATATCAGAGTACATGCATAATCGAGGATGCTACAATTCTCTTTAAATAACACAAATTCCTGTCATGCATAATCTTAGTAGTAACTCATACATGTTTACACAGCGGAATAATTCATTTAATAAAACCAAAGTTATAATATTTTCAATCATCAGGGATTAACACCTGGAATATATCAACATCATATTATAACCAAATACTAAGGAAATAAACGAGTCTGACTAAAGCAACTCGACAAACAAACGTTCCCGGAGTTACAACTATCAGAGCATGACCCGGACAATACTAAAACGAAAATAAACTAGAACGTCAAGCCTTCGCCAAGCACCTGAGCGAAGCTCCTCAAACTGAAATATTCAACAGTAAGGGTGAGCATCTCAATTATACATTTGATTATACGTTCATAACAATCAATTCAGGAAATCATAAGCATCACCCAATAATTAGCATATTTCATAGTTTACAAAAACCTCTACAATTCATATACCCATGATATATTACTTTTCATATTTGCAATTAACATCAAACATCGTCAACCATTTAGCAAACTATACGTGCATACAAACAATCACATACAACATTGGAAAAATCATCCATTCATGTTATATTCAAGGTAATGCAACACACCCATGCATGTGGTACCACTTTACCGCCCCATTAAATTTCGGGTCACGGATAACTCACCGTTCCATTATATCGCGGACACGGCTACCACCTCAACGTTCCATTAAATCGCGGACACGTATATTGGCCACCATGTTAATTCCACACAATGGGAATTAACAAATGCAACATGATATGTAAGTATGTAACACTCAGCATACTATGAAACATCAATCAACATATCATGCACATCTACAACATCAATCATAACAGGATATGGATAGCATGTAATCACTCAGCATACTATTTAAACATCAATCATATCAAGTCATATCATAAATTCATGCTCGATAACATTATCCAAAAGCATGGCAATAAAATCCAAAATCAAGCACTGAAAACAAGGTTCAGAAAAATCAACACAGTAGCCTCAACACGGGTGCCCGTGTTGTACAAAACGGCCCGTGTTGGGCAACACAGAAGAGCAACACGGGTGCCCGTGTTGTGCAACACGGCCCGTGTTGTAACATATCCAGAAAACACATTTTTTCTCATTACAGGGAGATCAACACGGGTGCCCGTGTCGTGCAACACGGCCCGTGTTGTGCAACCAGAAGCACACTATCTCACCAACACAGAAGAGCAACACGGGTGCCCGTGTTGTGCAACACGGCCCGTGTTGCTGAGCGCGTACAGGATTTTCCTGAACCTACAGAAGCTCAGAACAGCAGCCAAACGCGGGAAAATGCCGGCTAAACGCATATTTCGGTACCTAACGACATCGATATTTCACAACTCAAAACAACACATTCATTTCATAATTACTAACAATTATTACAGTAACCTTAACAGTGATTACTCGTCCTTTTTAGGGAAGTTCTGACAACATTAAGGTTATCCCTAAACCTCTAAGGTAAATTCACGATCATGCTGTTATACTCCCAATCCACCATTTGGAACCTAAAATTCCTAATCGATTCATAACAATTGGGAACCTAACCCTTTTCTAACAAGGTTCAATCCTAAGGGTATCGATTCCTACTAACATCTAACAATTGGGGTCTTTCCCTACGATTACCCAAAAACAACCGTACATAAACCCATAAACAAAGGTAAATCGAGTAATAGCCCCCCTTACCTTATCAATTAGCAGCTTTGAACTTTTTGAGCGATGTTCTTCGTTCTTCGTCCTTCGTACCTTCAGAGCTCTATTTCCCCAAATTCCCAACTTCTGTTTATCTTGAAAAATGAGAAAACTAACTTGAGTTCCAAAACATAACTTTACTTCTTTTGCACCCCCACTCTTTACTAACAACACCTAAGCCCAATAACTTAAAAACTCAGCATTTCTTATTTCTTTTATTTTCCTCCACATTTCAAAATAAATAATCCCTTTTTATTTTATTAATTCCAATAAAATAATTTCCCAAATTTAAATAAATCAAATAATTACAACTGGGGTGTTACAACTCTCCCCCACTAAAAGAGTTTTCGTCCTCGAAAACATACCTTAGACGAACAGTTCCGGATAAGCCTCTTTCATCTGGCTCTCCAGTTCCCAAGTAACATTTCCATCTGCTGGACCTCCCCAAGCAACCTTCACTAATGCTATCTCTTTACCCCTTAACTGTTTCACTTCCCGATCTTCTATCCTCATAGGCAATGTTTCTACTGTCAGGTTATCTCTTACCTGTACATCATCTATTTGGATTACATGAGATGGGTCTGGAATGTATCTCCTCAACTGAGAAACATGAAAAACATCGTGCAAATTCACAAGTCTCGGAGGTAAAGCAATACGATAAGCAACGTCTCCAACTCTTTCCGTAATCTGAAACGGACCAATAAAACGCGGAGTCAACTTCTTAGATTTCAACGCTCGACCAATACCCGTCATCGGAGTAACTCTCATAAACACATGATCTCCAGCACTGAATTCTAAATTCTTCCTCCTCTTATCATGATAACTTTTCTGACGACTCTGAGAAGCTCTCATCTTCTCTTGAATCAATTTGATCTTTTCAGTAGTCTGCTGAACAATTTCTGGTCCAACTACCGAACTCTCTCCAGATTCATACCAACACAAAGGTGTTCTACACCGTCTACCTTACAATGCCTCGAACGGAGCCATACCAATACTCGAATGGTAACTATTGTTATAAGTAAATTCAATCAATGGCAAATAGCTATCCCAAGCTCCACCCTGCTCTAAAACACAAGCACGCAATAAATCTTCCAACGATTGAATCGTCCTCTCCGTCTGTCCATCAGTCTGAGGATGGTAAGCTGAACTCAACCTCAATTTAGTACCCAAAGCTTTCTGCAATCCTTCCCAAAATTTCGAAGTGAATCTCGGATCTCTATCCGACACAATACTAGAAGGAACTCCATGCAAACTCACTATTTTCTCAATATATAACTGTGCCAATCTCTCCATTGAGTAATCCATTCGCACCGGTATAAAATGAGCAGACTTAGTCAACCTATCCACAACGACCCATATCGCTTCACAATTCATAGGAGTCCTCGGCAACCCAGATACGAAATCCATAGAAATACTATCCCACTTCCATTCTGGAATAAACATTGGTTGCATAAATCCAGACGGCTTCTGATGCTCAATCTTCGATTTCTGACAGATTAAACATGCATACACAAATTCAGCTATTTCCTTTTTCATTCCCGGCCACCAAAACAATTTCTTCAAATCATGATACATTTTCGTGGCACCCGGATGAATACTCATCCCACTGCGATGTCCTTCCTCTAATATACTCTTCTTGATTTCTGCGACATCAGGAACACAAACTCTATCGCCAAATCTCATAACATCATTTTCATCAATTCTAAACTCACCACCTTGATCTTGGTTGACCAATGTCAATTTATCAACTAAATTAACATCAGATTTCTGTCCGATCCTGATCTCTTCTAGAATACCACTAGTAAGTTTCAACATACCCAAACGAACACACCTCGGAGTACTTTCACAAACTAAACTCAAATCTCGGAATTGTTCAATTAAATCCAATTCACGAACCATCATCATAGACATATGCAAGGATTTCCTGCTCAAAGCATCAGCAACCACATTTGCCTTACCAGGATGGTAATTCAAACCAAAATCATAATCTTTGAGAAATTCCAACCACCTTCTTTGCCTCATATTGAGCTCTTTCTGATCGAAAAGATACTTCAAACTCTTATGATCACTATACACTTCAAATCTCGAACCGTACAGATAATGTCTCCACAATTTCAAGACAAACACAACTGCTGCCAATTCTAAGTCATGAGTAGGATAGTTCCTTTCATGAACCTTCAACTGTCTCGAAGCATACGCAACTACCTGTTGATTCTGCATTAAAACACCACCTAAACCCAACAGAGATGCATCACAATAGACCATAAAAGATTCCACCGGATTCGGCAAAATCAGAATAGGAGCACTAGTCAATCTCCGCTTCAATTCTTGGAAACCTTTCTCACAATCAGAATCCCAAATAAACGCTTGTCCTTTACGAGTCAACTTCGTCAACGGCAAAGCTAACTTTGAGTATCCTTCGATAAACTTTCTGTAATAACCTGCAAGACCAAGAAAACTTCTGATTTCAGAAACAGTCTTCGGCGCTTCCCACTGAGATACTGCTTCTACTTTTGTAGGATCCACTGCAATACCATTCTTAGAAATCACATGTCCAAGAAAACTAACTTCATTCAGCCAGAACTCACATTTGGACAACTTTGCATATAGCTTCCTATCTTTCAACAACTCTAGCACAATTCTGAGATGTTCCGCATGCTCTTCGTCATTCTTGGAATAAATCAGAATGTCATCAATAAAAACCACAACAAACTTATCCAGATACGGATGAAAAATCCTGTTCATATATTCCATGAAAACACCAGGTGCATTAGTAACTCCGAACGGCATAACAGAATATTCATAATGCCCATACCTCGTTCGAAAAGCAGTCTTTTGTATGTCTTCCGCTTTCACACGAATCTGATGATATCCCGATCTCAAGTTAATCTTACTGAATACACTGGCTCCAATTAGCTGATCCATTAAATCATCAATCCTCGGTAACGGGTACCGATTCTTAATGGTTACCTTGTTCAATTGCCTGTAATCAACACACAGTCTCATAGAACCTTCTTTCTTCTTAACCAACAATACCGGAGCACCCCAAGGCGAAACACTTGGACGAATAAACTTCTTCTCCAGTAAATCTTCCAACTGACTCTTCAATTCAGCCAACTCAGACGCAGGCATACAATATGGCGCCATCGACACCGGTCTCGTACCAGGAATCAAATCTATAGAAAATTCCACTTCTCTCTCTGGAGGTAACTCACCAACATCATCATGAAAGACTTCTGGAAAATCACACACCACTGGAAATTCACCACTCCTGACCTTTCCTGTTGCATCTAACGAAGCAAGTAACATAAACACATTAGCACCGTCTTCCATTGCTTCTTGTACCTGCCTAGCAGTCATATTCAAGTTCTCGACACCAACTGCTTCTGGGAAAATCACCGTCTTAGCAAAGCAGTTCAGGTGATCCCGGTTGAATTCCAACCAGTTCATCCCAAGGATAATATCAATTTGTTCAAGCGGCAGGCACACTAAATCCATACCGAAACTTCTACCAAAAATCTCAATAGGACAATTCCTACATACAAGTGAAGTTGTCACTGAACCCGATGCAGGAGTATCAACAATCATGCTACCTTGCATACCAGATAAGTCCAGTTTCAACCTCTCAGCACAATCCAAAGAAATGAAAGAATGAGTTGTACCAGTATCAATAATTGCAACTAAAGGTGTGCCATGAATAAAACACGTACCTTTAATCAATCGATCCTCTGGAGTAGTCTCAGATCCAGACAAAGCAAACACTTTTCCACCTGACTGATCCTTCCTAGGCTTAGGACACTGTGGACGAATGTGACCTTCTTCGCCACAATTGTAACAAGTAACAGACTTCTCTTTGCAATCAATAGACAAACGACCAGCCTTTCCACATTTATAGCACTTCTTCTCATCACTCTTGCAATCTCGAATGTGATGACCAGACTCACCACACCTGTAGCATCTGATAGGAGCCTTAGAATCTCCCCCACTAGGCCTTTTCCAACCGCCTGATCTCTGGTTATCTCTACCATATGGCTTGCCACGGTCCATATGTTGCTTTCCTCTTTTATCAACAGCCCCACGAGAGTGAGACGACCTATTCTTGGTAATATCTTCTTCCAAGATCCTGCTACAATCCACCAGATCAGAAAATCTACGAATACGCTGGTACCTGATTCCCTGCTTAATCTCATCTCGGAGACCGTTCTCAAATTTGATACATTTAGAGAATTCTCCAGCCTCATCATTGTTGTAGTGTGCATAATACTTTGCCAGCTCAGTGAACTTAGTAGCATACTCACTAACAGTCAGATTTCCCTGCTTAAGCTCCAAAAATTCAATTTCCTTTCTTCCCCGAACATCTTCAGGAAAGTACCTCCTCAGAAAAGCCCTTCTGAAGTTAGCCCAAGTCAGTGCCTCTCCATCCTGAACCATTTCAGTCCTTGTGGCAACCCACCAGTCGTCGGCTTCTTCTGCCAACATATGCGTACCATATCTGACTTTCAGATCTTCAGCACAATCAATTACACGGAAAATCCGTTCGATTTCCTTCAGCCACTTCTGAGCACCTTCAGGGTCATGTGTACCTTTGAACAACGGAGGATTGTTCCTTTGGAAATTTCCCAATTGCCTATCAGCACCAATCACGCCTCCAGTTGGGTTTCCAGCAAGTACACCAGCTAACATCCCCAAAGCCTCAGCGAGTGCAGCATCATTTCGTCCGTTACCTCCTCCAGCCATATTCCCGAGAATCAAAACATACTCTTCATTAGAATACAGTATCGACAGTGTTACTTTACACTAATCGCATACAAAAGGGATGACTGACTCAAGACTCTGGTCGCAACGACCGACTATGCTCTGATACCACTATTGTAACACCCTCTAAAACCCCGAACGAATTTTTCGCAATTATTAAAAGCATAATATCAGAGTACATGCATAATCGAGGATGCTACAATTCTCTTTAAATAACACAAATTCCTGTCATGCATAATCTTAGTAGTAACTCATACATGTTTACACAGCGGAATAATTCATTTAATAAAACCAAAGTTATAATATTTTCAATCATCAGGGATTAACACCTGGAATATATCAACATCATATTATAACCAAATACTAAGGAAATAAACGAGTCTGACTAAAGCAGCTCGACAAACAAACGTTCCCGGAGTTACAACAATCAGAGCATGACCCGGACAATACTAAAACGAAAATAAACTAGAACGTCAAGCCTTCGCCAAGCACCTGAGCGAAGCTCCTCAAATTGAAATATTCAACAGTAAGGGTGAGCATCTCAATTATACATTTGATTATACGTTCATAACAATCAATTCAGGAAATCATAAGCATCACCCAATAATTAGCATATTTCATAGTTTACAAAAACCTCTACAATTCATATACCCATGATATATTACTTTTCATATTTGCAATTAACATCAAACATCGTCAACCATTTAGCAAACTATACGTGCATACAAACAATCACATACAACATTGGAAAAATCATCCATTCATGTTATATTCAAGGTAATGCAACACACCCATGCATGTGGTACCACTTTACCGCCCCATTAAATCTCGGGTCACGGATAACTCACCGTTCCATTATATCGCGGACACGGCTACCACCTCAACGTTCCATTAAATCGCGGACACGTATATTGGCCACCATGTTAATTCCACACAATGGGAATTAACAAATGCAACATGATATGTAAGTATGTAACACTCAGCATACTATGAAACATCAATCAACATATCATGCACATCTACAACATCAATCATAACAGGATATGGATAGCATGTAATCACTCAACATACTATTTAAACATCAATCATATCAAGTCATATCATAAATTCATGCTCGATAACATTATCCAAAAGCATGGCAATAAAATCCAAAATCAAGCACTGAAAACAAGGTTCAGAAAAATCAACACAGTAGCCTCAACACGGGTGCCCGTGTTGTACAACACGGCCCGTGTTGGGAAACACAGAAGAGCAACACGGGTGCCCGTGTTGTGCAACACGGCCCGTGTTGTAACATATCCAGAAAACACATTTTTTCTCATTACAGGGAGATCAACACGGGTGCCCGTGTCGTGCAACACGGCCCGTGTTGTGCAACCAGAAGCACACTATCTCACCAACACAGAAGAGCAACACGGCCCGTGTTGCTGAGCGCGTACAGGATTTTCCTGAACCTACAGCAGCTCAGAACAGCAGCCAAACGCGGGAAAATGCCGGCTAAACGCATATTTCGGTACCTAACGACATCGATATTTCACAACTCAAAACAACACATTCATTTCATAATTACTAACAATTATTACAGTAACCTTAACAGTGATTACTCGTCCTTTTTAGGGAAGTTCTGACAACATTAAGGTTATCCCTAAACCTCTAAGGTAAATTCACGATCATGCTGTTATACTCCCAATCCACCATTTGGAACCTAAAATTCCTAATCGATTCATAACAATTGGGAACCTAACCCTTTTCTAACAAGGTTCAATCCTAAGGGTATCGATTCCTACTAACATCTAACAATTGGGGTCTTTCCCTACGATTACCCAAAAACAACCGTACATAAACCCATAAACAAAGGTAAATCGAGTAATAGCCCCCCTTACCTTATCAATTAGCAGCTTTGAACTTTTTGAGCGATGTTCTTCGTTCTTCGTCCTTCGTACCTTCAGAGCTCTATTTCCCCAAATTCCCAACTTCTGTTTATCGTGAAAAATGAGAAAACTAACTTGAGTTCCAAAACATAACTTTACTTCTTTTGCACCCCCACTCTTTACTAACAACACCTAAGCCCAATAACTTAAAAACTCAGCATTTCTTATTTCTTTTATTTTCCTCCACATTTCAAAATAAATAATCCCTTTTTATTTTATTAATTCCAATAAAATAATTTCCCAAATTTAAATAAATCAAATAATTACAACTGGGGTGTTACAGATACACTGACTCAAATTTCAGTGGAGATTAATATGAAAAGAAAAGTACTACAGGCTACATTTTCATGATCGAAGGTGCTCTAATCTCCTAGAGTTCGAGGAAGCAAAGCATTACGGCTTTGTCATCATGCGAAGCAGAATATGTGGCTGCATCATATACTGCATCCCAAGCAGCATGGATCAAAATGTTACTTGAGGAACTCAAGATAACGAAACCTAAGAAGATAAAGTTGTTTATCGACAACAAGTCAACTATTAACCTGGAGAATCATCCAGTGTGTCATGGTCGAAGTAAGCACATAGAAATGAGGTACCATTTTCTGAGGGATCAAGTCAACAAAGGGAAGTTGGAGATAAAGCATTGCAAGACAGAAGTGAAACTAGCTAACATGTTTACCAAACCTTTGAAGAAAGTTAGATTTGACGAGTTAAAGAGAAGCATTGGGATAACAAGTCTCGAGAACATGAATTAGGGTGTGTGTTATAAGCTATAATTCTTGTTATGTCGAAATGTCGAAATAGATAGTGTTTGTGTATGTCGAATAGCTTATTGTATAGGTTGTAAGCTGTATTCGATAGAGTCGAATACAATAGATATTGTAGTAGTTCAAATTGTGTTTTAGGATTTAGTGTATTTTGTCTAATTGGGCTTGAGCATTGTTTGCCTATAAAGGGCTGCTGAGTTTGTAATCACAAGTGTAATCAATAGCATATTCTTACAATTTAGTTAGAATCATAAAAAACTTTCAATCTCTCTCTCTCTCTCTCTCTCTCCTTTCTTCTTCTTCTTCCTCTTTAATAAATCATCTTTCTTGAAACCCTTTGTTCCAACATGTTCAAGTCAATCCCAGTATTGTTGAGCTTGATAGTCTACAAGTGGTTGGCGACATATTATTTGGAGTTGTTGTTTCCCTCAATAAATTATGAATGAGTGTGTAATATCTCTGTGCAATTGGTGGAGAAAAGGTTTGTCATTATCACACGTGCCTGCATCTTCTTATTTACAAATTTCATAATATGTATATAACTGGATTTTATATTATTCAAAGTTTGACAAATAATTGAAATACACCACAAAATTCACGGGAGCTTCCAGAATTTCTCAAATATCACAATCCCATTTCTCTCTTTATTCTTTCTCAGGTAATTCACACCATACCACTGCACCACGAGTTTATTTCTTAATGTTTCATTCATATCCGACGTGTTTAAAAATTCATAGATGTTAATATTTTTTTATTGAATCATCGCCTTTCATTTGATGCATATTTCAATTTCTGTTGAAATTCTCAATTATTACCTTAAATCACATCGTGTTATTTCATCATTTTTTAAATATGAATTGTTATGGATTTTTTGTGGTTCCATTCAACAAGTTTTATATTATTAGTGAAATGGCATCAGTGTCTACTCAACCCCAGTTTCGATACACACAACCACCTTTAAAGTTGCTTCATTTGAGAAACTTGTCATGGGATTGTATAGAAGAGGAGCTCATTGAACTCAGGAAGCCGTTTGATAAAGTTATCAACACAAAGTGCAATGTTGGAGAAAATCGAAATCAAGCTTTTATTGAATTTGTAAGTGCAATGCATTTAACTTCTTCCCGTAAAATGAAGTTATTGATTTAGTTGTAAATCATATATCGTAAAGTGCTGGCGAATTTAGTTGTTCAATTTTTGTTTTATGGATTGTTACACAATCAATTTTATTTGTTCTCTGCAGTTTGCAGCAGAAAAGACAGTATCACAAGGGACTACATCACATCCTTCCATTGACGAACCTCTCAAGCCGGTTCAACGTTTAAACTCTGGTCTTATCAACAAGCTTTCTTTTAATACTAAAATTGATGGTTCTCTGCATAATTTCAGTAGTCCAATTCTGCTGCATGATAATAATTCCACACTATCGATATCTATTCCCTTTCACTGACCTAGAAATTTATTATTACTTGTTATAATAAATGTTATCTCTACTCAGTAGGATACAATTTGTTTTGATTAAGGCTATGTTTAGATAAGAAGCTTATATATAAGTGCTTATGAATAAACTATTTGTATATCATAAGAAAATCCAGTCAAATTGTATAATCTATAAACGATTTTAATATGTTATATTGGATTTGCTTTTCCATTCGTGGCTTAAAATTGAGAAGTTAGGTGAGAGATCATGTTCCTATGTTCTTAAATGTAGATTTTGGCAAGAAAAAAGTTATATTCTCTCTTTAAATTTGGCAAGTTCTTCTTCAGGAAATAATCTCACCCTTGCTAATCCATGTGATGTTGGATTGGTAATGTAATTGTCATTTTGGTTGAGAAACTCTGCAGGCTAGGGAATCTGTTGAGATATCTTTAAAGGACATTGGGAGGATGAAACTAGGCCTCTTTCTCAAGGCTTTCCTGAGAATATTGAAAATTTCTTTAAATGTAGCTTGACATTTCACATGTTTTTACACATGAGTATGCATGATGCAACTTATCTTATTGGTTTAATTGAGATTTTTAAATGTAGCTATGCATTTTTCTTTTGCCTTTACAATTTTTCTTTTTAATTTTTACTATTTTATTATCGTTATCAACATCTCTCATTACTTTTTTTTACGAATCATGATCCTACTTTTTGCTATAAGAAGATATTCGATATTGGTCTTTTGGTAAATTGTGTATATAGATGAATTTTCAATACTTTTTTTTTATCATTGTCCATTTAAGTTTAATTTATGTTTTAATATTTGGTGTAGCAACAACATAATACAATGATACTGTTGTACCCCAAAATTTTCCCTCTCATTTATCAAATATTTTCTCACAAAGATCTCTCTTGGTTCAAGACTGCACTAGGGTTCATCAACTCAAGACACCTCCTTAAGCACTGATGACCAAAATTAGGGTTTGAGATTGCACAAGGATAATTTAACTTTCAATGCTTCATGTGACTTTAATGGATCATTTTGGACCCCCAAGATTACTCATGTCAAGTTTCAAGCCTTGGATCACACTTTTGCTCAGTCAATTGAGCAGTTGACCTAAAAATCAGCTGTATTGGGGAAAAAGTCAACTGTGGCCAATTTATAGTCAAAGTTCATAATTTTTGATCCACATCAATATTATAAACTCATATGTATCATTTAATCAAGTTTGGACCATAATTCCTCAAGAAATTTGATTAAATCATCAAAAGGGCAAAATGGTTAAAATTATGGTTTTAATTGAGGAAAGACAATTTCTGATTTTTGACCTAGCAAATGATTAAGTGGTTTGAGGAATGATCTCAAGAATTCAATTGCATCATGTTTACCTAATGGCATGACCCAAAATATTGCTCAAGATCAATTGGATTGATATTGAATTTTCAGTCAATTGATCAAAAGTCAACTGTATACTGAAAAGTCAAACTTTGACTTTTTGGTCAAAATCCAATGTCAAAGATCACAATTCATCAAAACATGTCAAAATATGAAACTTATTCATCAAGAATTCAAAAAATCAAGATTTCATTTTGAAAAGTCAAAGTTTTCTAACTTAGAAATTTTTCTAAGTGTTTAAAACTTCATGTTTTTTCACAACTTTGAGCAACTTTTTCACCATGATGCAAGATGATTCAGAAGAAAATTTTAACTTGAAAGTTGTATATATCCATGATATCTACAACATTTATTTACACAACTTCTGCTAAAAGTGCTTAGATCTCAAGTTATTAATTCATAAAGTCATGGTCTTGAAATTGAACACTTAGTGAAATTTTGCCCTAGTTTTGGTCAGGATTTTGACCTAACTTCATGGCACTTTTTCATATAGTTCCAAGGGGAATTTTCAAAAGTTGTTCAAAGAGGGGTTGTAGAGCACATTACAAGATTTCCAAAATGTCCAAGAACTCCTTGAGATCATTTGTGAGCAAGGAGAATCGAAGAGATGAAGTTAGGGTTTTCAAACTTGAATTACAAGCCATTTCATGATGAACAAGTATTCAAATCTAAGCCTAGGCTGCATAATCTTTGCTTTGCAAGACTCAAACTTGTTTTTCACTCCATAATTAAATTTTTACACATCTGTTAGAGCTTTAATCCAAGCACTTGAGCCTTTATCCAAGTTACTTTTCCATTTATGGCACAAAGTTGCCATTTCCATTTTGATAAAGCATTACTTTTGCAATTGTCAACTTCTTGAGCCTCTCAATTGTTTTCTCTGCACACAAGCAAAGTCAAAACCAAAAGCAACATGTCTAAGGCCTCTACCAACTCAGACTATGCTTGTACAACACTTTGAGACTTGTCTTCTCACTTTTCTTCAAAAGCAAGTTATAGAGCCAAAAGGCTAGAACTCAGAAACCTTGAGTGCATTTGATCTCTAACCTTTTCCATACATATACACAAGTCTATTGCAACATAACACACGATTTGAAGGACCCCAAAACACTCCCAAACACTCTGCAACTCAGAATCTGCCATAACTTGACAGTTTTGAACTTCATATAGCCATCTCCAAATCCACTCGTGCGTATTAAGTTTTAACCATCCAAACACTTAATATACATCATATCAAAGTGATCCAGGCCTCTGTTTCTTGACTGTAACTCCTCCACCACTATTCAACATTTCCAAAACTGAAGCTTGCAACTTTGACTTGAGTTGAGAGTTTCAGCCATCCTCAAAGCAAAGTAGGAGTTGGGACACACTCAAGGAGGTCCAGGAAAGCTATAGAAATCATCAGGCCATCATACAGATTGCTCAAACTCCATACACGACTCCAGCTGCAAGAGATAAGTTTTCAAACTTCTATCTCTTCATACAAGCATCATTTGATTCTGATTTGTGAAGATAAAATGTAGATACCATTGCCACGAAGCTGTACATATCCATAGTTTGCATTTATATGGCCTGAGCTTAGAGAATTTTAGAGTTGACGTTTCTGAAATTTTTAGGTTTTAAATTAGGGCCAGAAAAATTCTCACTCATCTTTGACTGTTAGCTTAAGTTATTTACATGGTTGGATTCGTGATGAAATTTCCAGCAACTTTCATGTTTGTACTTTTGAAAATGGTTGAGAAATGAGAGAGATAGCAATTTCAAAAATTGTGTTGAATGGTTTGGCGCGAGGTTGAAGAAGATACATGCCTAGGAATGTGTTTCAAATATATATATTTATGGCTTTGTATTAATAAACGAATGTATAGCCACCCCAGTGGTAGAACCGCGCGCCTGTGACTATAGGGACCTGGGTTCGAGCCCCAGTGGTACCCTTTTGTTTTTTCACTTTTTCTTATTTCAGGTTCAATGCAAACCAAGCCAGCGCGTGTACCATGTGCCTTCCTCCATTACCATCAGATCAACCAAGCCATTAAATCCAACACCTCACATGCACGTCCCCATGGTGCACCCTTCAAGGTTGCCCACACTGGATCACCAGAGGGCGCTGATTTGTTTTGGGCCTGGAACATTGTTTTTTGCCTTCTCACCCCCTATTTGCTTTTTGACACAAGCCTATTTATTTGATTTTTATTTTTTCTGACTTGAACAAAAAACATACTTTTGGGCCTAGCGCCCATTTACTACTGTTAACCACCATTTCTATTTTTTAACCCCCTGACTTTAATTGTTATGTTTTCTTTTCTTTTCTTTTTTCTTCAATTATTTTTATTTATTTATTATTATTATTATTATTATTATTATTATTATTATTATTATTATTATTATTATTATTATTTTCATTGACCATGAAAATCCAAAAATATTTTATTTACTTTTATTCATTTTATTTTCTTATGAAACAAAAATATTAAAAACATTTTCTTTTAACAAATTAATTTCTCTTTTAAATAATTAAATATTTAGACTTAGGTTTAATAATTATTTTATTTTCTTAATTAAAATTAATTTAGAATTTAGGTTTCTTTTAATTACTTTTTTATTTTTTATTTTATTTAACTTTAAACCTTTCTTCTTCATAAAAAACTCTAAAAATCCATTTTAATTTATTTTATTTTCTCAATTAGTTTAAGTTAATTTTATTTTAATTTTAAATAATTATTTTTTAATTAGGTTTAGGTTAAAACCTTTTTTTTTATATAAAAAACAACAAAAAATATATTTCTTTACATTTATATTCTTGCATTTTTATCTTTATTTTATATATTTATTCAATTTCAATATGGTTGTAATATTTATTTAGATATAAATTCTTGCAATATTCCCCATTTGTAATTTATACACCCCCTCCCATAAGTATTGTAATAGCGTAGTAATTTTAAATTCTGCAATTTATCGCTTTATATACAAATGCTAGTAATTAGGGTTTTGTATGGAAAGACTAAAACCAACAAAATAGCAAACCCTAATCAAGACAAAAATAAAGCATGAAATCAATACACTTGCACACAAGCACCCCTAGGGTAAATCCACTTGGTTTCCTTACAAAAATGACCATATTGCGCATGTGAGGTATCTTAACAAAGACAAGCAAAATACAAGATCATAGTCCCTCGATGACGCTATCAAAAGTTGCCTTCCAAAATGATCTTAGTCCCTAAAGAAAAATGCTAAGATACCTTGCAACATTGCTAATCATGGTTATACGATGACCCACGCCTGTCCCTTTTACATCTAAAGATAGGGTTATTTACAAAATCAATGGTAAGATAACAATGTCAAAGGAGAAAGGAAATGAACATGAAAGACTTTTAAGTAGGTAGAATGTTCCTAGTTACTTGCTCCATTTCAAAACAAAAACATCCTTGCTATTTTCAAAACAAACACCAACACTTTCAAAACCTCTTTCAAAACTTGAAAACATTTTCAAAAGATCAACACCTTTGTATACATTCTTATGAACGAGAATCATTACAAAAGTTTTCCTAAACAATGGCCTCTTTTCAAAAAAAAATTCAAAAACACACAAAACACAATTTCAAACAAAAGCAAGTGATCTAGCAAGTAACTAAGAGCCCATGGAAAACCATGGATGAAAAGGGTTCTAATACCTTCCCTTTTCATAATCTACGCCCGAACTCAAGAAACAATCTCAAAGGTCTTTCCTGTGCTTTTTCACCTTTCCTTTTGGATAAAAGAAAAGTCGGTGGCAACTCTTGCTAACCGCAACATTTGCGATCAAACGCAAAACACCCAAGTCAGTTCTCCTACCATATCACAGATACATTTTCATAAATTATCTTAAACGTGGAGCAACAACTACAAATACCCTTTATCTTTTTTTCTTTCTTTTTTCTTTTGTCTGACTTTTTTTATTTATTCTTTACTCATCTCCTTTTATTTTTGGTTCCTCCATATTTATTTTTCATTTATTTATTGTTAGTTTCCACTGGTGCAGGGCTAAAGCAATGTTAGTTCCTTCTCTTCATCACTTAGTTACAGAAAGATTAAGTATATTTCGTGTGTCCTTTATTGCGTTTACAAATGAGATTTTGTGTTTCTACATAGTTAGAATTTAAACCAATTTTTGTAGGTAAAGTGAGCTTCACAAGTTACATGCATATGTTGTACATTGATAGAGATTGTTGGATGACACTTCAAATTCTGGTGAAGGTTCTATAGCATTCGGGGATTATGATGATGTTATCATATACACTATTGAGTTCGAGTTATAGACACAAGTGGCTCCTTTAGGCGTAACAGTAATTAGCCAGAACATCATGTTAATGTCTCTGATCCTGAACTAGTTCTGCTTGAAGAAATTCCCACTTTGAAGATCAATCAAGGGGATTTCAGTTCCTTTAAAGATACACAATTATGTCCTTTTTATTAATTATGTAAGTCATAGATAAAAGTTTCTCATGTTTTCCTTAACATCAGATACATGATAGTTTTTGTGGGATTTGACTCAGTTGTTGTTATATCAGATACATGATATATTATGTGCCTATTTGAGATGATTTATAAGACATGTGATATTCACCGTGAGCCAACCTCTTGACGAGCCGCTGCACATATCATAAAGGAACACAAATATTGAGAGGCACATTGAATATACTACTGATAACTCCATACAACCAACTTCAGAAGAACCATAAGCAAGTCAATAGTGATCTAAGATGTCTAAAGCGGTTATTGTTATGTTCTCTAAACATAGATTAGTGATCATTTTCTAGTTCTATAGAAGAATGTTTTAAACTAGATTGGATTCAAATTATTTGTATGTATTATTATTGCTTTCATATTCACTTACGATGTATGTCATGTCAACATTGGTTTTCTGCAATTGAGATGTACAGTACATAGTATCTTTTCTTCTGCAAATTATGAGGGCATATGTTTTAATGGAATTTATTTTACACCAAATTTGAAGTTCTTTTGATTGTAGCATTGTGTCTAGCAAACACGGATTTAGATCCTCTCCCATGAAAAAACCGCAGGATTTGGTGTAGTTTACAAATCTACCATTCAATTATTACTTTAATAATATAATAATATATTGTATAAAAAGGAAATGGTTGATATTCTCTCAACATAGATGTATAATAATAAATAGTTGTAGTAAAATTTTAATACTTTTAAATAATTAATAAATAGTTTATTAAACATCGTCTTTTAAATCTTTCTTTTATTGTTGTTTTTTATTAACTCACTATATCCACGTGTATATGTGAACGTATCTACGATATATCAGCTGTAGACTGTTCATTTTAATATCTGTCTTTTAAATTTTTATTTTGTTTTTATTTTATATAATTAAAGTTTATTAGAATAATATTAGAAACTAATTTAGCTGATACTCATTTACTGCCTTTATGGTATAATTATTTGGTTTCAATTGCTTTCAATATATTTCTCTTTTTAGATGATTTTCAGGGATTTGGTATAATTAGCCTGATGTAGGAAAAGCTGTGCATTATGTATATATAGCAACCTTTGAGCATCAATACAAAACATACAGATTCTTCCTCATCATATTTCATTATGGCATCAGAGCTTGAGTTTGAGAAAAAGGATGATAGCAAAAAGATAATTGACAAACCGAACATAGATGGAAGTGGGTGTCAATTGAAGATACAGACCTCCCTACGATCTGTATTCAAGTGATAACCCAGGAAATATCATAACCCAAGTACAATTTAAGGGTGAAAATTATGATGAATGGGCTCGTGCAATCCGAGGCTCTTTGAGGGCAAGACAAAAATTTCAATTCATAGACGAATCGATTGAAAAACCTGACGATGCTTCTCCTGAAATTGATGATTGGTGGATAATCAATTCCATGATTGTTTCATGGATTTTCTATACGATTGAATTGAAACTTCGATCGACAATCACATACAGGGAGAACGCGAAAGAATTATGGGATGATATTGAACAAAATTTTTCTATTTCAAATGGACCTCACATCCAACAACTAAAGTTCGAATTGGCAAATTGCAAGCAGAATAGAGACCCGATTGGGACCTATTTTGGACGGCTTAAGAAGGTGTGGGATTAATCGAACGATTTAGATAAAATACCCATTTACACATGCAATGGGTGTAAGTGCGGCATGTCTGCAATGCTGAACAAGAAGAGAGAAGAGGAGAAGCTTAACACATTTTGGATGGGCCTTGATGATTCTTAGTTCAGGACTGTGCTGTCTAATGTCTTGAGTTTAGACCCACTGCCAAATATGAACTGAGCATACTAGATGATGGTGCAAGAGAAGAGAGTTGGCATGATGATGCGAGGTAAGGAAGAACATGGATATCCAATCGCTTTTGTTGTCAAGTCTGGTAGAACGTTGGGATGGGAAAAGAAATCTCATTCAGGGTCGCAGAAACCATATTCACATTGCAAACGTCTTGGGCATGATGTCGACTCATGTTTTCTGTTGTAGGCTATCCAGATTGGTGGGGAGATAGACCATGATCTAAAGGTCTTGAGCTTGGATGCGGAAAGCAGGCGCATCAACCAATTAGTGGCGCATGAAAAGGAAGAGGCAATAATGCAAAGGTGAAAATGGCACAAGTTGTTGATGGCACTAAAGTAGTGATAAATGACAGAAAGGATGAAGATGATCACGTTTTGTTGGGATTGAGTTCAAAGCAGTGGAATACTCTTCTCAATGTGATTAACGCACAAAAAGGCGGAACGAGTACAAGACTGACATGTAAGAATCCATGGATTATTGACACGGGTGCCTCCCATCATATGACTATCTCTCTTGTGTACATGAATGATGTTCGAGACATAGAGCCTTGTTTTGTTGGATTGCCTAACGGGACACAAACATATGCAATGAAAGTAGGAACAATCAGTATTGGCGACAAGTTGATGTTGAAGCATGTTATTTTTGTCCCTAAATTGAATTGCAATCTCATATCTATATCTCAACTTTTACATGATGTTGATTATATTGTTCACTTTACTAAAACAATGTGTGTTATACAGGACCATACTTCGAGGATGATGATTAGAACGGGTGAAAAATCTGAGGGGATTTATATGCTTAGTATGGTGACACCAGTTCATGCAAACCAAGCAAATGGAGTTGGATTATGTGAGTTATGGCATATAAGAATGGGCCATCCGTCATCTAAGATTACCAGTATGTTGCCCGATGTAGCTGAAAAAGATATTGATAGTAGAATAAAGACTTATGATGTTTGTTTTAAATCCATACAAATAAAAGAATCATTTTTGTTGAGTGACAATAATCCAAAGAATGGTTTTGGTTTGATTCATTATGATTTATGGGGACCTTATAGAACATATGCCTCTTGTGATGCTATTTACTTTTTTACTATAGTTGATGATTGTTTGTGTGTAGTTATTGAAAATAAAATATGAAGTTCCTCATATTATTAAACAATTTTTACCATGGTACATAGGCATCATAACAAACAAATTAAATTTTTGAGAAGTGATAATGGAACTGAGTTTCGAGGACTAAAAAGTTATTTTCAAGAAAATGGCGTCCTCCATCAAACTTTAATTCTCTATACACCGTAATAAAATGGAAGGGTGGAAAGAAAACATCGACATATACTGAATGTGGCAATGCCATTGAGGTTTCAAGCCAATTTTCCTTTGAAGTTATGAGGAGAGTGTATACTTACTACTACATATTTGATTAACCGAACTTTTTCTGTGCTACTTGATGGGAAAACTCCTTATGAGGTGTTGTTTGATGTTATGCCTACATATACACAAATTAGGACATTTGGATGTTTGTGCTATGCTCTCAATGAAAACAGGGGGCGAGATAAATTTGATAGTAGGAGTCAGAATTATATTTTTGTAGGCTACCCCTATGGGAAAAAGGGTGGGAAGTGTATGATATTAAAACCGGAGAGTATTTTGTATCTTGGAATGTGAAATTTATGGAATATGTATTCCCTTTTTCTAGTAAAGAAAAGATAAGTGAAAAACACATAGATGAATGGGGTTGGCCGGTTGATCCAATTGATGAATGTGAGGAAGGGAATGAGACAATAAATATCGTGACTACAAATGATTTGGGGGCTGCTGGTGCGACTTTGAGAAATGATGTTGAGCGCATTGAAAGTCACGAGGAAGTACATACTCTAGAGCCACAAACTGAGACAATAGAAGGCGTAGAAGAAGGGGAGCAAAATGTTGAAACGAAAGAACTTCTTGGTCGAGGACACAGAATCAAGAAGCAATCTACACATCTGAACGATCATGTCATACACACTTCTACTGTAAGCCTCTCAGCCAGTTCACTACTTCATTCGAAATCCTCAGGTACAGGTTATCCTATTGTGCACTTTGTTAATTATGACAAATTTTCTGTACAACATTATGCTCTCTTGGCAGTAATTATTGTAGGGCATGAGCCAGATTCTTTTGTTGAGGCTGTTAAGGATGAGAAATGGAAAAATGCCATGAAGGAAGAAATTCAAGCTTTGGAGGACAATGGTACATGGACAATTGAAGATTTACCACCGGGAAAGAAAGCTATAGGATGCAAATGGATCTATAAGATCAAATATAATTCAGATGGGTCCATTGAGCGACACAAAGCAAGACTGGTGATTCATGGCAACATACAAGATGAAGGAATTGACTATAATAAGATGTTTTCTCCCATGAAAAATACGGTGGCAGTTCAAACATTTTTAGCGATTGCGGTAGCCAAGAACTTCCAACTACATCAAATGGATATCCGCAATGCGTTCTTACACAGTGACTTAAAGGAAGAAGCATATATGAAGTTTCCGCCTAACTTTGAGAAACAATCACCTGGTAAGGTGTTTCTTCTTCAAATATCTTTGTATGGTTTGAAACAGGCCCCTAGATGTTGGTTTGCTAAACTATTGGGTGCCTTGAAAACTTATGGCTTTGAACAATCCTATTATGATTATTCTCTTTTCATGTTGTGTCGCTATAACACTGAGATATATGTCCTGGTTTATGTTGATTATATAATTATATTAGGAAATCACAGTGATGCTATACATAAATTCAAATATTATTTGGGCAACTATTTCCACATGAAATACCTTGGAAAGTTGAAATATTTCCTTGGTATTGAAGTTACATGGAATGCCACAAGTATTTTTCTCTCGCAACGTAAATATGCATTGGATCTGATATCTGATTGTGGAATTCTTGGAGTAAAGCCTGCGGCCATTCATATTGAACAAAACCATCAGTTGGCCATTGCTGAAGGGGCATACCTCAAAGATCCAACTGGATATAGAAGTCTCATTGGACGACTTATCTATTTGACTATTACTCACCCAAAGTTGTCGTATTGTGTTCATATCGTTACTCAATTTATGCAAAACCCAAAGATTGAGCATTGGAGTGCAGCTCTTAGGGTTATTAGTTACTTAAAAAGTAATCTTGGGCAAGGGAATACAACTCACTAGATTGTATTTGACAACTTATTTTGTGATGTTGGGCAGTTCTCCCATCTCTTGGAAGACTAAGAAGCTAACTACAATTCTAGATCACTGAAGCTAAGTACCACTCAATGGATGAAACTACTTGCGAGCTCAAGTGGTTGAAAGGATTGTTGAGCTCTCTTGGTGTTAAGCATGCTAATTCTATGAATCTTTACTGTGACAACCAATCTTCCCTTCATATTGCCAACAATCTGGTACTCCATGAACGTACAAAACACATTGAGGTTGATTTCCATTTTGTGCAAGATGAAATTTTCAAGGGTAACATCCAACCTCTGTATGTTCACACTTCCAAACAACTCACAAATATTCTAACAAAGGCTCTAGGAAAACATCAATTTGACTCTTTGCTGTCCAAGTTGGGCGTTCTTCATTTCCACTCTCCAACTTGAGGGAGGGTATTAAAATAATATTAGAAACTAATTTAGATGATACTCATTTACTATCTTTATGGTATAATTATTTGGTTTCAATTTCTTTCAATATCTTTCCCTTTTTAGATGATTTCTAGCGATTTGGTATAATTACCCTGATGTAGGACAAGTTGTAAGTTGTGTGTGTGTGTGTGTGTGTGTGTGTGTGTGTGTGTGTGTGTGTGTGTGTGTGTGTGTGTGTGTGTGTGTGTGTGTATTTATATCAGCCTTTGAGCATCAATACAAACATACATATTCTGTCTCATCCTATCTCATTAAAGTTAGAGAATCGACTGTACGGTTTATTATAAGTACAAATCAATGCTTAAAAATTGGTGCATATTATTAGCATATGTTTTTAACTATGTGAATGTCAACCAATTGAAAAATTAATTTATATTTTATAAATAATTATGTGATAGACGTGTAACATGAATTCAGACAGGACTTGTGCGATAATACGAATTTCTTACTAGTTATCTATAATTCTGAATTCTTTAAAATCTTCCCATTACCTCGTTGAAACACACTAAAAATGTTTTGGGAAAATCCAATTTAAAAATCAAGACTTTAAGAATTTTAACAAGAGAATGGTTAAAATAAACTATTTGAAAAGACATTAAATATAAGGGAGCATACGTCATTACCAATAAATTTAAAAAGTGCTTCAAGAAAAGAATTTTCCCACCAAAAGTACCATTTTTTTTCAATTCAATAATCAAAATACCACACTTTTCTCATTAAATATCAAACTACTAATCCAAGCAATTATTTTTGTCATCAAAGTGTTAGAATAATAATGCAAGTGTGAGTAAGTGAAAAAATAGTCTTACATTGGATAAGAATATGAAGACTTTAGCATATATAAGTGGGAGAATACACTCACCTATCACCTTAAGGTTTTAGGTAGATAAGTGGTGTGTCTCTCACAAAGGTGCATAATCCCCAACTTTGTATCAATGCTCCTAGTAACTTTTCCCAATAAATTTGGGGATTATGCACCTTTGTAAGAGACACACCACTTATCTACCTAAAATCTTAAGATGATAGGTGAGTGGGTTCTCCCACTTATATATTCTCAAGTATCCACATTCCTATACAATATGAGACTATTTACTCACTTAATCAAACTTGCATTATTATTCTAACACTCTCACTCAAGTGTGAGTCCAAATGCTCCCCCACTTATACCATCATTGACACCTTGCAACAGAACATCTCTTCTTGGGCATTTCAATACAAGTAAGCTAGTCCCTTTCTCGAACCAAAAGCTCGTGATACTATTTATTGGGGAGAGTTGCTAGGAGATTTAATATAAAGTTGAGGATTATGTACCTTTATGAGAGACACGTCACTTATCCACTCAAAATCTTAAGGTGATAGGTGAGTGGGTTCTCCCACTTATATATGCTCAAGTCTTTACTTTCCTATCTAATGTGAGACTATTTCACCACTTACTCACACTTGCATTATTATTCTAACACTTCTCCTCAAGTGTGAGTCCAAAATGCTCCCCCTCAAGACACTTGTGCCACCATTGACACCTTGCAACTAAACACCCTTCTTGGGCATTCTGATACGAAGTTGATCCCTTTCTCGAACCAAAGGCTCATGATACCATTTGTTGGGGAGGGGGGATGGGAAGTTACTAGGAGCATTGATACAAAGTTGAGAATTATACACCTTTGTGAGAGACACACCACTTATCCACCTAAAATCTTAAGGTGATACATGAGTGGATTCTCCCACTTATATATGCTGAAGTATCCAATGTAGGACTATTTCTCCACTTACTCACACTTGCATTATCATTCTAACACAAAGGTTCATCGAAGGCTTTATAAGGCTCTTTGAAACTTTAATAGGATTTGCCCAATGCAGTATATAAGTTCTTTGTAAATATTAAGTGGACCCGCCAATTGTATTGGAGGTCCTCTAAATCTTACTTTTTGAATTTCTTTAATTATAGTTTAGTTTTTTAGTTATAATAATTTTATTAAAAATAAATATAATATTAATTCTTTATTAAAAAAATGTAAAAGTAGTTTTTATGATTTAGTAATAATTAAAATAATAATATATTAAACATAACAAAATTAAATACATTAAATGATAGATTAGTCAATATATTTATTTATTTATTAAATGATAATTGTGATACGGTGGCAGAACCGAATTGTTTTAGGAAAATGCTGGTTTGCGTTTTGCGTTTGTGTTTGCAAAATGTCGCGGTAAGAAAGAGTCGCCACCGACTTTTATTTTATCCAACAAAGGAAAAGGACAAAAGCACAGAAAAATTACTTTTTTCGAGATTTTGAGTACGGGGGGTAGATTATAGAAAGGGAAGGTATTAGAACCATTTCAATCCGTGGTTTTTCACGGGCTCTTAGGTACTTGCTCATCATTTAAAAATTTCTTCCGTGTTTGTGTGTTTGAAATTTTTTTGTTTTACTTCGTTTTAACCCTTGCTTCTGTCTTCAAGAGTGTTACGAAGTGTTTTTGAAAACTTTGTTTGAAAAGAGTGTAAGTGTGGAAGAGTTTGATTTTGAGCAAGTATCTACTAGCATCTACCTACTCGAAAAAATAATGTTCCTGTTCTTGTTTCCTTTAGACAATGCTATCCTACTATTAGTGAGTAGGTAGCGCCATCGTTGGAGTTGTAAGGGTCAATTCAAAAGGGACATACGATCACTAAAGCAATGTTAGGACGTCTTAGTAATAACCCTAGTGTCTTAAGATCGTATTCGAGGCAACATTTCTGAGGAAACCTTTCCTAGGAAACGTTTCCGAACGGGACATTTGATCTTTGTTTAGACAAGAGGGCGACTACTAAAACACCCTATACTTAATGATCATTTACCGAAGGCAACCGAAGTGAGAGTATACCCTAGGAGTGCGCATGTGCGAGTAATTTGATTTCAGTTATTATCTTTGCACATTTAAGGTTTGCTAACCATTTTAAAATTAACATACATTCTTGTCATGCAATCATATTATCATACATCTAACAGTTAATATTTGCGAAAATTAAAATGCGAGAAATAAAACTATGCTATTACAAGGTTTCGGGGAGGGGGATTAATTACATAGCCAAAAACCCATAAAACGATAAATAAAAGAAAAAAAATCCTAATTAAACTGTTACATACCATGAGCAGTTACATTTAATATTGTAAAAATAAATAAACGCGCGATGAATCGGGAATGAGAAAAAATTAGGGTTTTGACCCCGTCTACACCTAGTTAAAAGAAAAATCATTTTTTGTGTTTTTTTTGATTATTTCAAGAAAATAAGGTTTTAATTAAATAAATACAAACCTAATTACTAATTAATTTAAATTAAGAAAAATAATTAATTTGACCTATTTTTATATTTTTGGTCATTTTAAGAAAAGAAAATAAAAATAAAATCAAACAAATCCTAATTTTCTAATTGATTTTAATTTATTTACAAAAGAATAATTACCCTAAATTCAATTAAAATAATTAAATTAATTTTGACAAAATAAAATACAAAAAAAACCTAAATTCTAATTTGGTGAAAATTGATTTTATGAGTTTTTGTAAAAAAGAATTAAATTTGTGTGAGAAAATAATTTAAACAGAATTAAATAAATAAAAGAAATATAGAAGAAAAGAGAGAAATGTGCCTGGTATCAAAAGTAAAAGGGGGGTGTCAATAAGCCCAATATGCCTTGGTCCAATGTTAACCTTTCTGATTCCATGTTGCAAGTTGACTAGGCCTATGGTAGACCTTCGTGTGCCAGGCATTGGATTTAGTCTGCTTTAGATCCAATGGTTGAAAGCTGATGGTCCATGGCGGATCTATGGGAAACCTGCGCATGGAATTACATATAGAAAAATAATATTTAAGAACAAAGAGGACCTGGGGATCGAACCCAGGCCCTTTGGCAATTTCCTTCGCCCACTAACCAACTGAGCTAGCGCACATGTTTGTCTATGGAATAACCATCAAATATTATATTGGAAACAAGCAAAGTAATATATTAAAACACGTGAACTTTTGAATGGGCCAGTCAGGCCACGCCACGCCATCATCTTCTACCTCCTTGCATTGCTAAAAGTCTGGAGACCTTTACCTACGGACAAAAAGCGTAGGTACATCCCCTGTGATTTTCCAAAATTCCCTGCAAGCATGATAAACACATAACAATGGTACTAATCAACTCGTGGCAACCTCATGAGCATCATGGTACCACTCTTCATGGCCAATTGTCCCTGCAATCAAAACCCCTAAAAACGAAACCTAAACCCTAATCATGGCAAATCTCTGTATGGCTATCAAAAACACAATTGAACATCATCATTAGCTTGCAAATGTTTTAATGAACAAGAATATGTAAAGATTTCATGCTACAAATGCCAGAATCATGAGATTGAATTTCAAGAAAGTATCAATGTCGTGAGATACTTACAGTGCGTTCTTGGGCACGAAAACGCTTGCTAATGATTGGGATAGCGTCCTTAGATGTCCAACAAGTGAATGGTGTGCTTGGAATGGCTTGAAAACACTTGGAACTATGAAATCCGATTGCCACTTTTCTTGAGTTTTTGCAATTTTTTCCTCAGCTTCTCACGCCTCTAACCCTTGTGCTTTTGGTCTGGATTTGTTCTATATGTACCCTTGACTGAATTAGGTTTACCAATTTGCTCCAAATATTTTTCAATTAAGGTGATTGAATCATGATTTGATTCTTATTTAAATCTTTCTAAATCAAGCAAAACTCAATCTTTTTGTGTACAAACAAGCCTTGCACGATTTGATCTCATTGACAACTATTCATGGACCTGAAATATGCATAAAATCTCAAGGTTTAAATGATTTTGATATTTTCATGATTTTATTTTGATTTAATTTGATTTAATTGAAATAAAAATCAAAATAAATGACAAAAATGAAATAAAGGCAAGTAGGAAGAATCATGGATCGTGGACCATGTTACAAACTCAATACAAGCACAAAAAGTTGGGCCCATTTGACAAAAAATGCAATTTTGGTCAAATTTGACTTTTGGCAATTTTGCAAAAAAGGTCAACTTCACCAATGCATAACTTCCTCAATTTTTACCCTAGAGATGTGTTCTATGGCTTTTTAGAAATATTAATATGTCCTCTAAGCAACCCTTTTTGTCTCATTTC
This sequence comes from Vicia faba, assembly GCA_948472305.1. NCBI lineage: Eukaryota > Viridiplantae > Streptophyta > Magnoliopsida > Fabales > Fabaceae > Vicia > Vicia faba. Next base: position 1,635,408,403 of record OX451738.1, on the reverse strand, counting down.
AAATGACTCTTCCATGTTCATGTATGAAGCTTTGATAAAAAAAGTGTTTTTGTTGACTTTTCAAAATGACCTATAATGTCCAAATTTGTATCTTCTTGTGAGTGCATTTTTTGAACTTGGGAGATAAAGATGAATTGTAGGGAATTTCATCCTATTCAAAATGAGATTTGGATGGGTCATTTATGATAAAGTATGAGAATGTTATGCTTGGTCAAAGTTGAGTTGACTTTTCCGATAAAACCCTAATTTAGCAACTTTTGGGTTTTGATGAATTGTGAGCAATCCTTGAGGAATCATGATCAACCCTTGATAAAATGATGAATAATACTTCAAAATGAGGATTTTGACCAAAAATCTTGTAGTTTGACTGTATGTGGGCCACCGTTGACTTTTGCCCTAACAAAGTCGACTTTCAGGCCTTTGAGCAATTGACTATGCAAACTTCCTCTGCAAGGCTTGAAAGTTGACATGGATGATCTTGAGAACTGTGATACGGTGGGAAGAACTGACTGTTTTTTGGAATGCTGGTTTGCGTTTTTCATTTGTGTTCACAAAATGTCGCGGTAAGCAAGAGTCGCCACCGACTTTTATTTTATCCAACAAAGAAAGGAAAAAAAAGCACAGAAAAATTCCTTTTTCGAGATATTTCTCGGGTTCGGGGGGTAGATTATAGAAAGGGAAGGTGTTAGAACCCTTTCTATCCGTGGTTATCCACGGGCTCTTAGGTACTTGCTCAATTGTTTTCAAAATTTCTTTCTTTGTGCTTGTGGGTTTGAAAAAAAGTTTTTGTTTTGAAACTTCGATTTAACTCTTGCTTCTGTCCTCAAGAGTGTATGAAGTGTTTTTGAAAAATTTGTTCGAAAAAGTGTAAGTGTGAAGAGTTTTTGTTTTTAAAAGAGCAAGTATCTAAGAACCATCTACCTACTCGAAAAAGGAATCGTTCTATGCTATCTTCCTTTAGACAATGCTATCCTACTATGAATGAGTAGGTAGCACCGTCGTCGGAGTTTTAGGGTTAATTCGAATGCGGGACTTACGGTCACTAAAGCAATGTTAGGACGCTCTAGCGGTAACCCTAAGGTCTTAGATCATTTGTTTGAGGCAACAATATCTGAGGCAACCGTTTCGAGGCGACTATGATCTTTTAGACAAGAGGGCGACCTCTAAAGTGACCTATACTCAATGACCGTGTACAAAGGCAACCAAGTGGGGTGTACCCTAAGAGTGCGCATGTGCGAGTGTGTCATTTTCAGTTAATTTTATCTTTGTACATGTTAAGGGTGATCTAAGTTGATTTTAGGTTAAAACATTCAGTCTTGTCATGCAACCCTATTATCAAACATCTAACAGTTATAATTTGCGGAAATAAAATGCAGAATTTAAATTACAAGGCGTCGGGTATTTACATCGCCAAAGACAAACCCTTTAAAAATAAATAAAACGCTAAATAAATAAAAGTCCTATTAAGCTATTACAATCCGGAATCAGATACATAAATGGATGAAAGAAAATAAATCGCGTGCGGGAAATTAAGTCGAGCGCAAGATTAGGGTTTTGACCCTTTTGATTAAAGAAAAAGTATCTTTTTATTGTTTTTTATTTTAAGAAAGAAGTTAACCTAAATTAATTACTAAATTACTAAATTAGTTAATTAATTAAATGAAAAAAGTTATTTTTGGGTTTTTGGTATTTTAAGAAAGAAATAAAATTAATTGAATTAGTAAAAACCTAATTAAATCTGATTTAATTTTAATTATTTACAAAAGTATGTTAAAGTTATTCTAATTAAAACCTAAGTTAATTTAATTAGTGTTTATTAATAAAATAAAAATAAAAATTTGATTTGATAAAGAAAATATTTTTGTGGTTTTTATTTTATAAAGAAAAGAATTTTTAATTGGTTAGTAAATTAAACAAAGAAATAATAAAACAATTAATAAAAATAAAATAAATGAGAAAAATGGGGGTATGGGCCTGAAATTATGGTGTAGAAAGCAATCTGAAGCACAATTGGACCTGTCCTTGTTGACTTTGTGAGATCTGGTGTTTGTACGCTGACTTGGACTATGGTGGACGTTCCCCTTGGACCACCAGATCTGGCCTTTGGCCATCTGGCTGTTGGATGTATTAAGGTGCACGGTGAGCTGCAGGCTTGAATACACACACAATCGCCTGAAAGGAAAAATCAAATAGAAATTGGGGGACCTGAGATTCGAACCCAGGTCCTGATGGTGATTGGAACGCATGCCTTGCCACTACACCACTTGGCTTTGTTTGTTAATATAATACAAAGAAAATATAATAAAATAAAACAAGTTATATGCCAGCGAAATAAAAAAACGCGCGCGTGATTTTGAAAGGGCCAATGATGGTGTGACACGCCTTCATCTTCTTTGTTGAATCGTTGCTAAAGGTTCCAGGACCTTTACCTACGGACAGAGGTCCGTCACTACAAGCCAGGCACCTCTAAAATCCTATAGGCTCCATGGAAATGCATTCTGAATCCATGGTTGAGTTCGTCTCGGCCAACTAGTCACAACCATAGCCATTATTATGGCCAATTGTACCTGAAAATAAAAGCCCCAAAAACAAGGACGAAACCCTAGCAATGGCAGATCTTCATATTGGTCATATAAATGAAATTGGTTAATGTCAAAAGCTTGCAAATGGCATGGTGATTACAAATATGCAATTATTTCATTGTAACAATGCATAATTTCTGAGATACGAAACCAAGTACAGGGGGAAATCGCGTGACACTTACAACGCTTTGTGGTGTGTGAGAATAATTCAGTTGAGATTTAAGAACCGGTCAGTAGTTCGACATGGCTGAGAACTTAACTGCATCCTTCCTGAAAGGTAAAGGTCAGTCGTATGCAATGCATGATATATATCAAGCAATGATGTTCTCAAAATAAATGAGATTGTGTTGTATGATGCGTATATGCATGTATCATGATGTATGGAAATGTAATGTTTTAGCTGGGGAAAATAAATCCCGGATAGCTGCTGGAGAAAAGAGTTGACTTCTTCATTTCCGCTGGGGATGACGAACGAAGATGTTGTGAGAATAAACCTGCAGGAGAGGATAACTCCGTTGGGGAATAAACTGATGAGGAGATTACTCTATGGGGAAGAGATGCTCTGCTGAGGATTCCATCGATAACTTCCGCTGGGGATGAATTACCGTTGCTGGTGATATTGGATCCTGCTGGGGATTTGAGTTCTGTTTGTGAAAGGAACGAACTTCGCTGGGGACAACCTTTCAGTTGCGACTTTACTGGGGATAACCCTTTAGACTCTTATGGGGATAATCCTTTGAACTTGCTGGGAACAATCTTTCAAAGTTTACTGGGGATGATTCTCTAAGTTCTACTGGGGAAGCTTTTTCAGACTGCGCTGGGAAAAATTTCAAACTCCACTGGGGATATCTTGTATTCTGCCGGGGAATATTCTTATACTCCGTTGGGGAATATTAAGACTGCCGGGGACATTAAGCCTTTTCAGGGATGATGGTAGATAAACTCTGCTTGGGGAGAATATTACCGATTCATTCACAATTGCGAGTCTCAGCTGGGGAGAGCTATCATTACTGTCTTTTTCTTACTCTGTGGGGAATGAATGTTACTAGGATGCGTGCTGAGGATATAACGATGGCTCTGCATCGATACTTTTCTGCCCCTGTATCTGTGGGAGAAGGTGCTTACGGAGGCTTTGCGGATCGAGTATTATCCCAACCTATGAGGTGATTGGTAACTTTCAATTGAAATGACAAGTCTTCTTCTGGTAGGCAAGTGACGAGATGACGGGACATAGTCGTACGCTTTAATCCCTAACTTTTGCCTGGACTGCCCTTTCGGGTTTTCAGTCCACCGGGATACCCTTTTTTGCCTAAGCCTCCTTTTCAGGTTTTCAGCTTGCCGGGTGTACAAATCTTCTTTTGTTTTCATCCCTTATTTTTGCCCGAACCCTTTTGGTTCGCCGGGAAGCCCTTATTTTTGCCTAGGCCAGTCAACCTAGCGGGTCTTTATTCATGCGCGGTATTTTCTGACAATGTCCATGCTCTCAGAGTGTAGGGAGCTGTCATTATCGGCAGCATTGTGTTATCATACTACCAGAAGATGTTTGTTTGATCATGCAAGATTTGTTGCTGGAATTTATGTCCAATGCCCCAAGTGATTCAGATGGAGATTTGCCCCTGGCTATTTGGCATCTTTGAGAGATTCCTTGAATCTTGACTTGACTGCCCCAGATGATGGACGATGATCATGTCGTGCCCCTTGGTTGGAAGTGTTTTTTCCACTTGAGGTGATCCTTTTATTGAGAAGGTTTTTTGTTCACTAGATATTCGTCGTGCGAATTTCTCTGCTGTTTGAACAAATAGTCATATGCAATCAATGTTATTTTAAGAATGCAAAGCTTATGTTTGTTTTGAAGTTCTTTGAAAATACAGTTTTCAATAAAACAAGCGAATTTTTGTAAAATGTGATGTCAACTCAGGATTTTACAGCAAGCCCTATAGGAGTCAGGATACCTTTTGTAACAGTATGTTTTCGAACTAACCCATGCTTCAGCTAGGACTTTTAAGGGTTATAACGTGGCCTGGTTCACGGTTTAAGAAACAAAGGATAAAGGCTCAAAATTTATTTGTACCCACCCGCTCTTCGTGATGTTTTTCGATCCTAAACTCAGCTAATCATGCATTAGATCCCGTTTGAGTCTTTGCTCTGATATTCCAGTGATGGTTCGGATACTGACAATTTATTTTGAACAGGAAGTCATTTTGTTGAGAGTTTGCAGGATCTCTTTCCTTTTGATTTTTATTATCCCTGTTTTTTGCCTGAACAGTTTCTTTTTGTGATTACAGTCAGCGGGATGCCCCAGTTTTTTCTTAAGTCTCCTTCACAGGTTTTGACTTAATGTGCTTTTATTTTTGAGAGATAATGACTGCCTGTCCTTACGATTATACGGAACCATCACCGTCTTTTGTTTTGGATGGACTTCTTTGATGCCATTCATTGTGCACCTGAATTAACTGAGAAAACTACCCTGCCCCAGGTTATAATTAAGGGTTTTAATTTGTGAAAAGAAAAACTCCAACTTCTTTGGCTCAAAGGGGTTGACGAGGGATTATCTTCCTTATAACTCGACTGTTTAGGATTTGAAACAATGCCTGTACATCGTCAGCGGGGTCTGTTCAAAAGCATACTGTAGAGATTTTGGTATCATTTTCGTCATCCTCCCTCTAAAGGCTTAGAATTTTTAAATCGAGAGTTGATTATCACAAAAATGAAAGCAATTTGAATATAGTGAATACGAATGGATTGATTCAAAATAGACGTATGCGATGCATTGATAAAGTAACAAAGTTTGACATGAATATATGTTTGAACAATCAAAAGAAAATTACAAATTGAAAATTCTAATGAACAAAAGTCTTCTCGTCTGGTCTTGTCACTTCAGAGGACGTGCCTTGGAGGGATGGTAGAAGAACTCAGCCTGACCATCTTGTGTGAATTCCAATGCTCCTTCATCAATCAGGTTTTGAATTTTGTACTTCAACTTCCAACAGTCGTCAGTATCATGCCCCGGGCTGTTAGAATGGTATGCACACCTTGCATCAGGATTGTAGTTGGGTGAAGAAGTCTTAGGATTCGGATGAGGTCCTACCAACGTCACCAGATTCAATCTTAATAGGTGTTGCAAAGCTTGGGACAGCGGCGTGTTGAGCTTGGTAAACAGCCTCTGATTAACCCGTTGTTTATGGCAAGGTTGTTGTTGGACCCGTGAGGTAGTAGCAACTTGGAGAGGTCTATTCTTCACCATACCAGACCCTTGTCTTCTTGGAGGCTGACCAATGACTTGGTCCTCAGCCCCGACTGTTTGCTTCATACTATTGTGTCGGTCTTGATGGAGCTGGCTGATAATGCTTCTCAGCTCTTCTTATTCCCGAGCTAAGCCTTGGATAAGAGCCATCTGCCCCAGCATCTGGGTTTTCATGGCACCTAACTCAGCTTGCAGTTGTTTCAGCCGTTCGTCCTTATTGTCTTCAGGACTTTTCTTGACCAAGTTCCCGACGAGGAGTGCTTTCAACTCTTCCTTCCCCTTGGATAGTTTTAGGAATACGTCCTTGAACTGAGCTTCTTGAGTTTGAAGATTTTGGTTGTCTTGTCGGAAAGCCAGTGCTGAAATAAACAGCGAGAACATGAGAGACCTGTACTGGGAGACCTGTTATGCAATGATATTGTTAGAACATAGTTTGATTCTACAACCCTCAGTTAGAGTTTTGATATAACAAAATACAAGATTAAATGAATTATGAGATTTATATAAGACATATATGCTACTTAAAATTATGTTTTGTATTTACAGAAACTCTGATGGAATCAGCATCAGAATATCAGTATCAACATCAGCATCAGAAGATATGTCAGCATCAGAAGATCAAATAACATATGCTATACGCTAAAGCCTGATGAACAGAATCTGTGCATAATATACTCTGACTCTGATCAAGATCCTAACCATGTCATCAACACTCAGAAGCGTCAGAATAAGCTAAAGCCAAGAACACTCTGATCATCATTAGCAGAACACTCTGAAGCGTCAATGTTACTATGCATTCAAGACAGATTAATTACCAACGGCTTTATTCCAAGACAAAGATCTTCTCAAAAAGGAAAGAACGTTATGAGCATTGAAATGGATTTATGGACATCAACGTATCTATTCCTAGGCTACTTAAACAAGTCAGTGAGAAAAGAAATGGATAATACTCTACACGCATATACACGCCTAAGCTAATCATCCTCACGCACGCTCTCATTTTTGCTAAAGCTTTCAACCTCGCTTACTTTATAGCTCTAGCAATCTAGTTTCATCTAAGCTTAATATGGTGTATTATCACAGTTGTGATATATAGTTTTTCTAGAAAACATCAAACACACATTTGTTCATTTATCTGTAAGAAAACTTCCTTGAGATAAACCGGTCCGTGGTTAGACTCAAGAAGGATTTAACAGTTGTTAAAGCAGTTGTGTATTCAGTTGAATATAGTGGATTAAGACCTCGTTGAAGAGAGGCAAAATCACCTTGACGGGTGGACTGAAGTAGTTTGAGATCAAACGAACCAGGATAAAAATAACGTGTTGTCTGCATTTGATTTCAAGTTTTACAATTCAACCCCCCTTCTTGTGTTTTTCACATCTTCAATTGGCATCAGAGCACCTGGTTCTGAGCTTATAACACTTAACCGTGTCAGTACAAGATCCAGCATTAGAAAAACACAATGGCAGGACCACATCAAAACATCAGCAATGACAACAATGAAGAAAGAGACAGATTCAGTGGCAAACCTCCAGTCTTTGATGGAGAGAACTTTGATTACTGGAAAGACAGAATTGAAAGCTTCTTTATGGCCCACGATGCTGATCTGTGGGATATGGTGACTGATGGATACGCGCACCCAGTGAATGCAAGTGGTCAGAAGATTGACAGGAAAGCAATGTCTGATCAACAAAAGCGTGATTTCAGAAATCATCACAAAGCCAGAACAGTTCTTATCAGCGCCATCTCTTACTCTGAATATGAAAAGATATCAAACAGAGACACTGCAAAGAATATGTTTGACTCTCTGAGAATGACGCATGAAGGCAACATTCAAGTCAAAGAAACCAAAGCTCTTGCGCTCATTCAGAAGTACAAGGCTTTCAAGATGGAAGAAAGTGAATCAATTGAAACGATGTTCTCAAGATTTCAAATTCTGGTGGCTGGTCTCAAAGTTCTGGACAAAGGGTATTCTACTGCTGATCATGTTAAGAAGATCATCAGAAGATTTCCAAAATAGTGGAGGCCAATGGTCATAGCGCTGAAGCTAGCTAAGGATCTCAACAAAATCTCTCTGGAGGAACTTGTCAGCTCCCTCAGAAGTCACGAGATAGAGCTAGAAGCAGATGAACCTCAAAAGCAAGGTAAGCCATTAGCTTTAAAATCTAATAGAAAATCTGACTCCAAAGTTTTGCAGGCTGTTGAAGAAACCTCTGACGGGTCCTCATCAGAAGAAGATGAACTATCTCTCCTCTCCAGAAGGGTGAACCAACTATGGAAGCAGAGGCAAAGAAAGTTCAGGAATCCTAGAAGATCAGAAAATCAGAATGAATCTTCCTCCAGATACAGAAGGTCAGAATCCTCTTCTGGATACAGAAGATCTGAAGGGTCTTCAGGAAGCAGAAAGCCAAACAACAAAGACATCATCTGCTATGAATGTAACGAGCAAGGATACTACAAGAGTGATTGCCCAAAGCTTTAGAGGGAAAATCCCAAAAAGAAGTTTGGCAAGGAAAAGAAGAAAAGTCTCATGGCTACATGGGATGACTCTGACACATCTGAAGTTGACTCAGAATCAGATGATGAGAGAGCAAACATAGCTCTCATGGCAAGCATAACAGAAGACAGTGAAGCTTCTGAATCAGACACAAGAGGTATTCCCTAACTTTGCTATTAACTTTACTAAGGCTGAACTAGCTGAAAGCCTTAATGAAATTCTAGAAAGATATCAGCAGATCAGAGTCAAATTCAGAAACCTGAAAAGGAATCTTGCTTCTGACTCTGATAAAACTGAGAGTCTCAAATTGGAGAATTCTGAGTTGAAAGATAAAGTTTCAAAATTAGAAAATCTATTGCAAAACTCTCAGAATGAAACAATTCCTGAAACTCCCAGCAGTGCTGATGAGATCATCAAGGAGTATGATTACAGCTTTCAGAAGTTTCTAGCTAAAAACATAGATAGAAGAAAAATGGCTTCAATGATCTATGGAGTTAGCAGAAATGGCAGAAAAGGAATAGGATACCAAGGTAAGGTACCTACACCAAAGAATTCCATGGATTTAGTTATTAAACGAACTCCACTTAACTCACACTTTGTATATGGGCACACACACGACATCAAATATACTAGTAGTAATTATTCTGTCAAACCAAAATTCAACCAGAGTTTTGGTAAAACTAACAAATCAGGACCCAAGAAAATATGGGTACCTAAGGATAAAATAATACATGTTGCAGATATCTTTAGCAGCAAAGCAGAAACACCAGTCATGGTACCTGGACTCTGGCTGCTCACGACACATGACGGGAAGAAGGCATATGTTCCAAAGCCTGGAACTTAAGCCTGGAGGCCACGTAGGCTTTGGAGGCAATCAGAGGGGAAAGATCATTGGCTCTGGAACAGTAGGTAATGGAAATCTTCCCTCTATAAGTAATGTTTTATTAGTAGATGGATTAATGCATAATATGTTATCCATAAGTCAATTAAGTCATAACGGTTATGATATAATCTTTAATCAAAATTCATGCAAAGATGTTAGTCAAAAAGATGGGACTATCCTATTTAATGGAAAGAAGAGAAACAACATTTATAAAATAAAACTTTCTGAACTGAAAAGTCAGAATGTAAAGTGTCTTCTGTCTGTCAACAACGAGCAATGGATCTAGCACAGAAGATTGGGGCATGTTAGTATGAGAAGAATATCTCAGATTAACAAACTCAATCTGGTCAGAGGACTTCCTAACCTGAAGTTCAATTCAGATGCTCTGTGTGAAGCATGTCAGAAAGTCAAGTTTGCAAAACCAGCTTTCAAATCTAAAAACGTTGTTTCCATCTCTAAGCCATTGTAACTTCTGCACATTGACTTATTTGGACCAGTTAAAACTGCTTCAGTCAGTGGCAAGAAGTATGGGTTAGTAATTGTAGATGACTATAGCAGATGGACATGGGTAAAGTTCTTAAGACACAAGGACGAGTCACACCCTGTGTTTGTCACCTTCTGCAACCAAGTTCAGAATGAAAAGGATCTTAGAATCGTCAAAGTCAGAAGTGATCATGGTGGAGAGTTTGAAAACAAAGATTTTGAATCATTTTTTTAATGACAAAGGCATTCTGCACGATTTCTCTTGTCCTAGAACTCCCCAGCAAAATGGAGTTGTAGAACGAAAGAACAGAACATTGCAAGAAATGGCCAGAACCATGATCAACGAGACTAACGTTGCTAAGATCTTCTGGGCAGAGGCAATAAACACAGCGTGCTACATTCAGAATAGAATCTCTATAAGACCTATTCTAGAAAAGACTCCATATGAATTGTGGAAGAACAGAAAGCCCAACATTTCATATTTTCATCCATTTGGATGTACTTATTTTATTTTGAACACTAAAAATTATTTGAACAAGTTTGACTCTAAAGCACAAAAGTGTATTATGTTAGGATACTCTGAACGCTCAAGAGGGTACAGAGTATACAATACAGAAACACAGATTGTTGAAGAATCAATCAGTGTTCGTTTTGATGATAAGCTAGACTCTCAAAAGTCAAAGCATAATGAATTACTTGCAGGTATGGAAGTTGAATTCACAGGTACTGAAGACAAGTCATCAGAAGCTCTCAATAAAGACACTCCCTCAACATCAGAAAGAGGCACTGCAAGCAATCCAGCACCTTCTGTTGATCAATTTCAGAAAAGACCATCCAGAAGCAGCATGGATCACCCAGAAGAAACAATCTTAGGAAGAAAGGAAGATCCAATCAGAACAAGATCTAGCTTCAGAAACTCTGAAGAATCCCTCATGGGACTTGTCTCTCTGATTGAACCATCTTCAGTTGATGAAGCACTTCGGGACAACGACTGGATTCTAACAATGCAAGAAGAGCTAAATCAATTCACAAGGAATGGCGTATGGGATCTAGTTCCTAAACCAAAAGGATTTAACGTCATTGGAACAAAATGGGTGTTCAGAAACAAACTGAATGAACAAGGTGAAGTCATTAGAAACAAGGCACGATTGGTAGCACAAGCTTATAGTCAGCAAGAGGGGATAGACTATACAGAAACCTTTGCTCCAGTCGCCAAGTTAGAATCTATCAGACTTTTAATTTCATTTGCTGTAAATAAAGGCATCACTCTGTATCAGATGGATGTTAAGAGTGCATTCTTAAATGGCTATATAGAAGAAGAGGTATATGTGCACCAACCCCCTGGTTTTGAAAGTTCAAAAAATCCAAAATATGTTTTCAAACTAAAGAAGTCACTATGGTATGAAACAAGCTCCCAGAGCTTGGTATGAAAGACTGAGTAACTTCCTGTTAGAAAAGGAATTCACCAGAGGGAAAGTGGACACAACCTTATTCTGTAAGACAGTTAAGAATGACATCTTGGTATGTCAGATTTATGTTGATGATATCATTTTTGGATCTACTAAACCCTCTCTGGGAAGAAAGTTTCCTAAGTGTATGCAGGCAGAATTTGAGATGAGCCTAATGGGGGAACTGAAATTCTTTCTGGGCATTCAGATCAATCAAACCCCAGAAGGAACTTACATTCATCAGAGCAAATATGTCAGAGAACTTCTGAAGAAATTTGATCTCTCAGAATGTAAGCCATCAAAGATTCCAATGCATCCCACGTGCATTCTGGAAAAAGAAGAGGTAAGCAAAAAGGTAGAACAGAAGGTCTACAGAGGTATGATTGGTTCTCTTCTTTATCTGACAGCTTCAAGGCCTGATATTTTATTCAGTGTATGCATTTGTGCAAGATTCCAATAAGATCCTAGAGAATCTCACTTAACAGTTGTTAAGCGAATTTTCAAGTATCTGAAAGGTACTACTAATCTGGGTCTGTTTTATAGAAAATCAAGTGATTACAGCTTAGTAGGATACTGTGATGCTGACTTTGCTGGAGACAGAGTAGAGCGTAAAAGCAATTCTGGAAGCTGCCAGTTTTTGGGAGAAAATCTGTACTCATGGTCCAGCAAAAGACAATCCACAATTGCTCTATCAACAACAGAAGCTGAATACATAGCAGCATCTGGATGCAGCATACAAATGCTCTGGATGAAAAGTCAACTTGAGGACTTCCAGATATTTGAGAGTAACATTCCTATCCTCCGTGACAACACTTCTGCTATTTGCTTAAGTAAAAATCCAATTTTGCATTCTAGGGCTAAGCATATAGAAATAAACATCATTTTATTAGGGACTATATTCAGAAAGGGATTTTAAATTTTAAATTTATTGACACAGACCATCAATGGGTCGATATTTTCACAAAACCACTTTCTGAAGATAGGTTCAACTTCATTCTGAAACATCTCAGCATGAAGCTCTGTCCAGAATAAAACTGTTTTAATTTTATATATTAACCTTCAGAATTATGCTTATTTCTCTGTGAACTTCTGATCAATCCTCTTTCAGAATTTTAGAAATGCAGATTGTATCAGAATCTATCCATGAAGATCTGAGCGCTTCAGTTCAAGGATAGAAGTGCTGTTCACTCAAGCAAACAAGTGTCATCCAGTCACCAGCTGTTTTCTGAGGCTGAACACGCGTTCACGTTTCTGAAAAGGCAAAGCGCTGATTGGATGCATTGAGACACATGTCATGGGTAACCGTTCAAGTATCTTTCTGAATCCCCCAAAATCAGCTATCATTAAATGCTAATAATCATTATTTATTTCTCTCTCTTAAACGTTTATGTTTTCAAAAACTTTTTAGAAATCTATTTAAACACTTCACACCATTCACAATTTTTACCCTTACTTTCGTTGTCTCTCAATATTTCTGTTTTCTGTGTTCTTACTTTCTCAAGAAAACCTTCAATCTTTTTAAAAAAAAAACCTCGTGTGAACATGGCTTCTTCCAACAATCCTTCTTCAGGTTCCCAGAAAACTGCTTCTTCTGAACAATATGAAGTACCTCTCAGAATGCTTCTCACTCCAATCAAGAACCCTGAAGTTCTGTCTGAAATAATAGTGGATTTCAACAGTCTCAAGGAGAATGGTTTTGATTTATCTGAAGAGATTAAAGCTCAAGGTTGGGAAAAGTACTTTGACAGGCTGGTGGGTCCAACATTTCCTATTCTGGTAAAGGAATTTTGGATTCACACTTCTTCTTCAAATCACCAAGTTACATCCTACATCATGGGGAAGAAGATTGTGATTACTGAAGACCTGATTGCAAGACTGATAGGGTACAATGGAGGTGGTATTCGCTGCATTGATATGGCAGAAAGGTGTCAAGATGTTGCCCTAATTGTAAGGGAAATTTTCACGCTGGGGCTTCCCTCCAACAAGATAAGGGACTTGAAGGACAAGCACAGAATTTGGGCCAAGATCATTCTGGGCTGTTTCAACCATAGGAAGCCTACCAGCTCTCCTGATTACATTAACATCGATCAACAGTTTCTGCTCTATTTCATCTCTCAGAAGGTCAAGATAAATCTAGCTCATCTTCTGTTCAACCATCTCAAAACAAGTGTCAAGGAAACAAGGGAAGAGGAACGTACAAAAAGGGATTGGATACCCTTGGGAAGACTGATATCAGATATTCTTACAGAGAATAGGCTGATTGAACATTTGACAGAGGCACAAGAAATCAGCACTCTGGAACCATCTGTTGGCAAGCAGCTGAATGCCAAAAATCTGAAGAAAATGAAGCTGATAGAGAACATTAAGAAGGAGCCCAGCGTCACTCCTTTTGCTGAAATCTCCAGCAGAAGAGTCCCTCTGGAAGACTTCCCTATGTTCTCAGAAATTGACTCTAAGCCTCAAATCATTCTGAGATATTTGGATGCTTGTAAAGCTGACGGTACAACACCAAATCTGAATATTCAAGATCTTCAGCAGAAGGCACCAGAGGTTGTTCTGAAGAAGTCGAAGAAAAGAAAAGCTGTTGTAGAAGGATCATCTCAACAGACTCCAAATAAAAGAGGTAATCCTGTTTCTGTAATTGTTTTAGATTCAACTGCTGTTTCCACATCTATCCCTATTCCAACTCCAATCCCAACTCCATCTGAAAACCCAACTCCTCAAACTTTCGATGATTTTGACTTAGACTTTGACCCTTCTGAATCATTAACCCTCAGAAGATCTTTCTCCCAACCACAAAATCCAAATACTGCAACCATACCAGAACCAGAACTTGCACAAGTTCTTTCTGATATAGACCAACACACTTCCGTTCCCGAACCAGAAAATCCAAATCCAAACATAGAATTTCCCATCTCACCACAACCTGATATTCCCCTCTCACCAATACCAGAAATTCCACTCTCTCTAGAACCAGAAATCCCACAACCTTCATCTCCTCAACCAGATATTAATCCACCCTCTCCTCAACATGAACAATCTCCACAACCTGAGACTCAAACCTTTGAGGATCAAACCTCTGAATCCCCTGAACCACAACCTTTGGCCATTCAATTGCCCTGCGGTACCACTGTGAATATTCCTCAACTCCCCTCTTCACCAGAAATAACTCCACCAAATACCCCATCAAGTCCAATCGTAATTTCTGACTCTCCCACTCCCTCACCTAAGAAAAATTCAGATGACCACAGCAAGACTGTCATTGATCTAATAGTCTTTGAACGCCTTGCTGCAATAAACAACAAAACTGCTATCCCTAAACCAAAACAACCAGATGTTGGCTCCAGCATTTTGAACTTTGAAACAAATATACAGAAGTGGATCACTTCTTTGAAACAAGCAAGTCTGGAACTGGTGGATTCTGCTGTATCAGACCTCCTCTGGACACAATTCAGAAGATGGGTATGCGCTGAAACCTTTAAGTTGCAAGACCAGAGCTATGGACAAGCTCAACAGAACTTTAGCAATCTGCTGAAGGAAATGGAAGGTCCAGTTCTGAGCAAGCTGCTTAAAGAAGAAGTTCTCCATCTGGACATTGCGCCTTGGTCTGAAAAGCGTCCAACATCTAAAGTTCAACCTGCAGAAGAACAGACGATTCCAGCTGAAGACTTGGGTCAAGAAGAAGTTATTTCAGAAAGCTCTGAGAAGCAGCCTGTATCTGAAGATCCTCAAGCTCCCTCTCTTGACAGGCAGACTTTGGAGGATTTGAAGAGATCTAATATGCTGATGAATGAAAGGATGGATAAGCAGGATATCAAGATTGATTCTATAGCAAACATGGTATCTAAGCAACAGGAAACCAGCAATCAAATCAAGAGCATGTTGGAAGCTCTGTTCACACGTCTTCCACCTTCTTCTTAGAATTTTCCTGTGTTTTCCGTGTTTTCTTTACATGTTTGTCTGTAATATTTTTACTTGTTCTAAACTATCATTGCTTCTGTTTTTAATACCAACGTTTTTTTTCTCTGATCATTTTAACTCTGATTGTTTGTGCTTTTTGATAACTGACAAAAAGGGGGAGAAAGAATGATATTTTTCAATAACGGATTACTGAGACATAAGTCTCAAACATTCTAACATTCTGATCTATTTGAATTTCTTTCTTCTGAAAAGCTTACAGGTACAAGAATCTGATGAACTCTGAAAAAATAAAGTTCTGATGCTCAAGGTCTCATGGAATTAAAGGGAAATAATCAACTCAGGGGGAGTTTTTCTCTTCATTACTCTGATACTTTTTATACCTTATCTTCTTATCTCTGATACATTTATTCGTTATTTGATTATCTCTGATACCGTTTCCTCTCTATCCTTAAACTCTGATACCTTTTATTATTTTATTTTAATTGAAAAAATCCGATTTTTGTCATCATCAAAAAGGGGGAGATTGTTAGAACATAGTTTGATTCTACAACCCTCAGTTAGAGTTTTGATGATAACAAAATACAAGATTAAATGAATTATGAGATTTATATAAGACATATATGCTACTTAAAATTATGTTTTGTATTTACAAAAACTCTGATGGAATCAGCATCAGAATATCAGTATCAACATCAGCATCAGAAGATATGTCAGCATCAGAAGATCAGATAACATATGCTATACGCTGAAGCCTAATGAACATAATCTGCGCATAACATACTCTGACTCTAATCAAGATCCTAACCATGTCATCAGCACTCAGAAGCGTCAGAATAAGCTAAAGCCAAGAACACTCTGATCATCATTAGCAGAACACTCTAAAGCGTCAACGTTACTATGCATTCAAGACAGATTAATTACCAACGACTTTATTCCAAGACAAAGATCTTCTCAAAAAGGAAAGAACATTATGAGCATTGAAATGGATTTATGGACAACAACGTATCTATTCCTAGGCTACTTAAACAAGTCAGTGATAAAAGAAATGGCTAATACTCTACACGCATATACACGCCTAAGCTAATCATCCTCATGCACGCTCTCATTTTTGCTAAAGCTTTCAACCTCGCTTACTCTATAGCTCTAGCAATCTAGTTTCATCTAAGCTTAATATTGTGTATTATCACAGTTGTGATATATGGTTTTTCTAGAAAACATCAAACACACATTTGTTCATTTATCTGTAAGAAAACTTCCTTGAGATAAACCAGTCTGTGGTTAGACTCAAGAAGGCTTTAACAGTTGTTAAAGCAGTTGTGTATTCAGTTGAATATAGTGGATTAAGACCTCGTTGGAGAGAGGCGAAATCACCTTGACGGGTGGACTGAAGTAGTTTGAGATCAAACGAACCAGGATAAAAATAACGTGTTGTTTGCATTTGATTTCAAGTTTTACAATTCAACCCCCCTTCTTGTGTTTCTCACATCTTCAGATATGTATGATATATGTATGCAATGTTTTCAAGGACCTCGCGGGGTAAACAAGAAACTGTTAGAATTTGAATTTTGTAGTTTTGATTGAAGAAGCTTCGTGTCGTTGAGATTCCTTCTTCAAGAGTTAAGCTCACTATATTGAGTGGGTCATAGCCCCTGACTCAAGTCATCGTGTTTTGATCTCTAGACGACATTGGCTAGAGGAAAATAAATCCTCTTTTTCCCTTGCTTGACGTCTGATTTACCATAACCTGCATCACAGACCCTTGAGATCCTTGAATTGGTTAAGGAAATGTTAAGGCATGATGTTATGATGTGTATGCTATGCGTTTAAGCAAAAGTGTGAGGTGCTGTAAGTAAACCCTGCAATAAATCCAAATTATTGGATAAGGACTGTAAACAAAACCTGCAAGGAACTCATATTGTCAGATAACAAGAATGTGCAAGTAGTTCAAGTTTGAAAGCACACAAGTCACACAATAGCCCTTAAATTTCAGGCTGGCATGAAGTTTAGGTATTACCCTCTTTCAGTTTAGTTGGTTCAACCTGTCCTAGAAATAGTAACCGGGTTCTAGAGGATCTCAATATCACTGACCACCCTCGATCGGTCATAATTCTATTTTAGCAACCTTTTCTTGCTGCCAGAATCATCGCGAGAGTTTGGTCTCAATGAGTGTAGCATACTGCTACTGTTCTATGGCCAAGTTGGTCAATTATAGGTTCTAAAGTCAGTTGGTGCTTAATGACCCCTTAGAAGACCCATATTCTCCTCGTTGCACCACAAGGGATATCGGTACAAACTAAAGTGCCACACCAACGTAGCTACTGCTTCAACCGTATCGGTCTACGCCGTACAGTTACCTCACAGTTTATTGCTACTTACCTAAAGGGTGTCCCCCAGATCCGGGTTAGGATCTATAGTAACTTCGATTCAAACCCACAAAGATAAAGCAAACAAATCATGCAATTGAAAACATTATGAATTAATCCTAAGGTACACCCCACTTATAAGCATCCCCAGCAGAGTCACCAGTTCTATGATACGGTGGGAAGAACTGACTATTTTTTGGAATGCTGGTTTGCGTTTTGCAATCCGGTATCAGATACATAAATGGATGAAAGAAAATAAATCACGTGCGGAAAATTAAGTCGAGCGCAAGATTAAGGTTTTGACCCTCTTGATTAAAGAAAAAGTATCTTTTTATTGTTTTTTATTTTAAGAAAGAAGTTAACCTAAATTAATTACTAAATTAATAAATTAATTAATTAATTAAATGAAAAAAGTTATTTTTGGGTTTTTGGTATTTTAAGAAAGAAATAAAATTAATTGAATTAGTAAAAACCTAATTAAATCTAATTTAATTTTAATTATTTACAAAAATATGTTAAAGTTATTCTAATTAAAACCTAAGTTAATTTAATTAGTGTTTATTAATAAAATAAAAATAAAAAATTGATTTGATAAAGAAAATATTTTTGTGGTTTTTATTTTATAAAGAAAAGAATTTTTAATTGGTTAGTAAATTAAACAAAGAAATAATAAAACAATTAATAAAAATAAAATAAATGAGAAAAAGGGGGGTATGGGCCTGAAATTATGGTGTAGAAAGCAATCTGAAGCCCAATTGGATCTGGCCTTGTTGACTTTGTGAGATCTGGTGTTTGTACGTTGACTTGGACTATGGTGGACGTTCCCCTTGGACCACCAGATCTGGCCTTTGGCCATCTGGCTGTTGGATGTATGAAGGTGCACGGTGAGCTGCATGCTTGAATACACACATAATCGCCTGAAAGGAAAAATCAAATAGAAATTGGGGGACCTGGGATTCAAACCCAGGTCCTGATGGTGATTGGAACGCCTGCCTTACCACTACACCACTTGGCTTTGTTTGTTAATATAATGCAAAGAAAATATAATAAAATAAAACAAGTTATATGCCAGCGAAATAAAAAAATGCGCGCGTGATTTTGAAAGGGCCAATGATGGCGTGACACGCCTTCATCTTCTTTGTTGAACCGTTGCTAAAGGTTCCAGGACCTTTACCTACGGACAGAGGTCCGTCACTACAAGCCAGGCATCTCTAAAATCCTATAGGCGCCATGGAAATGCATTATGAATCCATGGTTGAGTTCGTCTCGGCCAGCTAGTCACAACCATAGCCATTATTATGGCCAATTGTACCTGAAAATAAAAGCCCCCAAAACAAGGACGAAACCCTAGCAATGACAGATCTTCATATTGGCCATATAAATGAAATTGGTTAATGTCAAAAGCTTGCAAATGGCATGGTGATTACAAATATGCAATTATTTCATTGTAACAATGCATAATTTCTGAGATACGAAACCAAGTACAGGGGGAAATCGCGTGACACTTACAACGCTTTGTGGTGTGTGAGAACGCTTGCTTTTGATCCAGATCGCTTGTGTGGACACCCAGGAAACGATTGAGATATGTCTTGGCTTCTGAAAATGCCTCTAGCTATCAATTTGATTCCAAGCTTTTTTGTATATTTTTCAAGTTTTGTCTTGCCTCTGCCTGCAAATACCAACCCTTATTTCGATCTGTTTTGCTTGCTTATGTACTATGGAGTGTATTAGGGTAAGAATTATGGCTTGAATCTTCCCATATCCATGCCTTGGGATTTGATTTGATCTCCTCTTTACAACTTGCCAAATTTGCCCCAATCTCAATCTTTTTCACATGAATTGGTGAGATTCGAGTTTGATGATGATAATGATGAGAATCAAATCCTGAAATAGCAAAAAAAATCTTATGTTATCAAGGTTTTAGATTTTATATGATTTAATTTTGATTTGAAATGAATAAATTCAATAAAAATCAAATTAAATAATAAAAATAAAATATGGGCTCATGGATGAAGCTAGTACACGTGGGAAACTATGCAAGCTCAAATCAAGTGGAAAAGAATGGGCCCATTTGACAAAATTTGAAGTTTTGGGGATAGTTGACTTTTGGCAATTTTGCAAAAATGTCCAACTTCAACAATGCATAACTTCTTCAATTTTGAACTTTTGGAAGTGTTATTGGACTTTTTAGAAAGCTTGAGATGTCCTATAACCAAAACTTTTGGTCTCATCGCATGTTTATATTCCATGCTCAAGTTATAAGTTTTTGCAAAAAAGGTGTTTTTGTTGACTTTCAAAAATAACCTATAATGTCCAAATTTATAACTTCTTGTGAGTGCATTTTTTGATCTTGGGGTATGAAGATGGATTGTAGGAAATTGCATCCTATTCAAAATGAGATTTGGATGGGACATTTCTCATAAAGTATGAGAAAGTTATGCTTGGTCAAAGTTGAGTTGACTTTTCCTACAAAACCCTAATTTAGCAACTTTTGAGTCTTGATGAATTTTGAGCAATCCTTGATGAATCATGATCAACTCTTGATCAAATGATCAAATATACTTCTAAATGAGAATGTTAACAAAAAATCTTGAAGTTTGACTGCATTTAGGTCACAGTTGACTTTTGCCCTAGCACAGTCGATTTTTGGACCCTTTGAGCATTTGACTGAGCAAACTTCCTTTGCAAGGCTTGAAATTTGACATGGATGATCTTGAGAAAATATTAGGATATTGGGGAGAACTTGAGGTCATTTGGATTCAAAGGTCTTGATGCAACACAAAACCCTAATTTAGGGGTAGACTGCCTTAGGAGATGACTTGTCTGACCCATTCTTGAGCAATCTTGAGTCACTTGGAGATTTTTCTTGCAATGTTTTGAGAAATATGAGAGGGAAAATTTTGGGGTACAACAAGAACATATTAGGACAATAGTGAGCATTTTGGACCCTTTGTACTCAAACATCTTGATGCAAAATGAAACCCTAATTTGAGGTAGACTACCTTTAGGAGAGAGTTTGTCTGGCCAACTCTTGGACTTCCTTGGGCAATATGAAGACCTTACTTGAAATGTATTAAGAAATATGGGAGGGAAAATTTTAGGGTACAACATCTGCCCCTGTTCAATCTTCTTAAACTTGAGGATGTAGATTGGCTTGCTTGCCTTTCGTGATCCGAAGGTGGAAGATGATTGAACACTAGAGTGCCCAGAAATTTGCACTCGCATGAAGTGGTACTGGCCTTGAAATTTCGGGAATGGGCTTATAGATGCCATTTGTATGTTAATGACGGAAAATGGGCTTAAAGATGCCATTAAAAGAAGTGTTGATCGCATAAGAGATTCCTTTGCGAGAGCCTGTATACCTGTTGTTGAGGAGGACTACGTTGGGGAGTGCTAGTCTCTGTCTTGGTGAAAGTAGAATTTTAGGAGCTTCAGTCGTCCGTTATTCTGTTGGGGAATCATATCTTGGTCGAAGAGGTGAAAAATGAACTACTATCTGGTCGTGATCTAGGCTTCATAGTGATAAGATCGTCTGCTATCTGGTCATGCTCCAGGCTTTACAGTGACTTACTAGGGATATGAGATTAAACTTGCTATCCAATCGTAATCCAGGATTTGCAATTTCTCAATTCTTATCTGGTCGTACTCCAGGCTTCAGAAGGAATTAAGTTGTTATCCGGTTGCATCCGGGCTTCAACTTGAATTTAGAGCACACTAATATCCGGTCAACTCCAGGCTTCTTAGTAATTGTCCAGATAAACTACTATTTGGTCGAAATCCAAGCTTCACAGTGTCTCATACTGTTATCTGGTCGATTCCAGGCTTCAGTGTCCTTTACCGCTATCTGGTCGTAATCCAGGCTTCACGATGTCTTATACCATTATCTGGTCGAATCCAGGCTTCATGGTGTCCTGTACTGCTATCTGGTCGATTCCAGGCTTCACAATACCTTACTTCTTATCTGGTCGTATTCCATGCTTCATAAGAGATCAAGTGGTTATTCAGTCGCATCTGGGCTTCCATTTGATTTTTAGGCCTACTAATATCCGGTCGATTTCCGGGTTTCATAATAATTGGCCAAGTAGACCGCTATTTAGTCGAAATCCAAGCTTCACAGTGTCCCTCACTGTTATCTGGTCGTAGTCCCAGGCTTCAGTGTCTTTTACCTCTATCTGGTCGTAATCCAGGCTTCACGATGAATTATACCATTATCTGGTCGAGTCCAGGCTTCATGGAGTTTGGAGAAATCAAGATATTATCCGGTCGAATTCGGGCTTCATAACTTGCATTAAAGATATACCACTATCTGGTCGACTCCAGGCTTCGTAGTATTCTTGGCTGCTATCTGGTTGTAATCCAGGTTTCACAATGTCTTCTATCATTATCTGGTCGATTCCAGGCTTCATGGTGTCTTTGTACTGCTATCTGGTCGTAATCCAGGCTTCACAGTAACTTGCTGGGATTCAACTATTTTCCGGTCGATTTCCGGGCTTCATAGCTTAAATTTAAGATAAACCACTATCTGGTCGATTCCAGGCTTCGCGATATTTTGATACTATTATTCGGTCGTTCTCTGGGCTTCACAATATAATGGAGAAATCAAGATAGTATCCGGTCGGATTCGGGCTTCATAGCTTGAACTGGAATAGAAATCTTAGCACCGATTTGACTGAACCAGGGAAAACTTGTGAGAATTTGATTGTATCTTTCCCTGAAAGGTAAAGAGTTAGTCGTATGAAATGTCATGATGTATGACATGTATTGAGCAATGATGTTCTCAAAATAAATGAGACTATGCTGTATGACGCGTATGCGCATGCCATGATGTATGGATATGCAATGTTTTTGTGATGTTCTCTAGCTGGGGAAAATAAATCTCAGACTGCTGCTGGAGAATGTGAGGAGTTGAGTTCTTCATTCTCGCTGGGGATAAAGACCAAGGATGATTTGAGAATCAGTTGGCGGGAGAATAAGTCGGCTGGAGAATAAACTGGCGAGAGAATGACTCTATGGGGAAGAGATACTCTGCTAGGAGATCTGCTGATTTGGAGAAATAACCTCGGCTGGGGATGAATTACCGTTGCTGGTGATAATGAACCTTGTTGGGGATTGAGTTTTTGCTTGTGGAAGAAATAAACTCCACTGGTGATAATCTTCTAACGTTGGTGATGGATAAACTCTGCTTGGGGAGAATTAACACCGATGCTTTTAGATACCTTTTACTCTGCGGGGAGTGTATGCATTTTTAGTCATATTCTCTAGCTGGGTCTGTCCCCGTACCTGGTGAATAGAGCAACTGTAAGGTTTGTACATTTCTTGTTTGCCCATGTTCTTGAAATTACCAGTAATCGTCTTTCATTTCGCATGTAAATATTTATGAGCAACAATTATTTTCAAATGCATATATCAAAAATGAATCATTGGACGTTCTTGCAAAACTAAATAGAAAAAGAAAAAACAACTTTGAAATTTATTGTAAAATGAATTGTATTGATTTTGAAGTTGTCCTGTAATAGGCGTTTTGCACAAGAGGCTGACGTCCTAGTAAGAGAACACCGCCGATAGATAGAAATTATACAATTTGTGAAAAACAAAGAAAAACAGCTTATGTGAATAATCCCACTGGGTTCCAACTATGTTATTGCCTTTATATCTTCGAGTGTCTCATCACTTTGCTACTTGGTTGAAGGTAGATCAGATTGATTGGCGCCGTCCGAGCTTCATAGTCGATACCAAAGTCTGGTTATAAAATGATCCAATGAGACATAGTGTTACGCTTTAATCCCTAATTTTTGCCTGGACCACCCTTGTAGGTTTTCGGTCCACCGGGATACCCTTTTTAGCCCAAGTCGCCTTTTCAGGTTTTCGACTTGCTGGGTGTACAGTTTTTTTCTTCATTTTCATCCCTTTTCTTTTGCCCGAACCCTTTTGGTTCGTCGGGAAGCCCTTATTTTTGCCTAGGCCAGTCAACCTAGCGGGTCTTTGATTATGCGTAGTATTTTTTCCCTATGTGTGCATTGACGGGGTGAGGAAGGTCGTCACCATCCATGGTGGTTAGAATCATAGCTCCTCCTGAGAAAATGTTCTTAACCACAAATGGCCCTTCGTACGTAGGGGTCCATTTGCCCCTGGGATCACCTTGCAGTAATATGATGCGTTTGATCACCAAATCCCCGACTTGATACTCTTGTCGTTTGACTTTCTTATTAAAAGCCTTGATCATCCGCTTTTGATACGTCTGACCATGACAAATAGCAGTAAGTCTCTTTTCATCGATTAAATTCAGCTGATCAAGCCGGGTTTGGATCCAGTCATCTTTGCTCAAACTTGCATCCTTAATAATCCGGAGAGAAGGTATCTGGACCTCAATAGGCAGGACCGCCTCCATGCCATACACCAGAGAGTAGGGTGTTGCCCCTGTTGACGTACGTGCTGAGGTACGGTACCCATGAAGAGCGAATGGTAGCATGTCATGCCAGTCTTTGTATGTCACCATCATCTTCTGCACAATCTTCTTGATATTCTTATTAGCCGCTTCAACAACCCCATTCATCTTCGGCCGATAAGGAGAAGAGTTGTGGTGCTGTATCTTAAACTGTTTGCAGAGCTCAGTGATCATTGTATTGTTGAGATTTGTACCATTATCTATAATGATCCTCTCTGGTACACCGTATCGACAGATCAGATTGTGTCAGATAAATCGTGCCCCGACGTTTTTGGTTACTGTAGCAAAGGAAGCTGCCTCAACCCACTTCGTAAAGTAATCAATAACTACCAGAATGAAACGATACCCGTTAGACGCAGTAGGTATGATCTCGCCGATCATGTCAATGCCCCACATTGCAAAAGGCCAAGGAGCTGTCAAAACATTCAGAGGAACTGGAGGTACATGCACCTTATCAGCATAGACTTGGCAGTTATGACAGGTCCGAGAATGCTGATAACAATCGGCTTCCATAATAGACCAATAATATCCTGCCCGTAGGATTTTCTTTGGCATGGTATGTCCACTGGAATGAGTTCCGAAAGTACCTTCATGTAACTCTGCCATGATCCTTTCTGCCTCATTCTTGTCCACAAATCTTAGTAAGGTTGAGTCATGGTTACGCTTGTAAAGGATACCATTACTGATGAAGAACTTCGTCGCGAATCTCCTCAGAAACTTCTTATCATTAACAGATGCACCCTCGGGGTACTCTTGAGCCTCGAGATACCTTTTCACCTCGTGAAACCAGGGTTTATCTGCTACCTCTTCAGTCTCAATGTCACAGCAATGTCGGGGCTCGTCCAACCTCTCGATGGTAATTTGGGGAGCTTCATTGTCCCACCTGACTTTGAACATAGAATACATGGTAGCTAGCGCGTCCGCTAACTGGTTCTCTTCTCTGGGGAAGTGTTCAAAGGTTATCTCCTCAAAGTGTGGGAGCAACGTCAGTACATACTCTTTGTAAGGAATAAGATTTGGGTGTTTCGTATCCCACTCGCCTTTAATCTGACTGATCACTAGAGCGGAATCTCCGAACACACTCAAGAACTTAACCTTAGGTCAATAGCAGCTCGAAGGCCCATGATGCACACTTCATACTCCGCCATATTGTTGGTGCAGTTAAAACATAATCGGGCGGTGAATGGAGTATGACAACCCTCAGGAGATATGATCACGGCGCCAATGCCATTACCCAACGTGTTTGAAGCTCCGTCAAAATACATAGACCATCGGGATCCTTCCACAGGTCCTTCATCCGGTCCAGGTTCTTCACGGTCGGTCACCAACATGATGTTCTCATCCGGGAATTCAAAGTTCATGGATTGGTAATCATCTACGGCCTGATGCACCAAATGATCCGCCAACGCACTTCCCTTGATTGCTTTTTGGGTTGTGTATTGGATTTCATACTCAGTTAAGATCATCTTCCATCTTGCTATTCTTCCGGACAAGGTAGGCTTTTTGGAGATATACTTGATTGGGTCCATCTTTGATATCAATAGGGTAGTGTGAGTCAGCATATACTGTCTCAGCCGGCGAGCAGCCCATGCCAAAGCGCAGCAAGTTTTCTCGAGCAACGAGTATCGGGTCTCGCAGTCGGTAAATTTTTTTCTAAGGTAGTAAATAGCATGCTCTTTTCGGCCAGACTCATCATGCTGCCCCAGCACTCACCCCATTGAATTATCCAGTACTGTCAAGTATAAAATCAAAGGTATTCCTTCAACTGGAGGCATCAGAATAGGTGGCTCTTGTAGATATTCCTTGATCCTTTCGAAAGCGGTCTGACATTCATCATTCCATTGTACCACTTGATCTTTCTTCAGCAGCTTGAAGATTGGCTCACAAGTAGCAGTCAGATGTGAAATGAATCGGGAAATGTAATTCAGACGTCCCAAAAAGCCTCTAACTTCCTTTTCCGTTTGGAGAGCTGGAATCTCATGTATAGCCTTCACCTTTGCAGGATCCACTTGAATACCTTTATCACTAACGAAGAAACCCAGCAGCTTACCAGACCTTACCCCGAAGGTGCACTTGTTCGGGTTTAACCTCAGCTTGTACATCTTTAACCTGTCGAACAGTTTCTGGAGATGGTCAAGGTGTTCTTCTTCAGTCTGGGACCTTGCAATCACGTCATCAACGTAAACCTCAATCTCATGGTGAATCATGTCGTGGAACAAAGCGACCATGGCACGCTGATACGTTGCCCCAACATTCTTCAACCCGAAAGGAATTACCTTGTAACAGAATGTGCCCCACTGTGTAACGAAAGTTTTCTTCTCCATGTCCTCGGGAGCCATCTTAATCTGATTGTAACCATAAAAACCATCCATAAAAGAGAAGACCTTATGCTGCGCGGTGTTATCGACCAGAACATCGATGTGAGGCAGTGGGAAATCGTCTTTGGGACTCGCCCTATTCAGATCTCTATAGTCCACACACATTCGTACCTTACCATCCTTCTTAGGCACCGGAACAACGTTGGCAACCCACTGTGGGTAAGAAGTGACAGCTAGAAATCTGGCGTCAAACTGTCTCATGACCTCAGCTTTGATTTTCTCAGACATCTCAGGGCGCATATGGCAAACCTTCTGCTTTACCGGAGGACAGTCTTCTTTAGTTGGAAGGCGGTGTACCATAATATCAGTGTCTAAACCAGGCATATCTTCATAAGACCAAGAGAAGATCTCAACATAGTCGCGTAGCATTTGTATCAACCGCTACTTGACACTAGGCTCCAGATTCGCACCTATCTTGACCTCTTTCCTGTCTTCCTCTGTACCCAAATTCACTGATTCCACTGGCTCTTCATGCGGCTGTATGGCCCTCTCTTCCTGCAGTAACAATCTAGCAAGCTCTCCAGGTACCTCACAATCATCCTCACCTTCGTCCTCGGCTTGGTTGATTGGATTTTCGAAGTCATAACTGGTAATAGCAGAGTCGTTATCAATGGGATCCAGAGTGGGTGTGGATCTGCATTATGATATGTGAGTGTGTGTAAGACAATAGCTGTTTTGATAAAGTGCGAGATAAAAAGGAAAAACAAGGAGCGTAAAATTTGTAATGCAAAAAACGTCCAATGCTTTATTGATGATATATGAAAATGATAAATAATAAGCCCTCACAAACAAAGCCAAGGTGCCTCGGGCGAGGCACCGGGCTGTAAAGTTTCAAACTGTCTGTTACAAATCTCAAAACAAAAGTCTATTAGTGTGTAATAAAAGAAACGGGCACGAAGTCCTTCGCCATCCAGTTGTTCAATCTACCGTTGGTAGTCGGGTAGATCCAGCTGTCGATATCTGACTCTTCTTCATCATCCTCAATTACATTCACTCCCTGACTACTGATGTGCATAGGAGGTCTTCCAATCCGCGCACTCCGAACAGCTCTTTGAGCCTCTGCAGTAAAGCCCAAACCAAACTTGTCAGTCTTGTGTGCGAAATCAGGGAGCTGACCCCAATTTGCACACCCACCTTTTTCAATTACAGCCCTGACATCCTTGAGGGAAGCCATCTTCATCGGAGATTCGTCAATAGAAACTTCAGTCGACGCCAAAGTCTGGGGGACCTCTTCAAAGTTCTGACACGGGGTTTCGATGAACTCCCCATCCATCTCCACATAGTGAAAAGAATTAAGATGACTCACCATGTACTCCTCTTCTCCTTGCACCGTAACAATCTTCCCCTTTATTGGATATTTCAACATCTGATGGAGCGTAGAAGTTACTGCCCCAGCCTTATGAATCCAAGGGCGACCCAACAAGCAAGAATATGACGGTCGGATATCCATCACATAGAAAGTAGATGCAAAAGTCTAAGAGCCAACTTTAACAGCGACATCCACTTCCCTGTGCACCATCCTTTTTGACCCCGTCAAAATCCCTAACCACAATATTGCTCGACTTTATAATCAAACCTTCACAGTCCAGACGGTCTAATGCTTTCTTTGGTAAAACATTCAATGAGGACCCGGTATCCACTAGTACATGGGCCATAGTAGTTACCCTGCACTCGATCGAGACGTGCAGAGCATCATTGTGATTTCTTCATTTAGCAGTCGGATCCGCGTCTGAGAAACCCAACCCGTTGTCGGCAGTCAAACTAGTTACACAGTCTTTGAATTGATCAGCAGAAGTCTCCTGCGGCACATGCGCAGTTTTGAGGAAAGCAATTAAAGCCTTTGCATGGGCTTCCGAACATAATGACAAGGATAACATGGAGATTTTTGACAGGGTCTGCCCCAGCTGCTCGACTATGTTATAGTCGCTCTTGTTGATAATTTTCAGAATTTCCTCTATCTCTTGCTTAGAGGTTTCTACAATGATCTTCTTAGGCGCCTCCGTCCAGGCAGGATCACCTGTGATTTCTTTGCCCCAAGTGCCAGATGACTCGGCGATAGGGGTGGTAACTAGGATAGGAACTGGGACAATAGCTGATGTACTAGCAGATGGAACGACAATATGTTTGTGGACAGTCGGAGGGGAAATCTCGGGAGAGAAAAGCCTTCCACTTCTGGTGACCTTGCTAGCCCCGACAATATTGCTGATATCAGCATCAACTTCTTCAATCTTCAAGTCTTTCTTAACTCCATGGTAATACACATCGGCCCCATAGTGCCAAGGGACAACCTTATCTAAAGTGTATGGGATAGGACCAGGGATAGTAATGATTAACATAGTGATTCTTGGAATGGGTGTAATCCCAACAGGCTTTCTCGAGGAAGCCTTGGAAGGATTGGAGGAAATGGTTATGATGGCAACATCTTGAATTGGAACCAACGGAATCATAGTCCTCTCGAACAGGATCTCTTTGTTATCCATCAGGCGTTGAACACCTGATTTCAATAGGTGGCAACCAGCAGGAAGAATTGAACACATGTGGCAACCTTCGCCACAACCCAGAAATAAACCGGCCAACAATAGATTCTTCTTAACTGTCATCAAAGGAGTAGAAATTTCTTCCACGGAGGTCACAAATAAATCATCGTCCACTGCATTTACTCAATGACCGTGTTTGGGCATAAGAGCAGTTATGACGATGGGTTTCTCCGGAGCGTCAAACTCAATCTCTTTAGCTTCGATCAAGTCTTGCACCTTATTCTTCAAGGCCCAACAGTTGTTTGTATCATGACCTGGGCCATCAGAGTGATAGGCGCAACGGGCATTCGGGTTATATAGCGGAGATATGGTGTTGGGATTCTTCGGGGCTTCCCTCAGAGTTACCAGGTTGGTCTTCAATAATTGTGGTAGAATTTGAGACAAGGTCATATTGAGCCAAGTGAACTGCCTTTGTGGTCTTTCCATCCTTTGTTGATTGTTGCGTTCTCGAGCAACGGTAGGTCTTGATATTACCATCGCATTCACTGCTTGATGGTGTTCAGGTCTGTTTTGGCTCCTTGAGCCAAAGACTGCACTAGCTTCTTTCTTACTAGTGAAAGGTTTCTTTACCGCACTTGATGACGTATCCTTCTGTATCTTACCACTTCTGATACCAACTTCTACTCTCTCCCCAGTCAAAATCAATTCAGTAAACCCAGATGACGAACTGCCGATCAGATGATTGAAAAATGGACCGGACAACATCCCTAGAAACATGTCAACCAACTCCCTGTCAGACAAAGGGGGTTGGACTCTTCCAACCAAATCTCTCCACTTCTGAGCGTAGTCCTTAAAACCTTCACTTGCACCCATATACATACCCTGGATCTGAGTACGAGTGGGAGCAAGGTCGGTGTTATACTGATACTGCCTGTAGAAAGCAGCAGCAAGGTCCTCCCAGTTTCGAACATTAGCTCCTTCCAATTTATAAAACCATTCAAGCTGAGTCCCTGACATACTATCTTGAAAGAAATGCACCCACAAATTTCTATCAACAGTGTAAGGTTGGATTTTTCTGACGTACGAGTGGAGATGGAGTTTTGGACTTGATACTCCATCTTACTTGGCAAAAACCGAAGCTTTGAACTTATGAGGGATCACCACCCCAGATGCCAGTCCCAAATCTTCGAAATCCAAACCAGGGATCTTTTGAATCTCTATAGCGCTCAAATGGTCTTCAAGTTGTTTGTACCTATCCTCAGCAGGAGGATACTGTTCCTCATCATAATCTGTATCATTATCAGAAACTGCAGGACTGGGGCCCTTTTCTTCTTCTTGGTCCTCCCCTCCCTTGGATGAAAAGGACAGACCAGCTTGTTGTTTCAACCTATCCCCAAACCTTTTGCCCATACTCAGAAGAACGACCTTCTTCTTCTTCTTATTCTTCTTCTTCTTCTTCTTCTTCTTCTTCTTCTCTTTCTCTTTCAGAATGAGAGCTTTCAAGTCCTCTTGCCCTTTAGCCAAGCTCAAGAACATCTCTTGGAATTCGGCATTTTGTGCCTGAAGATCTTTGATAGCTTGATCGGAAGACATTTCTGCTGAAATAAACAGCGAAGAAGATGAGAAACCTGTAATGGTGTGCATGATAATGGGATGCGTATGTAATGATTTCAAAGACCTTGGGAGATTTAAATTTTCAAACCAAGAAATAAACAAACTTTATTAGATTAAACTTGTAAAAAGGTTCAACAATGCCTTTAAGGCGTTTACAAAGAAGTAAATGAAAAACAAATCTAAACTAGAAAAAGCAAAAATCAGAAATCCCATGGACGCTTCCCCTTCGTGCTGACGTAGTTGTTGATCTTTCTTTCATTCTCAAGTTGCCTGGTGAGCTTCAGGATCTTCCTTTCTTTCTCACGATACTTGTCTCGGTAGGTATCCCTCTCCTCTTTCAGCTGAATCCAGGATCTCTTCAATGCTCTAAGATCAGTGGGCATGTAGGGATAAAGGACTGTGTAAGGAATTCCCTCTTCATTGGTGGGCTCCATAATCATTGGAAACACGACTTCACAAGGCATCCCAAGCTTCTGAGCACGAGCTCGGACCCACTGGAGATAAGGCTGCATAGGGAGGGAAGTCCTTGGTCCTAGCTCTTGAGGGTCAGATCTGTTCACCATGCCCCAAGCTCGTATAAACCTCCGACGGTGCTCGTCAACGTCCTCCTTATAATCAAATGTAATATCTGTAAGAAGTAGCTCATGAGAACCGTCTCTCCGGGCACGACCGAATTGTCGCAAAGCTAAACAAGGACTGTAGGTTATTCCCCCTCTGATTCCAAGCAACGGGACATTAGGGTATCCCCCACATCGATCAATGACAACAATGCTTTCCATAGCCTTAGAACTCCAAAGAATGTCTGTATGGGCAAGGGACATTATCTTGTAAGACCATCCTACACCTTCCTCATTCTTCAACATGGACTTGGGGAGGTGCGAAATAAACCACCTCACCAGCAGCGGCATGCAACACATGAGAGTCCCTCTTCTTCGCACAGTACGAGTATAGAGGGCATGCAAAATATCACCCAGAAGAGTAGGTACAGGATTGCGAGACAGGAAGATCTTAACCGCATTCACATCTATGAAGGAATCTGGATTTGGGAACAGAACCAAACCGTAGATAAGGAGAGCCAAGATGTCTTCAAAAGCCTGAAAATCCAAGTTATCCCAGAATAGTTGAGATTGATCTATCAGAAACTTGGCTAAGAAACCTTCAACCACGCTTCGTGTTTCCCAATTAGATACTACATCAGCCCGTTTCAAATGTAGAGCTGAAGCAATGTCTTTTGGTCTAGGAGTCTCTTCCAAACCTGTGAAGGGCATCTTCTCGAGGATGGATATGCCCAATAAGTGAGAAAACTCTTCCATAGTGGGAACTAGCTGATAATCTGGGAAAGTGAAGCAATGATGCACCGGATCGAAGAACTGGAAAAGCACACTCATCATCTTCTCATCAAACTTTGAGATAACCAGGCTAAGAAGCTGACCATGTCTTCTAATGAATGAAGAAGTATCAGAAACTCTCAAGGCTAAATCTTTGAGTTGAGCAGGTATTTGCACAAAGTTAACTAGGATGGTGTTTCTGTGCCCGGAAGCCATAATCTGCAAAACAAAACAAAGATAAATCCCCCCGGTCTTTGAAATGGTTAGTGTAATGAAGTATCCATGCTATGTTATGATGCATGATGTCATGATAAAACACACAACATGTATAGCAGATAACATACATGGTAAAGGTAAACAAGTCACACAAGAGCCCTTAAGTTTCAGGCTTGCATGGGGTCTAGGTACTACCCTCTTGAAGTTTAGTTGGTTTCAACCTGTCCTAATAATAGTAACTGGGTTCTAGAGGTTCTCAATATCATTGACCATCCTCCATCAGTCATGGTTTCAGCTCACGCAATCTTTTCTTGCGGCCGGAACTATCTCGAGAGTATGGACTCAATAAGTGTAGTATCGAGTATCAACCAGTTCTCAGCTTTACACCGAGGCCGACTATCTCACTACTTCCTAATGGCTAAGTTGGTCAATTATGGGTTCTAAGGTCAGTTGATTCTTAACGACACATATAGCAGCCCCATATTCTCCTCGTTTATCCACAAGGGATACCGGTACCAACTAATGTGCCACATCAACATAGCTACTGCTTCAACCGTATCGGTCTACACCGTACAGTTCCCTCACAATTTATTTCTACTTACCTAAAAGGTATCCCCAAATCTGGGTTAGGATCTATAGTAACTCCCAGTACAAAACCCTTAAAAGTAAAGCAATCAAATCAAACAAAAGACACAATTTATGATGAACTAATCCTAAGGTATACCCCACTTATTTTTCCCCAGCAGAGTCGCCAGTTCTGTGATACGGTGGCAGAACCGGACTGTTTTAGGAAAATGCTGGTTTGTGTTTTGCGTTTATGTTCGCAAAATGTCACGGTAAGCAAGAGTCGCCACCGACTTTTATTTTATCCAACAAAGGAAAAGGACAAAAGCACAGAAAAATTCTTTTTTTCGAGATTTTGAGTACGAGGGATAGATTATAGAAAGGGAAGGTATTAGCACCCTTTCTATCCGTGGTTTTCCACGGGATCTTAGGTACTTTCTCATCATTTAAAAATTGCTTCCGTATTTGTGTGTTTGAAAAGTTTTTGTTTTACTTCATTTTAACCCTTGCTTCTGTCTTCAAGAGTGTTATTTTAAGAAAAGAAAATAAAAATTAAATCAAACAAATCCTAATTTTCTAATTGATTTTAATTTATTTACAAAATAATTAAAATTACCCTAAATTCATTTAAACTAATTAAATTAATTTTGACAAAATAAAATACAAAAAAACCTAAATTCTAATATGGTGAAAATTGATTTTATGAGTTTTTGTAAAAAAGAATTAAATTTATGTGAGAAAATAATTTAAACAAAATTAAATAAATAACAGAAATATAGAAGAAAAGAGAGAAATGGGCCTGGTATCAAAAGTAAAAGGGGGGTGTCACTAAGCCCAATATGCCTTGGTCCAATGTTGACCTTTCTGATTCCATGTTGCAAGTTGACTAGGCCTATGGTAGACCTTCGTGTGCCAGGCGTTGGATTTAGTCTGCTTTAGATCCAATGGTTGAAAGCTGATGGTCCATGGTGGATCTATGGGAAACCCGCGCATGGAATTACATATAGCAAAATAATATTGAAGAACAAAGGGGACCTGGGGATCGAACCCAGGCCCTTTGGCAATTTCCTTCGCCCACTAACCAACTCAGCTAGCACACATGTTTGTCTATGGAATAACCATCAAATATTATATTGGAAACAAGCAAAGTAATATATTAAAACGCGTGAACTTTTGAATGGGCCAGTCAGGCCACACAATCATCTTCTACCTCCTTCCGTTGCTAAAAGTCTGGAGACTTTTACCTACAGATAAAAAGCGTAGGTACAGCCCCTGTGATTTTCCAAAATTCCCTGCAAGCATGATAAACACATAACAATGGTACCAATCAACTCGTGGCAACCTCACGAGCATCATGGTACCACTCTTCATGGCCAATTGTCCCTGCAATCAAAACCCCTAAAAACGAAACCTAAACCCTAATCATGGAAAATCTCTGTATGGCTATCAAAAACGCAATTGAACATCATCATTAGCTTGCAAATGTTTTAATGAACAAGAATATGTAAAGATTTCATGCTACAAATGCTAGAATCATGAGATTGAATTTCAAGAAAGTGTCAATGTCGTGAGATGCTTACAGTGCGTTCTTGGGCACGAAAACGCTTGCTAATGATTGGGATAGCGTCCTTAGATGTCCAACAAGTGAATGGTGTGCTTGGAATGGCTTGAAAACACTTGGAACTATGAAATCCGATTGCCACTTTTCTTGAGTTTTTGCAATTTTTTTCTCAGCTTCTCACGCCTCTAACCCTTGTGCTTTTGGTCTGGATTTGTTCTATATGTACCCTTGACTGAATTAGGTTTACCAATTTGCTCCAAATCTTTTTCAATTAAGGTGATTAAATCATGATTTGATTCTTATTCAAATATTTCTAAATCAAGCAAAACTCAATCTTGTTGTGTACAAACAATCCTTGCACGATTTGATCTCATTGCCAGCTATTCATGGACCTGAAATATGCACAAAATCTCAAGGTTTAAATGATTTTGATATTTTCATGATTTTATTTTGATTTAATTTGATTTAATTGAAATAAAAATCAAAATAAATTACAAAAATGAAATAAAGGCATGTGGGAAGGATCATGGGTCGTGGACCATGTTACAAACTCAATACAAGCACAAAAAGTTGGGCCCATTTGACAAAAATTGCAATTTTGGTCATATTTGACTTTTGGCAATTTTGCAAAAAAGGTCAATTTCACCAATGCATAAATTCCTCAATTTTGACCCTAGAGATGTGTTCTTGGGCTTTTTAGAAAGCTTAAGATCTAAGCAACCATTTTGGTCTCTTCTCAAATGAGTCTTCCATGTTCATGTATGAAGCTTTGACAAAAAAAGTGTTTTTGTTGACTTTTCAAAATGACCTATAATGTCCAAATTTTTATCTTCTTGTGAGTGACTTTTTTGAACTTTGGAGATGAAGATGAATTGTAGGTAATTGCATCCTCTTCAAAATGATCTTTGGATGGGTAATTTCTGATAAAGTATGAGAAAGTTATGCTAGGTCAAAGTTGAGTTGACTTTTCCTACAAAACCCTAATTTAACAACTTTTGGGTTTTGATGAATTGTGAGAAATCCTTGAGGAATCATGATCAACCCTTGATAAAATGATGAATAATACTTCAAAACAAGGATGTTGACCAAAAATATTGAAGTTTGACTGTATGTGGGCCACAGTTGACTTTTGCCCTAACACAGTCGACTTTCAGGCCTTTGAGCAATTGACTGAGCAAACTTCCTCTGCAAGGCTTGAAACTTGACATGGATGATCTTGAGAACATATTAGTACAATAGTGAGTATTTTGGACCCTTTGGACTCAAACATCTTGATGCAAAATGAAACCCTAATTTGAGGTAGACTGCCTTTAGGAGAGAGTTTGCCTGGTCAACTCTTGGACTTCCTTGGGAAATTTGAAGACCTTACTTGAAATGTATTGAGAAATATGGGAGGGCAAATTTTGGGGTACAACAATAATTAAAATACATTAAAAAATATCTAGCGTTGATGTTGACCGAGTCATGGAAAGTGGTCGCTAGTTTCACCTAGAGGAGCTGCTCCTTGTAGAGTAGACCTTCTAGGTCTTCTTTGGTTCTTATAATTATTTGATGATCGAATAGAAGTCCTAACACCACCTTTATGTTTATACGTCACCTAACACCACCTAACAACGTCATCAGATAATAAGTCATTAACTGCCACACTTTCATAAATTAATTTGTTCTCCTCTATATTCCGTATGATTGGATAGTATTTTGGGTTGAGTTATCGAAGGAGGTGAAGTAGTCAGGTTTTTGTTTGGATGAACTCGGGGTGATTGGTTATGATGGATAAAAAGGGATTTGTGGTTATAGTGTTTTAGAATTGTTGTATTCTTGAGAGGTAGATTATGTGCATGAGTATGATGATAGCTGGGGGTATATGGTGTTTGTTGTTGGGTTAAATTATAGGTTAAATAATGGGTTTGTTGTTGTGTGTTTTGGTAGTGTTGACTTGGAATGTAATATCATTGTGTTAAATTGTAAGCTTGTTGGGCGTTGAAGATAGATTTTTGGGTATTTATGGTGCAAGGTGATTGTGTTGGGATGTAAGTGTGGATCAAATATGTTAAAAGTTTGAAGACGAGGGTTGTTACAAGAATCAAATAATAATCTATTATATGATATATACAAATTTGAAATAGATCTATACCAAGCCATGTAGTCATAGCTCAGTTTACATTCCATGGGCATGATATAACCTTCTAAGATAGTAATGTAGTGGTTATTCAATTGAAGACGCTTTTACACTGGCTATTTTCTACATTTCAACCATACATCAGAGTCTTAGAATATTGCAAGCTTGATGTTTAAATTTATGGAACCTGGTTGATCTTACCGATGATCAGAACCTGTAATGGGCTGATAGATGACATTTGTGAGGCTGGAATCAAGGAAGAGGGGGTGTACCTGCAAGACACTATGATGCTCAAGCAAGTAAGAGTGCAAAGAGATACAAGAGAGAGTTTAGGGTTTTAGAGTGAATATTGAATACCTGACCCTTACAAGTGTTATAGTTTATATAATGCCCTCAGTTCTTGGGCATTGGTTCTTTTTTTGGGCTTGGATATCAGGTCCCCAAAAATAGGTAACTTCCAAGAACTAGCCGCCATGACGGGAAAATCTGCTCGGAACTAGCTGTTGCTTCGAGCAAGGGCAAAGTTGCGAGCAGGCTTGTTATGGTCGTTTCTAGGTGGTTGCTTCGCGCGTGACAGGTAGAGTGAAACTAGTCATTGACGCGAGCAGAGGTGTGGTTTGAGGGAAGTGGTGGTCTCCTTGGCTCTGAGGGGTAACCGACCATGCGTCCCCTGTGTTATATCTCAACTTTTTCCCCTAAGATTTCTCATCATCTCATGTCACAATGCATCAAGATACACACATTAGGGATGTTTCTCTTTTTATCCTATCTTTACGTTTTCTCTTGAGGGATTACCAAGCACCTTGAATTGTGTATCTTGTACACGTGTTCTTTTAATTAACATCAATATGTGTATATATATGTTCCTTTGAATGTTCATATTGTAGGTGATCACAATTGCATTCATCTCACCATCTAATATAGGGTTTGAGGGGTGATTCTTAATCAAATGGTTCTCTAATGGATTGTAAGAGCTCAATCTTCAAGGTCATGTCTATGTCATCAAATATTTGAGGTTCAAGGAGCCCTCTCACTTTATTTAAGTCAATATTTCCTCAAAGTTAGTGGTGGAAGTCATGAAGAAGATTCATAGGTTCATGTGTTTATTTCCATGCCTTCTTCAACAAGCTTCATTGAGACTTAAGCTCCATCTTTGAGTATGCTTCAAGAAAACATCATTTCAAGGCCTCTTATGATTCATCATTCTTATTTTGCCAAGAAAGTTCAAAAAGATTCAAGGTTAACTAAAAAAACTTGACCTAATTGAACACATGCTTGATTCAGTGATCACAAGTGCATAACTCGCTCAATTTTCAACATTTATAGTTGGTTACTTTTGCTATGTGTTCTTATAATCGTCAACAATAACTTCTCTTCACATGACAAGATCCAATTGTGCAATAAAAATCATCAAAAGTTGAAAGGAGTTTCATGTCATTTTGACACTCTCTGAGCTAGGGTTTGCTGACTTCTAAAGACCATATCTTGCTCATTGTTTGAGGTTTTTGATTGTTTCAAAAACTATGATTCTCTTTAAAGGGTCCTTAACAGTCTCTCTTCAGAATTCTAAGGCTAATTTTGAATGGAAGATCACTAAAAGTTGAGAAAGATTACAAGCCTCCTTGAAAACCTTTAATCAAAACCTTTAATTAAAACCTGGGGCGGGGTAGTCTCTTTCTTTTTCACACAAATCGAAACCTTTAATCAAAACCTGGGGAAGGGTAGTCTCTCAGTTAATTCAAATGCGCATCCAGTTGCAAACTTTCACTTCGTACACAATGAATGACACCAAAAACATTCTTCCGAATCAGCAAGACTGTGATGGTTCGTTACCAAATAGGAAGTTATTATCCCTCAAAAGAAAAGCCCACTAAGTCAAAACCTACGAAGGAGAATTAAGAAAAAAATTGGGGCATCCCGCTGAATGTAATCTCAAAACAAGAATAATTAGGCAAAATCGGGGATAATAAATAAAAAAAGGATACTGCAAATCCTCGACAGCATGAAAAACGAATGCCTTCCAACAAACTTAACTTGTCTGAACCATCACCAAAACATCATTCAGACTCAATTGGAGTTCAAATGTACAATTAACTGAGTTTAAGGACTGAAGAACATCACGAATAACGGGCGGGTACAAATACACTTTGAGCCTCATCCTTTGTTTCTTAAACGATGAACCAAGCCACGCTACAACCCTTAAAAGTCCCACTGAAGCATGGGTTAGTTCGAAAGCATACTGTTACCAAAGGTATCCTGACTCCTGTAAGGCTTACTCTAAATCCCGAGTTGAATTCACATTCTTACAAAAATCTTTTATCTGCTAAAACACATTTTCAAAACTTCAAGACAAGCATAAAATTTGCATTATTTGAACATCATTTTTTGCATATGGATATTTGTTTGGCAGCGAAGAAATTCACACGATGAATATCCAGCGAACAAAAACTCTCTCAGTGGACAAAATCACTTCAAATTGGAAGACACTTCCAATGACGAATCCCCTATAAACAAGGGGGCATGACATGTCATTATCCAACTCGTTTGGGGGCAGTCAACTCGAGATTCCAAGAAATCTCTTAAGAAATGATGAATACACTAGGGGCAGGTCTGTATCTGAATCACTTGGGGAATTGAACATGAATTCCAGCAAAGGGTTGTATATGGTCAAGTAAACATTTCTGGAAGTGCTACAAACACTTGTTACTAGGGGCATCGACAAATTCCAACAAAGTCCTTTTCATAGGATGACCTCGAGTCAACTTCCCACAAAGTTGGATCCAGGCAATTCCCAACCAAAGTTTCAATCTTTGGAAAACCCTTTCTTCCCAGGTAAGTTTGGTCTCAAGAGGAATCCTCGAGGAGTTCTTCCAAAAGAAAATACCTCTCCAGCAGATTGGCAACAAGGTTTCTTTCCCCAACAAACGACAAGACTCCCCAACTTGAATTCGCCTATCAGACTATCATAAGTCAAGGGATCACAACCCCTATTCCCCAGTAGATTTTTCTATAACCCCCAGTGAGTTGCTGCAAAGCCTGGGAGCTGACCAAATAACAGTTAAATAGTTGTTAACTTTCTTTCTCACCCATCAAGAGATAACTCCCCAGTAGAGCAATGGACAACTAAAACTCCTTAACTCCTTTCCCCAAGCAGGAATCAACACTCTCCACAAAGTTTCCCTCAAGCAAAGTCAACATTCCCCAGCGGAGTTCTCCTCAAACAACAAAATAGGATCCCCACCGGAAACATTCTAAAACAAAGTTGAGGATACACATATTCTTCATCTCCAACAACAGTCCGAGATTCAGCTCCCCAAAACTCCCCAACACCTGTCAGGGATTTATTTTCCAAGACAAGATTACATTTCAACAAATATTTCACATTTCATGTATCATATTACATACATGATAAATGCATACAGCATAATCTCATTTATTTTGAGAACATCATCAAGCCATGCAAACATCTGCATGCAACTAACCCTCTTCCTTGCAGGGAAAAGTGAATCAACAAAAGTCCTTTTGGCGAATACCACAACCATTTTCAAAAGGTCAGAGATTAATACCTGAAACCAGACAAGAAAACTATCTCTACGGCTAACAAAAAGCAAGTTCCAGATTAATACCTGAAACAAGACAGGAAAACTATCTATGGACGACCGATTGTAGATTAATACCTGTAACAAGCCATGAAAGCTATCTACATGAGTAGATTGAAGATTAATACCTGTAACAAGCCAGTAAATTATCTTTCTTTCTAAGATCAGAGATTAATACCTGAAACCAGATAGGACAACTATCTCCACGACCAACAAAAAGCAAGTTCCAAATTAATACCCGAAACAAGACAAGACAACTATATGTGAACAAATTGATTGTAGATCAATTCCCGAAATAGGATGGGGTGACTATATACATGAAGAACACTTCCTTCATACCTCTGCTGGTTTAATTTAAATCGGTAAATGGTTTATCCTGATTCCTTTCCGGTAGACACTTTCTCTGGTTCAGATAAATCACTACAAAGATTTATTCTGATTCTTTTTCAGACCTCTGCTGGTTCAGTTTAAATTGATCAATGGTTTATCCTGTTTCCATTCTGGTAGAAACTTTTTCTGGTTTAGTTAAATCACTCCAAAGATTTATTACGATTCTTTTCCAGTAAAAGATTATATTCAAGACCTCAGCTAGTTCAGTTTAAATCGATCAATGGTTTATCCTGATTCTGTCCCGGTAGACACTTTCTCTGGTTCAGATAAATCGCTCCAAAGATTTATTATGATTCTTTTCTAGTTAAAGATATATTCAAGACCTCTACTGGTTCAGTTTAAATTGATCAATGATTTATCCCGATTCCTTTCCGGTAAACACTTTCTCTGGTTCAGATAAATCGCTCCAAAGATTTATTCTAATTCTTTTCCAGACCTCTGCTGGTTCAGTTTAAATCGATCAATGGTTTATCCTGATTCCGTTACGGTAGACACTTTCTCTAGTTCAGTTAAAACGCTCCAAAGATTTATTCTGATTCTTTTCCAGTGAAAGATTATTCAAGACCTGTGCTGGTTCAGTTTAAATCGATAAGTGGTTTATCTTGATTCCGTTTCGGTAGACACATTCTCTAGTTCAGTTAAATTGCTCCAAAGATTTATTCTGATTCTTTTCAAGTGAAAGATATATTCAAGACCTCTGCTGGTTCAATTTAAATGGATAAATGGTTTATCCCGATTCCTTTTTGGTAGACACTTTCTCTGGTTTAGATAAATCGCTCCAATGATTTATTCTGATTCTTTTCCAGATCTCCGCTGGTTCAGTTTAAATTGATCAATGGGTTATCCTGATTCTGTTTCGGTAGAAACTTTCTCTGGTTCAGTTAAATCGCTCCAAAGATTTATTATGATTCTTTTCCAGTGAAATATATATTCAAGACCTCTGTTGATTCAGTTTAAATCGATAAATGGTTTATCCTGATTCCTTTCCGGTAGACACTTTCTCTTGTTCAGATAAATCGCTCCAAATATTTATTCTGATTCTTTTCCAGTTAAGGAATATTCAAGGCCTCTGCTGGTTCAGTTTAAATTGATCAACCGTTTATCCTGATTCCGTTCCGGTAGACACTTTCTCCGGTTCAGATAAATTGCTCCAAAGATTTATTCAGATTCTTTTCCAGTTAAATATTATTCAAGACCTCTACTTGTTCAGTTTAAATCGATCAATGGTTTATCCTGATTCCGTTCGGGTATACAATTTCTATGGTTCAGTTAAATCGCTCCAAAGATTTATTCTGATTCTTTTCTAGTTAAAGATTATTCAAGACCTCTGCTGGTTCAGTTTAAATTGATCAATGGTTTATCCTGATTCTGTTCCTGTAGACGCTTTCTCTGGTTCAGTTGAATCGCTCCAAAGATTTATTCTAATTCTTTTCCAGTTAAAGATTATCCAAGGCCTCTGCTGGTTCAGTTTAAACCGATCAATGGTTTATCCTGATTCCTTTCCGGTAGACACTTTCTCTAGTTCAGATAAATTGCTCCAAAGATTTATTATGATTCTTTTCCAGTTGAAGTCAAGCTTATACTTAGTCTAATTTCTGTCAACAATCACTTTTGAATGGCATCTATAAGCCCATCTCCGACAACTTTCCATCATCTCTCCAAATGGAATCTTTAAGCCCATTCCTTACACAATCAACCACCACATCATCGAATGCAAATTTCTGGGCACTCTAGTGTTCAATCATCTTCTACTTTCAAGCTACGAATGGTAGACTCGCTAATCTAACTCTTCAGGTTTAAGAAGATTGAACTGGGGCAACTGTTGTACCCTAAAATTTTCCCTCTCATTTTTCAAGATTTTTCTCACAAAAATTCCTACTGGGTTAAGGCTGCACAAGTACAATTGGATCATTTTGGGGCTCTCAAGAATCAAATCAAAGAAGAGAAAGTTTGTATGGATTCCTATGTTTCGACTGGGCATTTGACTTCTTCATAACTAGATTAATTCTTATGCTTCGATTAGGAATTTGGTTTTTTCCGAGCAGGCTTGAAATCCCAAACTTCGATTGAGGTAGTGGCCTTCTGTATTCTCTCTTCACACTAGCTTCGATTAGGAATTGTTTTCTTTTGAAGACAATTTCCTTCGATTCTCAGGGAAGGGACCTCCTGCATGCAAGCCTCGTTTGGACATTTAGGCCTCTTGCATGCAAGCTTCGATTATACCAATGACCCCTTACAAGCTGACTTTTGGTGCATATGGCAATGGCCTCCTGCAGCTTTCCTTCGATTCAGAAGGCGTTGGCTTCCTACTGGCGCCCTTTGATTCAGAAGACAAAATCCTTCTTTACACTTGCCTTAAATTCATAAGGCAGAAACTTCCTTCATGCCAGCAAGCACAAGGCAATGACCTCCTGCATACGTCCTTCGATTACACCATTTGCATCCTACATGTTTGCTTTGATTTACAAAGTAGGGACCTCCTGCGTGCATCTTTCGTTTGGGTTTATGGTTTCCTTCGAATACAAGTTTGGGTTACATCTTTTGTTTGGCCATATGACCTCTTGCAGGTAAGTTTGAGTGGGCAATGGTTCTTCATGCAAGATTTTGTCTGAGCAAAGGCCTCTTGCATGTTTTCTTGGAGTCACAAAGCAATAACCTCCTACAACTTTCCTTCGATTCAGAAGCCATTTTCCCCTTGCATGATTCCTTCGATTCACAAAAGCCAGGACTCCCTTCAGGCCAATATGCACAAGGAAAAAAACTTCCCCATGGCTAGTATTCACAAGGCAATGACGCCCACAAAGCATTGACCATTTTTTACGCTAGCTTCAAATGGGAAATATTTCCTTTGGAAACAGTCTATTTCAATCACACATAATTCCTACACTAAGACATGCTTGGGTGTCCCATTCGAAAGACATGTTTGGGTGTCCCATTCGAAAGACATGTCTGGGTGTCCCAT
Source organism: Vicia faba (assembly GCA_948472305.1). Classification (NCBI taxonomy): domain Eukaryota; kingdom Viridiplantae; phylum Streptophyta; class Magnoliopsida; order Fabales; family Fabaceae; genus Vicia; species Vicia faba. Next base: position 1,635,365,329 of record OX451738.1, on the reverse strand, counting down.
TCAAAAGACATGTCTTGGTGGCCCATTCAGAGAGTTGCAAATGGTGCACACAAATGATGCATATGGTCCAATCGAAGGACACATATTTGGCCCTTTCAAAGATACACATATGACCCATTTGAAAGACACTTGTTGGATGAAAATCAAATAGTATTGTTTGAAGAAGAATCTAGTCGAAGGTTGGACCTAGGTGGTCAAAACGAAAGGTTGAGATGTCAAAAGATGCTTGCTGCCAAGTTCAGGCCTTATACACTGGCAATAACGCTCCAAAACTGCTGCACAGTAGATTATTCTCACAAAAATCTACTGTTTTAGCCTGATACACTGGCAATAACGCTCCAAAAATCTTGAAAAATGAGAGGGCAAATTTTAGGGTACACAGTTTTGGATTCCTATGTTTCGACTGGGCATTTGACTTCTTTAGAACTAGATTAATTCTTATGCTTCTATTAGGAATTTGGTTTCTTTTGAGCAGGCTTGAAATCCCAAACTTCGATTGAGGTAGTGGCCTTCTGTATGCTCTCTTCACACTAGCTTCGATTAGGAATTATTTTCTTTTGAAGACAATTTCCTTCGATTCACAGGGAAGGGACCTCCTGCATGCAAGCCTCGTTTGGACATTTAGGCCTCTTGCATGCAAGCTTCGATTACACCAATGACCCCTTACAAGCTGACTTTTGGTGCATATGGCAATGGCCTTCTGCAGCTTTCCTTCGATTCAGAAGGCGTTGGCTTCCTACTGGCGCCCTTTGATTCAGAAGACAAGTTCCTTCTTTACACTTGCCTTAAATTCATAAGGCAGAAACTTCCTTCATGCCAGCAGGCACAAGGCAATGACCTCCTGCATACGTCCTTTGATTACACCATTTGCATCCTACATATTTGCTTTGATTTACAAAGCAGGGACCTCCTGCGTGCATCTTTCGTTTGGGTTTGTGGTTTCCTTCGAATGCAAGTTTGGGTTACATATTTTGTTTGGCCATATGACCTCTTGCAGGCAAGTTTGAGTGGGCAGTGGTTCTTCATGCAAGATTTTGTCTGAGCAAAGGCCTCTTGCATGTTTTCTTGGAGTCACAAAGCAATAACCTCCTACAACTTTCCTTCGATTCAGAAGCCATTTTCCCCTTGCATGATTCCTTCGATTCACAAAAGCCAGGACTCCCTTCAGGCCAGTATGCACAAGGAAAAAAACTTCCCCATGGCTAGTATTCACAAGGCAATGACGCCTACAAAGCATTGGCCATTTTTTACGCTAGCTTCGAATGGGAAATATTTCCTTTGGAAACAGTCTGTTTCAATCACACATAATTCCTACACTAAGACATGTCTGGGTGTCCCATTCGAAAGACATGTCTGGGTGTCCCATTCAAAAGACATGTCTTGGTGGCCCATTCGGAGAGTTGCAAATGGTGCACACAAATGATGCATATGGTCCAATCGAAGGACACATATTTGGCCCTTTCAAAGATACACATATGACCCATTTGAAAGACACTTGTTGGGTGAAAATCAAATAGTATTGTTTGAAGAAGAATCTGGTCGAAGGTTGGACCTACATGGTCAAAACGAAAGGTTGAGATGTCAAAAGATGCTTGCTGCCAAGTTCAGGCCTGATACACTGGCAATAACGCTCCAAAACTGCTTCACAGTAGTCCTGCAACACTGCCCTTATTCTTGCACCAATTTGGCATACGAATACTGCCCCTCGAAAGCTACAAAAATTGTTTACCCATTTTGTTCAAATTTTTTGGTTTTCCCTCCTATACCTCAGCCAACTTCACCTATAAATAAGAGTCTCCATAACACGTCTAAGGGGCTGGACAACACATCCAGAGGCTTTTGGTAGCTGGGAAAAGCTTTGATTTTGTGAAAATTATCAAACACTTAACACATTATCATACCCAGATTCAAAATACCATACCTTTGTTTCTGACCCTTTCGAACCCAACACTAGAGACACAACACCTGTATCTTTTCCCTTTCGAATCTAGGAACAACCCCACACTTTGTTTTTTTTCTTTCGAATCTAGTAGAAAGAACACTACACCGGTTTTTCTCCTTCGAATCTAGAAACAACAAACACACCCCTACTCTTCTAGAACTTCGAATCTAACACTAGAAACATCACCTTCGTTTCTTCCCTTCAAATCCAGGAGCATCCAAGGTAGCAGCTAAAGGTCCAACTCACATACCCCAACTTCAAGCAAGGCAAGTGACTATGACCTTAAGCTTTTCGTTTCAAAACATGTATATAACATTTGTTTCCTTTTCGTTTCCACCTTTTCAGTCTGTTTTCATTGCTAACCTTTTGGTTTTGTTTCTTGGTTTATCAAACGATTTTAAGAACTAACCTGGCCATGAGACAATACTAGCATGGCCTCAGGCCAAGTTTCTATTTAAATCCCCTACAAAAGAAAACAGGAGGGAAGATGTGTGAATCGAAGCTTTAGGCTTCACCCCTGGCTGCTTCACAGTTGCAAGCAGAACAAAGAGTGTAGTCTTAGGCTTCACCACACACCGACTTCCAGGCAATTTGAAGGAAGCAGAAAGGAAGAATCGAAAGCTACCCACACACTGACTTCCAGGTCCCATTCGAAAGAAACAGGAAAGAGATGAAATCAAAAGGCGTGTCCTTACTACTTCCAGGCCAAATTGAAAGAAGCCAGTAAGAGAAGAATCAAAGGGTTTTACTGTCTGAATCGAAAAGCTTGTCTTCCCTTCATTTATTTTATTTTGTCTTTACATTTTCTTGCTATTCGATATGCTTGTAATAGTGTAGGATATTTATTTTCTGCATTTTTATTTCTTTATACAAATGTTAGTAATTAGGATGTAAGGCAAGATAAAACCAATAAATAGACAACCTAAAAATCAAAGACAAAAGGCATGCAATCAAACATACTTTGCACACATGCACTTCTAGGGTAATCTCACTTGTTTCCTCGGAATAATAGTCATGTCCTCGAATATGGGCGTTTTAGCAAAGACCCTCGATAAAAGATCGTAGTCCCTCGATGACCCTCGATTTTGCCTTCGGTAAACGATCTAGTTCCTAAACAACATTGCTAAAATGTCCCATAGGTTGCCTTCTATGACTATACAAATGAACCATGCCCGTCCCTTCACATCCAACGATGGAGCTCCTTACCAAATCAATGGTAAGATAGCAACATCTAAAGGAGGAGGATAAGAACAAAGACCTTGTGAGTAGGTAGGATGCTCATAGTTGCTCGCTTGCTCACAACAAAAACATTTTTTCACACCAACAATTTCAATTAAAACATTTTCAAAAGTCAAAGCTCTTTGTACCCATTCTTATAGAGTTGAGAATCATTACAAAGGCACTTTTCAAAATCCCTTTCAAAAACATCTTCCACAAACACCTTTTTGAACTATTTTCAAAACCAACACTTTGTACGTGTTCTTATAGAGACGAGAACCATTACAAAGACGTTTTTCAAAATAATTTCAAACCCACACCACAAGCACATTTTCAAATAAAAGCAACTGATCTAGCAAGCAACTAAGAGCCTGTAGATAACTACGAATGAAAAGGGTGTTAATACCTTCCGTTTTCATCACCTACCCCCCGAACTCAAGAAATAATCTATAAAGGTCTTTCCTGTTCTTTTTAAACTTTCCTTTGTTGGATAAAAGAAAAGTCGGTGGCGACTCTTGCTATCCGCAACAATTGCGATCAAACATAAAATAACCAAGTCAGTTCTCCCACTGTGTTACAGAACTGATGACTCTGTTGGGGAATTGTTGAAAGTAGGGTTACCTTAGGGCTAGATCACCTTTACTTGCTTTTCATTGTTTGACTTGCTTGCTTGACATTATGGTTCCTTGTTTGGGCTTGTTTTGATCCTCTACCCGGATCTGGGGCACCTTTTAGGTAAGTAGCAATAGATTGTGAAAACTATACGTCGTAGACCGATATGGTTGAAGCAATGGCTACGTTAGTCTGACACATTTATTGGTACCAGTATCCCTTGTGTTGAATCGAGGAGAATGCGGGGCCGCTGAGCGGCATCATGAAGCATTAACTGACCTTAGAACCTTAATTGAACAACTTGGCCATTAGGAAGTAGTGAGATAGCCAGGTGGAAAGCTGAAAATTGGTTGATACTCGATACAACACTCATTGAGATCGGACTTTTAGGATATCTCGGCCGCAAGAAAAGATTGATTATGCTGAGATAATGCCTAAAAGAAAGGTCAGTCATATTGAGATCCCCTAGAACCCGATTACTTTCTAGGACAGGTTTAGCCAACTAAACTTCAAGAGGGTACTTACCTACAAACCCCGTGCAAGCCTAAACCTAAGGACTTGTCTGCTTTGTGTGTATATGATTATTTGTACATGACAACTTCTTTGCTTCGCATACTTGTACATAACATAAGGAAATCATACCATTGCATTTTCAATAACCATTTCAAGGTTCTCAAGGGCCTATGATGCAGAGTCACGTTGAACCAGACGTCTATCAAGGGGCAAGAGGATTTATTCTCCTCTAACCAAACACCGTCAAAGACCAAAATCAAGGGCTATGACCCACTTGACATGGTGAGCTTGATTCTCGTGGAAAGACATACGAAGTTCTCCAATCAAAGCTGTTGTTCAAAATTCAACTTCTAACATCTTCTTGTGTTTACCCCGCGTGATCCTTGAAAACATGCATCCACATACCATGCATCATTTCATGACAAGCTTTCCCCACACAGGTCTCTCATCTGCTTACTGTTTATTTCAGTAGAGATGGCTCTAGAACAGACCATCAAGGACATTCAAACCGAAAATGCTCAACTTTAAGAAATGTTCTTAAACCTATCTAAGGGGCAAGAAGAAGTGAAAGCACTCCTCGCGAGGGGCATGGCCATGAAGAATCCTGAGGACAACAAGGATGACTAGTTGGAACAGCTACAAACTGAGATATCCATAATGAAGATCCAGATGATGGGACAGATGGTAGGCCAGATGGCTCTTATCCAAAACTTGGCTCAGGGACAAGAAGAGCTGAGAGCCCTCGTTAACAAACTTCATCAAGACGAATGCAATCGTATGAAACAAATAGTCGAGACTAGGGATCAAGTCTTTAATCAGTCTCCCATGAGACAAGAAGCCGATTTGATGAAGAGTAGACCTTTCTAAATTGCTGCTACATCGCGGGCCCAACAACAACCTCACCAACAAGGACAAGGTAATCGACATAAACAAAATGCATCCAATAGGAAATATACCAAACTCAACATGCCAAGGTCGCAAGTCTTGCTACACATGTCGAATCTGAATTTGGTCACATTGAAGGATCCTCCTCGGAATCCTAATACTTCCGCCCCTAGTCACCATCTTAATGAAAGGTGTGCATATCACTCTAACAGTCTGGGGAACGATACTGATAGCTGTTAGACGTTGAAAAACAAGATTCAAGACCTAATCGACGAAGGAGTGCTGGAGTTTACACAAGACGATCAATTGGAATTCTTCTATCACCCCTCAAGGGTATCCATATGAAGTGACGGTCTGGGCGAGGAAATTTTCTATTTATTCGAATTTTCAGTTGTAGTTTCTTTGTTTGCTTAAACACTTATATTTATGTCAGACTTTGGTTATTCTCATTAATGCATCAAATATGTTTGTCTTGAATCAGTCCATTCATTTTCAATCTATTTAAACTATGCTTTTTTACTCCTTTTATGATGTTTAACTCTTGTTTCAAAGAGTTGAAAACCTTTAGAGGGAGGATGACGAAAACAATGCCATAATCTCATACAGTATGCTTTTGAACAGACCTTGCTGAGGATGTATAGGCATTTATTTCAATTCCTAAACACAGGAGTTATAAGGAGGATAATCCCTAGTCAACCCCTTTGAGCCTAAGAAGTAGGAGTTTTATTTTTCATACAAATCAAAACCTTTAATCAAAACCTGGGGCAGGGTAGTCTCCCAGTTAACTCAATTGCGCATTCAGTCGCAAACTTTCACTTCATACGCAATGAATGACACCAAAAACATCCTTTCGAATCAGCAAGACGGTGATGGTTCCTTACCAAATAGGCAATCGTTATCCCTCAAAAGAAAAGCCCACTAAGTCAAAACCTACGAAGGAGACTTAAGAAAAAAACTGGGGCATCCCGCTGACTGTTATCTCAAAACAAGAACAGTCAGGAAAAATCAGGGATAATAAATAATAAAAAAAGGATACTGCAAATCCTCGACAACATGAAAAACGAATTCCTTCCAACAAACTTAACTTGTCTGAACCATCACCAAAACACCATTTATACTCAATTAGAGTTTAAACGTACAATTAACTGAGTTTAAGGACTGAAGAACATCACGAAGAATGGGCAGGTACAAATACACTTTGAGCCTTATCCTTTGTTTCTTAAACCATGAACCAAGCCATGCTACAACCGTTAAAAGTCATAATTGAAGCATGGGTTAGTTCAAAAGCATACTGTTACCAAAGGTATCCTGACTCTTGTAAGGTTTACTCTAAATCCCGAGTTGAATTCACATTCTTACAAAAATCTTTTATCTACTAAAACGCATTTTCAAAACTCCAAGACAAGCATAAACTTTGCATTATTTAAACATCACTGTTTGCATATGGCTATTTGTTTGATAGCAGAGAAATTCACACGACGAATATCCAGCGAACAAAAACTCTCTCAGTGGACAAAATCACTTCAAATTGGAAGAGACTTCCAATGACGAATCCCATATAAACAAGGGGGCATGACATGTCATTATCCAACTCGTCTGGGGGAATTCAAGTCGAGATTCCAAGAAATCTCTTAAGAAATGCTGAATACACCAGGGGCAGGTCTGTATCTGAATCACTTGGGGCATTGAACATCAATTCCAGCAAAGGGTTGTATACAATCAAGCAAACATTTCCTAGAAGTGATACAAACACTTGTTACTAGGGGCAATGACAAATTCCCACAAAGTCCTTTTCATAGGATGACCCCCAGTCAAGTCCCCACAAAGTTGGATCTAGGCAATTCCCAACCAGAGTTTCAATCTCTGGAAAAACCTTTCTTCCCAGCTAAGTTTGGCCTCAAGAAGAATCCTCAAGGAGTTCTGCCAAAAGGAAATACCTCTCCAGCAGAGTTGCAACATGGTTTATTTCCCCAACAAACGACAAGATTCCCCAGCTTGAATTCTCCTCTCAGACTATCACAAGTCAAGGGACCAAAACCCCTCTTCCCCAATAGATTTATCTATAACCCCCAGTGAGTTGCCGCAAATCCTGGGAGCCGACCAGATAATAGTTAACAAGTTGTTAACTTCCTTTATCTCCCATCAAGAGATAACTCCCCAGTAGAGAAACGAACAACTAAAACTCCTGAACTCCTTTCCCCAAGCAAGAATCAACACTCTCCACAAAGTTTCCTTGAAGAAAAGTCAACATTCCCCAGCAGAGTTCTCCTCAAACAACAGAACAGGAATCCCCAGCGAAAACATTCTGAAACATAGTTGAGGATACACATATTCTTCATCTCCAATAGCAGTCCAAGATTCAGCTCCCCAAAACTCCCCAGCACCTATCAGGGATTTATTTTCCAAGACAAGATTACATTTCAACAAATATTTCACATTTCGTGCATCATATTACATACATGATAATTGTATACAACATAATCTCATTTATTTTGAGAACATCATCAAGCCATGCATACATCTACATGAAACTAACCCTCTTCCTTGTAGGGAAAAGTCAATCAACAAAAGTCCTTTTGACAAATACCACAACCATTTTCAAAAGGTCAGAGATTAATACCTGAAACCAGACAGGAAAACTATCTCTACAGCCAACAAAAAGCAAGTTCCATATTAATACCTGAAACAAGACAGGAAAACTATCTCTGGACAAACGATTGTAGATTAATACCTGTAACAAGCCATGAAAGTTATCTATATGAGAAGATTGAAGATTAATACCTGTAACAAACCAGGAAAACTATCTTTATTTCTAAGGTCATAGATTAATACCTGAAACCAGACAGGACAACTATCTCTACGACCAACAAAAAGCAAGTTCCAGATTAATACCTGAAACAAGACAGGAAAAATATCTCTGGACGATCGATTATAGATTAATACCTATAACAAGCCATGAAATCTATCTACATGAGCAAATTGAATATTAATACCTGTAACAAGCCAGAAAACTATCTTTCTTTCTAAGATCAGAGATTAATACCTGAAACTAGACAGGACAACTATCTCCACGGCCAACAAAAACCAAGTTCCAGATTAATACTTGAAACAAGACAAGACAACTATCTGTTAACAAATTGATTGTAGATCAATTCCTGAATAGGATGGCGTGATTATCTACATGACGAACACTTCCTTCAGACCTCTGCTGGTTTAGTTTAATTTGATCAATGGTTTATCCTGATTCCTTTCTGGTAGACACATTCTTTGGTTCAGATAAATCACTCCAAGGATTTATTCTGATTCTTTTCCAAACCTCTGCTGGTTCAGTTTAAATTGATCAATGGTTTATCCTAATTCTGTTCTGGTAGACACTTTCTCTAGTTCAGTTAAATCACTCAAAATATTTATTCTGATTATTTTTCAGTTAAAGATTATATTCAAGACCTCTGCTGGTTCAGTTTAAATCAATCAATGGTTTATCCTGATTCCGTCCTGGTAGACACTTTCTCTGGTTTAGATAAATCACTCCAAAGATTTATTCTGATTCTCTTCCAGTGAAAGATATATTCAAGACCTTTGCTGGTTCAGTTTAAATTGATCAATGGTTTATCCTGATTCCTTTCTGGTATACACTTTCTCTGGTTTAGATAAATCGCTCCAAAGATTTATTCTGATTCTTTTCGAGACCTCTGCTGGTTCAGTTTAAATCGATCAATGGTTTATCCTGATTCTGTTCCAGTAGACACTTTCTCTGGTTCAGTTACATCGCTCCAAAGATTTATTCTGATTCTTTTCCAATGAAATATTATTCAAGACCTCTGCTGGTTCAGTTTAAATATATCAATGGTTTATTCTAATTCCGTTCCGGTAGACACTTCCTCTGGTTCAGTTAAATCGATCCAAAGATTTATTCTGATTCTTTTCCAGGGAAAGATATATTCAAGACCTCTGTTGGTTCAGTTTAAATCGATCAATGGTTTATCCTGATTCCTTTTCAGTAGACACTTTCTCTGGTTCAGATAAATCGCTCCCAAGATTTATTCTGATTCTTTTCCATACCTCTGCTGGTCAGTTTAAATTGATCAATGGTTTATCCTGATTCTGTTCCGGTAGACACTTTCTCTGGTTCAGTTAAATCGCTCCAAATATTTATTTTGTTTCTTTTCCAGTGAAAGATATATTCAAGACCTCTGCTAGTTCAGTTTAAATTTATCAATGGTTTATCCTGACTCCTTTCCAGTAGACACTTTCTCTTGTTCAGATAAATCGCTCCAAATATTTATTCTAATTCTTTTCCAGTTAAGGAATATTCAAGGCCTCTGCTGGTTCGGTTTAAATTGATCAATGGTTTATCCTGATTCCGTTCTGGTAGACACTTTATCTGGTTCAGATAAATCGCTCCAAAGGTTTATTCTTATTATTTTCCAGTTAAATATTATTCAAGACCTCTGCTGGTTCAGTTTAAATCGATCAATGGTTTATCCTGGCTCTGTTCTGGTAGACACTTTCTCTGGTTCAGTTAAATTGCTCCAAAGATTTATTCTGATTCTTTTCCAGTTAAAGATTATTCAAGACCTCTGCTGGTTCAATTTAAATAGATCAATGGTTTATCCTGATTCCATTCTGGTAGACGCTTTCTCTGGTTCAGTTAAATTGCTCCAAAGATTTATTCTGATTCTTTTCCAATTAAAGATTATCCAAGGCCTCTTCTAGTTCAGTTTAAACCGATCAATGGTTTATCCTTATTCCTTTCCGGTAGACACTTTCTCTGGTTCAGTTAAATTACTCCAAAGATTTATTCTGATTCTTTTCCAGTTAAAGATTATTCAAGACCTCTGCTAGTTCAGTTTAAATTGATCATTGGTTTATCCTGATTCCATTCTGGTAGACGCTTTCTCTGGTTCAGTTAAATCGCTCCAAAGGTTTATTCTGATTCTTTTCCAGTTAAAGATTATCCAAGGCCTCTTCTAGTTCAGTTTAAACCGATCAATGGTTTATCCTGATTCCTATCCGTTTGACACTTTCTCTGGTTCAGATAAATCGCTCCAAAGATTTATTCTGATTCTTTTCCAGTTGAAGTCAAGCTTAGACTTAGTCTAATTTCTATCAACAATCACCTTTCAATGGAATTTATAAGCCCATCTTCGACAACTCTCCATCATCTCTCCAAATTACACAATCAACCACCATATCATCGAGTGAAAATTTCTGGGCACTCTAGTGTTCAATTATCTTCTACCTTCAAGATACGAATGGTAGACTTGCCAATCTAACTCTTCAGGTTTAAGAAGATTGAACAGGGTCAACTGTTGTACCCCAAAATTTTCCCTCTCATTTTTTAAGATTTTTCTCCCAAAAATTCCTATTGGGTCAAGGTTGCACAAGTAAAATTGGATCATATTGGGGCTCTCTAGAATCAAATCGAAGAAGAGTAAGTTTATATGGATTCCTATGTTTCGATTGGGCATTTGACTTCTTTTGAACTAGATTAATTACTATGCTTCGATTGTGCATTTGGTTTCTTTCGAGCAGGATTAAAATCCCAAACTTCAATTGAGGCAGTGTCCTTCTGTATGATCTCTTCATTCTAGCTTCGATTGGGCATTGTTTTCCTTTGAAGACAGTTTCCTTCGATTCATAGGGCATGGACCTCCTACATGCAAGCCTCGTTTGGGCATTTAGGCCTCCTGTATGCAAGCTTAGATTACACCAATGACCCTATACAAGCTGGCTTTTGGGGCACATGGCAATGGCCTCCTGCAACTTTCCTTTGATTCATAAGGAGTTGGCTTCCTACTGGTTCCCTTTGATTCAGAAGACAAGTGTCTTTTCTAAACTTGCCTTTAATTCATAAGGCAAAAACTTCCTTCATGCCAGCAGGCACAAGGAAATGGCCTCCTGCATTCATCCTTAGATTGCACCATTTGCATCTTGTTGTACCCCAAAATTTGCCCTCCCATATTTCTCAAGATATTGTAAGAATAGTCTCCAAGTTGCTCAAGATTGCTCAAGGGTTGGACAGTCAAATCATCTCCTAAGGCAGTCAACCTCAAATTAGGGTTTTGTGTTGCATCAAGGTCCTTGCATCAAAATGGCCTAAAGTTCTACCCAATGTCCTAATATGTTCTCAAGTTCATCCATGTCAAATTTCAAGCCTTGCAGAGGAAGTTTGGTCAGTCAATTGCTCAAGAGGTCCAAAAATCGACTGTGCTAGGGCAAAAGTTAACTGTGACCCAAATACAGTCAAACCTCAATATTTTTTGTCAAAATTATCATTTTTAAGTATATTTCATCATTTGATCAAGGTTTGATCATGATTCATCAAGGATTGCTCAAAATTCATCAAGATTCAAAAGTTGCTAAATTAGGGTTTTGCAGGAAAAGTCAACTCAACTTTGACCAAGCATAACTTTCTCACACTTTATGAGAAATGACCAATACAAATCTCATTTGGAATAGGATGCAATTTCCTACAATCCATCTTCACACCCCAAGATCAAGAAATTCACTCACAAAAAGTTGCAAATTTGGACATTATAGGTCATTTTTGGAAGTCAACAAAAACACCTTTTTTTCCAAAGCTTATAACTTGCGCATGGAACATCAAAATGTGATGAGACCAAAAGGATTGGTTAGAGGACATCTCAAGGTTTCTAAAAAGTCCAATAACACCTCTAAAAGTTCAAAATTGAAGAAGTTATGTATTGTTGAAGTTGGGCATTTTTCCAAAATTGCCAAAAGTCAACTATCCCCAAAACTTCAAATTTTGCCAAATGGGCCCACTTTTTTCCACTTGATTTGATCTTGTCACACTACACACGTGTCCTATCTTCAGTCTTATGTCCATTCATTTATTTTTATATTTTATTTGATTTTTATTGAATTAATTCATTTTAAATCAATTTAAATCCAAATAAAATCTAAATATTGATAACTTGGTATCTTTTTGATTGATACAGGTCTTAATTATCATTATGGACATGGTCAAACTCGAATCAAGCCATATCATGCACAAAATATTGGTTTTTGAATCAAATTGGAAGCTTTTTAATGGAGGATCATATCATATCTCCAAGCATTGATACACCAAGATTCAGTCCACAAAACTTGACCTAATGCATTGCCTTATACATATACAAGCTAAAGAGGCACGAAAAAGGGCTAGAGGCTGCACAATCAGAAGAACAAAAACTTGAAAAATTGCAAAAAAGCTTGAATCTAGAATCGTTCTTAGAGGCACTTTCAGGACCAAATAAATATCCCAATCGCTTCCTGGCACTTCTCTGAAGCAGAACCAATCAAGATCACGCGTTCTCCTGCCTCCAAAAGCACTGTAAGTGTCCCTCTAATCCGCCATGTTCATGGATTCACAAAGCTTTATTCTTGCATCCATTCTTAGAAACGATTACATATTTTGATTCCTCACATCATTTGTGAACTTTCTGCATTAACCAATTTCATTATTATGCTATGTATCGTAAAATGCCATTAGAGGTTATTCTAGGGTTTTTTCAGGGGTTTTTATTACAGGAAAAATTGGCCAATAAAAAGACCATGATTGGAACCGGGATGAAGAGGCGAGTAAGACTATGCCTTTAGATTGCATTTTTGTGGCTCATAGTGGATTTTGGATATGGCATGGCATATAGCTACGGACGGTTGTCCGTTGGTATAGGTGGAGAAGTTTTTAGCCACGGTCCCAACGATAGGGACGATGGCGTGGCGTGTCCTGATTCGTTTGTTTGAATATGGCACGTTTTTTTCCTTCTGATCCATGAACTTGTTTTGTCTTATTATCATTAGTTTTCAATATATTAACAATTCAGGCACGTTGGTCCAGTGGTGAGGGCGCTAGTACAAAGTCCAATGGGACCTGGGTTCGAATCCCAAGTCCCCATATTCTTTGCTATTATTTTCTTGCAGATATTCCAGCGTATCTCATACATTGTAATGCACCATACTCCCTCAAATTTTGAATCGCCAGATGGCCCCAGGCCAGATCTGGTGGTCAGGAATGAATGTCCATCATGCTCTCAAGTCAACCAGCGCGTGGAGAATCAGAAGGTCAACCCAGACCTGCGTGTAATTGGGCCAAAAAAATTGCAATTTCCACCTCCAGTCAGGCCTAACACCCCCCTTGGTTATTTCTTTTTTTTTCTTTCTTTTATTTAATTATTGTTTGATTAATTATTTTTATTAATTCCACTAACCAATTAAAATATTTTTTCTCATAAAATAAAATAAAAACCAAAAGATATATTTTTACTTATTAAAATTAAATTCATCATTTTATTTTTGTAAATAAATACTAACTCAATTAATTTAGTTTAATTAGGCTTAACTTTTAATATTTTTGTAATATTTTTGTAACTTTTAAATATCCAAAAAATCCAAAAATATCTTTTTTTTTTAATTAATTTAATTTAATTTAATTTAATTGTTAACTTAATTTAATTCCTTTTAATTCAAAAAATAACAAAAATTCTTTCTTTGATAATTAAAGGGTCAAAACCCTAAAAAGTGCATTCGATTTAATTTCTCACACGCGACGTAGTTTGCCATATTGATGTAATTGTTTCTCGGAATGTAATAGTTTTTAATTAGGACTTTATTTTATCGCTTTATTTTATTTTCCGCATTTTAATTTCAAGGGTTGTCTTTGGCGATGTAAATACCCGACGCCTTGTAATAGTTTAGATTTAATTTCCGCAAATTTAATTTCCGCAACTTATAAACTATTAGATGTTTGATAATAGGGAATGCATGACAAGATCGAATGTATGAACTTAAAATCAACATAGCTCACCCATGACATGTACAAAGACAAATTAACTGAAAATAACACACTCGCACATCCGCACTCTTAGGGTACACCTCACTTGGTTGCCTTCGAACGTGGTCATTGAGTTTAGGAAGTTTTAGAGGTCGGCATTATACTGATACTGCTTATAAAAAGCAGTGGCCAAGTCCTCCCAGTTATGAATCTTGGTTCCATCCAGCTGATAGAACCATTCGAGATGAGTCCCTAAAAGACTCTCCTGGAAGAAATGGATCCATAAGTTCTTGTCCACAGTATATGGTTGGATCTTCCGCACATAAGATCTGAGATGTAGCTTAGGGCAGGACACCCCGTCATACTTTGCGAAAGATGGTGCCTTGAACTTATGTGGGATTACCACCCCAGAAGATAAACCCAGGTCTCCAAAATCCAACCGGGGCACCTGTTGAATTTCCATGGCATTCAGGCGATCCTCTAACTGCTTGTACTTGTCTTCAGCGGGAGGGTACTGCTCTTCATTGAAATCCGTCTCGTTGTCAGAGACCACAGGACTAGGAACCCTTCCCCCTTGGGGACTGCCTTTCCCTACAGAAGAACCTGCTTGATCAGCCTCATTTTGCAGTGTATTGCCAAACCTCCGGCCAGTGTTGAATAGTACAGTTCTCTTCTTTTTCTTCTTTACCAGCAGAGCCTTCAATTCCTCTTGACCTTGGGCTAAACTCATGATCAACTCTTGGAACTGGGCGTTTTGGGCCTGGAGGGCCTTGATGGATTGCTCAGTAGATGATTCAGGATTCATGATGAGACGAGCTGAAATAAACAGCGAAGAAGATTAAGCAACCTGTAAAAAAGAGTACCTGCTATGCACATGATGCATGATATGCTGTTTATGCAATGCATTCAAGGGTTCGAAAGTTCAAATTTGTTGTAGACAAAAAGGAACACACGTTATCATTAAGAAATAATTGTTCAGTACATCAAGGCCTCACGGGCAAAACATTACAAAGTAAATTAATCCCAAAAGACACTGCGCATCCTCTTTGGAGCTATGTAAGTGTTGAGAGTCTTTTCCTCGTGCAGTAGGCGGGTGAGCTCCAAGACCTTCTTCTCACTGGCATGTAAACTGGCTTCAAGAGAATTCCGCTGTTCCTTAAGCTGGATCCAGCTCTTCTGCATTTCTTCCCAGGATGTAGGCATGTCAGGATGTTGAATGGTGTATGAGACCTCTCCTTCCAACACTGGCTCTTTGATCACAGGGAGAACATGAGGATATGGCATCACCAACTTCTGGGAGCGGGCTCGTACCCACTTGAGATAAGGCTCCAACGGGATGGAGTTCTTGTGCCCCAGTGTCTTGCTGTCTACCTTGTTGGGCATCCTCCAAGCTCTGATAAATCTCTGGCGAAGTCCTTGTGCATCATTGTCGAAGTCAAAAACTATGTCGGGAAGCAACATGTCATGAGGGCCATCCCTCCGAGCATATCCGAACTGTCTCAAAGCTAGACACGGGTTGTAAGTAATACCTCCTCTGATTCCAAGTAAAGGAACATTAGGAAACTCCCCACAACGATCAATGATAGTGACATCTTCTCTGGACCGAGAACACCAATGTATATCAGCATGTGTAAGAGTCATTAATCGTTGTGACCATCTCAAACCTCGCTCGTTCTTCAAAACTGATTGTGGAAGGTGCGAAATAAACCACCTTGCCAGGAGAGGAGTGCAGCACATGAGAACACCCCTTTTTCTCATGGTTCGAGTGTAACATGAGTGAAGGATGCCCCCAAGCAACGTAGGTATAGGATTCCTGGACATGAAGATCTTGACAGCATTGATATCTATAAGCTGATCGGGATTCGGGAACAACACCAACCCATAGACAAGGAGAGCCAAAACTTCTTCAAAGGCTTATAGGTCAAGGGAATTCCAACATTCTTGGGCCTTCTCAAACAGGAACCTTGCCAAGAATCCTTTGATACCACTTCTAACTTCCCAATGTCCCTTGATGTCAGATGGTTGTAGGCGTAATGCTTTAGCAACCTCTTCAAGTTTTGGTTCCCTTTCCGTACCGTTGTAGGGTAGTTGACTAAGGATAGGGATCTTCAGAAGCTGGGAGAACTCTTCCAAGGTAGGCACCAATTGATAATCTGGGAAAGTAAAGTAGTGGTGCAACGGGTCAAAGAACTAGAAGAGAACCTTTATCATATCTTCCTCAATGTTGGTGTTGACCAAGCTGATGAGTCTTCCATGATTCTCACTGAAAGAAGAGCTCTCGGGAATCCTGGATGTAAGATCTTTGAGCTGAGGAGGGACCTTTACAAGGTTGATCTGAATTGTCTTTCTGCGGATAGTTTCCATATCCTACAAAACAAGAACAAAGATGAAGATTCGAACCCCTGAAGTGGTTAGTGGATGCATATGATGCTGTATGATGTTATGATATTATGATAAAAACACACCACAAGTATCCACAAAAAGCAAACATGGTAAGGCACACAAGTCACACAAGACAACCCTTAGAGTTTAGGCCAACATGGGGTCTAGGTATTACCCTCTTGAAGTTGGTGGGCTCAAAACCTGTCCTATCAAAAGTAACCGGGTTCTAAGGATCTCAATATCATTGGGTTGTTTTCTATGTTCATTGTTTCGATTTAGCCACTGAACTGGCGATCAAAATATTCCAAGAAAACAACCCTCAATGAGTGTAGTATCGAGTATCAACCAACTTCGGACTGCACCAAAATCAGTCATCTCACTACCCTAAAGAGGCCAGGATGGTCAAGTA
The DNA here is from genome assembly GCA_948472305.1 of Vicia faba. Lineage (NCBI taxonomy): Eukaryota > Viridiplantae > Streptophyta > Magnoliopsida > Fabales > Fabaceae > Vicia > Vicia faba. The sequence goes on along the minus strand of OX451738.1, from coordinate 1,635,348,592 downwards.
AGGTTCCTAAGGTCAGTTGATGCTTCACGACACCACGCGGCGGCCCCGTACTCTCCTTGACTTGACTCAAGGGTTACCGTTACTCACCAAAGTGCCACATCAACGTAGCAACTGCTTCAACCGTGTCGGTATACCCCGCACAGTTCCCTCACAGTTTGTTGCTACCTAATAGGTATCCCCCAGATCCGGGTTAGGATCTATGAAACTCCAAAACAAACCCACAATATTAAAGCAAACAAAGCAAACAATTGAAAACAAGAGTGGTTTAATCCTAAGGTACACCTCACTTATTAGTATCCCCAGCAGAGTCGCCAATTCTGTGATCGGTGGAAATAGAACTGACTGTTTAAAGCTGGTTCGCGAAATGTCACGGAAGCAAGAGTCGCCACCGTCTTTTATGTTCTCCAACAAGGAAAGGACAAAAGCACAGCAAAATTCCTTTTTCGAGATGTCTCTCGGTTCGGGAGGTAGATTTATAGAAAGGGAAGGTGTTAGCACCCTTTCTATCCGTGGTTATCCACGGGCTCTTAGGTACTTGCTCTTATGTTTTCAAAATGTGTTTGCTTTTCAAAATGTGAGTGGGTTTGAAAAAGTTTCATTGAAAGATTTCTGAGTGACTCTTGTATCTGTCCTCAAGAGTGTTTGAAAAATTTGTTTTGAAAGCTTTTGAAAGTGTCAGTGTGAAAAGATTTTGTTTGTTTTTTAAGAGAGCAAGTACCCATGAGTCATCTACCTACCCTAAGGAATTAGGCTGTGTAAAAGTCCTTAAGGTAGTGCCATCCCACCATTGAGAGGTAGGTAGCACCACCGTTGGAGGTGTTCGGGTCAATTCGATTGTAGGGACAGTGTGGTCACCGAAGCAATAGTAGGACACCTTAGAAGTAACCCTAATGTCCTAGATCCTTTTTAATCCGAGGCAACCGTTTCGAGGCGACTGGATCTTAGACATAAGAGTGACCGTTAAAACATCCTATACTTGACGACCACTTTCGAAGGCAACGAGTGAGGCGTACCCTAGAAGTAGCAGGTGCATTGTGTGTTGTTTTCATGTTAACATTTATCTTGGATCATGTCATTGTGAGCTACGAGTTGTTTTTAATTATCATACATTCTTTCATGCAATTTTAGCAGTTAGGAGTGCGGAAAATTAAATGCAGAAGGATAAAAGCTACGCTATTACAAGGCGCGGGTCTATACATCGCCAAAAAACAAAGACCCGTTTTTGATAAAAGTGCGGAAAGTAAAAAAAGCAATAAACCTAATTACTATTACACCCGGAAAGCAGTTACATAATAATCCAATAAAAATAACGCGCGAATAAATTAAACTGGACGTCCTAGGGTTTTGGACCCTTTTGAGAAATTAAGAGCTTTTTTGTCCTTTTGCTTGAAATTAACATTAAACCAAATTATTAATTTAATTAATTATTTACGAGAAAGATATTTTTTATGTGTTTTTTGTATTTATGAAAATAAAGAAAAAGAATTTAAAAGTTAGTAAACAAACCTAATTCTAGATTATTTTAATTATTAATAAAAACGTCAAAGTTGACCTAATTTAAACTAATTAATTAATTTACATGTTATTTACAAAAATAATAATAATAATCAATACTGATAAAAATAATTAAAAGTCAAAACCTAATTCTATACAATTTTATTTATTAAGAAAAAGGATTAAAATTTAAAACCTAAATTGAACTAAGTTAATTGTTAGTTATTTATTTACAAAAATATGTTAATGGCAAATTTAATAAATAATTAAAAACATTTTTGAGTTTCTGATTTTTATTAGGAAAAATTATTTGTGGTGAATTAATTATAATTAAAACAATTAAAAGTATTAAAAAGAAAAGAAAAGAAAATTTAAATATGCAAACCAAAGGGGTGTGATGGCTCAAAGTGGAGGTTTGTTTTGAGCAATTTTGGCCCATTAAGACAAAGCCTGGGTGACTTTCAGGAATCACGTGCTTGTTGGCTGACTAGGATGTACCATGCTCCACATCTCCTGGCCACTGGATTGATCATCATGGGCGCTTGGCAAGCTTAGGCGTGAGGACGTATGATGGACCATTGAATCGTTGCTGCATTGGAATGGGTTAAGAAAAATATGAATAATTATGTGGGGGACCTGGGAATCGAACCCAGGTCCCAGTGGTGAACAAACACGTCACTAGCCAACTGAACTATGAAGCGCCTTTGTTAAATATATACACAACAAATATTATATAAAATACAAACAATTATTATGATGCAAACAAAAATACGCGCGCAAATTTGAATGTCCCAACCACACGGAGCCACGTATTGTCTTCTTCATCTTTTTCCTGCAAATATAAACAAGATAGCGGGGTTTTTAATCCCCCACAAAGCAAAAGTGCCAAGAATAGCGAATAGCCCTATGGATGATATAAATTGAGCGCGATAGTCTGGTTGAATTCGTCTGGCCTTGACGAATTCAACCATGGTCATGACATGGTCCAATTTTTCTTCCTGTAAAAAACCCCAAAATCCAAGCTTTAAAAACCTAAATTTCGTCCATGGTATATTTTGATTCAGGCAGCGTTAGTTCAATTTGATTATACCAATCGCTTCAGAAGGTCCCTATTAGCATAAATCAAACAAGAAAATAGATTAAAAGCACATGAAACATGATATGCAGATTTGAAAAATAAGGTAAACCGTGTAACTTGTGTTATCTGATTCTTTGCGTGTTAAGCTTCGTTCTTGATTGCAATGGCTTCCTGGAAGGTCCAGCAATGTATTGGAAACAATTTTAGGCCTTGAATTCACCTGCAATATTGATTTCAGTTTCCAAGTTTTTCTTGATTTTTTGCAAATTAGTTATGGCTTTCTATGGCAGCTTTTTCGTGTCTAGCTTTAGGGTTTCCTTCAACACATATATGTGAATGGAATTAGGTTAGAATTAAGCCCAAAAGTCCAAGGTATTATGACTTGAATGTGTGATTGCCAATAATATCTTTTTCAATCTTTTCTTTCATAAAACCTTGCCAATCATGGATATTTTGAGGTCTTGGAAGTGCACACGAGTTGCCAGCTTTCCCTAGCCTTATTGCTTCACAAAAAGATCCCAAAAAGCATATCTTTTTAATTTTCCTACAATTAAAACCAATTAAATGAATTAATATTAATATAAATTCAATTAATTAATTAAAAATAAGAAAATAAATCAAATTAAGTCCAATGGGTCGTGCATAGGCCTTGGGTAATGAGTCAAGAAAGAATTTGAGGCCCATTAGCAAAAATGAAGTGTTTTAGGCTAAGTTGACTTTTGAAAGTTCCCAAAACTTTCCCAACTTCTCCAATGCATATCTTGCTCAATTTTGAAGCTATGAACATGTTCTTGGACATTTTGGAAAGGTCTTGAAGTCCTCTAACCAATGCCTTTGGTCCCATGTCATTTTGATTTACCAATCTCAAGTTATGGTCTTTGACCTAAAGTGCCTTTTTGTTGACTTTTGAAAATGACCTATAATGTTGAAATTGATAACTTTTTGTGAGAGCATTTATTGGACTTAGAGTGTGAATATGAGTTGTAGTAAATGTCATCCCCTTCAAAATGAGAATTGGATGGGATTTTTCTGATAAACCATGAAGAAGTTATGCCTTGGTCAATTTGCAGTTGACTTTTCAACTGTCTAAAAATAGAAACTTTTGATATCTTGAGACTTTTTGAGCCATGCTTGTGGAATCATGATCAAGAATTGATCAAATGATGATTGTGGCTTCAAAATAAGATGTTGACCAAATTTTTTGACTTTTGACTGTCAAATGACCATTTTGCCCCTGTAGTTGACTGTGAAGCATTTAGGGCTTTTGACTGTGCAACTTGATGCTGTGAGTCTTGAAACTTGACATATGGATGCTTGACAATGTATATATGCATATGGGACTTGATTGGACCCTTGGAAACCTCAATTTCTTTGCAAGAACCAAAACCCTAATTTTGACTGTGTTAGGAGGCAATTGAACTGTGCAATCCTTGAGAGATTTTGAAGCTTGATCTTGCCAAATCTTGAAGAATATGGGAGGGAAAATTTTGGGGTACAACAGCTGTGCTCCGTTATTGGCAAGGTGGTTTATTTCTCACCTTCCCAAGTCAGTGCTGAAGAACAAAGAAGGCATGGGCTGGGCCTATAGGGTCATGTCTCTCTCTCACAGTGATATCATTTGGACTCTTAAGGGTATGGACGAGGTGGCCGTTATTGATCATTGTGGGGAGTACCCCAATGTTCCACTGTTAGGAACCCATGGAGGAATTTATTATAATCCATGCTTGGCCTTACGTCAGTTTGGGCGTGCCAGAAGAGAAGGACCTCATGAGATGCTAATGCCTAGTATCATCTTTGACTTTCAAGGAGATAACGACAAGCAACTTCGCAGATTCATAAGGGCCTGGGATAGAGTCCACAGATCTGATCCACATGAGCTGGGTCCAAAGACTTCCCTTCCAAAGGAGCCATATCTTAGATGGGTCCGCATCCGTGCCCAAAAGCTGGGTATGCCATATGAAGCCGTCCGACCTGTCACTATTGAAGTTGCTAATGAAGAGGGGGTTCTTCCTACCATCCTACATCCTTACATGCCCACTGACATTGGGGCACTGAAAAGGTCTTGGATGCAGCTGAGAGAAGAACAAGATGCTTACCGGGAAAAGTTCAATGAGCAAGAGCAGAAGATCCAGAAGTTGACTAGGCAGTTAGAGAACGAGTGGATTCTCAACGACTATGTCTGCACCGACAATAAGAGACCATGCGAGCATTGATTGTCCTTGGATTGTTTCTTTTCCAGTTTTTATTTACCTTTCAGTATTTCCATTCTTGTAACACCCTGAGGGCATCAGTTGAACAATTTGAATTCCAAAGTTTACCTAATAAAGTGTGTTTCCTTTCTTGTTTACAAATTTGAATCTCCCGATTGTCTTTGAAATCATAAATCATACGCATTTCATCTCATGCACTCCATAACAGGTACCCATTATAGGTCTCTTATCTTCTTCGCTGTTTATTTCAGCACTCATCATGTCTGCTGAACCTTTAATTGAGCAAGCTATCAAGGCCCTCCAGGCCCAGAATGCCCAATTCCAAGAGCTGTTCATGAATCTAGCTAAGGGTCAGCAAGATCTGAAGACCCTGATTCTGAAAGAGAAGAAGAAGAAGAAGAAGAGGACGATCCTGTTTAACACAGGGCACAAGTTTGGACACATGCTTCAGAATGAAGTTGATTTGACCATCTCATCTGGAGGGAAAGATAGTCAAGAGGAAAGGAGGGCTCCTAGCCCTGTGGTCTCCGACAACGAGACATACTTCGATGAAGAACAGTATCCTCCTGCTAAGGATAGATACAAGCAACTGGAAGACCGGTTGAGTGCTATGGAAGTCAGAAAGTGCCCGGTATGGACTTTGGTGATCTGGGTCTATCATCTGGGGTGGTGATTCCCCACAAATTCAAGGCACCAACTTTTGCTAAGTATGACGGAGTTTCTTGTTCGAAGCTGCACCTCCGGTCATATGTGAGGAAGATTCAGCCGTACACCGCTGATAAAAACCTATGGATCCATTTCTTTCAAGACAGTCTCTCAGGGACTCAGCTTCAATGGTTCTATCAGTTGGACGGAGCCAGTATCCACAGTTGGGAAGATTTGGCTACTGCTTTCTACAGGCAGTACCAGTCCAACTCTGACCTCGCTCCCACGCGTACCTAACTCCAGGGTATGTCAATGGGAACGGGTGAAGGATTCAAAGATTATGCTCAGAAGTGGAGAAACCTCGCTGGTAGAGTGCAACCACCCTTGGCTGATCGGGAGCTTGTGGACATGTTTCTGGGGACCTTGTCCGGTCCATTCTTCAACCACTTAATTGGAAGTTCTTCGTCTGGATTTACAGAGCTCATTTTGACCGGTGAGAGGATTGAGGCTGGTAAGATACAAAAGGGTGCCTCATCAAGCACCGAGAAGAAGCCCTTTAAGAAAGAGTCCAGTGCTGTCTACAGTGCGGGGAGACAGAATAAACCTGAACACCGCCAAGCTGTTAATGCGGTTGTTATTTCAAAACCTACTGGTGCTCCTGAGTACAACAATCAACAGAAAGACGAGAGGCCTCGAAGGCAATTCACCCGTCTCAACATGACCTTATCTCATATTCTGCCACAGTTACTGAAGACCAATCTAGTGATTCTAAAGGAAGCCCCGAAGAATCCAAATACAACATCACCGAAGTAGAACCCTAATGCCCGCTGTGCTTATCACTCTGATGGCACGGGGTATAATACAGATGATTGTTAGACTTTGAAGAATAAGATACTGGACTTAATTGATGCGAAGGAGATTGAGTTTGAGGCGCCCGAGAGGCCTAACGTTGTGACTGCTCCTATGCCCAAGCATGGAGTAAATTCTATAGAAGAAGACTCCTTTGTGGTTTCCGTAAATGATATTGTTAGCCCTTTGATGACTGTGAAGAAGAACCTTTTGCTAGCCAATTTATTTCCAGGCTGTGACGAAGGTTGCCATATTTGTTCTGTTCTACCTACCGGTTGCCATCTCTTGAAATCAGGTGTCCAATGCTTGATGGATAGTAAAGAAATTCTGTTTGAGAAGACTGTTGTTCCACTAGTTCCTACTGAAGAAGTTGCCATTATCACAATTTTCGACAATTCTTCCAAGGCTCCCTCGAGGAAGCCTGTTAGAATTACATCTGTTCCAAGAATCGCACCTGTGGTCATCACTGTTCCGGGGCCCATCCCCTATACCTCTGATAAAGCTGTCCCTTGGCACTATGGGGCTGATGTTTATTTTCATGGAGTTAAGCAAGAGTTGGATGCTGATACTGACGTCAGCAATATTGTCGGACCTGCTAAAGTGATCCGCAGTAGAAGACTTTTCTCACCTGATATCTCTCCGCCAACTTCCCGAAGACCTGTTGTTATTACACCTGCCGGTGTACCTGCTACCATTCCTGTTCAAGTTCCTATTCTTACCCCTGTCACCGAGTCATCTGACACTCGGGGCAAAGGGATCACTACTGATGTGCCTGCCCAGACGGAGGCCCCGAAGAAAATTATTGTCGAAGCTTCTAAGCAAGAGATGGAAGAGATCCTAAAGATCATCAAAAAGAGTGACTACAATGTAGTTAAGCAGCTGGGGCAAACCCCATCCAAGATTTCTATGTTGTCACTGTTGTTATACTCAGAGGCCCATGCCAAGGCTCTGATTACCTTTTTGAAGACTGCCCACGTACGACAAGAGACATCAGCTGATCAGTTTACAGATTACATGGCCAATTTGACTGCTGATAATAGGTTGGGTTTCTCGGACGCCGACTTGACTGCTAAGGGGAAGAATCACAATGATGCCCTGCATGTCTCCATTGAATGCAGGGGCACTACTCTTGCACATGTATTGATGGATACTGGTTCCTCATTAAATGTTTTACCGAAGAAAGCTCTGGACTGGTTGGACTGTGAAGGGTTGGAATTGAAACCAAGTAACATTGTCGCCAGGGCCTTTGATGGGTCTAAAATAATGGTACATGGAGGTGTCGATATCCCGATCAAAGTTGGTTCTCAGGTCTTCAACTCTACATTCTATGTGATGGACATTTGGCCATCTTATTCTTGTTTGCTGGGTCGTCCATGGATCCACAAAGCTGGGGCCGTAACCTCAACACTCCACCAGAAGCTGAAGTACCCGGTCAAAGGGAATATTGTGACAATACAAGGGGAGGAGGAGTACATGGTTAGCCACCTCAACTCTTTCTGATATGTAGAGATGGATGGGGAGTTCATTGAGACCCCATTTCAGCATTTTGAAGAGGTTCCCCAGACGCTGGCGTCAGCTGAGACTGTTGTTGAAGACTCTCCTATGAAGATGGCTTCCTTTAAGGATTCCCGGGCTGTTGTCGAGAAAGGTGGGTGCGCAAATTGGGGCCGACTCCCTGATTTTACACAGAAGACTAACAAGTTTGGTTTAGGTTTCACTGCAGAAGCTCAAAGGGCCGTTCGGAATGCACGAATCGGAAGAACTCCCGTGTTCATCAGCAACTCGGGAGTGAATGCCATTGAAGACGATGTAGAAGAGTCTGAATTCGACAACTGGATCTATCCTATGACCGACGGTGGACCAAGCAACTGGACAGCAAAGGACTTCATCCCTATTACTTTTGTTACCCAGTAATTAAACTTTTTGTTTTGAATATGTAACAGACAATGTTTTAAGCTGTATGGCCCGGTGTCTTACCCGGGGCACCGTGGATTCATTTGTGAGGGCTTTATGTGTGTCATTTTCATATATCATTAATAAAAGCATTGGACGTTCTTACATTTCAAATTTTGCGCTCCTTGTTTTTCTTTATTATATATTGCAAAACAACAATTTTACACACACTCACGTATACATGTCCACATCCACTCTGGATCTCACTGGTAACGATTCTGCTTCTGCCAGTTATGACTTCGAAAATCTGATCAACTTAGCCGAAGACGAAGGTGAAGATGATTGCGAAGTGCCTGGTGAACTTGCAAGACTGTTACTTCAGGAAGAGAGGGCTATACAGCCGCACGAAGAGCCGGTGGAAACCGTGAATCTGGGTACTGAGATAGACAAGAAGGAAGTCAAGATCGGTGCCAATCTGGAAGCTAGTGTGAAGCAACGGTTGGTTCAGATGCTACATGACTATGTTGAGATCTTTGCATGGTCTTACGAAGATATGCTTGGATTGGATACTGATATTGTGGTTCATCGCCTACCTACCAAGGAAGACTGTCCTCTAGTGAAACAGAAGGTCTGCCAAATGCGCCCGGAGATGTCTGAGAAAATCAAGGCTGAAGTTATGAAACAGTTTGACGCCGGTTTTCTAGCAGTTACTTCTTACCCTCAGTGGGTGGCCAATATGGTTCCTGTACCGAAGAAGTATGGTAAGGTTCGGATGTGTGTCGACTACAGGGATTTGAACAGGGCAAGCCCCAAGGATGATTTCCCTCTACCTCATATCGATGTTCTGGTTGACAACACCGTTAAGCATAAGGTTTTCTCCTTCATGGATGGTTTCTCCGGTTATAATCAGATTAAAATGGTTCCTGAAGACATGGAGAAGATAACTTTTGTTACTCAGTGGGGTACCTTTTGCTACAAAGTCATGCCTTTTGGGTTGAAAAATGATGGGGCAACGTATCAGCGTGCCATGGTTGCTTTATTTCGCGATATGCTCCATCATGAGATTGAAGTATACGTCGACGATATGATTGCAAGGTCCCAGACTGAGGAGGAACACCTTGACCATCTGCAGAAGCTATTTGACCGGTTGAAGTTGTACAAGCTGAGGTTAAATCCGAACAAGTGCACCTTCGGGGTGAGGTCTGGTAAGCTACCGGGATTCGTCGTAAGCGACAAGGGTATTCAAGTGGATCCTGCAAAAGTGAAGGCCATACAGGAAATGCCAGCTCCCAAGACATAGAAAGAAGTCAGAGGTTTTCTGGGACGTCTGGACTACATTGCCCAATTCGTCTCACACCTGACTGCTACTTGTGAGCAAATCTTTAAGCTACTGAAGAAAGATCAAGTAGTAAGTTGGAACGATGAATGCCAAGCCGCTTTCGAAAAGATTAAAAAGTATCTCCAAGAGCCACCTATTCTGATGCCTCCAGTTGAAGGGAGACCTTTGATCTTATACTTGACAGTACTCGACAACTCAATGGGGTGTGTGCTGGGTCAACATGACGAGTCTGGACGAAAAGAGCATGCTATTTATTACCTTAGCAAAAAGTTTACCGACTGTGAGACTCGATACTCACTGCTCGAGAAAACTTGCTGCACTTTGGCATGGGCTGCTCGCCGGCTGAGACAGTATATGCTGACTCACACTACTCTATTGATCTCAAAGATGGATCCAATCAAGTATATCTTCGAAAAGCCTGCATTGTCCGGAAGAATAGCAAGATGGTAGATGATCTTGAATGAGTATGACATCCAATATACAACCCGAAAAGCAATCAAGGGAAGTGTGTTGGCAGACCATTTGGCACATCAGGCAGTGGATGATTACCAGTCTATAAACTTTGAATTCCCAGATGAGAATATCATGTTGGTAACTGATTGTGAGACACCTGGACCGGATGAAGGACCTGAGGAAGGATCCCGATGGTCTATGTACTTTGATGGAGCTTCGAACGCTTTGGGTAATGGCATTGGTGCTGTGATCATATCTCCTAAAGGTTCTCATACTCCGTTTACTGCCCGACTATGTTTCAACTGCACCAACAATATGGCGGAGTATGAAGCATGCATCATGGGTCTTCGAGCAACAATTGACCTAAGGATTAAGTTTCTGAGTGTCTTTGGAGATTTCGCTCTTGTGATCAGTCAGATCAAAGGCGAGTGGGATACGAAACACCCAAATCTTATTCCTTACAAGGAGTATATGTTGACATTGCTGCCCCATTTTGAGGAGATAACCTTTGAACACTTCCCTAGAGAGGAGAATCAGTTGGCGGACGCGCTAGCTACGATGTCTTCTATGTTCAAAGTCAATTGGGACAACGAGGCTCCCCGGATTATCATTGAAAGATTGGACGAACCTGCACATTGCTGTGATCTTGAGACTGAAGAGGTAACAGAAAAGCCCTGGTATCATGAGGTGAAGAGGCATCTTGAAGCTCAAGAATACCCCGAGGGTGCATCTGTTAATGATAAGAAGTTTCTGAGGAGGTTCGCAGCAAAGTTCTTCATCAGCAATGGCATTCTTTACAAGTGTAACCATGATTCAACCTTACTGCATTGTGTGGATAAGAATGAAGCAGAAAGGATCATGGAGGAGTTACATGAAGGTACTTTCGGAACTCATTCCAGTGGACACACCATGGCAAAGAAAATCCTTCGGGCAGGATATTATTGGTCCACAATGGAAGCTGACTGTTATCAACATTCTCGGACATGTCATAAGTGCCAAGTCTATGCTGATAAGGTACACATACCTCCAGTCCCTCTGAACGTCTTGACAACACCTTGGCCTTTTGCAATGTGGGGCATTGATATGATCGGTGAGATCAGACCTACGGCATCCAACGGGCATCGTTTCATCTTGGTAGCAATTGATTACTTTATGAAGTGGGTTGAAGCAGCTTCCTTTGCTACCGTAACCAAGAACGCCGTGGCACGGTTTATTCGGAATAATCTGATCTGTCGATACAGGGTACCAGAGAGGATCATTACGGACAATGGTACCAATCTCAACAACAAGATGATCACTGAGCTCTGTGAGCAATTCAAGATACAACATCATAACTCTTCTCCCTACCGGCCGAAGATGAATGGGGCTGTCGAAGCGGCTAATAAGAACATTAAGAAGATTGTGCAGAAGATGACAGTGACCTACAAAGACTGGCACAAGATGTTACCATTTGCTCTTCATGGGTACCGTACCTCAGCACGGACGTCAACAGGGGCCACACCCTATTCCTTGGTATATGGCATGGAGGGAGTCTTGCCCATTGAAGTTCAGATACCCTCTCTTCGGATCATGAAGGATGTAGGTTTGAGCGAAGATGACTGGATTCAGACCCGGCTTGATCAACTAAACTTAATCGACGAAAAAAGACTTACTGCTATTTGTCATGGTCAGACGTACCAAAAACGGATGATCAAGGCATTTAACAAGAAAGTCAGACGACAAGAGTATCAAGTTGAGGATCTGGTAATCAAGCGCATTATTCTACCTCAAGGTGATCCCAGGGGCAAATGGACCCCTACTTATGAAGGGCCATTTTTGGTTAAGAACATTTTCTCAGGAGAAGCTATGATTCTAACCACCATGGATGGTGACGACCTTCCTCACCCCGTCAATGAAGACATAGTGAAAAGATACTACGCATAATTAAAGACCCGCTAGGTTGAATGGCCTAGGAAAAAATAAGGGTACCCGGCGAACCAAAAGGGTTCGGGAAAAAATAAGGGATGAAAATAAAAAATCTGTACACCCGGAAAGTCGAAAACCTGAAAGGGCGGCTTGGGCAAAAAAGGGTATCCCGGTGGACTGAAAACCCGAAAGGGCGGTCCAGGCAAAAGTTAGGGATCAAAGCATAACACTATGACTCATTGGATCACCTCGTATCCAGACTTCGGTATCAACTATTAAGCTCGGACGTCACTAATCAATCCGATTCACCTTCAACCAGTAGCAAAGGGATGAGATGCTCGAGGATATAAAGGCAATAACAGAGTTGGAACCCAGTGGGATTATTCACATGGCTGTTTTGTTTAGTTTTTTTGCAAATCGTGTAAATTCTATTATTCGGCGGTGTTCTCTTACTAGGACGTCAGCCTCTTGTACAAAAACGCCTATTTACAGGCCAAACTTCAAAATCAATACAAATCATTTTCAAACAAATTTCAAACTGTTTTTCCTTTATCTGTTTTGTTTTGCAAAGAATGTCCAATGTTCATTTTTGATATATGCATTTGACATTAATTGCTGCTCATAAATATTTACATGCAAACAAAAGATGAATTACTGGTAATATTAGAAACATGGGCAATAAGAATTATCAAAGCTATGTAGTTGCTTTGTCCACCAAGTACAAAGGTAGATTTAGCTGAAGAATACGGCTAGGATACCTTCAGTCCCCGCAAAGTAAGGCAATAATGGTAGCTCTCCCCCAGCTGAGACTTGCAACTGGGAATGAATGAGTCGGTAATATTCTCCCCAAGCAGAGTTCATTTACCATCAGCACTAAAAAGGCTCGATATCCCGGCAGTCTTAATATTCCCCAACGGTGTATAAGAATGTTCCCCGACAGAATACAAGATGCCCCAGTGGAGTCAATATTTTCCCAGCACGGTCTAAAAAGCTTCCCCAACGGAGTTGAATCATCATCCCTAGTAGACTCTGGAAGTTTATCCCCAGCGGAGTACAAACAATAAATCTCCCCAGCCAAGTCCAAAGGATCATTCCTAGCAGAATTCAGAAGAGTCTCCCCACAAAAGTCTAACAGGGTTATCCCCAGCAAGTTGCAACTGAAAGATCATCCCCCATCGAAGTTCTTTCCTTTCACGAACAAGAATTCAACAGATTCAGCATCACCAGCAACGGTAATCCATCCCCAGCGGAGCTTATCAGTGGAATCCTCAGCAAAGCATCTCTTCCCCACAAAGTAATCTCTTCATCAGTTTATTCCCCAACGGAGTTCTCCTCTCCCGCAGGTTTATTCTCGCAATCACCTTCGTTCACCATCCCCAGCGGAAACGAAGAATTCAACTCTACTCTCTAGCAGCTATCCAGGATTTATTTTCCCCAGCTAAAACATTACATTTCCATACATCATGATACATGCGTAAACGCATCATACCATACAATATCATTTATGTTGAGAACATTATTGCTTGATCCATATCATGCATTACATATGACTGACCTTTACCTCTCAGGAAAGATGCAGTTAAATTCTAAACTATGTGGAAAACCTTCTCTGGTCCAGTTAAATTGATTCCTAAAGATTTTTCTGATGCCAATCCAGTCAAAGTTAATCCAAGACCTTGTCTGGTCCAATTAAATTGATTTCTAAAGATTTTTCTGATGCCGATCCAGTTGAAGTTATTCCAAGACTTTGCCTGGTCCAGTTAAATCGATTCCTAAAGATTTTTCTGATGCCGATCCAGTCAAAGGCCTTCTCTGGTCCAGTTAAGTCGATTCCTAAAGATTTTTCTAATGCCAATTCAGTCAAAGAAGACAAGACCTCCTCTGGTCCAGCTAAATCGATTCCTAAAGATTTTGCTGATGCCAATCCAGTTAAGGTTATTCCAAGACCTTGCCTGGTCCAGTTAAATCGATTCCTAAAGATTTTTATGATGCCGATCCAGTCAAAGGCCTTCTCTGGTATAGTTAAATCGATTCCTAAAGATTTTTCTGATGCCAATTTAGTCAAATAAGACAAGTCCTCCTCTGGTCCATCTAAATCGATTCCTAAAGATTTTGCTGATGCCGGTCCAGTTGAGGTTATTCCAAGACCTTGCCTGGTCCAGTTAAATCGATTCCTAAAGATTTTTCTGATGCCGATCCAGTCAAAGGCCTCCTCTGGTCTAGTTAAATCGATTCCTAAAGATTTTTCTGATGCCAATCCAGTCAAAGAAGACAAAACCTCCTCTGGTCTAGTTAAATCGATTCCTAAAGATTTTTCTGACGCCAATCCAGTCAAAGAAGACAAAACCTCCTCTGGTCCAGTTAAATCGATTCCTAAAGATTTTTCTAATGCCAATCCAGTTAAAGAAGACAAAACCTCCTCTGGTCCAGTTAAATCGATTCCTAAATATTTTTCTGAGGCCTATCCAGTCAAAGAAGACAATACCTTATCTGGTCCAGTTAAATCGACTCCTAAAGATTTTTCTGATACCGACCCAGTCAAAGTCAATCCCAGACCTCCTCTGGTTCAGTCAGATCGCCGATAAGATCTCCCTGATTCGTATTCTAGTTGAAGTTCAGACCACCTATCAACAATCTCCAAATGGCATCTGTAAGCCCATTTCCGACATCACAATGCTGATACCACTTCATGCGAGTGCAAATTTCTGAGCACTCTAGTGTCCAATCATCTTCCACCTTCGGATCACGAAAGGCCCGAAAGCCAATCTATATCCTCAGGTTTAAGAAAATTGAACAGGGGCAGCTGTTGTACCCCAAAATTTGCCCTCCCATATTTCTCAAGACATTGTAAGAATAGTCTCCAAGTTGCTCAAGATTGCTCAAGGGTTGGACAGTCAAATCATCTCCTAAGGCAGTCAACCTCAAATTAGGGTTTTGTGTTACATCAATGTCCTTGCATCCAAATGACCTCAAGTGCTCCCAAATGTCCTAATATGTTCTCAAGTTCATCCATGTCAAATTTCAAGCCTTGCAGAGGAAGTTTGGTCAGTCAATTGCTCAAGAGGTCCAAAAATCGACCGTGCTAGGGCAAAAGTCAACTGTGACCCAAATACAGTCAAACCTCAAGATTTTTTGTCAACATTCTCATTTTGAAGGATATTTCATCATTTGATCAAGGTTTGATCATGATTCATCAAGGATTGCTCAAAATTCATCAAGATTCAAAAGTTGCTAAATTAGGGTTTTGTAGGAAAAGTCAACTCAACTTTTACCAAGCATAACTTTCTCATACTTTATGAGAAATGACCCATCCAAATCTCATTTTGAAGAGGATGCAATTTACTACAATCCATATTCACACCCCAAGATCAAGAAATGCACTCACAAAAAGTTGCAAATTTAGACATTATAGGTCATTTTTGGTAGTCAACAAAAACACCTTTTTTTCCAAAGCTTTTAACTTGAGCATGGAACATAAAAATGAGATGAGACCAAAAGGATTGGTTATAGGACATCTCAAGGTTTCTAAAAAGTCAAATAACACCTCCAAAAGTTCAAAATTGAAGAAGTTATGCATTGTTGAAGTTGGGCATTTTTCCAAAATTGCCAAAAGTCAACTATCCTCAAAACTTCAAATTTTGCCAAATGGGCCCACTTTATTCCACTTGATTTGATCTTGTCACACTACACACGTGTCCTATCTTCAGTCTTATGTCCATTCATTGATTTTTCTATTTTATTTGATTTTTATTGAATTAATTCATTTTAAATCAATTTAAATCCAAATAAAATCTAAATATTGATAACTTGGTATCTTTTTGATTGATACAGGTCTTAATTATCATTATGGACATGGTCAAACTCGAATCAAGCCATATCATGCACAAAATATTGTTTTTTGAATCAAATTGGAAGCTTTTTAATGGAGGATCATATCATATCTCCAAGCATTGATACACCAAGATTCAGTCCACAAAACTTGACCTAATGCATTGCCTTATACATATACAAGCTAAAGAGGCACGAAAAAAGGGCTAGAGGCTGCACAATCAGAAGAACAAAAACTTGAAAAATTGCAAAAAAGCTTGAATCTGGAATCGTTCTTAGAGGCACTTTCAGGACCAAATAAACATCCCAATCGCTTCCTGGCACTTCTCTGAAGCAGAACCAATCAAGATCACGCGTTCTCCTGCCTCCAAAAGCACTGTAAGTGTCCCTCTAATCCGCCATGTTCATGGATTCACAAAGCTTTATTCTTGCATCCATTCTTAGAAACTATTACATATTTTGATTCCTCACATCATTTGTGAACTTTCTGCATTAACCAATTTCATTATTATGCTATGTATCGTAAAATGCCATTAGAGGTTATTCTAGGGTTTTTTCAGGGGTTTTTATTACAAGAAAAATTGGCCAATAAAAAGACCATGATTGGAACCGGGATGAAGAGGCGAGTAAGACTATGCCTTTAGATTGCATTTTTGTGGCTCATAGTGGATTTTGGAGATGGCATGGCATATAGCTACGGACGGTTGTCCGTTGCTATAGGTGGAGAAGTTTTTAGCCATGGTCACAACAACAGGGACGATGGCGTGACATGTCCTGATTCGTTTGTTTGAATATGGCACGTTTTTTTTCTTCTTTTTCTGATCCATGAACTTGTTTTATCTTATTATCATTAATTTTCAATATATTAACAATTCAGGCACGTTGGTCCAGTGGTGAGGGCGCTAGTACAAAGTCCAATGGGACCTGGGTTCAAATCCCAGGTCCCCATATTCTTTGCTATTATTTTCTTGCAGATATTCCAGCGTATCTCATACATTGCAATGCACCATACTCCCTCAAATCTTGAAGCGCCAGATGGCCCCAGGCCAGATCTGGTGGTCAAGAATGAATGTCCATCATGCTCTCAAGTCAACCAGCGCGTGGAGAATCAGAAGGTCAACCCAGGCCTGCGTGTAATTGGGCTAAAAAAATTGCAATTTCCACCTCCAGTCAGGCACAACACCCCCCTTGGTTATTTCTTTTTTTTTTCTTTCTTTCTTTTATTTAGTTATTGTTTGATTAATTATTTTTATTAATTCCACAAACCAATTAAAATCTTTTTTCTCATAAAATAAAAAAAAAACCAAAAAATATATTTTTATTTATTAAAATTAAATTCATCATTTTATTTTTGTAAATAAATACTAACTCAATTAATTTAATTTAATTAGGCTTAACTTTTAATATTTTTGTAATATTTAAAATTAATGTAGAAAATTAGGTTTTTATTAACTATTAATCAAATTTATTTTATTTATTTAAATATCCAAAAAATCCAAAAATATCTTTTTTTAATTAATTAATTTAATTTAATTTAATTGTTAACTTAATTTAATTCCTTTTAATTCAAAAAATAACAAAAATTCTTTCTTTGATAATTAAAGGGTCAAAACCCTAAAAAGTGCATTCGATTTAATTTCTCGCACGGGACCTAGTTTGCCATATTGATGTAATTGTTTCCCGGAATGTAATAGTTTTTAATTAGGACTTTATTTTATCGCTTTATTTTATTTTCCGCATTTTAATTTCAAGGGTTGTCTTTGACGATGTAAATACCCGACGCCTTGTAATAGTTTAGATTTAATTTCCGCAAATTTAATTTCCGCAACTTATAAACTGTTAGATGTTTGATAATAGGGAATGCATGACAAGATCGAATGTATGAACTTAAAATCAACATTGCTCACCCATGACATGTACAAAGATAAATTAACTGAAAATAACACACTCGCACATGCGCACTCTTAGGGTACACCTCACTTGGTTGCCTTTGAACGTGGTCATTGAGTATAGGAAGTTTTAGAAGTCTCCCTCTTGTCCAAAGTTCATAGTTGCCTCGAAACGGTTGCCCCGGAAAAATGATCTAAGACATTAGGGTTACCGCTAAGGCATTCTAACATTGCTTTGGTGACCACATGTCCCTTAATCGAATTGACCCTTAAAACTCTAACGACGGTGTTACCTACTCACTCATAGTGGGATAGCGTTGTCTAAAGGAAACGAATACAAAACGATTCTTTTTTTCGAGTAGGTAGATTAGTTCTTAAGTACTTGCTCATTCTAAACAAATTTTTCACACTTACACTCCTTTATAAACAAAGTTTTCAAAAACACTTCATTACACTCTTGAAGACAGAAGCAAGAGTTAAATCGAAGTCAAAACAAAAACTTTTCAAAGCCCACAAACACAAAGAAAACAATTTTGAAAATGATGAGCAAGTACCTAAGAGCCCATAGATAACTTACGGATAGAAAGGGTGCTAATACCTTCCCTTTCTATAATCTACCCCCCGTACTCAGAAATATCTCGAAAAAGGAATTTTTCTGTGCTTTTTTCCTTTCCTTGTTGGATAAAATAAAAGACGGTGGCGACTCTTGCTTACCGCGACATTTTGCAAAACACAAACGCAAAACACAAACCAGCATTCCAAAACAGTCAGTTCTTTCCCACCGTATCACAGAACTGGCGACTCTGTTGGGGAAATCTTAATAAGTGGGGGTGTACCTTAGGATTAGATCATTGTGTTTTCAATTTCTTGCTTTGTATGCTTTATATTTGTGGGCTTGTATTGGAGTTACTATAGATCCTAACCCAGATCTGGGGGTACCCTTTAGGTAAGTAGCAATAAACTGTGAGGGAACTGTACGACGTAGATCGATACGGTTGAAGTAGTAGCTACGTTGGTGTGGCACTTTAGATTGTACTGATATCCCTTGTGTTGGAACGAGGAGAATATGGGTCATCTAAGGGGTCATTAAGCACCAACTGACCTTAGAACCTTTAAATTGACCAACTTGGCCATAGAATAGTAGCAGTATGCTACACTCATTGAGACTAAACTCTCGCGATGATTCCAGCTGCAAGAAAAGGTTGCTAAACTGGAATTATGACCGATTGAGGGTAGTCAGTGATATTGAGATCCTCTAGAACCTGATTACTATTTTTAGGACATGTTTAAACCAACTGAACTGAAAGAGGGTAGTACCTAAGCTCCTTGCCAGCCTGAAAAATAAGGGCTCTCTATGTGACTTGTGTGCCTTTACCATGTTTGCTATTTGTGGATACTTGTGGTGTGCTTTCTATCATGACATCATGACATCATAACATTGCATACATCTTGCATTGGACTAACCTATTTCAAAGACAGGAGGGATTCATCTTTGTTCTATTTTGTAGGTCATCATGATGCCCATGCATAGGAATACCATCCGGATCAACTTTGTCCAGGTTCCCACATTGCTTAAAGATTTGATTGCAAAGATGCCTAATACTACTTCCTTCCTTAGAAGACATGGTTATCTTCTCAGTTTGGTCACCTCCAAATTGGACGAGTAGATGATGAGTGTTCTGGTCCAATTCTATGATCCGCTGTACCATTGCTTTACTTTCCAGGACTACTAGCTGGTTCCCACCCTAGAAGAGTTCTCTGATCTGCTCGGTATCTCTGTTCTGGAGCAAACCCCGTTTACTGGTTGGGAAAAGATTCTTAGGCCCGAAGAGATTGCTGCAGCCCTTCATTTGACCAAAGAAGAGGTAATGGCTAATTGGGAGACTAGAAGTGGAGCAAACGGCTTTCTGACTAAGTTCTTGGTTGGTAAAGCTAACTATTTTTGGGATAGTCTAGACTTCAAGGCATTCAAGGATATTCTGGCTCTCCTGATATACGGCTTGATATTGTTTCCGAACTCTGACTCCTTTATTAATGTGAATGCAGTGAAAATCTTCATCTCTCGCAATCCTGTACCCATTCTCTTGGGTGACACCCTTCATCAGCTTTATGCTCGTACTGCCCGAAAGCGGGGAACCTTGATGTGCTGTGCTCCGTTATTGGCAAGGTGGTTTATTTCTCACCTTCCCAAGTCAGTGATGAAGAACAAATAAGGCATGGGCTGAGCCTATAGGGTCACGTCTCTCTCTCACAGTGATATCATTTGGACTCTTAAGGGTATGGACGAGGTGGCCGTTATTGATCATTGTGGGGAGTACCCCAATGTTCCACTGTTAGGAACCCATGTAGGAATTTCTTATAATTCATGCTTGGCCTTACGTCAGTTTGGGCATGCCAGAAGAGAAGGACCTCATGAGATGCTAATGCCTAGTATCATCTTTGACTTTCAAGGAGATAACGACGAGCAACGTCGCAGATTCATAAGGGCTTGGGATAGAGTCCACAGATCTGATCCACATGAGCTGGGTCCAAAGACTTCCCTTCCAATGGAGCCATATCTTAGATAGGTCCGCATCCGTGCCCAAAAGCTGGGTATGCCATATGAAGCCGTCCGGCCTGTCACTGTTGAAGTTGCTAATGAAGAGGGGGTTCTTCCTACCATCCTCCATCCTTACATGCCCACTGACATTGGGGCACTGAAAAGGTCTTGGATGCAGCTGAGAGAAGAACAGGATGCTTACCGGGAAAAGTTCAATGAGCAAGAGCAGAAGATCCAGAGGTTGACTAGGAAGTTGGAGAACGAGCAGATTCTCAACGACTATGTCCGCACCGATAATAAGAGACCATGGGAGCATTGATTGTCCTTGGATTGTTTCTTTTCCAGTTTTTATTTACCTTTCAGTATTTCCATTCTTGTAATGCCCTGAGGGCATCAGTTGAACAATTTGAATTCCAAAGTTTATCTAATAAAGTGTGTTTCCTTTCTTGTTTACAAATTTGAATCTCCCGATTGTCTTTGAAATCATAAATCATACGCATTTCATCTCATGCACTCCATAATAGGTACCCATTACAGGTCTCTTATCTTCTTCGCTGTTTATTTCAGCACTCATCCTGTCTTCTGAACCTTCAACTGAGCAAGCTATCAAGGCCCTCCAGGCCCAGAATGCCCAATTCCAAGAGCTATTCATGAATCTAGCTAAGGGTCAGCAAGATCTGAAGACCCTGATTCTGAAAGAGAAGAAGAAGAAGAAGAGGACGATCCTGTTTAACACAGGGCACAGGTTTGGAAACAGGCTTCAGAATGAAGTTGATTTAACCACCTCATCTGGAGGGAAAGATAGTCAAGAGGAAAGGAGGGCTCCTAGCTCTGTGGTCTCCGACAATGAGACAGACTTCGATGAAGAACAGTATCCTCCTGCTGAGGATAGATACAAGCAACTGGAAGACCGGTTGAGTGCTATGGAAGTTCAGAAAGTGCCCGGTCTGGACTTTGGTGATCTGGGTCTATCATCTGGGGTGGTGATTCCCCATAAATTCAAGGCACCAGCCTTTGCTAAGTATGACGGAGTTTCTTGTCCGAAGCTGCACCTCCTATCATATGTGAGGAAGATTCAGCCGTACACCGCTGATAAAAACCTATGGATCCATTTCTTTCAAGACAGTCTCTCAGGGACTCAGCTTGAGTGGTTCTATCAGTTGGACGGAGCCAGTATCCGCAGTTGGGAAGATTTGGCTACTGCTTTCTACAGGCAGTACCAGTACAACTCCGACCTCGCTCCCACGCGTACCCAACTCCAGGGTATGTCAATGGGAACGGGTGAAGGATTCAAAGATTATGCTCAGAAGTGGAGAGACCTCACCGGTAGAGTGCAACCACCCTTAGCTGATCGAGATCTTGTGGACATGTTTCTGGGGACCTTGTCCGGTCCATTCTTCAACCACTTAATTGGAAGCTCTTCGTCTGGGTTTACAGAGCTCATTTTGACCGGTGAGAGGATTGAGGCTGGTTTTAAGGCTGGTAAGATACAAAAGGGTGCCTCATCAAGCACCAATAAGAAGCCCTTTAAGAAAGAGTCCAGTGATGTCTACAGTGCGAGGAGACAGAATAGACCTGAACACCGCCAAGCTGTTAATGCGGTTGTTATTTCAAAACCTGCTTGTGCTCCTCAGTACAACAATCAACAGAAGGACGAGAGGCCTCAAAGGTAATTCACCCATCTCAACATGACCTTATCTCAGATTCTGCCACAGTTACTGAAGACCAATCTAGTGATTCTAAAGGAAGCCCCAAAGAATTCAAATACAACATCACCGAAGTATAACCCTAATGCCCGCTGTGCTTATCACTCTGATGACTCGGGGCATAATACATATGATTGTTGGACTTTGAAGAATAAGATACAGGACTTAATTGATGCGAAGGAGATTGAGTTTGAGGCACCCGAGAGGCTTAACGTTGTGTCTGCTCCTATGCCCAAGCATGGAGTAAATGCTATAGAAGAAGACTCATTTGTGGTTTCCGTAAATGATGTTGTTACCCCTTTGATGACTATGAAGAAGAACCTTTTGCTAGCCAATTTATTTCCGGGCTGTGACGAAGGTTGCCATATGTGTTTTGTTCTACCTACCGGTTTCTATCTCTTGAAATCAGGTGTCCAACGCTTGATGGATAGTAAAGAAATTCTGTTTGAGAAGACTGTTGTTCCTCTAGTTCCTACTGAAGAAGTTGCCATTATCACCATTTTCGACAATTATTCCAAGGCTCCCTCGAGGAAGCCTGTTAGAATTACATCTGTTCCAAGAATCGCACCTGTGGTCATCACTGTTCCGGGGGCCATCCTCTATACCTCTGATAAAGCCGTCCCTTGGCACTATGGGGCTGATGTTTATTTTCATGGAGTTAAGCAAGAGTTGGATGCTGATACTGGCGTCAGCAATATTGTCGGACCTGCTAAAGTCACCCGCAACAGAAGACTTTTCTCACCTGATATATCTCCGCCAACTTCCCGAAGACCTGTTGTTATTACACCTGCCAGTGTACCTGCTACCATTCCTATTCAAGTTCCTATTCTTACCCCTGTCACCGAGTCATCTGACACTCGGGGCAAAGGGATCACTACTGATGTGCCTGCCCAGACGGAGGCACCGAAGACAATTACTGTTGAAGCTTCTAAGCAAGAGATGGAAGAGATCTTGAAGATCATCAAAAAGAGTGACTACAATGTAGTTGAACAGCTGGGGCAAACCCCATCCAAGATTTCTATGTTGTCACTGTTGTTATGCTCAGAGGCCCATGCCAAGGCTCTGATTACCTTTTTGAAGACTGCCCACGTACCACAAGAGACATCAGCCGATCAGTTTACAGATTGCGTGGCCAATTTGACTACTGATAATGGGTTGGGTTTCTCGGATGCCGACTTGACTGCTAAGGGGAAGAATCACAACGATTCCCTGCATGTCTCCATTGAATGCATGGGCACTACTCTTGCACATGTATTGATGGATACTGGTTCCTCATTGAATGTTTTACCGAAGAAAGCTTTGGACCGGTTGGACTGTGAAGGGTTGGAATTGAAACCAAGTAACATTGTCGCCAGGGCCTTTGATGGGTCTAAAAGAATGGTACATGGAGAGGTTTATATCCCGATCAAAGTTGGTTCTCAGGTCTTCAACTCTACGTTCTATGTGATGGACATTCAGCCATCTTATTCTTGTTTGCTGGGTCGTCCATGGATCCACAAAGCAATAACCTTCTACAGATTTCCTTTGATTCAGAAGCCATTTGCCCCTTGCATGATTCCTTCGATTCACAAAAGCCAGGACTCCCTTCAGGCCAGTATGCACAAGGCAAAAATCTTCCCCATGGATAACATTCACAAGGAAATGGCGCCCACAAAGCATTGGCCATTTTTCACGCTAGCTTTGAATGGGAAACATTTCCTTTGGAAACAGTCTGTTTCGATCACATATAAATGCCTGGGTGTCCTATTCGAAAGACATGTCTGGGTGTCCCATTTGAAAGACATGTCTTGGTGGCCCATTCGAAGAGTTTCAAATGGTGCACACAAATGATGCATATGGTCCAATTGAAGGACACATATTTGGCCCTTTCAAAGATACACATATGACCCATTCGAAAGACAATTGTTGGGTGAAAATCAAATAATATTGTTTGAAGAAGAATCTGGTCGAAGGTTGGACCTAGGTGATCAAAACGAAAGGTTGAGATGTCAAAATATTCTTGCTGCCAAGTTCAGGCCTGATACACTAGCCATAACGCTCCAAAACTGCTGCACAGTAGTCCTGCAACACTTCCCCTATTCTTGCACCAATTTAGCATACGAATATTGCCCCTCAAAAGCTACAAAAATAGTTTATCCATTTTGTTCAAATTGTTTTGTTTTCCCTGCTAAACCTCATCCAACTTCCCCTATAAATAAGAGTTTCCATAACACGTCTAAGGGGCTGGACAACACATCCATAGGCTTTTGGTAGCTAGGAAAAGCTTTGATTTTGGTAAAATTATCAAACACTTAACACATCATCATACCCAGATTCAAAAGACCATACCTTTGTTTCTGACCCTTTCGAATCCAACACTAGAAACACAACACTTGTTTCTTTTCCCTTTCGAATCCAGGAATAACCCCACAATTTGTTTTTTTCTTTCGAATCCAGTAGAAAGAACACTACACCTATTTTTCTCCATTGAATCCAGAAACAACAAACACACCCCTAGAAATACCACCTTCATTTCTTCCCTTCGAATCCAGGAGCATCCAGGGCAGCAGCTAAAGGTCCAACTCACATACCCCAGCTTCAATCAAGGTAAGTCACTCTGACCTTAAGCTTTTCGTTTCAAAACATGTACATAAAATTTGATTCCTTTTCATTTCCACATTTTTATTTTGTTTTCATTGCCAACCTTTTGGTTTTGTTTCTTGGTTTATCAAACGCTTTTAAGAACTAACCTGGCCATGAGACAATACTAGCATGGCCTCAGGCCATGTTGCTATTTAAATCCCAAACGAAAGAAAACAGGAGGGAGGAGGTGTGAATCAAAGCTTTAGGCTTCACCCCTGGCTGCTTCACAGTTGAAAGCAGAACAAAGAGTGTGGTCTTAGGATTCACCATACACTGACTTCCAGGCCATTCGAAGGAAGTAGAAAGGAAGAATTGAAAGCTACCCACACACTGACTTCCAGGTCCTATTCGAAAGAAACAGGAAAAGGATGAAATTGAAAGGCGTGTCCTTATTATTTTCAGGCCAAATCGAAAAGCCAGGAAGAGCAGAATCGAAGGGTTTTACTGCCTGAATCGAAAAGCTTGTCTCCCCTTCATTTATTTTATTTTGTCTTTACATTTTCTTGCTATTCAATATGGTTGTAATAGTGTAGGATATTTATTTTCTGCATTTTTATTGCTTTATACAAATGTTAGTAATTAGGATGTATGGCAAGATAACCAACAAATAGAAAACCCAAAAATTAAAGACAAAAGGCATGCAATCAAACACACTTTGCACACATGCACCTCTAGGGTAATCTCACTTGTTGCCTCGGAAAAATAGTCATGTCCCTCAAATATGGGCGTTTTAGCAAAGTCCCTCGATAAAAGATCGTAGTCCCTCGATGACCCTCGATTTTGCCTTCGGTAAACGATATAGTTCCTAAACAACATTTCTAAAACATCCCATAGGTTTCCTTCTATGACTATACAAACGACCCACGGCCATCCCTTCACATCCAACGATAAAGCTCCTTACCAAATCAATGGTAAGATAGCAACATCTAAAGGAGGAGGAAAAGAACAAAGACCTTTTGAGTAGGTAAGATGCTCATAGTTGCTCGCTTGCTCACAAAAAAAAAACAGTTTTTCACACCAACACTTTCAATTGAAACATTTTCAAAAGTCAAAGCTCTTTGTACGCATTCTTATAGAGACGAGAATCATTACAAAGGCACTTTTCAAAATCCCTTTCAAAAACATCCTCCACAAACACCTTTTTGAACTATTTTCAAAACCAACACTTTGTACGCGTTCTTATAGAGACGAGAACCATTACAAAGACGTTTTTCAAAATACTTTCAAACCCACACCACAAGCACATTTTCAAACAAAAGAAACTGATCTAGCAAGAAACTAAGAGCCCATAGATAATTATAGATGAAAAGGGTGCTAATACCTTCCCTTTTCATAACCTACCCCTCGAACTCAAGAAATAATCTCTAAAGGTCTTTCTTGTTCTTTTCAACCTTTCCTTTGTTGGATAAAAGAAAAGTCGGTGGCGACTCTTGCTATCCGCAACAAATGCGATCAAACACAAGACAACCAAGTCAGTTCTCCCACTGTGTTACACATCCCATAAAGGTCTATGAGTAGTGAGCTATGCATTGTTGAAGTTGGCTCCATGAAATATGTTTTTGCTTCAAGTCAGAATTTTTACGACAAGTAAACTTGGATTACAGGTCAAATTACTCAAGGTTTAGTTGCTAAACATGTTTAAATAATTGTCCAGATGTGTTTTGACAAGAATTTCACTTGATATGGGGTCGTTTTTAGGAATTTCAAGTCACATGTTTAACATGGTCATAGTTGGCTTGGTTTACACGATTTTCCCATAATTCCTCTCGTTTCTCATCATCATTAACTTCCTTATAAATATAGGGAAATATCCCACTTATTTGATAAGCTTTAGATAGCCAAAGAACCTTTGTTGAACTCCCTCCATAACTCATAATTCTGTAACTTCAAATTCCATTCTAAAGCATCTTTCAATCCAATTTCTTTGCTGATTCTTCATCCTTGAACTTCACTGAAGCTAATAGAAGAAGAACCAAGCTTTGAGGTGCCCTAAATTGTGCTAGCCAAGTCAAGTTTCAAAGCTCTGAATTTGAACTTCAACAGGTAGATTCCTCCATCAATTATCTCCAAACTTGTTGCTACAATGTAGCTCTCATCACTCTGATACTGATCGCACCATTAGTTTTAAATTGGAAGCGAGTTTTACTCGTGATTTTCAAATCTATTTCCAACTTTTGTCTTCTGGTTTTTCTCAAATTGACTGATCTATGGTTTAAAGAAATTTTCCGCGAGGGTAGGGTTAGGATCGTCTTGAAGACACAAATCCAATGATACCAATTTGAGTTTTTGATTTTTACATTTGAAGAAACTCACAAAAAACCAACGCACAGGGGTCTGGAGGTGAAAGACGACCTACGTGTCATTCTTCAACCAATGATGGCGTGACATTTATTTTAATTTCACTAGCCCAATTTTAATTGATTGTGTGTGTTTCTTACTAAGGTCCATATCAAGCACAACGCGCCAGGTCCTTTGGATCTATTTACTAATGCCTTTTAACTATGATCAGATGGTCCACATTATTTTGATATTATTTTTAATTTATGATTTTTGATTTAATTATTTTAAACTTTAAAAATTCATAAAAAAATCATTTCAACTTCTAAAATTCTGAAAAAATTCTCAAAAGTACTTTTGATTTTTGTCTTTCTGTTTTTTATTTTTTCACAATTTTATTTTGTGATTTGATATTTTTTTTTAATGATTTTTCACTTTATTTAACTTGTTTTAATTATTTAAAAATACTTTTCTTGATTTTTAAATTCTAAAAAAATTATGAAAGGATCCAATACCTCTTGACAAATATTGGTGACCTCATTTTATTTTTATTTCTGATTTTACTATTTTTCAAAAATTTTGGTTTATTTTGCTTATTTCTTTAAATTTTAAAAAATAGTTTCTGACTTTAAAAAACTCTAAAAAATTTTGTCAACACTTATTGACTTATGTTTGACCTCTGACTATTTTTTTTAGGATTTTTATTTGGTGTTTTAATATACTTTGTGTATTTTACCAATTTTCCCTTTGATTAAACATTTAAATATTGTTTTATTGAATATTATTTTATTATTTTTTATTGGTCCTTATTTGGGTGTTATTTTGGGACAAATTCCACAACCTCATTGGATCTTAGGTGTTGATTAGTTGAAAAACTAAATCCACCAAAATGGATGAATGATATTGATGATATTTGAAACCCTAATTTCATCTGATACATCCCCTCCCTCTTCATCTGTCCCTTTCTTACTTGTGCTACATGTTGTTGGAGAGTAAACTACATATCATTTATCTAACATGTGGTACATAGATTGATATTGATCGACCTCAAAATAGGCGTGACTTCTATATAAGTCCACTTACGATTGCTTAACATAGCGCTAAATTTATCCCAACTCGAGAAATGATCATACGTGACCCAAACCTATGTTTGTAAGCCCAAGTATGTTAATTTGAAACATTTGACCCAATAACCTTGAGATTCATTGTTAGAAGGCTTTGATCTTATCAATCCTCTAATGAATTTTCATGAATTTTGGTCTAAGTGGATCATTTAAACATCATTGATCATATATGCTTACCTTGAGTACTTGAAATGAATGATATACTTGACAAAAACAAATTAAACTTGTTGTTGAGAAGCTTTAATTTTATCAATCCTTTAATGAGTTTTCAAATGCAAGTTTCAAGATGGTCATTCAACTAACCTCTAACTTCTAATTCATTAACAATTGACTTTATTTTTGTGCTTTTACTTTATGCCGTTTATATTTATGTCTTTACTTTTATGCACCATTTACTTTAGCATTTACATTTCATGCTACTTTCATATTTCTCAATTGAGCATTTATATTTATGTCATTTTA